>CAJGYO010000005.1:37499823-38099823 GCA_904845875.1 Miscanthus lutarioriparius | reverse complement strand
TTGCATATCACGTGGTACCTCAACTCCTAGTCCGAATGAGTGACGCTGTACGACCTATGGTGATACACAGCATATTCCTGAAGGAAGAGTTTCATCTCTGACATTGTATTGAATATCATCCCCTTCCTAAGGGTTTCTTTCTCATGGTCATACAATGATTTCCTACACATCTGGAGACCGGTGTTATAAACTGCCATATTCGTCACGCTGACATCCCTATAGTTCGGAACGCCCCTGAAAGGTACGTTCATTGACCTTAGTTGCTCAAGCTCAATCGTTGTGTAAGGTGGTGGTGGAACATACTGTTGCGCTTCGCTAATTCTGGCCCATGAATCATAGGGGGTATCATCTGCTGCCAAATATGTGACTAGTCTACCCTGAGCCTGGATACCATGCAAAACTTCAGTTGGTACTGGTAATGGCATAGTATGTACCAGTACTGGCGTGGCATCAACTGGTGTTGGCATAGCATCTGTACCTCCTTGGTCATCATTAGAATCGTCTAAATCACTGCTAACTACATCACCGATCCTATCCTCTTCCTCCTGCTCATCCTCTTCCCGTTCGAACTCGTTCACATCGAAGTCATTGCTTATACAGCCTACTGTAGTTGAATGAAACTGCTCCTGTGTCAACTGACCATCCAAATCCATGTTACCCTGAGTTTCTTCCCCTTCGACCCCTAATTCCTATTCATTGCCTCCAACACCGTCAATGGATGGGCCGTCCTGGACACCCTGCATCCTGTACTCATTCTCCACCACCACCTCAGCCATGGGCACATTGGAATCTTGGAGCACCCTAGTGTAGCAGGACCAGTGAGCAGGGTCACGCAAGGGCATGAGGACATAGTGTGCCCTAGTCTTCCCAGTATTAAACCTCCCATTCAGTATGAAATCACCGCCAAACTTTACATTCAAACGGACATAAAGGTCGCTAGAGCTAGGAGGTTTATCAAACCATTCCATTTCTTCTTCCATATCCTCAAACATACCATCTTCTCTCCTAACACTTCCTCCGTATAAAACTCTAACACAACATTCCATCTACAAAGGCATTTCAAAAACTTCATTAATCCATCGAAATCGTCGTACGTAGTGTCTATAGTAATATTAATACATATTCTAACTATAACTATACTAACTAATCTAATATTAACATCTATACAAGGCTAACTACAATAACTAATATATAACTAGACTCACTAGGGGAGTACCTCGCGGCAGCGGCTCGTCCTCGCGGCGGCGGCAGTCGCGGGCGCTGTAGTGAGAGCGGTGGTGGCCGAAGGCCGCGGCGGGCAGCCGCCGTGCATGGCCGGAGGGGGTGGTGAGCCGACGTGCGAGCGCGGCGGGAGCGGCTGGCGGCGTGCGTGGCGCGCCCAGCGCGACGGGCGGCGTGCGGCCGCGGTCGGCGGCAGGAGCGGCGGGCAGGCACTGCCGACGAGAGGCGCGGTGGGCAGGCGAGGCGGCGGGCAGGGAGGCGGGCAAGCCCGACGAGCAGGCGGGACTAGGCCGCGGGCCTTTTATTCGGCTCTCCGGCTCTGCCGCGCCACAGATCAGGGCGCGTCACTGCCGCGCCAAGATTGGTGGCGCGGCAACCCCTGTCACGTCAGCGATCAGCAGCCCGCGGTCTTCGCCACGTCATCCTCCCGCCGCGCCACCATGCATGGCGCGGCACAGGCTTTTCACCGCGCCATGGCAATAGGCGCGGCTAAAAGTATTAGTTTTGAAAAAAAAACAGTGTTAGATTTAAAATTAGTTTACAAAAAGTGTTAAAAATAAAAAAACCGTCTAGATATGCCACTAAATTGGGCCTAACTGCTACTTCGGTCCTCCCTAGGCCTTTTGCCCGTTTTCAGGTCGCGCGAACCGGTAGCTGCTACGGCTCCATCTCTCGTCTAGCACCTCGTCGGTTGCTAGCAAAGCACCGACCATCTTTAAAACTGGATATCTTATTCAAACCATTTAAATCACCTTCCTGAGTGATTGTTTAGGTGGTTTCATCTCTCTTAGTTAAAAATTCCGGTAAACTTTTCAAAAAAAATTCCGGTAAACACATAACAAGTTTTTAAACCATAAAAAATGTCTCTAAGACTAAAATTTCTGAGAAAAATCCTAGATTACGATAAAAACCTAAATAAAAGCTCATAAAAATCCCAAGAAGCTACCAAAAATAGATTTAGGTCTAGTAAAATGGAAAAATATCTAGAAAAAAATCAGAAAAGTCCTAAAACATTGTAATTGATTTACACATATATGTTTTAAAATTTTCACAAGAAAAATATGAGATGCAACTAGCAAGGATTTTGGACCCAACATAAATTTAATGTTGAATACATTAACAAGTGGGGAGATTATTCTAGATACTTTTCCCCATTTTTCTAGAATTAAATCTAATTAAGGAAACGTTTAGAGATACTTCCATTAGTTCTAAATATATGATTTATGTTTTTCATGCGTCAATCTATCTTTATGATTTTTCTTGGTATTTTTCGAAGCTTAGAGACATTTTTTGTGGTTTAAAAAACTTATTTTATTTTTGAGTTTTTAAACTAAAAACCGATATCACTTTGAAAACAAATTCTGACCGGGGTTAGAAGGTAATTTGAATAGTTTTAAGAGTTGAGTAGATAAGATGTCTGGTTTTAGAATTCAATATGAAAAACTAGATCATAGTGATAGTTTTTTTTAACAGAATCATAGTGATAGTTTATCTAAGTAAAGCGGACATTTTCCAATTGGTATACTCCTATACACGTGGGCCAAGGGACTAGAGCGTCTTGTTTTTTTTCTCCTCATGGGCCATGTATTGTTTTGCTTGGGCCGCCTTATTCTTTTGTTGGCCCACAACGGTTTTCCTTTTCTTTTTTTTTTTTTTTTTTCTTAATTTATTTTTTATAAGCCAAAAATATATTTTTTGTGAAGGTAGAAAGTTTTTTTATTTAATGTTATTATAAATATATCTGTGTATTGCAACTGGAGAACTCTTAGCATGTTCAAAGTTTCAAACCCAATAAACATGGCCTACAACTCAATATTCGACAATAAAATTTATTGTAGAATTAAATTTATAACTTAAACTTATTTTCGCCGACAACTCTTCCTTCAAGCTCATTCTTATGCATGCCAGCGACTTAAATTAAAAGAAAACAAGAAACCATTTTACGAACAAGGCCGTATTTTGCTGAATCTAGTAACACAACATGTGGGCAGTATTTACTATATCATACGTGTACAGTATTATAGCAATACTGATGGATAGATGATCTACACTATTTACTATATCATACGTGTGCACAACATTATAGAGCACAAATGTCTTTGTTGTTGCGGGTGCCCTTGCCCCTTAGCATGCCATGACCCTTTAACTTTTGGTCATTAACATTGAGAATCCTATATGCCAAATATACTGGACTTTTGGTAATACTCCTAAACGCCTAAGAAACCGAACTAGAGGGAGCATTTAGCCTTTCTCTAGTTTGTTTTTAGAAAAAAAGGAAATATTTTAGCCTTTCTCCAGTGGTGACTGGTGAGACAATGTGTCTCTCGGTACCGAGACACGTGTACTTCCTCTATGTCCCACTATAATTATCGTTTTAGCTTGTTACCAGTTGCAGCAAACATTTTCGAAACCTGGACATTGCGTGTGCAATGCTGTGAATGTAGATATTTGAATGCACTGCCACAACGATAATTATATCGGGATAGAGGAGTACTAAGGCTGTGTTTAGTTTGAGGGAAAGTTGGAATTTGGGTACTATAGCATTTTTGTTTTTATTTGACAAATAATGTTCAATCATGGACTAATTAGGCTTAAAACGTTCGTCTCGCGATTTCCAACCAAACTGTGCAATTAGTTTTTTTTTTTTCGTCTACATTTACTGCTCCATGCACGTATCGCAAGATTCGATGTAACGAGTACTGTAGCACTTTTTTAAAGTATTTTTGAAACTGAACACGCGCTAACTTATGCTCAGCAAGGCTTGCAGAGTACCTGATCACATCAAGGCTTGCAGGTGCTCTAACACGCATTCACACGTGGCATGCTCTCTAGAAACACATCACAGGTCTATGCGTCTGGACATTGGTTGAGGGCCTCGAGGGTTGACTAGCGTGAGAGAGCCGGACGGCCTCTCATCCACACACCGTCGAAACCGGTTTCATTCAGAACTTGACATAAAGAACCGTCTGCCCTAGTCCGTATACATGGCGTAGGGGTTCTGCACGGAGTAAAGGTCATCCCCACAAGTTATTTAAAACCATTCCTACAATTCGTCTTTTTAGCAGAGACGCGCAAAAACAGTTTTGCTTTCTTGCTGCCAAGCTTTCCATGCTTGCTAAAACGACGGTGGCACTGCTCATTTATTCGTGCATGTACATACCCTCTACCAATTGCTCAGCCACCCCTTCTCTCTTTTCTTTTTTTCTTCCTCGCCTGTGTCTTCTGCCGGCCACCGATGCCTACCTTGCTCCCCACCGCCCGTAGCCAGCAGTAAGGTGCCCGGACAATGAAAAAACTAGGAAAAATCGGATGATATGGTACCAATTTCATTTTGTTTAGAACAAAATATTGAAAATTATTGGAGGAAGGCACAAAATTTGCTTCCAAGTTATTTTGGCGCGTTGCTAAACTCATGGTTTTGGCAACTCCTTTTTTTTTTGAAGATCTCTTTAGTTTACAAGGTTCCTAGAAAATGAGCAATGAAACAGAAACCTGATTCAAGAATTTAATCGCCCGATAGCTCTGTACCAGATATGATTCAGAGGCGGTTCATACCAATCAGTTACATAGCGCGGAAAACAACTCCAGCCCGCGTTTGTACGCAAAGAATTGAAAATAGATATACTATCATAATGACATTAATATCTGGGGATATTGGCAACGTCATGCATGATATGCACAAGTTGCTTGGTCAGAACTCAGAAGTCCATTATAAAACCGTCACTGTCACCGTAACGAACAGGGCACTGCAACTGGTAGGCGGCTAACAGCTCTGGCCCCTGCCACAGCTAGCAATGCTCAAGCGAGTCTCAACACGACAGCACGTCCCCCTCCCAAAAGAATGGTCATAGCTTCATTGAATAAACAATAGGCTAATATACCAAATCATTCTCGATTTGTTACTCATGAACAGAACGCCCAAGAAAACAAATATACCATCACAAATATGAATATATGATAATGTTGACAAATATGCGTATAGCTTGTCGGTTGACCCCAACAAACTTCTGTTGCCAGTTCGAAAGGCTGGCATCTGATTGATAGCCCAGTGCTATCAAAACTATAGTATTATATAAGAGCAATTGAAGGGCCAAGATATTTCATTCAGCCTGTTCGCTTGTTGGTTTCAGCCAGCCCAAACCAATCAGCCAACAGTATTTTCCTCTCACAAAGAATCAGCACCAGCCAGCCCAAACCAGCACCAGCACCAACCAACGAACAGGCCCATTGAAGCGAAACACCTGAAATGGATAAAAGGTAAACGGATATATTTACATTCATACCGCAGTCAATCCAGCCCTTCAACCATAAAAGAAGAGGGGCTTAAAAAATTTACATAATCCTATCACATTCATCCCTTTCTGTTTTCTCCAAGCCGCCATGAATGACACGTGAGATAATCAGTGTGAAGAAACACCTACTGTTCCTGGCTCAGGCGTACAAGTTGCAGCATCCGTTAATGTTTTGACTTCCTGAAGACGGCATGGCAGAAAGTGGGTACTGAAACAAGACAAGATAAATTCACGATCCATCGTAAATGGAGGCAACATACCATGCCTCAAGAGTCAAAGACCCCGAAACATGGCCAGGTTCCTCTCTCTTTTCCTTCTTCCCTTGCTCACCCTTCTTCCATCCTCATATGCTTCACCCCAGCAGATGCTACGCACTGGTTCATCCTTACTGGTAGAAGACTATAAACAAAGTTTCCTTACCTCACCCAATGCTGATTTCTCCTGTGGCTTCTATGAAGTTGGAGGGAATGCTTTCTCCTTCTCTATCTGGTTCACCAACACCATGGAAAAGACAGTCGTGTGGTCTGCAAACCCCAAGTCCCCGGTGAACGGCCGTGGCTCCATGGTTTCGCTCAACCATGGTGGCAACTTGGTCCTCACTGATGTCAATGGCACCGTGACATGGGACAGCAAGACAAGTTCTGGTAGGGGCACAGCAGTTGCCCTTCTTTATACGGGCAACCTTGTCATCAGAGACTCCAACGGTGCAGTTCTATGGGAAAGCTTTTCTTCACCAACTGATACTTTGCTGCCTTTTCAGCAGCTCACCAAAGCAACACGGTTAGTCTCTGGTTACTATAGCCTGTATTTCGACAACGACAATGTGCTGCGCCTCATGTATGATGGACCAGATATATCAAGCATCTATTGGCCAAGTGCAGACTACAGTGTGTTCCAAAATGGGCGAACAAATTACAATAGCACAAGGGTTGCGGTCCTCGACGCTGAAGGTTATTTCCTCTCAAGTGATGGGCTGAACATAAAGTCATCTGATTGGGGTACTGTAATCAAGACAGTTGATTATGATGGAAACCTCAGAATGTACAGCTTGAATGCATCTAGTGGGAACTGGATAATCTCATGGGAGGCCATAGCAAAAATGTGCGACGTGCATGGGTTATGTGGACAAAATGGGATATGCCAGTCCTCGCCCAGATTTCATTGCTGGACATGAGATGATTGATCCACATACTTGGAACAAAGGTTGTCGGCCACAATTCAGCAAAAGCTGCAACAACACAGAAGAGTTTGAGTTCATCAAGCTCCCTCGAACTGACTTTTATGGCTTCGATCTGACCTTCAACCAGTCCGTCTCACTTGAAGAATGCAGGCAAATTTGCTTGGATGCCTGCTCCTGCTCTGCTTTCACATACAAGAAGGGACCTGGATTTTGCTATACTAAAGCTGTTCTCTTCAATGGGTATAGCAACCCAAGCTTTCCTGGTGACAACTATATAAAACTACCCAAGAATTTGGGCATATCGACATCCTTAGTCTCCAGAAAGTCTCATCTCATGTGCAACCGGAATATTCCTGAAATTATAGAAGGATCTGCAAGTATGCACGGCATGAACAGTGTCGATAAAAATTGGACAACTTATTATGTGTTTGCAGCAATACTGGGAGCCCTAGTACTGCTCTTTACTGGTACAAGTTGGTGGTTTCTTTCCAGCAAGCAAAACATTCCCAAGTCAATGGAGGCAGGCTACAGGATGGTAACAAGCCAATTCAGGATGTTCACACACCGCGAGTTAAGGGAAGCAACTGGGAAGTTCAAGGAGGAGATTGGAAGAGGGGGCTCTGGAATTGTTTACAGAGGAGTACTTGAAGATAAGCGAGTAGTGGCAGTGAAGAAGCTAACAAACTTCTCACACAGTGAGGAGGAATTGTGGGCAGAAATGAGTATAATTGGAAGGATTAACCACATGAATTTAGTAAGGATGTGGGGGTTTTGTTCTGAGCGTCAACATAAACTACTAGTGTATGAGTATGTGGAGAATGAATCACTTGACATGTATCTATTTGGTAATGTAAGTAGTGAGAGACTAATTGCATGGAGCCAACAATTCAAAATAGCTTTGGGAACAGCAAGAGGCTTGGCCTATCTCCATCATGAGTGCCTTGAGTGGGTGATCCACTGTGATGTAAAACCAGAGAACATACTCCTGACCCGAGATTTTGAAGCTAAGATAGCAGACTTTGGACTAGCCAAACTCTCAAAGAGAGGCAGCTCAAGTTTCAAGCTCACACACATGAGAGGAACAATGGGGTACATGGCCCCAGAGTGGGCGTTAAACTTGCCGATCAACGCAAAAGTTGATGTCTACAGTTATGGTGTTGTCCTTCTTGAGATTTTGACAGGTACTAGGATATCAAGTGGGATAACTGTTGATGGGATGGAAATCGAACTTAGACAGTTTGAGCAGGTCTTGAAGCAATTTCTGGAGAGTGGAGATGTGAAGGATATAGTTGATCATAGACTGCAAGGTCATTTCAATCCTGAGCAAGCAATGGTAATGTTACAAGTTGCTATAGCTTGTCTTGAAGAAAGAAATAGCAGACCTACAATGAACGATATTGTAAAAGAGCTCTTGGCATGTGCTGATCAAGATGATCACCCGGCCTACTCATGGTGAGTTGCAACATGCAATCCTGTTTTGGTTTACAAAATGAAGAATTGAATTCTCGAGTAGTATTCAAATTAAGGAGTATTTGCTAGAGAAAATGAGTCAGTCCTTTTGTTGTATGAATCCTTCTATGGACAAATTCAGATCCTTCAATTGCAATGGATCAATGGAACCCTGAAGCATTTTTTTTTACTTCGCACTTCTGGTAAATATTACCATGGGTTGATCAGCTGGGTCTTTATGCACAAAGGTTCATATTAGTTTGACTACTTCGCACATCTGGTAAATATTATCATGGGTTGATCAATTGGGTCTTTATGCACAAAGCTTCATATTTAGTTTGACTATATACAGTGGCGGATCTACAAACCAGGCGGGTGGGTGGCCTAAATAATAGAAGGCAAGAAATCTTACTAGCCCTACACTAGTAGATGCAATAGATATGACAAATAACACAATCTTATAGGTTTGACACAAGGGATAAAATCATGTATTGCTTCTATTATTGCAAGTTATAAGCTTTGCCGGCAAGCTGCTCCTGTTGCAGAAGTTCAGAGCTCATAACCGAGCTTGAGGTCCCATGTTCATCAAATAATTTCTCCTAAATTCACATGTACATTATTCAATCTATTTTAAGCAATGTGTTCTGGACATAAATGTCTACAGATCTTGTTTAAGGACATGGATCAAAATCTACACGGTTTAGAAGTTGCAGAGCTCAAATACAGCTAAAAACACTGTAAATTTGGTACCAAATTCAGAGTTCAATCTTCAGCTGTTTAAGAGATTCAAGCTGACGGATTTTAATATAACTCAGTATCTCACTGTTGAAGCTGATATGTTCAACGATCTAAATATGATCTAAAATATCATGATTTCATATGTGAACGACTCAATCGGTCTTAAGCTAAACTATTCCAGTGTTCCAAAGAAATCATGGCCGCGGGCAGAGTAAAAAAACTACTTACGTAGCAGTCAGCAATGCCTGTAGCAAGCAGCAGGCAGCAGGGCGCCGCGGGGACGGGCCGGCCAGCCGGCCGCACGCGGGCGGCGGGCGGATCTGCCGGCGCCCCGCTGCGGCGCTTCCTACTTTAGTCATGTGGCCGCCATCGAGAGGAGAAGCTGGAGGCCAGTCGCGCGGCTGCCGGTCGGGGCGCGGTCTCGCGGAAGCCGGACTGCCGGAGGCGGAGGAGTAGAGATGAGCGGCCGGGGCGGCCGAATTTTTTATTTTTTAGCCTTTTTTTTTAAAAAAAAATTCACAAATATGCTCATGAGGTATGATTTTAAAATCTGAACCCTCAGCTCGGCGCCATCGTCGCTAGCGCAGAGCTTACACTGCTCGGCGCCATCGTTGCTGGCGCCGAGGTTAGGGCCACGTTGACGCCACGAACGCTGACATGGCAGCCAGCTCAACACCATCAAACTTGGCGCCAAGTCCTCTCTTACGTATGGGCTCGATGTTCTTTTCTCTCTTCCTCTCTCTTCTCTTTTCTCTCTCTCTTTCTCTCTCACCACCACCACCGCTCCCGCACTCACACTCCAAGACCTCCGCTCTCGCCTCTCGCCCTCGGGCCCCCCTCGTTCAATGCCGTCCCTCGGGTTTCTGCAAGACACTTGACACGCGCGCTGTAAAATTTGTGAATATGCAATGTATGTGCTTAATTAGCTTTGATTGTAATGTAGTAGTTCGATTATTTATTATTTACTAGTTAATGTGATGACTCAGGTAGTTGATTTAGTTAGTAATCTAGTGAGATAGATATGTAGATAGACAGAAACATAGATACATAGGTACATAGATATAGTTAGATATGTAGATTGATAGAAACATAGATATATAGGTACATAGACATAGCTATTTTGTGAGTACACTGTGTATATATACACGTAGTTATTATCTTATTTACTTAGTTTGTAGTTAGAAAGTACTTGTTAGGTACTATCTATTGTCTAATTTGGACTAAATAACATGTGTTTTGTTATATGTTTGAACTAGATGGACAACCTAGTGACCATATATCATGGAGGCACCGTTGAATGCGATCGCTATGGATATGTTGAGTTTGTTGATGTGTAAAGCGTGCCTGTGCTATTCAATGATAGGCCTTTATTTAGTGAGATGGTTGCAAGGGCTCGGAAGGAGCTGCATTGCCTTGAAAATGATGATGATGGTATTGCAGTTGAGGATGTACTGCACCTAGGTTCTCCTCCCAACATCCTCAGGCGAATGATCCTAATTGGGTGTGCAGATCAGTGGGAGAACTATGTGAGATCGGCTATGAAGAGCCAGCTGCAATGTTTGACGTGGTTGTACGTCGGCTGTTAGTTGATCCCATCCCTCATGGTTTTCTCCACCAATGGGTCAGCAGGCACACTTCGACCCTCTCGTCCTAGAACTTGATATGGATGTGGAGGTTGCACCTACGGTTTTCGATGTTCAATCTGCCCCAGTGAGGTGCTTGGAGATGTTTGTCAGACTCAAGTTGTTGTGGTAGATTCTCCTAATAAGACCCCTTTGATACAGAATCATCCGAGCAAATGTCTTATTCGTATGGTTATTGGGAGCTTACCCCCTTTCTTACATCCATTTCTTTTATTCTTTCCTCATTTCTCTACTTATGTTGCAGGAGACATCCCTGACAATGTGGATGTGCCCCCTGTTGCTACGCAAGTGCACCGTAGAGATAGATTCCGTGGCTCCAATAGTGTTGAAATTATGAATGATTTGAAGCCATATGAGATGGCAAGGGCTCTTGATTCTGATGATGATCGCTCTGTTGGAGAGCTGATAGAGAGTGATGTTGAGATGCTAAAGCGTATCTTTCCCGGCCGTCGTGATCCAAGAGTTCACGAGTTCAGCGATCTTGCTCATTCCGATCAGGCATGTGTAGAAGGACGTGATGATGAGCTCCTAGAAGCTCCCGAGGCCGATCCTAACATGGTAATTGAGAATGGGAGGGTATTCAAGGACCTCCCTACATTGAAGAGGTGGTTGTAGACGTTTGCAGTGATACGAAAGAGACCTTACAAGGTCTTGCATTCATATACGGAGCGCCGTTACACAGTTGTGTGTGACAAGGAACGCTGTCCATGGAGGGTTTGTGCAAGGAAGCAAAAGGTCATCAGAAAGTGGAAGATCACAAAAGTTGTCGAGCCACACAATTGTGCTGACCATGTGCTGACACTGAAGCATCGACAGTTGACATCTACCCTCATTGCCAAGCGGTTGATGGAAATATTACAGGGAGAACCCAACATGAAGGTTAGGACAATTATCAGGACCGTTGATACGTTGTATGGAGGTTATGTGATAACTTATGATAAATCTTAGAGGGCTAAGCAGCGAGCGTGGAAGATGATATATGGGGACTGTGAGGATGGGTATGAGCAGCTACCAGTACTTTTCAATGCAATCAAAGCGGTGAATCCAGACTGCATTATGAGTACATCCCAAAACCAAATGCATGAAAGGATGGGAGGCAGATATTCTTCCGTGCTTTCTAGTGCTTCCCTCAGTGTGTCGAGGCCTTTAGGCACTATCGTCCCATCTTCTCCATTGATGATACGTTCTTGATTGGCAAATACCAGGGCACACTTCTTATAGCCATATCCTATGACGTGAACAACAAGCTGATTCCTTTAGCATTTGCTTTGGTTGAGAATGAGAACAATGATAGTTAGGGATGGTTCTTGAGGCTAGTTCAGATACATGTGGTTGGGCCTGGCAGGGAGGTTGACGTCATATCTAATAGGCACCAGGGCATACTTAATGTCGTGCGAGAGCAGATAGAGAGGTAAGCACCTTTGCACCATCGTTGGTGTACTCGGCACCTTGCCAAGAATCTACTTCGAAAGGACGGTGTGAATGATAACTTTGATCTATTTCAGGAGGCTGCTCGACAGCTTGAGGACAAGTAATTTTAGAAAAAGTTGGAGCAGGTCAGAACCTCATCAAATACAGAAGGTAGATAATGGCTCATAGGTTTGATGAGGGATTTGGAGAAATGGACAAGAGCTCACGACGCTGGTGGATGGAGGTACGAGTTTCAGTGCAGCAACATGGCGGAGTCATTCAATAAGTTGCTATTGGGGATATGTGGTATGCCCGTAAATGCAATCGTTCAATTCACCTTCTACAAGCTTGTTGCCTGGTTCAACGATAGACACGCCCATGCATTGAAGTTGCGGAGTGATGGAGAGATATGGGCTCCGAAATCAAAGGCACACCTAGAGAAGGCAAATGAAAGAGCTGGCACACATGAGGTTAGATTCAAAATATTCTTTCAAACATATTATTAATACGTAAGATTCTTTCAGTTAACATAATTTTATATAATAGAGGCTGTCATGTCGGCTACGACGTGCGGCTGCTCGTTGTGATTGTAGGACAGACATGACGCAAGACGTGTTCGTTCCTTCTGTAGGTAGAGGAGGCTTAGGTTCCTCTAGCCATGCACCTACAGGAGATGAGGACGATGACGACGTGGACCAGAGGCACGAGGAGCTTGGTCCTTCTCAGCTCCAGGACGCTCCCTCGACTCAGCCTACATAGCCTCCAAGCACTAGGCGACACCGTCCACCTGACCCTTACACTCCAAGTACCAGCGCTCTTGGTCACAAGGGTAAGGGTAAGACTAGGAGGCAGTGAGGGTTTGTGGTAGATGTTAGTGTGTACTATTATGAATTTTGTAGTCACTTTCCTATAACTATTTGGGACTGTATGGATATTGTGGACTATTTGGACTATGTAGGACATGTTATGTTGATTATGATGTTCGATGTGGTTGTATTATGCTCTTTGGAAGATTAAATATTTGGATTATATAATGATGTCTCTGTTTGTAACTGTGGATGCTCCTGAAACAAGAGAAACTCTTGTGATTTTTTTTTCCGTGAATCATTAATTATACTACACTGCTAAAAAGGAACAAATATAGTACATAGATTAAATGTAAATTTATTAGAACGTGTATAGTCCAATTCATTAGAACAAGAAGTACGATGACAGCAACGATTTATCACTTCACTTACATAGTACACCTATAGGATGGCGTCTCTAGGGGTTGACCGACTCCTGGGGTTGCCCGCCCCCCTATAGGCTCGCTTTGGGCCCAACCTTGACCAGTTGCTTCTTACCGCCTCTCAAACGTCCATGGCATGTGTATTCCGAAAGAATTGTACAGAGGAATGGCAGTTTGCTCAGGCATGCAAGGAAGCACAACTCCACTCCATTTCTTTGAGGAAGCTCTTTATGAGAGGTTTCCAGTTGAGAGCAAAAGTGATTTCACCAAAGAGGCACCACTGAGAGGATACGATGAATGGAAAGAAGAGTGGTTCCATCGCTTCTTTTGCTCGGCGTGCACGCTCAAGCTTCTTCTCCCTCTCCTCCCTGTACGCAGCAACACGCCTCCTTTCCTCCTCTTCCTTGTGCTCTTTTTTTGCAGCCTCCTCTCCGCGTCTCTTCTCCATCATCTCCTTGTCCTCTGCCTCCCACCGCAATAGTTTCTGCATCTATTTCTTGTCTTCAGGCTTGATCTCAATGTCGATCCACTGCTCAAAATCACAGAGCGGTGGAAGGGTCTGCAAAAAATACAATTGTTACAAAATAAAAAAATCATGCAAGATGTCATATAACACAAACATCAATTCCTCACCCTCTTGTTAATGCGCCGCTGACGAAGTGTAGGCTCAAACGCAAAATTGAAACACATCCAATACCTCTGTCTATACGTGTCCTCTTCATCGAACTTGGCTATCTTGTAAGGATCACCGCAAAAAGCACATGGGCATTGGAACACCACTAGGCAGAGGCAATGGGTCAAAGGCATTTTCGGTCATCCAGGCATAACTATAATTCAACCAATTTTGTTCTAAGAACCGAAAGCAATTAACATTAAACCCTAAACCTAGGATTCCCCATTTGATACATAACAATGAACCCATAACATAACAACATGCACTGAGGTTATCTTGATTTGCTAGCTTTTCCACGCCTTGGCATCCTACGGTTGTATAATACAAATATTAAAAATTACACGAAACCCTAAGTACTGACGATTCTTAAGGTTGAAAAATCCGACTAATATATATCGAATCTATGTGAAAAAACTAGGAGGGGAGCGATGATACCTTGCTCTCGAAGATCTACGGATCAAATCAAAGTTTCCAAGGTCCAATATGTCGATTCGTGAGGTAGGGCGAAGTGGGGAGAGAAAAAACCCTAGAGGGAGGAGAAAGAAGAGGAAGAAGGCTCGGGCAGGAAGGTTGGGGGCCGGGTTAAAACACCACCTCGGTGCCATAGATATTGGCGCCAAGCTCGGCGCCAGGATCTATCTACAGTGCCGAGCTACCTGCCAAGTCAGTGTCACGTCTGCGTTGAGCCCCAAGACCTCGGCGCTAGCAACGATGGCGCTGAGACGTGTAATCTCGACGCCAGCAACGATGGCGCCGAGGCGCTAGCAACGATGGCGCCGAGACGTGTAATCTCGGCGCCAGCAACGATGGCACCGAGTTAAGGGTCCATATTTTGAAATCATTCCTCCAGGGGCATATTTGTGAATTTTTTTCAAAAAATGGCTAAAAATGAAAAATTCGGCCGGGGCGGCTGCCTATTGGAGCGCTCAAAATTCGGCCTCCGTTCAGGAGTTCCTCCGAGTCTGGAGGTGGAGAGGCGACGCGCAAGATTCAGCGGCCTGCGGGGCTGGTGGGCTGGAAGGCTGCGCGTCGGGGAGGGCTGGTGGGCTGGCTCTGAAGAGCTACCTCTTATAATTTTGGGCCGCGCCCCGCAGCCGCCCCAGCCCAGGCCGCGAATCCGCCCTATACCTCCTGGTGTCGCAGCTCGTGAATTTTTCTCGCGGAAGCACATGGTCCATATCAAGGTGCTACACAGGACGACTTCACGACAGATAAATCAACGACTTGACTCGAACTAAACACATGGGCTAGCTTCGGTACAAGGTTTCCGTCACGAGGGCATGTAAAATCATCCGATCCTAGTACCGAATCTAGTCCAGGTATTTGGTTTGGGTCATGTCATCGATTCATCCGTCATGAAGTCATTCTATGTAGCACCTACGGATACGGACCATGTGGTTCCGCGAAAAAGCTTCGGACGAGCCCATACTAGACCATTCCATGCTGCATGACTTGGATATCCAAACCAGAGGCGGAACCAGGGGGCTAGCAGGGGCGTGCCCCCCAACACGGTACAAAAAATATTAATACGCATATAAATATTCATTTTACAGCATAACAATGCATCAAATTATCTATTTTAATGATAACCTTGTGATTTTTCTTTATAAATACTAACTACATATGTAAAATTATTAAAAAATTGTTAAGAAATATGTTTATGTATATATTTATCACATTTAGACATGTCATTATATTTACCCGGCCCCCTTAATCCAAATGGCTGGGCCTCTGATCCAAACCAAATTCCCTGCTCGATCGCGATGTTGCACTGGGCAGATCCCCGCTCGTTCCGCTGCAAGCCACCTCCCTACTTGCTCGCGCCGTCGCGCGGGGCGGCGGGGCCGCCCCATGCTCGCTCCCTCTACCGCGCGTGGGCAGATCCCTGTTCATGCCACGTCGCTCACTAGCCAGCCAGCTGCCCGTGTTGTGCCACGCTGCCGCCGCAAGCGGAGTTGCTGGGTGCCTAGCAGCCTAGGTTAGGGCTAGGGTGTGGATGGGGATGGAAACAGGAAGTGGAGTGGAGATAAATAAAAAGGTATAATATTTACTCGACGTGCTGACATTTGAAAAGCTAGACAAGGTTTTAATGAGCTTAAAATAAGAACAAAAATTCTCACTAGCTAAAGTGTACATTGACAAGAGATATTTTAGACCATATTGCTATATTTTAGATTAAAAACCTCTACTATTTGAGGTAATCAACGATCTTTTCAGCTTGAATTATGTTGCTCACTAACTCATTGCAGAAATGACATTATAAAACATAAAGCACACCTGTCAATATTTTGGGGTGGGAGTGTTAAAACGACGTCTAAAAATCTCAATGGGGGTGGGAGTGATAAAAAAGATAAATAAGCAATTAAGTCTATGGTTTTGATTAACTTGGTAGATAAAAAGGTATAATATTTTTTAGATAGGGGAAAGAAAATCCGACTTCATCTGCTAAACAGAGTAAAAATCAAATTAACTTATTACAAACTCACACCACACGTCTACTTGAGCTTACAATGTAAACATGACTCAAAACTCAATTCTAGAAACAAAAGGCCATCCATAAAGATGCGAAGAACCACATAGCTGTAGTCCCCATTTTGCGACATGCCTCCAACACATGCTCCTTCTCTAGCTTACACCGTCGCAACAATGCATTCCCCTAAATAGTTCCCGCAAAAAGAGTTTTGCCAGATAGACTAACAAATCACTATTGCACCTGTTAGGAAAAAAGATCTAAATGCATTATCTTTCCTAGGATATACCAATCATCAAATAAGTTATGAACATTTAATGGAGGTATAGTCGAGAAAAATCATCAAATGATTTCTCAACTATTAAAGAAACAACAAGTTGTACCTTGATCTTTTCTAATTCTTTTTAAATAAATTATCTTTTGTGAGAATGACCCTCTTTAAAGAACCAAAAAAACATTTTATTTTTAGAGATGCTTTAGTCATCAAACTATTTGTGAAACTTTGATCTTTATTGACAAGGAATTTATACATAGAATTTTAATAGTCGACTGTTTCTCTAGTTGTGAGTCAAATTTCTCCCGTATTTGTGCTCATTGAGTTGAAATTAGAGAAGCACACTTCATAACAAACTTGCTTCAAGAAATATAATCACAAACAGCTACGGCCTCAGATGATTATGTAATATGCATATGCCGCCCACAGCATTTTTTTTAAAAAAATTCAGAGACCGAGAGCGCGCTGCCGCCCATAGCCATCAACAAGAAGTTAGGAAGCTAAAAATAGGGAAAGTTTGTTTCTGCACTCTAAGAGTAGATAAACCATCATGACTTTATTAAACATTTTTTTTGGAGAATCTCAGTGGCAACGTCATGATAGTGTCTGGTCAGAAGTTCATGCTAAAGATTATCATAGCTACACCATCACAAAGAGGCAATGGCTGATTTTCTCTCATCTCCCGCATAATCAGAATCTGAATATCCCACTATATAGAGTGAATCAGATCTTTTATACGTCGTCATGAGGCCTTTCGTTCCTTGCAAATAATGCAAGACTTTTTTTACCAATTTCCAGTGTTCTGTTCCAGGATTACTCTGGAATCTGCCAAGTAACCCGATAACAAATGCCAAGTCAGGACGCGTACATACTTGAGCATATTGCAAGCTTCTGACAGCTGAAGCATATGGAACCACTTTCATTTGATCGATTTCATATTGATTCTTGGGGCATTTAAAATCCCCATATCCGTCGCCCTTTTTGATCGGCCGATCTCACCGCGCAGCCGTCGGATCGAAATGAATGGCACCGGTTGATCGGGCCGACTCGTGGCCCAGGCGGGCGAGCGCACCGCGCGGCTTTGCTAGCCCAGGCTCAGGTTGCGGCCTAGGTGCGGGCAGCGCGCGCGGAGAAAAGTTGGGCCGGGCTGTTTTGCTGGTCGGGCTGAAAGAACAGTGAGAATTTTTTCGTTTTTCTTTTTCCAGTAAATGTTTATTTCCTGAAAATTGATTAATGACTTAAAGAAAATAGAAAAAATAATTTTTCACTGTGGGTAAAATTCAAGAAATGAGTATACGTTTTCCGCTGCTAAAGAAATTGTTTATTCTCCAGTTATTTTGAACCAACGTGATATTTAATTGGAGAAAAAGAGAGTTTTTCCGCTGCTAAAGAAATTGTTTCTTCTCCAGTTATTTTAAACCAACATGACATTTAATTGGAGAAAAAGAGAGTTTTTTCGCTGCTAAAGAAATTATTTTGAACCAATTATTTTGAACCAATGTGATATTTAATTGGAGAAAAAGAGATTTTGATATGATTATGATATTGTTATTTTCTGACCAACGTTGTTAATAACAATATCGTAATTTTAATGATTTATTCATTAATTCTATTTCTGCCTAACGGTGATGTAGAATTAGTGTGTAAGAACAATTGTGAATTTTAATGATTTTATACATTAATTCTATTTCTATCCAACGGTGATGTAGAATTAGTGTATACGAACGGTTGTATGTTTTGATTTTGACCAACGTTGGAATCAAGGCATGCAAATGGTGTTATTTTTATGTTAAGAAAAGGTTTTACCTGGTTTTTATCTTGTCTAAGGTGGACTGGATAGTCACCTCGTCGTGTTCCATAGAGCCTGTGGCACCGGTGAGGGAGACAAACGAGGATGATGCTGTTTGGCCAACTAAAGAGAGGAATTTTGAAATCCCAAAAAATGTCCTCTGCCCTTGTGCATAGGAAGTGGGTCACTGCCAACAAGAAATATTTGGATGTGATAAAGAACACGATTGAGTCTGTAATTGTGGGCTCAATCCCAGAGTATGACACGGTCAATGAGTACCTCGATAGAATAAAGAGTCAGTTCACTGACTCTTCAAAGACATATGCTACCCAGCTGATAAAGCAGCTAGTGACAGAGAGTTACTCTGATAATGGTGGCATAAGAGAGCTCACAACGCGTCGTCGAAATTACGGCACTATCATTTAGGCCATATTTCGAGGGAGAGAATAGAAAGACTAGTTAAAAATAATATTATTCCTCTATTAGAGCTCTCAGAATGCATAAAAGGAAAGTATGTAAAAAAATTAAGAAAGATGCCAAACGAAGCGTAGAAATTTAACAGATTATTCACACAGACATCTGTGGTCAGTTTCCTGTAAAGAGTGTGGATGGTTATGTTTCGTTCATAACATTCATAGATGATTACTCCCATTATGGCTATATTTATCCAATCAAAGAAAGAAAAGAGGCATTGGATAAATTTAAGATATTTAAGTCAAAAGTTGAAAATCAACACAATTTAAAGATTAAGATAGTCAGGTCCGACCATAGGGGAGTACTACGGTCGGCATACCCCATATGGCCAAATTCCTGAACCTTTTGCAAGGTTCTTACAGGAGAATGGCATAGTAGCCCAGTATTCTATACCGGGTGAACCTCAGCAGAATGGAATAGCTGAGAGACGGAATTGTACCCTGATGGATATGGTGCGCAGTATGATAAGTTACTCCACCTTACAGTTGAGCCTGTGGATGGAGACGTTAAAAAACCGCCATTCATATTCTTAATAGAGTACCAAGTAAGTCAGTGCCCAAAATACCGTATGAGTTGTGGACAGGAAGAGTACCCTCACTAAAACACTTAAGTGTGTGGGGGAGCCCTGCTGAGGCTAAAGTATTTAATCCAAACATTGGGAAGCGAGATCCAAAAACAGTAAGTTGCCATTTCATTGGCTACCCAGAAAAGTCAAAAGTTTTTCATTTTCTACTGTCCAGAGAGATACAAAGTTTGTGGAAACGAGATACGCTGTCTTTCTAGAGGATGAATTGATAAGGGGGATCATGGTAGCTTGAGAAATTGACCTTGAAGAGAAACGGGTGTATGCGCCCACTCTAATGATTCATGAGCCAATTTTCTGACTACCTGCTGTCGCTGCACCGACAGTGCAAGATACTGTGGTGTCAGCACCTGTTGTTATTCCACCTGTGGCAACAATGAATGATCATGAGGAACCTGTTCTTCAAGATCCTATAGAACCTATTGCCACACATGAGGGGGAGCAACAACAGCCTAAAACAGAAGATGTGCCAAATATGAAGGCCCCTAGAAGGTCTCAGAAAGTTAGAAAATCAGCTATTCCTGCTGATTATGAAGTGTACAACACTGAAGAATTTCAAATAGAGGATGATCCCACCTCATTTGAATAAGCCATGAGAAGTGATCATTCATCAAATTGGCTTAAGGCCATGGAAGATGAAATAAAATCAATGAATGTCAATAAAGTTTAGGACTTGAAAATAATTCCTAAAGGAGCCAAAGTAGTAGGCTGTAAATGGGTCTACAAAATAAAACTTGACTATCAAGGAAATATAGAGAGATATAAAGCGAGACTTGTGGCAAAAGACTCTACGCAAAGAGAAGGGATTGATTATAATGAGACCTTTTCTCCAGTCTCATGTATGGATTCCTTCAGAATCATAATGGCATTAATGGCACATTACGATTTAGAATTACATCAGATGGATGTAAAGACAGCATTTCTCAACGGGGACTTGGAGGAAAATATTTACATGGTACAACCGAAAGGTTTTGTCATGGAAGGAAAAGAACGAATGGGATGCCGCCTAAAGAAATCCATTTATAGATTAAAACAAGCTTCAAGACAGTGGTACTTGAAGTTTGATCAGTCAATAAAGAATTTTGGGTTTTAAAGAAAATGTTGAGGACAATTGTGTCTATGCAAAGTTTAAGAATGGAAAGTTTATCTTTGCTGTCCTGTATGTGGATGACGTCTTACTTGCTAGTAGTGATGTCAGTCTACTATTGGAGACAATGAAGTTTTTGTCCTCAAAATTTGATATGAAAGATCTTGGTGAGGTTTCGTTCGTTCTAGGGATCGAGATTCACCGAGATAGAAGTAAAGGGGTATTATGATTGTCACAAAAGGCATACATAGAAAAGATCTTAAAGAAATGCTGTATGCATAAATATAGTCCCTCGCCTGCTCCTATAGTCAAGGGCGACAGATATGGGGATTTTAAATGCCCAGGAACCAATATGAGATCGATCAAATAAAAGTGGTTCCATATGCTTCAGGTGTCGGAAGCTTGCAATATGCTCAAGTATGTATGCACCCTGACTTGGCATTTGTTACATGATTACTTGACAGATTCCAGAGCAATCCTGGAACAGAACACTGGAAATTGGTAAAGAAAGTCTTGCATTATTTGCAAGAAACGAAAGGCCTCATGATGACGTATAGAAGATCTGATTCACTCCATATAGTGGGATATTCAGATTCTGATTATGCGGGAGATGATAGAAAATCCACGTCGGGATATGTATTCACTCTCGCAAAGGGAAGCTATTTCATGGAAAAGCTCAAAGCAAACCGTCACTACATCGTCCACAATGTATGACAGTTTGTAGCGTGTTATGAGGCAACAGGGCAGGTAAACTAGCTAAAGAAGTTCATACCCGGTTTGAAGGTGGTTGACGACATCTATAGACCACTTAAGTTATACTGCGATAATAATCTGGTAGTACAGTATGCTCACAACATAAGTCAAGTGGTGCTGCCAAACACATTGACATAGAGTATTATGTTGTGAAAGATAAAGTCCGGGATCAAGTCATAAGTCTTGAGCATATAAGTACAGAAAAGATGCTCGCGGATCTGCTTACAAAAGGCTTACCACCCAACGTGTTCAGAGAACATGGTGTTCAGAGAACATGTAGCTGGCATGGGTTTAAGGGAAAGCCTAAAATTCCTGGATAAAAGAAGGCCCAAAGATAAGTATCTATTTCAGAACAGAGTAGTGTGTTGTAGCTGTTAAATCCATCGGCAATGGACCATGACGATGAGACATGCTCTATGCGCTAATCTGTAATGGAATGAACAAAAGTAAATGATATGAAGTTGAAAGATAGTAATGAGATCAAGGGGGAGAATGTTAGTTGATCTCCACCAATAGGCCTTGGGCCCTTGGATCTGCGCCCTGATCGGGGGCGCCCAACCCTAATGTGGTTGGTGGGCCCCTATCGCACAACACTATAAATAGAGGAGTGAGGAACTAGGCTCAACTAACGAAGTTGACCGGAGCTACCGCAATCCCACCATAGAGAAACCTAATCCAATCTAAAGGAGTGCTGCCAGCGACGGGATGCCCCACCGCACCGCCATCGCGCTTGCAGCGTCACCACCGGTCCACTGCATCGCCACCACGACGCCAACAACCCCACGGTACCGACGTCTACCCTGCTGCGGTGCAACTACGCAAAGGCGAGGAGGCTTACCCCGGATCTACGGTTACAGAGGTACAGATGATCCTAACATCTCCGTCATCGTACCTGCTCTTCTCATTGTCTCCATTTGTTTTTTGTTTTGATTCTTGCCATTACAAAGATCACGCTTTTCTAAGTTATATCACTACAGTTTATCATATAGAAACACTACCATTTTAATTCATCATATATCCGAGATATACCATTGACTGTGCCTGTTGTGACTTTTATTTGGAACTACTACAGATGTTCCATATGGCCCAAAATGCCTCTGTTATACTCCCCCTTCCCTATCTCTGAGTCTTTATTCCCTACGTGCCACTGAAACAGTTTGTTGACTATTGTATCACTGCTTCAAACTCATATGGCCCTTGTGCCACTATTGCCGGCTTCCGTCTCATTTTAGCGGGTTGTTCGAGTAGGTACATAATGAATTGCTGACAGTCTGAGCAAACGGGGTTGGAACATATGAACCCCTCTGTCCTTGCAGAACCCAATCAGAATCCATGCTCGCCTAGTTCTTTAGTGTTCAAGTCCACTTTCAAAAGTCAATTGGTGGTGGAGAAATTCAGCAGATGATAGGATCGAAGCAGTTTAGTTGCATTGCCCTGGATCCATACGGCCAATAAAAGCTTTCTGAATTCTGATACTGAAGGGCTGCATTTCAGGCCGGAACATTGCCATCATGTTGTTAATATGGACCATCTGGTAATGAATACATTGACCTTCGACACCTACATTACTAACACAACTCTCTAGGCTCAAGAATGTGCCGTCGAACTCGAATAGTTTTTTTCTCGAACACGCAAGAGAATTGCACATCATTTTATTAAGACAGAAAAGGAGCAATAGTACAAAGGAGAGAGAAGAACCTCCCTAACATGACCTCTGGCTGTGAGACACAAGGCCAAAGAAACTAGTTTAGTATAGGCAAAGCGACAAAGAGCACCAACAGAAACTTAGGAAAAACCAGCCCACAACAAGCGACTCAGCTAGCAGCTCTTGGAGTCCTTTTGCACAAACAGAGGATTGTCTCCAGTAATATTGTGATGCTTGTAACGGCACCATTAAAGACACGCATTCATGTGCTTCCAAATTTCCCAGCCCACCAGGGAAATGAGTGTATTAAGTAGGCCTTTTTTATCTCCTTAGGTATGTCCTTTATTGCCCGGTACCACCAACTTGAAAATTTGCTAGTAGAAATCAGACTGATGGAGCTCAACCCCAATCTCTGAAGAATGATAGACCGCAAGAGATCAACAAATGTTGGATGGCCTCTCCTGCCTGATAGCAAAGAGGAGACTCTGATGAGAAGACTCTGGATAAGGAGCCATGAGATCAACAAATGTTGGATGGCCTCTCATGTTGATCTCTGGATAATAAGGAGACATGAGAAGACTTTGAGCTTGTTGCAACATTTAATGTTGGATTCTCCTTGATGAGGTTAAGATCATTAGTGTTTGGCCGTAAAAACATGACGAAATCATCAGCATAGACAGAGATACGGTACTGCACACGCTCCATATGATTTGAGGATGCAACCTGTAGCAGCATACAGCAACAGCATCTAAAACAATACAGCATACCACACATGCCGAACAAATAGAAATATTTTTTAAGGCAAAAACTGTGTCAGAGTTCCCCACAGTACTTCAATTAAAAATAAGGAATGGGTGAGTTACATAATTACAAAGCTTGATACAAACAAAAGGAAATTAACTGATAGCATCTAACCAAAGGCAGAAGGAAGATCTAATATCTTCCTTGAAATGAAGACTGTAGAATACACTGGTTTTCGAAGTTAGAGAACCAAAGACTATGACTTGGTTGTCTTCTTTCAGAGATCTCGTCATTTCGGAGTTTCCACAGCTCCCAGCTGGTGGCTATCAACAAAATCCACGAAGTGCAAGTTTTGCTGAGCTCTTGTTTGAGCAGTACGGGGTAGCAGGCTTTGGTCTTCGTCCCACTGGATATGAAGTGTTTGCCAGCAGCTCCTTGCAAAATCACATGAAAAGAACAGATGATCTATGTCTTCTTCCATTCTCTGACTGCACATGACGCAGAAAACATCATCTTGCACATTACAGTTCCTGCGTCTGAGCATGCTTTTGGTATCTAACCTGTCTACCAAGACCAACCAAGCAAAGAACTTGACTCTCGGGGTGCATTTCGATTTCCAAATCCAAGAGAAATAGTGATACTACTTTGTAGCATGTAGCTCAAGATGCTTGAAATATCTCTTGTTTGGTTTCTAATCAAACTCTCAATGGCTAGAAGCCTATGTATAATTTTGCTAATTTTCTTCGTTTCCTTTTTTTTGTTTCGTGATCCCCTTGTACTAGCTTTTAGTTCTTTTAAAAATCAATAAAAGCCAGTAGGGGGCAACCCCTCCTGTTTCCCTTAAAAAATAGTAGCACTGCATTGCTGTTTTTGTTAGAACAGCAAACAGGTGAAACGTCAGGCGGCCAACCACCTGTCCAACTCCACAAAAGCAATGCGTCCAACGCATCCTCCCAAATGGTGATATAAAATAAAAACCCAGACAATACTAGCTCAAATAAGCACATAATTCTCCTCCAACAGAAAGACTTAAGAAAGAACATTGACTATGAAAATGCTGGCATGAGAGAGAATAATCAGCCTGTCACCAACAAACTTTTGTTGCCGATTCAAACAGCTGACATTGAAGAAAACAATTCTAGCATCTTGCATGGAATGTCATACAAAAATGAAAGTAAACAGATGTATTCAGATTCATAGCTCAGGTCAGTTAGGCCCTTCAACTTTCAAAAGAAAAATTTTAAAAACACCTTAATTGTATCACATTCCTCTCTCCCTCTCTCTCTAAGCCGCCAGAGGCTCATACGAGGGAATCAACGTGAAGAAATGCATACATATTCCTTGCTTAGGCGTAGAAGTCAGAGTTAGCAGCGTATTCAAGTTTGGCTTCGCGAATTTTCTTTGCTAGACAGTGAGAAGTAAATCAGGACTACATAACTTTTCTTCTTAATACAATGAGACGCAGATCTCCTGCGTTTTTTCGAAGGAAAAAAAAAATCAGGACTACATAAGTTCATGACGCATGAGCCCAAACATTATTGGATAGTATCCTTTTTCTTTCTCAAACATGCAGTATCATTTCATTAGAAAGAAAGAATAGTAAGGTAGAGGGAGCCAATTACCTCAACCCAACACACCCAACTCACCCTCAGAACACACTAACACACGCAAAGGAGAAAGCTATTGACTTGCCACACAAAAAAACTGTAGACAACCAGACACCTGAACTCAGAGTTACATGTCCAGGGGCGAACAACCTTAAGAGCAATTCATGGTGCCCCACTGCTCCACCCCAACACCACAGGCAACTCATTTGCCACAGCTTGCAGGACCACATATGATAGCATCTGATTTTTCTTCCAAAATGATGACACCAATAAACTCTAGGACAATCCTAGCTCAAAGTACTACCTCCGTCTCAAAATAAATCAATTTCTAGAATCATTCAAAGTCAAACTATCTTAGGTTTGACCAACTGTATAGGAAAAGGTAATAACATCTATGACACCAAATAAATATATTATGAAAATATATGTCATAATGTATCTAGTGATACTAATTTGACGTCATAAATGTTGGCACTCTTTCCTATAAAGTTGGTCAGGCTTAAAATGGTTTGACTTAGGACAACTCTAGAAGTTTATTTAATTTGAGACGGAGGGAGTAGTGACTAACTTTCAATTTTGCATACTCCACAGAAAGGCCTAACGAGAACTAATGACTACAGAAGTGCTGACACTGAGAAAGAAAAGGCAGCATGTCACCAACAAACTTCTGTTGCCAATTCGAAGAACTGACCTCTGGCAGATAGCTCAACAGAAATGATGCTACACGAAAAGATGACCAAGGTATTTCATTGAAGAAAACACTTCTACCATATTGCATGGAATGTCCTACAAAAGCAGAAGGAAACACATCAGGTCAGTTAAGCACTTCATCCTTCAAAAGGGAAAAAACTTAAATAATTTACTAATTCAATCGCATTCATCTCAAAGCCGCCATGGGTGACTCAGTGAAGAATTACCTACCTATTCCTGGCTTAGGTGTTGAAGTCATTGCAGGAATTCAATTTTTGACTAAACGAAAGCATCTAGGCAGCAAGTGGGAACTAGATTAAGGCTAAATAGGTTTTTGACTTGTGAGCCCAAACATAAAAATGGATGAACCATAGCATATCTCTCATACCACGAAAAATGGCCAGATTCCTCTCTCTGATCATTCTTCCAGTGCTCACCATTCTTCCATTCTCATATGCTTCACCCCAGCTGATGCTAAGTACTGGCTTGTCCTTATTGGTAGAAGAGTACAGACAAACCTTCCTTGTCTCACCAAATGGTGATTTCTCATGTGGCTACTATGAAGTTGGAAGGAATGCTTTTTCCTTCTCCATATGGTTCATCAACACCGTTGATATGACCATTGTGTGGTCTGCAAATCCCAAGTCCCCTGTAAATGGTCGGGGCTACATTGTTTTGCTGAACCATGATGGCAACTTGGTCCTGATTGATGTCAATGGCACTGTGACATGGGACAGTAAGACAAGCTCTGGCAAGGGCACGACACTTGTCCTTCTCGACATCGGCAACCTTGTGATAAAAGATGCCAATGGCAAAATTTTGTGGGGAAGTTTCTCTTCACCAACTGACACCTTGCTTCCTTTTCAGCCACTCACTAAAGGAACAAGGTTAGTATCTGGTTACAATAGCCTCTATTTTGACAATGACAATGTGCTACGCCTCATGTATGATGGGCCAGATATATCAAGCATCTATTGGCCAAGTGCGGATTACACTATGTTTCAAAATGGGCGGACAAACTACAATAGCTCCAGAATTGCAGTCCTTGATGCTGAAGGTTATTTCTGGTCAAGTGATTTGCTCAAAGTAAAGTCTTCTGATTGGGGCACTGTAACCAAGAGAAGACTGACAATAGATTATGATGGAAACCTCAGAATGTACAGCTTGAATGCATCAAGTGGGAGTTGGATAGTCACATGGGAGGCTATAGCAAAAATGTGTAATGTGCACGGGCTATGTGGACAGAATGGGATATGTAAGTACTTGCCAAGTCTCCATTGCTCATGCCCACCAGGATATGAGATGACTGACCAACAGAATTGGAAAAAGGGTTGCCCGCCAAAATTTATCAAAAGCTGCAATAGAAGTTACAAAGTGGAAGACTTTGAGTTCATCAAGCTCCCACATACCGACTTTTATGGCTTTGATCGGACCTATAACCAGTCCATCTCACTAGAAGAATGTAAGAAGATTTGCTTGGAGATTTGCTCCTGCTCTGGTTTCACATACAAAACGGGACCTGGACTTTGCTTCACCAAAGTTATTCTCTTCAATGGCTACAGCTACCCAAATTTTCCTGGTGACAACTATATAAAACTACCAAAAAAATTGGGTATATCAACATCCATAGTCTCCAGAAAGTCTCATCTCATGAGCAACCAGAATATTCCTCAAATTGTAGAAGGATCTTCAAGTATGTATGGCATGAACAGTGTCGATAAAAATTGGACAACTTATTATGTGTTTGCAGCAATATTGGGAGCCCTAATACTGCTATTTATTGGTACAGGATGGTGGTTTCTTTCCAGCAAGCAAAACATTCCCAAGTCAATGGAGGAAGGCTACAGGATGGTAACAAACCAATTCAGGATGTTCACACTGCAAGAGTTAAGGGAAGCAACAGGAAAGTTCAAGGAAGAGATTGGAAGAGGGGGCTCTGGAATTGTTTACAGAGGAGTACTCGAAGATAAGCGAGTAGTGGCAGTGAAGAAGCTAACAAATTTCTCATACAATCAGGAGGAATTGTGGGCAGAAATGAGTATAATTGGAAGGATCAATCACATGAATTTAGTATGGATGTGGGGTTTTTGCTCCGAGGATCACCACAAACTTCTGGTTTATTAGTATGTGGAGAATGAATCACTGGACAGATATCTATTTGGCAATCTAAGCAGTGAGAGACTAAATGCATGGAGCCAGCGATTCAAAATAGCATTGGGAACAGCAAGAGGCTTGGCCTACCTACATCATGAGTGCCTTGAATGGGTAATCCATTGTGATGTAAAGCCAGAGAACATACTCCTGACCCGAGATTTTGAAGCTAAGATAGCAGACTTTGGACTAGCCAAACTCTCAAAGAGAGGCAGCTCAAGTTTCAAGCTCACACACGAGAGGAACAATGGTGGGCGTTAAACTTGCCGATCAACGCAAAAGTTAATGTCTACAGTTACGGTGTTGTCCTTCTTGAGATTTTGACAGGTACTAGGATATCAAGTGGGATAACTGTCGATGGGATGGAAATCGAGCTTAGACAGTTTGTGCAGGTCTTGAAGCAATTTCTTGAGAGTGGAGATGTGAAGGATATAGTTGATCATAGACTGCAAGGTCATTTCAATCCTGAGCAAGCAATGGTAATGTTACAAGTTGCTATAGCTTGTCTTGGAGAAAAAAACAGCAGGCCTACAATGAACGATATTGTAATAGAGCTCTTGGCATGTGCTGACCAAGACGATCACCCTGCCTACTCATGGTGAGTTGCAATAAGCAATCCTGTTTCAGTTTGCAAAATGAAGAATTGAATTCTCGAGTAGTATTCAAATTAAGGAGTATTTGCTAGAGAAAATGAGTCAGTCCTTTTGTTGTATGAATCCTTCTATGGACAAATCCAGATCCTTTAATTGCAATGGATCAGTGGAACCCTTAAGCATTATTTTTTACTTCACACTTCTGGTAAATATTATCATGGGTTGATCAGTTGGTCTTTATGCACGAAGCTTCAAATTTAGTTTGATTATATAGAATGGTAATTAGACTTGAGATGATGTATGGTGCAAAATGTTGTCTTACTAACCTGCAACAAGTTCGACTTGCTAAGTGTCGAAAAAATGTGTATGTTACATTGGATTTGTGTTCATGCATGGAAGGATGGAGTTACAATGACGAAGGGCCAGGCCTAGGATTGTGAGAGTGTGTATTAAAAATTTTTAATGGGTATTTTGATGGCCTACATAGTTTTTAGCAAAAGTAATGGGTATTCAACTGAATACCCATGAATTGCGCTAGGCATGCCCCTGATGGCGATAGACATGATAGGCTAGGGGTAGAACCATTGAACAAAAGCTTGTCTAGAACTAGTTGAGATGGTTTGGACATATCCAACATAGGCCCCTAGAGGCACAAATGCATAGTGGATTCCTAAGGCACGAAAATAATATGTGAACTTAAGAAGAGGTACGGGTCAAGTGAATCTAACATGGGAGAAGGTGGTAAAGGACTTTAATGTTTGGAATATGCCTAGAGAGTTATCCCTAGATAGAATGTGTTACATCAGCAGTCCCTACCTAAACCATGAGGTAGACTTTAGATTCCGTTATAATATACTATTGTTAATGTTTTTTATATTCTACTTCTACTCCCCTCCAATCCAAAATGTAAGTTGTTTAAGTTTTTTCCTACTTTAACTTTGACCAAGTTTATAGAAACATATATTAACATTTATGATACCAAATAAATGCATTATCATCATATCATGACATATTTCGTGGTAGGTTTAATGAAATTAGTTTGACATTGTAAATCTTGGTGAATTTTTCTATAACTTGGACAAAGTTTGACGAGTTTGATTTAGGAAAAACTAAACGGACTTCATTTTTTTAATGGAGGGGGTATATAACAAAAAGGGGGCGTGCCCAGTGCAGAGAGCTCCCGCTCTGTGCGGGGTCTGGGGAAGGGTGTTAGTGGCAAGCCTTACCCTCGCCTGTGCAATGCGAGGAGACCGCGATTCGAACCCGGGACCTTCCGGTCGCAGGCGGTAAGACTCTACCGCTTGCACTAGGCCCGCCCTTCGGAGGGGGTATATAAGTTCATTTTAATTTTCCTTGGTGCTTGCTTCTCTAGCCTATCCAATTTGCTTGTGACTAAAAAGGATCAATGAAAGACTAAAGCCATCACACTTGCAGTGAATATTCTTGTAGTAAATTAGTAATATGTCTTGCTGCATTAAACTATGAAGAAGTTACTTTGTTTATAAGCTTTCTAATTCACTTAGTTTTAACATATATTGGTTTCATGTACATATAAAGAACTTTGTTTGCATTGCTCTTAGATCCTCTGCGGCATAATATTGTGACAGAATAGTGTCCAAAATTTTAGTCCACCTTTGGTGAACCCCAACATCATGCCTATACGAGTGAGAAGTGACTACAGGTGGAAGCATTATGTTGCATAAATTTCTTCACGAATTTAAGAATCTGAAAGTTGCGCCCTCGAATTCAAAAGCAAACATGCTAGCCAAAACTCCATCTGTCATCTGGTCTTATTTTTTTTCTCCCTTCAGAAAGGAAGCAAGTTGCAGCATACATAAGTATCTGAATAAACCAGTGCTATGACAAACTGACAAGCATTAGGCTTGCAGCATTAACGTGTGGCAAAATTACCAGTTAACGGAGGCAGTATCATAAAACTGAGCCAACAGCCAAGCCATCCATTGCAGGAATACCGGATTATCCCCGGATTACCCTAGCGCTAGCTATCAGCAATGGAAACTGGATTATCCCCGGATTACCCTAGCACTAAATATCAGCAATGGAAACAAAGCGGGCTCGCCAGTGCCCACAGGGTGTTCGTCAGAATGCCAGAGGCATTAAACACTAAAAACTACAGCAAAAGGATATGGGAGTAACTAGTAAGCCTCACCTGCGGGACGAGCCTACCGGTGCCGCAGCCCAGCGGAGAGGTTGGTTGGGGCCGGAGGTGGCCTGAGGGAACTGCTGCCGGCGCTGTGTGGAGTGGCGCGGGACACACCGAGAGCTCGGCTGTTGGCCCCAGAACGGCTGGCTGCACGATGCACGGGCGGCGGGGCAAATTTATCAGCTCCGACGTGCGGCTGCAGCACGCAGACTTGAGTGATCCCTTCGCCCGAGCGGCCGTGTGGTGTGGTCGAGTAGAACCCCCGGGGCCGGAGCTGCCGACCGAACGGCGAGCGAGACGGCGCACCCGCGCCAATTTTCGGCCGCCTTTGAGGAGCTCACGCCGTCAGAACACTGAAATGCTGCGGCCGGGCCTGCGTACGCGTTGGTGGCAAGTCCATGAGCTCACCGAACCTTGGGCCTCGAGGCCTGATAGACAACCCCCAGCGGCCTAATTTTTTACTATTTAATCTTTTTTTAATAAAATTTACGTTTAGTCTCGGGAGAGACTTAAACTCATTGACCCTACTCATCTTTGACCCTGGTATCTTTGCGTCGACCTCGGCACCACGGACTCTACATGCAAAAAAATTTTGGGTTTTAATTACTGTAGTACTTTCGTCACAATTAGTATTTAATTATAAATTAATTAGATTCTAAAGTTTTGTCTCGTGATTTCTCATCTAATTATATAATTAATTTTTTTTCATCTATATTTAGTACTCCGTGCCGTAAAATTTGATAAAAAAATTTGAAATCTAAACAGACCACGTGCCTGTGACCAGGTATGCAGCATGCTTCGATTCGCGCGGGGGATGGCCAACTCTCTGCGCCGTAAGCTGATAGGGAGCTCAGTGACCTCGGCTATACCGCCAGGCGCTGGCCTGCCCGCGCGGGGCTCGATGCGCTCACCAACTATCTTCACTGCAGCAGCAAGGTGTGGCTCGTCGGCGACAAGCTGACGGGCGATTTTACTGTTGTGGAGGAATCTAAGTGCAGAGATGGTGAAAAATAACCTTTATATTATCCAGCTATAGTTGTTATGGTTTGATAAAGTGACTGTTTAGTTCTTAAAATTTTACAAATTTTTTTAAGATTTTTTGTCACATCAAATCTTTAGACACATGCACGAAGCATTAAATATAAATAAAAAATAAAACTAATTATATAGTTTAGACGAAATTTACGAGATAAAAATCTTTTAAATATAATTAGACTATAATTAGACATTAATTATCAAATAACAACAAAAATGTTATGCTACCATTTCTAAAAGAAATTGGTCAACTACACCAGACCAAACATAGTTTAGGAATAGAACATGGCGCATGCATTGCCGGCCCAGATTCCCAGACGCCCAGTACTGTGGCACATCTAGCTACAGGCACGGGAAAGAAACTTTCGGCGCGCGGCGCCGCGGCTACCGAGGAGCAGCGCATCGAGACCCGCGCGGGCAGGCCAGTCCAGGCGCGGCACAGTGCGGGCGTACGCGCAGCAGCAGGGGTCAGGGCAGGGTGCAGGCGCAGCGACAGAGAGAGAGTAGATTTCAAGTTTTTTCGCTCACTCGTCGTCACATCAAACCTTTGAGGTATACGTAGAGTATTAAATAATGATAAAAAATAACTAATTATATAGTTTAATTGTAAATTATAAGATGAATTTTTTGAACCGAGTTAAACCATAATTGGACAATAATCGTTAAATAAAAATGAAAATGCTACCACGTTGAATACTGATTACTAAACGCGAACTAAACAAGGCCAGGGTCAGGGCAGGGTGGAGACGTTACCTGTAAACAATCATCGACGACGGATGGATTAGAATATGTATGTACTACTAGTAGCAGCTGATGGATGTACGTGTACGCGGAAGGGCATACTAAATTCATTGTTAGCGCGTGTTTAGTCGAAGAGAATTTTGGAATTTGGCTACTGAAGCACTTTCGTTTTTATTTGACAATTAGTGTTTAATTATGGATTAATTAGGCTCAAAACGTTCGGTCTTGCAATTTTCCACTAAACTGTGTAATTAGTTTTTTTTCGTCTACATTTAATGCTCCACGTATGTATTGTAAGATTCGATGAAAAGGTACTGTAGCACTTTTTTTGAAAGTTATTTTGAAACTAAATACGGGCTTAATTAAAAGCACTACTGTTGGTCAGTGATGGTGACAGCTTTTGCTGTTCCTGCTACACGCTTTGCTGCTGGTGCAGGGCTTGCAAAATCACGTAGGGCCTTGTTTAATCTTTTTCAACCTTTTTACTTTTTTCTATTATATTAATGATTGGACAAAATGTTTGTCAAAAAAAATACTAATTAAACAAAAGACGAATCTTTTGAACCTGTCAGTATATGATTGCAAAATTTGCAAAATCTAAATGTTGCAAAAATTTGCAATCTAAACAAGGCCTAGATATAGGTATCTTTATTTACGAGAACTGAATGTTATGGCTGGGAACACCTGTCTTGCTTTGAATGGGGTGGTTCAGTTTGCAAAATCTTCGTAGATATTTGGCATGAATCAAATGCCAAGTCTACAAAGATATGCTCCTATTAGCACTACTATGTAAACCTATGTTTTTTTAATATATGAATTAATTTCTTCCATAAAACATATCTTTTCTTTATAATATGACAAGCAACACTTATAATTGCAAGCAGCAGTGACGCGTATGTGTTGTGTTCGTTTCACTGATCGAGGAGATCTTCTGTGCCTGCGCTCGTCGGCGAAAGCCAGCCAAGTCCACACTCACAGTTGAGCGCACAATAAACTGGGCCTGCAACCAAGCACAGCACCAGCAGCAAAGGTGCACGCACTTGCCCTCCATCTCCACCGCAAACAGTCACTGCACGTGCACGCGTCCCGACGCGTCCCGAGGAGCAGCGCCGCCGAGCAGCGTCGCTCGGCGTGGCGCCGCAGTCCACCTCGTGTCTTTGATCTGCAGGTCGCCGCCGAGACATGTGGCGTCGAGCTCGGCGTGGCGCCGAATCCGTGGCGACGAGATCATGTCAGAGCCACGTCAGCGTCATGTTATCATCGATGGTCTTTGATCTCGGCGAAAATCAAAACTATCTTTGGCGGAAATTGCGACATTTTACCTCGACGCTAAGACTCATTACGTAAAAACGAAATTGCTACGATGGCCAAATTTAGCACTTTTCCAAATATGAATTTAAGTTTCTCAGAGGCCAAATGTAAATTTTTTTCAAAAAAAAAATAAATTGTAAAAAAAGGCCCCAGCGGTCAGCCAATATAGCAATCTCAGATTCAGGCTTCTAATCTAAAATTAAACATCTGGAATTCATATCTAAGGCCGAACCGCTTTGCCTCGGCTCGAACGAAACACTCAACAGGTCCTCAGGTTGCTAAAAAAACATAGGTCCTCAAATTCCCCCCTCCTCATTAGTAGAGAACAGACCTTTAATCCTCGGTTAAAATAGGCTCTAGTCCCGTCATTTTTTACGCCTGGGACTAGAGAGACATTTAGTCCCGGTTGATAGATTCAACCGGGACTAAAGGTCTCTGCCCAACGGCTACTGCGTCAGACAGAGGTAGCAGGGACCTTTAGTCCCGGTTGGAGCCACAAATCGGGACTAAAGGTAGACTTTTACTCCCGGTTGATGGCTCCAACCGAGAGTAAAGGTCTACTGCTAGGCCGTGACTGTGCCAGGGGTTCGAAAGTTACCTTTAGTCCCGATTGGAGCCACCAACCGAAACTAAAGGTCCCCCTGTATATCCCGGCCATCTCCTTCTTTCTCCCCGAGCCCGAGCTCAGCATATTTTGAAGCTCACTGCACTAGTGTTCTTCTTCCTCCCTCCATTGTTCCTCCATCAATTCTTCGATTCCTCCGTCGATTTCTTCGATTCCTTCGTCGATTCTTCAGTTGTAAAGGTTACCAATCTCATACTCTCATTTTTCATCATTGTCTTATCTCATTTTATTCACTATATATATGGTTCTTTATTGTGGTTTTTTTCATTTGTAAGCAATTTGAGCTCAAAATCACTTCAAGCTTGCATATTTACATGAAAGAAGGTTAAAGTAGGTAGTTGAACTTGCGGACCGTGTTCATCTCGACGAGCATGTTCTCTGCCGAGCGGTAACGGACGTCAAGGAGGTGCTTTGATTCTACGAGGGAGAGCGGCAATAGTCGTGGAAGACCATGTTCCCTTCCTCGTAGAATCGAAACTCTTCCGTGGCCAAGTACGGTGCTGTCCGGTGAAGAAATGCTCGCCGAGATGATCACGTAAGCAAGGTCAACTAGTACGGATGGTTATTTATTCACATGTCCCGATATCGTCGCAGTAGTCTGTCAATCACCGTACCCAAACGTAGTATATATATAAATATAAACGATAATCGATTGTTATGTGTGTATACTCCCATTCTTCTGTTAATTTGTGGAAATATCATGTGAATTACTTACCTGCCACAGTAAAAGACGAGAACACAATGGCCATGGCCACGGCCATGAAAAATACCAACGACACAACACTAGCAACTTTCTCGACAAGCAGAGTAGTGTTAAACGCTCTAGAAACCTTTAAACTTCAAGCTTGCATATTTACATGAAGGAAGGTTAAAGTAGCTATTAAAAACTATTATTCATCGTTCATTTGTAGCATGCATATCACACTTCATTGTTTAGAGATATAGAGAATTTTAGAGTTTTTTTAATTTTATTTGTTTAAAAATGAGTATAGAGAGTAGATGGCAACTGCTTCTGGGTCATCGTCCTCTCATGGGTTTCCAAAACGACTTAGGCCGGGCCTCCCACTCATTGCATGCGGCAAGTGTTGTGATGAGACAAAGATTGTGATGGAGTACCGAGTGAAGAAGGAGGGTCCCAACAAGGGTCGCATTTTCTATAAGTGTCCGGATCGCAATGTGAGTTATTTTATCGTATTTAATGACTATAGTTAGTTTATACCTATTTTCATGATGGTTGTGATTAAAGTTCTAATTTTCTGTTTTAATTTTAGTGGGATGGCACTGGATGTTCAGGCTTCTACTGGGAGGAAGAGTATGTTGAACTCGTGCAAAAATATCTTGCACAACAGGCAGATAAGTCGGCTAATGAGGCAGTAATCCAGCCGAAGAAGCCCAAAGATGTTGAACAAACGGAGGATCTGTCTGTTTTAGTTGGGATTGGTCGTGAAATCCTTGTGCTGCTGAAGTGCATTTTAGCTTTAGTGTTTTTAGTGGTAGTTGGGATTGTCTACATTGTAGCAAGGATTTCTTAAATTTATAGCTTTTGTGGTGGTATGCATGTTGTATAATTAACTAATTATGTTTTAGGTTTTAATACGGTATTTATGTCATGTAATACAGATGAGTCGGCATTGGATGTACAATGCTGATCATCGCTCCCAAGAGTTCATGGACGGCGTGCATTCTTTGTTACGTGCGGCCGAGGCAAACAAACGTGATGGTTTCATGTGATGCCCATGTGCCGTATGTAAGAATATGGTGGAATATCCTTGCTCAAGGACTCTTCATTCACACTTATTCAAGTCGGGTTTTATGCCAAACTATATTTGTTGGACGAAGCACGGAGAAACCGGCGTTGTAATGGAATAAGGTGAACACACTTGTTTAAGACGACTTCGTGCAGCCCTCCACCGCGCGCGCCCATGTGGCCCTCCACCGCGCGCACCCGCGCGCCCCCGTCGATCTGCCTCCGCATTCGTGAGGTGAGGACTCTCGGCTTTCTCTCTCCTAGTGCCTAGGGTTTCACCATTCAGCGGCCAGTTGCAGTATGGGCATGGCGGGGTCGCATGGTCATGGCGAGGATGATGGCGCGGTGTCGTGGCTTGCTCGTGGCTATGGAGTTTCGCAGCCGGGAATGGGGGGATGGCCGACGCGCGGTGGCGTGCGAGCTGAAGGAGAGCAGAGGAAAACGAGTAGAGGATTGACGGTGATGTTGTGCAATTTTTTTTTATTTTTTTGCAAAACATGTAATTGAGAAATTGCCTGGCCATTTTGTGGCGTTTTATTATGCATTAGGACTGGACCGGCATTAAGAAAAAAACATGTGGACATGCATGCATGATATATAATATACTCCTATTGATCATAGCCCGGCCCAACGCGCGGGCCACACCCTCTAGCGCATTGACCGCAGCCCCAGCCCGGGCCGCTCCGCGCCACCGACGCCCTCCACCGCACCGACACCGCCCCGGCCCGCCTCACGTCGTCGTCGTCAGCACGCCGGTCACCACGCTGACACGGCCCGGCCCGCTCTGCTGCGCCGACCACTGCCCTGGCCCACTCTGCGCCGACGTCGAGACCACGCCACTCGTCTTGCCGTACGTCCTTGTCCTCGATCGCGATCCATATGTTTTCGTCATTTGTATTCATATGCATGTATATATACGTCGTGGAGCACCGCCGCCCTCGTTCGCCCATGCGTTTCTATGTATACGGCGGAGCACCGCCGCCCTAATTCGCCCTAGTACCGACACAGTTCGCCCTAGTGTGGCGAATTGCGTCCGTGACATGAGGGGCAAGATTTAATAATGCATATTGTTCGTAGATTTTACGCATGTAAGCAAAGATTTGATGTACTATATATTGGTTTTGTTTTTTGAAGCTAGATGGCCGACCCGAGAAACATGGATGAGGAGGAGTTGATGATGAATTTGATCAACACTGGCACTCAAGTTGCCGGCGATGATGGTGCTAAAAATAACGTGCAAGAGGATGCAGATGATGGGAGTCAGTACTTAGCTCTTGAACAAAATGAGCAACAAGATATTGTCCAAGTATATATTTTTTATTATTAGCTATATATATTATCATATGTCTTATGTGTGCTCATGACATTAAAAATAATGTTTATGTTTTGTAGCCCTCTAGATCGACATCAACAACTACAACGAAGAGTAAAAATGTTCGAGGTCCCAAAAAGCCATTGGAGGGCCGCTTCATCATCTCGGAGTTCAATGTGGATACAGGTGAACCGGGAGGTCAAATAAAATGAAATTCGTGCACCACTGTGGTTACCTTGTAAGGGACCGGCTCTCGATCAGTACCCACGAATGGAAGAAGAAGACCAATGCTCCTCATATCAGTTTTGTCTCCGATCGTGACAAGACGTTAATTTGGAAAGATGTCTTGGTACATTTCATGCTCCAAACAGATGGTTATGATGATATAATAGATGGTGATGAATTGAAGGAGCGAGTTAGGGATTGGGCAATGAAGAAGATGGCCACCTAGTTTTAGACTTAGAAGAAACATCTATACACGACGTATGTTAAGAAGAACATAGCACCAGATTTCACTGTCCCAAGCCCGATCTCAAAGCAGAGGCTCTATTGGGATGAGTTTGTACAGTACAAGACGTCGGAAGAGGGTGTGAGTCGGGTGATAAAGAACCAACATAATGCCCAACAGAAGACATACCACCATAACTTGGGATCAGGTGGCTACTCGACTGCCATTAAGAAGTAGAACAAAATGGAAGCAGACCTTCTTGCCAAGGGTATCACACCAGCATCACTCGAGTGGGGAGAGCGTGCAAAGAATTGGTTTTTCGCTCATGGGGGAACACTGGACCAGGAGACAGGGAAGTGCGTTTATGGCGCAAGACTGCAAGAAGCAGCAGAAAGATTGTTTTATGCTCAGAGAGCTACTGCTAGTGGTGCATTCAGGCCCAACAGAGAGAAGGATGAACTGACATACGCCATCGGGACTATTGAACATGGTGGCCGAACTAGAGGCAAAGGAAGTGTCTCGTGGGAGCATGGATTCCCTTAGGACAGACCTTCCTACAGAAGCCACCAGAGAAAGAAGGAAGAAGAGGCACAGTGGCTCCAGAGGTTGGAGGAAGCGGTGCGTGAAGCACAGGAGCGAGAAAAAAACCTTGAAGCGAGAATGCAGGAGGAAATAAGAAGGCAAGTGGAAATAGCAGTGAGTGCAAGCAAGCAGGCATTAGAGCCAGGAATCAACATTAGCCAATCTGCTCAGTTGAAAAGCAGCTGCGCTTCCACGGAGATACCAAATCAAGGGGACACAGGACTACGCTTCCCTGTGGATGACGTCACTGAACCTTGTACATCATGTGAGCTACACATTCAGAAGGGGAATTCCACAATCAAGGTGGCTATCGGTCTTGTTAATCCTATTGACCGAACCAAGACACCAAGAATTCATGGGAATATAATCCAAGAAGGATATGCTACCATCTCGGTAGATAAAGCTGAAAAAGGTTTTAGTGATTTGCCTCTTGACATTCCTGGAGGTGATGGTGAGAAGACTCTAGGAGAAGCAGAGAAGACATTCATTCTATGGCATAAGCGCTACATCATCGTTCCTGGATGTCGCCTCCACCTCTTCCTGAACTACCTCACCATAGGTGCGGATGAAAACACTACATCATTAATTTATATTGGCTTAAATAATTAACAATCTGCTCATAATAATATGTCATTTCTTTTTTGTAGCAGATTCTCTCCTAGCCTAAATCCAATTGTTTAATCGCCAGATCATCATAGTGCTCTGTACGATGACAATGTGTTGGAAGGCGAGGCTGCATCCACACCATCTCCAAGGAGGTCTCCAACGCCACAGCCTCGCCACCTCCAAGGAGGTCTCCAACGCCTCCCGCCCCGCCTACCAAGAAGCCAAGTACTAGCAAGAGGCCAGCCCATAAATGAAGAACCAGGTCCCATGGTAAAGAAAGCCACCGTGAAACCAAGGGCTATTCCCAAAATAATATCTCAAGAGAAGGAAGAAGTAATCGATGCATATAAAAAAGATATGTCTAGATTCTATGACAAACTTAAAAGGATCAAGAAGCAAAGAGAAACCCGAGAAATCGTGCTTCTTCGTAGCTCTAGATATTCTAAGAAAAAGGTGACTTCTTACCAAAGAACAACAACGGGAATCTCGTAAGTCCGTCCAAAAGCAACGTTAACGGACTATGACCGCACTCTCACCAAGTCAATTGAGGCATAGAAAAAAGAAGCGGGCGGGGAAAGGAGTTGCACAACTTCGGACAACAATTGCACCAATCAGGTCCCCGCTAGTTGTTGGTAATGAATATGGTTCGAATTTAGGATTAATGCATCAGGCAAACATACCTCCGGATGTCGATTTGGATCACCTTGGTGAATTTATTGAAGATACTGGTCTCAACCTTTACCAGATGTTTGGTGATGGAAACATTGAGAGTGCGGCGGAGGTTGATATTTGAAAGAAAAAATTTATACTAGGCCAGAGTCTATACAACCCTCAAGCCTTAGGTGATCTGGGGACGCAAATATACCTGCTAAACAAGTGGTACATGGAGGCATCTACCGGTGGAGACTTCTGCGTTGGTGTCAGAATTAGAGACGAACATTGGTTCCGTGACGATGATGTTATGTATGTTGACTTTGCAGAATTTCATCAACTATGCCACCTGACCTCTCTGGACAAAGTTATCATTAGCTGCTATTGCCTGTAAGTAATAATTCTTTCGATCTATTATTAAACTCATCATATATGTGTATATGCATATAAATTATCCTAACAAGTACTATATATATGTAGATTTACAATGACAGAGCGCAGAAAGGAAGGCTGCAATGAAATTGGTTTTGTTGATCCCCATATAGTATTCAAAGACCTAGTTACTCCAAAGCCTAATTGGAAGTCTGAGTCAGAGAGTAACCTCATGAACTTCTTAGTGAACCAACGCCACAAGAAGGATATACTCTTTCCCTACAACTTTAAGTGAGTGTTAATAATGTCGATCATCCTTAATGGCTCATATGTTGATTCTAGTTAATTAATGAGTGTTATGTGTTATATCCTATAAACACATGCAGCAATCACTGGATATTGATGGACATCGATCTGGTGAAAAGTCACTTGATAATCTATGACTCGATGAGAAAACCACAACAAGACTACCAAGATATGATAGATATTATCCAGAGGTAATTTCGGTATCTCTAGCAACTATATATACACACAAACATGATGATTAACTATATCTGATGACGTGGCAAATTTTTTATTGGGCAGTGTTTGGAAAACCTTTATTGAGAAGCAACACATGGGAAAATGCAAAGCGCCACTGAATGTAATCCCTTTGAAAGTAAGTCTCCTAAATCGCATCATCTTTATTAATTAAACATATAACTTTCACCGGATCACCAGATTGGATGACAAATCTTTTTCTTGTAAAGTGGTGTCTGAGGCAGGAACAGGGGAACAACTACTGTGGTTACTATGTTTGCAAGTTTATCAAGGAGGTCTCCCAAAGAACTCCTACAGAGAGACTCAAAGTACGTTAAAAATACACTATATATTCATTTAATTATTATTATTGATTGTGTTACTATGTCTTTATATATATATATATATGTATGTACATATATTAATTTATTTTCCTTTAATTCAAACCTGTAGGCTTGATGGTTGGAGGAAAAGGTCATACGGCAAGACCAAATCAAAGCAATTCAAGAGTATATAGCTGGATTTTTTAATGACCAGGTCATCGATTCCAAGGGCGAGTTCTACTTCGACCCAACACTGCCATGGAAGCCAAGCTAGAGGATGAGAGGAAACTTGTTATATCACAACAACTGTAATATAATGCAATCTTTTGTAATATATGCACATGAAATAATATAATGTAAAATACACACATGCTTGCATGCATGTAAATATATATATGATGCATATATATATATATATATATATATATATATATATATATATTTCTATGTTTAAATTGTGTCATTTAATACGTTCATTGTGCTTGAACCGAAACATACTATACGCGCGTATAAATGTATTATTAGCAGCGTACGATACGACTTCGAAAACCCATTTTGAAAAGAAAACAAAAAAATGAAAAGAAAAGAAAAAAGAAAAAAACCTTTAGTCCCGGTTCGTATTACCAACCGGGACTAAAGGGTGCTGGTCTCGTGGCATGTCAGGAGGCACCTTTAGTCCCGGTTGGTGTTACCCACTGGGACTAAAGGTCCCCCTTTAGTCCCGGTTCCTGACCCGGGACTAAAGGACCCCCCTTTAGCCCCGGATGCTTGCTCCCGGGTGGAGAACCGGGACTAGAGGGGGTTCCCCACCGGGAGTAAAGGTCGTCTCTGTACCAGTGCCCCCCACGCCCCTCCCCCCACCCCAAAAAAAAGGTCCTCAATGGCTCAGTGTGTGGCAGTTCAACTTGGGGTCAGAGTTGGTAACACAAAGCAAGGGGGGCCATTGCAAGCAGCGTTGACACATGTTGTTTCCGATAATGATACAATTAAGACGTCTAGACGGACGGACGTCTCTCTCCGATCACTACCGCACGCGCCGCTCGCCCCGCGACCCTATTTGCTCGTCCCGTCCATGCGCCCCCGATGCTCGCTGCGCCGTTTCCTCCCTACGTCGTCGTGCCCATCCGCCCACACCACTCCGCGTCGCCGCTGCAGGTCCCCGCAGCGCCGCGCCCCATCCCCTACGGCCTCCTCCGCGCCGCATCCCCACCGGGTTTAGTATGCCTCGCTCGCCTCCACCGTACTGCCTCCTTGCCGTGGCCAGCCCGCTCGCGGCGGTCGCCTCCATCGAGCCAGTGAGCCTCCACGATGGATGCTCCAGCAAGCAGGCAAGTGGGACGAGATTTGTGTGACGTCGCACCGCCGACGAGATGCACGTGCCGCTGCTGCACAGCGAGCTCCATGCACCACCGTCGACCTCCGCGCCGGCATGCCTCCATTCGTCCAAGCAAAGCCCATGTTGTAAGAGTATGTTTCAAGTGTTTTAGATGTTTCATCTGGATGTTGCAAGTGTTTCATCTTGATGTTGCAAAAGTAGATCGGAATATTGCACATGTTGAAGTGGCTATACACGTATGTTTCAAGTGTATGTTCTAAATGTTTCATCTCATTTTCTATATGTATGTTTGCAAGTGTTTTATCTGAATGTTGCATATATTTTCACACATATGTCGTAAGTGTTTTATCTGGATGTTGCATATGTTTGTAAATGGTTTTCAAGTGTTTTCAGGTGTTTTTTGCAAGTGTTTCATACACATGTTTGAGTGTTTCAGCTGTTTCGTATGTGTCTTGCAAGTGTTTCATCTGGATGTTTCAAAACTAGATTTGGTGTTGCAACTAGTGTTTCATATGCATGTTTCGTGCGTTTTATCTATCTTTAGATGTATATTGCAAGTGTTGCATCCAGATGTTTCAAAAGTGAATAGGTGTTGCATCTCTGTTCTTACTAATCTGCTTTGCCTCACCTCGCCTCGGTGTCTCCTCCTCCTCCCGGTGCTATTTGGGCATCCGCCCCCTCCCCTCTTTGAAGCGGAAGGGGCACGAACGGGGACTTCCCACGCGCAGTCGGACGGCCTTGAACCCCGCATAGAAGCCGCAGGATCTGCAGTCTTGTGGAGGAGACGGAGTGCAGGCGCGGGCGTCCGCATCTGGACTCTAGCACTGGCGTGGGCGTCCGCATCCGGTGCGCGGGAGGAGACGGAGTGCAGGCGCGGGCACGAGTGATGCCTAATTGTTTCATTCTCCATGTTATTTACTGAGGTTTTAGGGTTGTGGGATGATGAGCTTTTTTTTAGATTGAGACAATGGAATTGTGCAATGATGATTGGTTCTTTCAATCTTCTATGATTCTTGTTATTTGCATTACTTTCGTGGTGACAATATCATTATATCTTACCAAGTTGCTTTTGCATGTATTGTTTCGTTTTCGTTAATCCCTACATTTTGTGCGTTTGTTACTGACCACAAGTCCATTGTCAGTGATGTCTTCACATGATTGGTTGGTTATTCTATTACTGACCACACCCCATAGCCGATGATGTATCTATTCCTATCCATCTCTGTCCACTTTCTTGCAGGTCTGAAACAACTGCAACTAAGGTCCTGTGGATCAGTCAGATTACAAAGTGAACTGGTGAGCTCATTTGTTTCTATAGACTGCTGTAAGCAAATTTCTATTCCATTAAATGAGGTCCTATGGATCAGCTACCCCATTAAATGATTTATTGAGCAATATTATTATGTAGGCTGCTATAAGCAAATTTCTATTCCGCAACACACTTCAGCTGGTTTATTTATAGGTTTGCAGCTGGCTTGATATCTATTTACAGTAGGAATTTTTAGCTATTTTTATTGCAGAAAATACCATCAGTTTACCTCTCACACTTAAGCATAGTTACTAAGCCTCAAATCTATTTGTTGTACCTGTTTAGCTACTATGCAAATCAATAGGATGATACCCTTGAGTATAGTTTCAGTTTGTGGCTTTTAAGGTACCTGTCTTTATATGACTGTATGTCTGTAGCCACTGTATGGATGAAAAGAATAGCACTTTGCACAATAGTATAAGATGGTTTACGTAAGATAGTTTTTACTATTATTGTTAATGGTATATTATGGGTGCTCAGGTTGTATGACTATGACAGTTCATTCCAGTTTAGTTAGAAGTGTCAAATATATTTGGCAGAGATGAAGCTTGCATATAAATATCTAGCTTACATCCTGGATTGTAAAATAGATATGGCGGAGTACTTAGCACAGCAAGACTATTTCACCCAGAGGAAATACTCCTCCATTTTCCATGCTTTCCACTCAGATGCTGTCTAAAAATCACCCGCAAATCACTATAGTTCTACGGGCTGACAGAACATATGGCTCGTTTTTATGATTTCAGCACCTACTATTGTTTATTAAAGGTTTGTACAGATTCAGAGCTTTTAAACGGCCACTCAGTTTCTATACATGGAAGCTCATTACAAAAATATAGGCACAGAGCGGTATTCAACAAGCTATACAAATCTTGTCTACTTCTTGCACAAATGCTTAATTTACATATTACCTGGAAATTATTGTATACCTGAAACAATTGCTTAGTTTACATTTTTATAATCTTATCACCTGCTATGTCATGAGGTTTAGGCAACCTGACAACTTCTAAATGTTCACTGCCCTTGATCTCATGTGTGCATGCCTTGTGGTGTCAGTTGTGGTGGTTCAGTCATGGTGTTGGCTGGCAGCGCCTGTCTTCGATATTGATTGGCGGGCTGCACGTGATGATCAAGGAGCATAAAGTGCATCGCGCAGCTGAAGCCTGAAGGGAGGTACATATTTTATCTGTTTCGTATTAGAAAAGGTGCATAGTTGCCAATTGCAGTTATAGGTTCCTCAGTATATATCGATTAAAAATTTGTTGTTATAGCCAACTTTGGTCCATGTAGTTGCACACCTACAGTTATTTTAAATTAAAAAAACAAAAAAATGAAAAGCGAAACTTTAGAGCAACAAACATTCTTTTTCATTATATAGAGTGGTGGCTATTACTCAATTTACCAAATGCACTATGAATCCAGCTTTCTCCATTATTATCCTTCCATGTAATGCCAATCTCAATAAAATGTTGACTCTGCCCTTTTATTCTCTGGTTTCCAACGATAGACTTCAAATTTGATTTTCAAAAAAAAGGATGGCAAACCAGAGATAGATGATGAGGCAACCTCCCGGCTACAAGGTATGCTGTTTCCACAATACATTCCATGCTCTGTTGACCGACCATCCATTACCACATAGAACTACAGAAATAAATCTATTTGACTCACCACTTCATCCTTATGTTACAGATACTATGGAAACTCAGGTACCACACATTTCACAGCGGACCATACCATTTCTCATTCCTTTCGCCAAGATCTCTAACATAATACTCTGCATAAAAGAGACTCATCGGATTGGGAACCATGGACACCCTAATTACATACTACTGCAGAGATAAAGCACCCTTTTTCAAAATGCCTTAGTCTACATTTGTCTAACCACCAGACCCTAACATCCTCTGATCTCTACACAGAACATCAACGCGAGTAGGCAATCGCTTCCTCACGCATTACTTAATGATGAAGCACTCGACCTCAACACCAGCTGTAATCACCCAATGAGCCTAATCGCTCTCTCACATGGTAGTAGTATCTCAATATTACCTATATCATACATCTACCCATGTATGTTTCCATAGTGATATCCTATGCCTACGCAGTTCTACCTGTTCAACCCTAGAAACACTACTACTCTCTCCCCGCACTTCTCTGGACCATGCACGTATGTATAATATGCACAACTTCCAACTGTGTAAACATCAGTGTAGCCTAATCATCGACCTTGTCACTGTATGAACCATCAGACTTCCTGCACTCGAGCGCAGGGGCGTGCGTTTTGCACTAGTACATATGTACACACTACACCTATGAGAACATCCAAGAGACTGCACTGAACTGGCAAACCCTCAAATACTAATTTGGTGTTATAATATTGGTGTCCTCTTATATAAAAGTCTGGCCAAACTTTTAAAAAACAACATGATAACTCTAGAAATTAGACTTAGTTAAAGATGAATAGAGTACTACTAAGTACTACTCCCTTCGCCTCTAAATAATTATTGTTTTCGCTTCTCAAGAAACAACTTTGACTAAATTTATAAAAAATATTAATGTTTATGGTACATAATTAATATCGTTAGATAGATCGTTGGATTTATTTTTCATAATAAATTTATTTAGAGAAATAAATATTACTAATATTTTCTATAAATCTAGTTAAATTTATCATCACTTAATCCGGACAGAGGGGGTAACTTCTTACGGTAGAAATAGTTGACGTCAACCTAGCTACGGCAGCCTCTCAGTCTTTGTTGTCATGCATGCCATCGTCCACTTGTTCCAATCAAGTGTACTTCTAGAAATTACGTTCTCATGCGACTTTCTGACGACTACCTTGGAGACACGTGGGCACGTGGCAAATGCCCGATTATTTACATGTAACAGTGATACGATGCATGCGCACAAAGCATAAAAGATGGAACTACCTAGTATGTACGTATTGATCAGCTGGATGCCTAGGATGGCCAATCAATTGATGATCTTCTATCGTCCGAATACCCCTGATCCCATACACGTATTCGTCTTGCAAATTACACTTTTTTTATTTGCAAAAATCAGACAGATTTTTTCGCCTGCCTGTTGCGCGTGACAATTATTTTTGGACGCAAGCCCTTTTCGCTTGAACTTCTCAGTCTGGCTTCAATCACAACAAATCAGCTTCAGTCGACTTACGAGCCCGAACAACTTCAAATATATATGAATCCTAACGTACACTCCACCACACTTGCAGTAGTATGGTCTAACCGCCGGTTGAAAAACAAATGTTATTTGGTGTACGTATTCAAGGTTAGCTTATTATACAGGAGTAGTACTCATATATAGGAGTATGTGATTGCATACCGAGTCTAATCGCTAATCCTAGCTTATCCTAATCGATCGAAGGCGTCAAGCTTGTTTGTTTCCTTCAAAAAACTTTGCGAGTCGATTCGCATGCTGAGTCGCGGTCAAGCTTGGTATATACATCGTGTGGAAATGTTTTTGTTCAAGGTCGACGGCGGCGTTACCATCTTTAGAATATAGCGAAGTTAGGGGAAATAAAATTAAGGACACGAGACAATATTTCATGGAGTCTGCAAGCATTAGGCCAATTGGCAGAATATGGACAACATAGATACCGTGAAAGAAGTGGCATCCAATAGTATGGAGACCAAGTTGAAATGTGTCTTGATCTGCTTTATTTTAATGAGTGATTGACATATGTGTTTTGAGAGGTTTGGAGTCATGAATGTTAAAACCAATGATGATCCGTGACGCTCTACCTTGGCCACAAAGCCACCTTTACAACTTGTGGGCCTTCTAAACTCATTGAGATTTACAATCTCTACCCTAACCACATCTTCACCATTGGTGTGGATGGCTCTGCTTAGCCTGTCAGCGGTAAACAATGGATCAAGGTCCTATTTGATCCAACAAAGCTAATAGTTAGCTGCAAAAAATTAGCTAAGACTTTGTTTGAATCCTCAGCTAATACTCTAGCTTGTGTCTTACCTATCACCTAACAATTAGCTGTTAGCTAGTTTTTCATGCAGCTAACACAACCAATTGTTAGCTGGGGGGGGGTTGGGGTTTAAGCAATCAGGGCCTAAAATTCATGAAGATGTTAACCATTTGATAGTATTGGAGCTATAAACAGTACTACCAAAAATCATTACAGTTCTATTAATACTAACGGTGAAAACGTATCACAGCCGATTTGTAACAGAATTGGCACTGAAAATGATTTTCATCACCGGCTCATGGCTTGAACCAGGGGTGAATACTAGGCTAATTTAGAGTGCCGGTTCTAGCCACGTGCCAAGTGAAAACCGGAGCCAAGTATATTAATTCCCAACCCAACACTCTCTCTCGTCGTTCTCTCTCGACCACACCCGGTGTTCTCTCTCTCCCACCACCACAAGCATGCCCCGCATGTATGTATAAGGACTAAGGACACCGAACAACTTGGCAAGCATGCCTAATTCCGTTGATCTATCAACGGCGATCTGTGGACCACATTTTTGTTCATTTATTACCTATATAGTGTGTCATTTGCTTCTGTATATCCCAGTCACTTTCATCGTCAACTAATCAAAGTTTCAATTCCCTGGAATCGATGTAGTCGATCTACGTTAACTATACGGCATACGGTACACGATGTAATAAGACCAAAGTAACCTTCGAGATCGACCGGGATCTCGGCCGGACGCGTGCGTTCATACTGGTGGAGCCAGAGCTATATCTGGAGATAGCTAGCTAGTACTGACCCCCCATGAACGCAGGCAAACCTTGTGGTTGTGTGTGCATGACTGCATGGGCAGATCAGTGGCCATTCACCTAGCTAGCACGCTCCGGTTTGCAGTCTCCATTAGTGCAAAAGCGCAACATCGTGGAACACGATCGATGCCAGGATATGGAACCTGTCTGGCCTTCGTCTTGCTGCTCGCCGTCGTGCCGTGTCCGTCATCGTCATCGTCATCGTCGTCGTCAGCGCCAGAGCCAGCACAGCACACACTGGGCACCGGCTCCTCTCTGTCGGTGGAAGACCACTGGCGGCCGTTCCTGACTTCCCCCGACGGCACTTTCTCCTGCGGCTTCCAGGACGCCGGCGAGAACGCCTTCTCCTTCTCCGTCTGGTACACCGACGCAGCGGAGAAGACTGCCATCTGGACGGCGAACCCCGGCGCCCCCGTGAACGGCCGGGGCTCTAGGATCTCGTTCCGCCGTGACGGGGACCTAGCCCTCGACGACGCCAACGGCAGCACGGTGTGGGAGAGCAAGACGAGTGGCGGCGGGGGCTCCCTGACCATATCCCTCCTCGACACCGGCAACCTCCTCATCTCGGACTCGGACCCGTCTACCGGCGGCCGCACCTTGTGGCAGAGCTTCGATTGGCCGACGGACACACTGGTCCCGTCGCAGCCGCTCACCAAGGACAAGAAGCTGGTCGCGGGCTACTTCAGCCTCTACTACGACAATGACAACGTGCTGCGGCTCCTGTACGACAGCCCCAACATATCGAGCATCTACTGGCCAAATAATCCTATCAACGATCCGTTCCAGAACGGCCGGACAACATACAACAGCTCCAGGATCGGCGTCCTCGACGACAACGGCGTGTTCCTGTCGAGCGACAACCTGGGAGTCCATGCCTCCGACTTCGGCCCCGGCGTCAAGAGGCGGCTGACCATGGATCAGGATGGCAACGTGAGAATCTACAGCATGAACGCGTCCACAGGGGGCTGGGCGGTGACATGGGCGGCGCTGGGGCAGCCGTGCTCCACGCACGGGCTGTGCGGCCAGAACGCGCTCTGCGAGTACCAGCCGAGCCTCAGGTGCTCGTGCCCGCCGGCGTACGAGATGGTGGATCGGCAGGACTGGCGGAAAGGCTGCAAGCCGATGTTCAGGCCGGTCACCAACTGTAACCAGCCGCCGTCGCCATCGCCGGAGCAGCAGTTTAAATTCCTCAGGTTGCCGCACAGCGACTTCTACGGCTACGATCTGCAGTTCAACCAATCCGTCACGTTCGAGTACTGCAAGAAACTCTGCTTGAAGATGTGCTTGTGCGTCGGCTTCTCCTACAAGCTTGAAGGCCAAGGCGTCTGCTACCCGAAAAGCATTCTGTTCAACGGCTTCACGTCTTCAGCCTTCTCTGGGACCATCTACCTGAAAGTTCCTATCGATTTCGACGCATCGGCGCCTCTCGTCACTGCACGGAGCGCCGCAGGCCTTGCCTGCGATCCTAACATTTCCGTGATCGTCCAAAGATCGGAAGGAACATTCAGTAGAACAGGAAACGGGACGAAGTGGCCGTACCTGTTTGCGTTCGCCGGAGTACTGGGAGTTCTTGATATTATCTTCATTGCAACAAGCTGGTGGTTCCTCTCCAGCAAGCAGAGCATACCCAGCTCACTGGAGGCAGGCTACAGGATGGTCACGGGCCAGTTCAGGAGGTTCACGTACCGAGAGCTCAAGGACGCGACGGGGAACTTCAAGGAGGAGCTGGGCCGGGGCGGCTCGGGCGTCGTGTACCGCGGCGTGCTCGACAAAGGGAAGGTGGTGGCCGTGAAGAAGCTGACGAACGTGCCGTGGGGCGACGAGGAGTTCTGGGCGGAGATGACGGTGATCGGGCGGATCAACCACATGAACCTGGTCCGGATCTGGGGGTTCTGCTCCCAGGGCAAGCATAAGCTGCTGGTGTACGAGTACGTGGAGAACGAGTCGCTGGACAGGCACCTGTTCGACACGGACAGGACGACGCTACCGTGGCGCGAGCGGTACAGGATCGCGCTGGGCACGGCCAGGGGCCTAGCCTACCTTCACCACGAGTGCCTCGAGTGGGTCATCCACTGCGACGTCAAGCCGGAGAACATCCTGCTGACGCGCGAGTTCGACGCCAAGATCGCCGACTTTGGGCTGGCCAAGCTCTCCAAGAGGGACGACGGCGCCGGCGACAGCATGCCGCTCTCTCACATGAGAGGGACGACGGGGTACATGGCGCCGGAGTGGGCGCTCAACGTTCCCATCAACGTCAAGGTAGACGTGTACAGCTACGGTATTGTGCTGCTGGAGATGGTTATGGGGTGCAGGGTGTGTGACCAGACCACGGCGGGCGGGGAGCGCCTGCAGACGCCGCAGATCGCTCAGGCCTTGAGGCAGGTGGTGGCTACCGGCAACGTCGTGCCCTTGGTGGACGGTAGGTTGCAGGGGCAGTTTAATCCTCGGCAGGCGTTGGAAATGGTCCGGATTTCCTTATCGTGTATGGAGGACAGGAGCAACCGTCCGACAATGGACGACGTTGCCAAGGCTCTCACAGCCTGTGACGACGAGGACGAGCATCCAGCATACAGGTAGATATAAGCCATGAGCAAGATAGGCTGTTGCGTTACTGTATTAGGATCAGGAGATACAATTGTTTTTCTTTTGACGAAACAGGAGGGTGATCCCTAATTGCATTTCCATGGGCGTTCACTGGTTTCAAATCCAATGAACGATTGAGCAGTTTCGCAATTTTCTATTTTTGGCAAAAAATTCACAACTTTCCTTTTTTGGAAAAAGTTACTAAGTTATACACATAACTTTTATGCACAACTTATATTCGTAACTTTGACAATATAACATTTTATACATAAGTTATGTTTCATAATTTTTGTGTATCCAAGTTTTGATATAAGTTATAAGTTAATTCGTTTCTCTTGTGTTTAATAACTTTTATGTCTTCACGTTTTGGCATAAGTTATAAGTTAATATGTTGCTTTGTGTTTAATAACTTTTGTACCTAACTTGTGTTTCATAACTTTTGTGTTTCCAAGTTTATACACATAACTTTTATGCACCACTTATTTTCACAACTTGGACAATATGACATTCTATACATAAGTTGTGTTTCATAACCTTTGTGTTTCCAAGTTTTGGCATAAGTTATAAGTTATATGTTATAAGTTAATACACATAAATTTCTACTAGAATAAAATTCTTTGAAACATATGCAAGTCGGGTCTAGTTTTGTTCGCTTTCATCACGTAAAACACACACCTCGCAGACTCAATAAAATATACACACACTTCGTAAAGTTATAGCAATCTCAAATAAATATTTTGCTTTTTTCTAGTTTGCATCAAGTGATGTCACAACCAATTGGAAAGGGAGCGGGAGAGAGGTGTGGGAGCATGATGGAGAGCGTGGGATGGGCGCATCCGAAATGGGAATGAGTTGGGATTTTTTTTTCTAGAAAAGAAAACTATTGCATGTTGGGAAATCATTCGCTTGTTTTATAATAATTACTTTCATGAAGAAGGCAGATGAAGCTGCACTTTGAATGCTTCCAAGATGATTTCAAGCTCTGAAGTGTTGGGTACCAGGAGATGAAGACTGAAGCAGCAGTCCAATGCAAAAGGACAATGAAAGAAGAGATGAAGCAAATCTTCCTCAATAGCGTTGGAGCAAAAGACACAATTATAGTCATCTAAGAAAATATTCTTTCTTCTCAGGAGCTACCTAGTACTAAGTCTATCTTTGAGAAGCAGCCAAAAGAAAAATTTCTGCTTGTTTTGACAAGCAGAACACCAAAGCCATTAATGACATATTTGAACCTAACGATGGCCAATAAGATGCTTAAGATTGGTTAGAAGAGAAAACTGAGAAGCCCCAGATATAAGTCCAACTGTCATTTGATGACTGTAACTAAAAATTCTAAAAGATAGAAATAAGCTCTAAAAACTGATTGTAAGCTTCGGTAGTTAGAGGCAAATGAAACAGATTCTAGGGTAAAGGTATAGAGATCGCAGCCTGGGAAAAGGAGTATAGTTCTGGGAAATGCTGACTCAAAATGTTACCTCTCCAATGATCATGCCACAGAAGACATGTGGCCCATCCCTGATTGAAATCACAACAATGCCTTTGAACTGACTCAGGAGTTTTAAAATATCACACCACCAAAAGACCCAATTGACGGCCTTCTAAGATGGGTAGTCTATGGGTAGTCTATTGCCAGAATAGTGCTTACTCCACACAAGCTGCACCCAGGGAACATTTTCCTTGTAAAATTTATGGAAATTCTTAAGCAAAAGCCATTCGTTATGAATACTAAGATTGATGGCCCCCAACCCCACCTTCAGCTTTGGGTAAACAAACCAGAGCCCAACCAGCTTTTGGTGGCTTCATATTGTTTACATCTGAGCCTCTCCATAAGCAATGTTTGCGAAATTTATCTATTTGCTTAATCACTATCTTAGGGAGTAAAAAGGTACACATGGCAAAGGTTGAAAGGGTAGATAGCATTTGTCATTTCCAATCTTCTAGTCTCAGATAAAAAAAGATGAGAAGGTAGTCAACCTTCTTTCACATTTAGACACCAGGGACCAGAAATCAGCTACTGAAGGTTTGGTAGTACTCAAAAGAAGGTCCAAATAGGTAAAAGGAAGAGAACCTTTTAAGCTATCGAGGGCATTAGCTAGCAGTTCTAGTTTATCATCAGAAACATTAATGGGCAATATCAAAGATTTGTCAAAGTCGACCCTGAGGCCTGAAGAATCAGCAAGAAGGCTCTTCAATGATTTAACCGAATGACATCGAAAATGAGGGTGTCATCAATATTCTATTGCGTAATTGGGAAGTCTGGATCACAAGGTAGGGAATGGGCAGGTGAAGAAAGCCATTACTCTTTGATGAATTAACGATAGTATGTAGAAAATCTGCTTCTAGCACAAACAGTGTGGTGAGAGGGGGTCCCCTGCCTTACTCTCCCCTTAGGAAGCCCATTGAGTAGAACTGCCGAGGTTCTTGAAGCAAAGATTAGAGCCTCATCCATTGGAGTCATTTTTCTGGGAAAGCCATTGGCTTTCATGACTTTAAGCATATACTCATGCTCTACCCTATCAAAAGCCTTTTCAAAGTCAAACTTGAGAATAATAATCTCTTTCCTAGATTGATGACACATATGAACATACTTGAGAGCCCAAGCAATGCATTCTTCAATGGTTCTATTTCGATGAAACCATATTGGTTCTCCGAATGAATCAAAGAAGGTAGGACAAATTGCAGTCTATTAGCCAAAATCTTTGTGATGATCTTAATAGAGCAATGAAGTAAGGAAATGGGTCTATAGTCTGCAACCTTTGAAGCATCATCTTTCTTAGGGAATAGAGTCATGTAGGAGCCATTAATATTTTGGAAACAGATGTCCCCAAAGTAAAAAGCAGAGCAGAGAGTATAGAAATCTTCACATATTATGGACCAACACTTCTTAATAAAATTTGTGTTAAACCCATCAAGTCTTGGAGACTTGTCCGAGGGTAAAACTTTAACCACTGAGTCAATCTCCATCCTGCTAAAAGTGTCAGTCAAAAAGGTTAAGTCTACTGCATTTGAAAACAAGGAAGCCAGATCAAAGGAGACACCAGTGAAGCTACTTGTTCCAAGCCTGTCTTTAAAAGCCTACCAAATCAGATGTGCCTTTTTCTAATGCTGATAAAAAAACTTGACCAGATTCACCATATAATTGTGTAATAAGATTTCTTCTGTACCTTGCTGTGGCATGGGCATGAAAAAACTTTGTACTAGCATCACCTAGAGTGACCCATTTGACTATACCTCTCTGTTTCCAATAAGCCTTATGTTGTTTGAGGAGCAAAATCAATTTATCTCCAAGTAATGCTTTGAAATTCCACTCAATAAGAGACCAATCCCTGCATTCTTCCAAAAAGTTCAGAAAACTAAGACCAGCTTGGCATTTGTAATGTTTTCTTTGAGACTTGACTGGCTTTTTTTCCATTCCGTCAAATTTTCCACAAATTCTTAAATTTAGCAGTAAGAAATTTAGTTGCGTCCGAATGCTGGAAAGGGGAAAACCAACCCTGCTGAACTTGGTTTAAGAAGTCCTCATGCATTAACAAAAAATTCTCAAATCTAAATATGAAACCGAGGAATATTAGTTGAAATGTTAATCAAACAAGGCACGTGATCTGAAGTCTCCATAGAAAGGGACAATGTTAGGATAGGCCAAAATCCAGGTAGTCGAAGTGGAAAACCAATCCAAGTGCTCAAGTATAGGGGGGTGCTGCTTGTTGGTCCAGATGAACCCCTTTCCTCTCAAAGGCAACTCAACTAGACCAAGCTTGCTAATGGATTCATTAAACATAAACATCTCTCGCATGGTCAAGACTGTGTCTGTTTATATCATCAGGATGTCTATATAGATTGAAGTCACCAACGACAAGCCAGTCTACCAAATCAGGCATTTGAACATTCCGAAACCACCGAATAAACTTCCTTTTATCCACAGGTGTGCAAGGAGCGTAGATCTTGGTGAGGAGCCGGGTCGCATTATTAAAAAGAGAGTGAACACAATAGTAGTAGCATAGTTATTTTGGAAAACAAGATTGTCATTAAAGGAAGAGCTTTTCCAGATTATGAAAGAATTGCCAGATGCATCCACGGAAGGAAGAAATTCGAAACTGTCAAAAGGAGGACAAAAGTGACGAATGAAAGATAAATAAAAAAGCAAGCACTTTGTTTCTTGAAAGCAAGCAATTTCACAGTTACTTTCCAAAATGCGATCACGGATCAAGTTCCACTTCTTATCTGAATTAATTCCCCTGACATTGAGACAATGTGTAGAGCACCATGTGGTTCCAATGTTCGCAATCTTCTGGACTTCGAGCTTGAGGTCATCGACTACACCCTCCAACTCGGGAATCCAAGCATTGATGTCCGCAGCCGCCACTTCGAGCTCCGCTACCCACTCATCATGCTCGTCGGAGATCTGCTGGATGCGAACAACTTTGAGGTCGGAGAGGCGCCTGGTGACGTCTACTTTTTGGTTCACCCACACCAATTCCAAATCAGCGAGGCGCCGGGTCGATGACCAGAGAGGTTGGGCAAGCTCGGCGAAGCGCGCAATCAACAATGACATCGTGGGCACTCGCGATCACAATTCGAGATCGCTGAAGCGTTGCTCCCACTTGGCGTCGTGATCGTCGAAGCGACGGTTGAATTCGTCGAGGAGAAACTTTAAACTAGGATCCATAGCATCGAGCTTCCGTTGCTGGCGGGTGTAGTGGTCGTGGACGACAACGGCAGCAGGTCTAGGGTGAGAGATAGAGTGCGAAGAAAGGTGGGAAGATCGAGAAGTTGATATGAGATTGTTAGCAACAAACTTGGGGAAGATTGTTAGCAACAAACTTGGGGAAAAAGAAGATTGTGAGGAATTAAGTTGTTTCAGGAATTCGTTTACAATTTTCATAAGCATCAAGCTCACTCTCTCTTCCCTTCGTTAAGTACTACACTTTGGGCCAGTGTCCAATGTGTTGGGCCTGTGTTCGCGAACGGGCCTAGACGCATGTCCTTAGGCTTGTTCCGTAGCCACCTCCCATGTTGCTTCTTCTGCGATGCTTATTGCCCGACAGTAGTAGTGTTGACACTTCTGATCCTAACAGTATGAGTGTATAACTCTACCTGTACGCGGGGTGCTCGTCCTCGTCATCGCAGGATATTAACCCTCCAATTCTATAATTTGTATAAAATTTGACAGGATACTAACCCTCCAATTCTATCCTATGAGACAAAAAAAAAGTTTCTATCTCCTGATCCTAACGGTATGACTCTACCTGTATGCGGGATGCTCGTCCTCGTCGTCGCAGGCTGTGAGAGCCTTGGCAACGTCGTCCATTGTCGGCCGGTTGGTCCTATCCTCCATACACGACAAGGAAATCCGCACCATTTCCAGGGCCTGCCGAGGATTAAACTGCCCCTGCAACCTACCGTCCACCAAGGGCACGACGTTGCCGGTAGCCACAACCTGCCTCAACGCCTGAGCGATCTGCGACATCTCCAGGCGCTCCCCGCCCGCCGTCGTCTGGTCACACACCCTGCACCCCATAACCATCTCTAGCAGCACAACCCCGTAGCTGTACACGTCCACCTTGGCGTTGATGGGAACGTTGAGCGCCCACTCCGGCGCCATGTACCCCGTCGTCCCTCTCATGTGAGAGAGAGGCATGCTGTCGCCGGCGGCGCTGTCCCTCTTGGAGAGCTTGGCCAGCCCGAAGTCGGCGATCTTGGCGTCGAACTCGCGCGTCAGCAGGATGTTCTCCGGCTTCACGTCGCAGTGGACGACCCACTCGAGGCACTCGTGGTGAAGGTAGGCTAGGCCCCTGGCCGTGCCCAGCGCGATCCTGTACCGCTCGCGCCACGGTAGCGTCGTCCTGTCCGTGTCGAACAGGTGCCTGTCCAGCGACTCGTTCTCCACGTACTCGTACACCAGCAGCTTGTGCTTGCCCTGGGAGCAGAAGCCCCAGATCCTGACGAGGTTGATGTGGTTGATCCGTCCGATCAACGTCATTTCCGCCCAGAATTCCTCGTCGCCCCCGCCACGTTCGTCAGCTTCTTCACGGCCACCACCTTCCCTTTGTCGAGCACGCCGCGGTACACGACGCCGGAGCCGCCCCGGCCGAGCTCTTCCTTGAAGTTCCCCGTCGCGTCCTTGAGTTCCCGGTACGTGAACCTCCTGAATTGGCCCGTGACCATCCTGTACCCTGCCTCTAGCGAGCTGGGTATGCTCTGCTTGCTGGAGAGAAACCACCAGCTTGTTCCAATGAAGATAATATCAAGAACTCCCAGCACTCCGGCGAACGCAAACAGGTACGACCATTTGGCGTTGTTTCTGGATGCCCGGAACGTGTCTGAGTTCCTTGGACGATCTCGGGACCGTCAGGATTGCAAGTAAGGCCTTCGGAGCTACGTGCAGAGACTGACTGAGCCGAGGCATCGAAACCGATTGGTACTTTGAGGTAGATGTTGCCGTTGAAGTTTGGAGACGTGTAGCCGTTGTAGAGGAAGCCTTTCAGGTAGCAGACGCCTCGGCCTTCGAACGGCCGGTAGGAGAAGGCGGCGCACGAGCACATCTCCAAGCATAGCTTCTTGCAGTGCTCGAACGTATCAGAGGAGGCGTTGTACCCCACGTCGTAGCCGTAGAAGTCGGTGTGCGGCACCTCGACAAACTTGAACCGCTGCTCCGGCGGCGCCGCTTGGCTGCAGTTGGGGACGCTGTACATGGGTCTGCAACCTTGTCGCCAGTCGTGCCGGTCGACCGTCTCGTGACCGGGCACGCACAAGCATCTGAGGCTCGGCTGGTACACGCAGATCGCGTTCCGGCCGCACAGCCCGTGCGCGGAGCACGCCTGCGCCATCGCCGCCCATGTCACCGTCCAGCCCCGGTCGACGAGTCCAGGCTGTAGATTCTCAGGTTGCCGTCCGGATCGATGGTCAGCCGTCTCTTGACTCCGGGCGGCCCAGGTCGGAGGCGACGACTCGCAGGTTGTCGCTAGACAGGAAGACGCCGGTGTCGTCGAGGACAGCGATCCTCGAGCTGTTGTAGAGCGTCCGGCCGTTGGGGAACACGCCGTAATCCGGGTTCGGCCAGTAGATGCTCGACATGTTGGGGCTGTCGTAGCGGAGCCGCAGCACGTTGTCGTTGTCGTAGTAGAGGTAGAAGTACCTGGCCACCAGCGTGGTGTCCTTGGTAAGCTGCTGCGACGGGACCAGCGTGTCCGTCGGCCGGTCGAAGCTTTGCCACAGGGTGCGGCGGCTCGACAGGTCCGAGATGACGAGGTTTCCGGAGTCGAGGAGGAGAGATAGAGACCCGAGCCGCTCGTCTTGCTCTCCCACACCGTCGTCCCGTTGGCGCCGGAGAGGGCTAGGCCCCGTCGCGACGGAACGAGATCCTGGATCCCCTGCCGTTCACGGCCGCGTCGGGATTCGCCGTCCAGACGGCGGTCTTGTTCGCTGCGTCGGTGTACCAGACGGAGAAGGAGAAGGCGTTGCTGCCGGCCTCCAGGAAGCCGCAGGAGAAGGTGGCGTTGGGGACACCAGGAACGGCCGCGCGTGGTCTTCCACGGACAGGGAGGAGCCGGCGCCCAGCGTGTGCTGTGCCGACGCCGACGAGCACAGCAGAAGAGAGACCAGAGAAATCAGGATGGCTAGACGGGGGGATTTTCGCTGCATTCTACACTGTTTTGCTGGCATGGAAACAAATGATAGCATGTAAGCTAGGTGAAGAGCCATTGATTTGGAAGTATTCTTTGTCCCTAACTTAACTCTATATATAATAATCTCGACGGACAGACGAATGGTCATGGAGGCCTAGCTCTTGGTCGTCCAGTCGTACATTCTTGGGTTGTACTATATGGACGCATGCGTACCGTTTGACACGTCGCGATGTCAGTATTGGTCTTCCCAATGCTACCACTAAGGTGTTCGAAACATCGGATGCCTCGCTCCACTCACTGTCGCATGTGTAGCTCGTCTTCTGAGAGAAGGGACAACCCATTCACTCTTAAGTGCCAGAGCCATTTAAAAAACAAAATCAACTCAAGCATGTCTCGCTCCGCTTCTACCCTTACCCTTCCACCCTCCTCATTCCCCAACCGCAACACACCAACGTCCGACGTCCTCTTCCACCGGAGCCCCTAACGCCCAGAGATCCGGTGGCCTCTCTCACCCCCAATGAGATCCATGGAGCAGAGCGAGATCCACGCCCCGGCGAGATCATGGAGGTGGCACGGCTGTGTTGCAAGGGAGTGGGTGGCTCTCCTCCACCCTGGTGCGGCGCCCTCCCCACCCCCAGTGGTGCCCTTTCTCACCCCGACGACCAAGCTCCCCCCACACCCAGCCGCCATGGCGCCTCGGCCCCATCCACCACCGTCTGCCGCCGAGCCAAGCCCGCATCTGGTGGCGCTGGTGCTCGTCGCCCTCCCGCCACTTGGCTCGGCTCGACTTTCCGGGCCGGAATCGACCGATCCAGTGCTTCCCCTCCCCTATGTTGCAAATGTGTGTTTCGTGTGTTTTAGTTGTTTCAAAGGTATGTTGCAGCTTGTTTCTTATGGATGTTGCAAAAGTAGATCGGGGATGTTGCACATATTGCATATGTTATAAGTATTTGAAAGCATGTTGCAAGCGCTTGTTCAAAATATTTCATCTGTTTCTAGACGTATGTTGCAATCGCTTTTTTATCTCAGATGTTGCATATGTTTTCACATATCTCTGGTAAATAATATGTTCCAAATGTTTCAAATTGCTTTTAGTCTTATGTTGCAGTAAGTGTTTTTTCATGTTGTAATTGTTTTATCTGGATATTGTATATGTTTTACACACATGTTACAAACGTATGTCCCAAATATTTCCAATGTATGTTGCATTCAAGTGTTTTATTTTGCAAGTACAGACCGCCGGCGTTGGTGTCCATGAGGACGTGCAGGGCCAAGCCGTGGCCACCGACACGTGGAGGAGGCGCAGGCCACCACCGGCGGTGTGGGAAGGAGGCACAGGCTGCGCTGCTGGTGGTGGTGGAAGAGGCGGACGAGTCTTTCGGTAGCCTTTGGAAGAGACGGGCGTCATTCCGGTGTGGAAGAGGCGGGGGCAAGTCATCCGAGCAGTGTAGCCAGCGGATCTGAAGCGGACGGTTCGGATGCGAGCGCGGCGTGGGAGGCACGCGAATCCTAGTGGACGGGGCGGAGCAGCCGTAGATGTCTGGATGGACGCAGGCGTCTGGACGTGCAGGCGCTGGTGCTGCCGATCAGATAATCACATCGTTCGTAGGTGCATACACAGTATGTGATTGTAGTAGATTCCATTAATGCCAGGGAATTCAAGTGACTAGGTAGTAGTATTTGTCCGTGAAGGACGAGTGATGCCCTTCTTTTGCATCTGCTGAGATAGTCTCAAACTAATATTCAGGTAACCAATTTATGCAGATGTCGCATGCACTTGACGAACTTGCCTCAGCTAGATGCAAGAAACCAATGAGGCTGCAGGTAATGTATCACTATCTGGTCGGTCTTAGCAAGCTTATGATACCCTTATTTTCAACACTGCTGATATCCCCTGAATAACTAATCTATGCCGCGTCTATCTTATATATGTGTGCTTACGCGGATCCATTGCAGATTGCACACGCCGGACCAAAAGGCGAGCTAAGCTTGACTCGAATGGGAATAGACTTGTTGAAACTTGAAAGAAACAAGCCCGAAATATTCGATTAGGCAGGTTAGGCCGCCACCAAACCATGGATCACGCACATAGATCAGAATAGTACGTGGCTGGTCATAAAAAGTACTGCAAGTAGCACCTCGCAAAAAAAAAGTATTGCAATTAGGCGTAGTGCGTTAGCTTTCCTAGCCAGCGCTTATAAAATCCGCCACTGGTTGCGAGTACGCCTGGGAATGGATCGTGATCCACTCCTAACTTGCGAGGCGAATGCGTGTACGGTATTGCACACGGGATTCGAACAACCATTCCAGATTATTGAATCGATATTATATATAAGTATGATTTTCAGAAAATGCATTATTATTAGTAGTCAAAAAATAGCAACCGGGCCATTTGTTAATTGTCTGGTCCGATCGAAAAAGGCACCGTACACGTGATTCCATAGCCCACTTGATTCATTGATTGGTCCATGCACTTCGTTTGAATTGTGTATCATAATGCCACCTTTAGCGGAGGTTTCACATCTTAGTTTTAAAGACTCCAATGTATTGAAAATAGTGTGAACAAATTTTATTCGTATGAGACTAATTTCATTCCATAAATTTTTTATTGTCTCTCTTCATTTATACTATGTCATATCAAATTATTTAATGCCTATAAAATTTTTATAAAACCTCTACTGAAACTGGTCTAAACATGACAACAAAGATACACCCGAGTCCTGAAGATTGACTTCATTCATCCTTTTATGTAGAAGCAAAGGTGTGGCTTGGTGTTTTTACGCAAAATCCATTTCAGCGGCCGTTCACCTGTTTCTTATGGAGCGAATGATCCCGCGGCGCCAGTGTAACGACCCGAATTCCGTTACAACCTAGGCGGTCATTTTTGGATATCAAGAGAAGTCGACTACTGAAAGTTTTGGTAGAAACCCACGTTATGTACGTGAGGTGAAGCACCGAGAATCCGCTAACCCACCCGACATGGAGGAAGAGAACCTCTAGTTAGATTAGAGTTCATTCTATTGACATCATCGACACTCACTCAATCCTGAGGAACTACTCAAGAGCAATGTATTGGTCACCAATAACCAACCAACCGGTGACTCAATCAATTCAGCAAAGACAAAGACCACCAGACCGTCCGCCAGGTTACCGGATCATCTGACAGGAGTTGAACTAGAACAGGATTAAGTGGAATTGGGCTGTTTTCCAATTGTGGAAGTGGACCCACATGTCAGCACGAGTTGGCACAAGCCTTCAGTAGAAAACACATCCTTTCACCCACTCTCTCCCTCATCCATTCATTTGCAACCCTCTCCCTCTCTCTCTAACTCTTATGAAATAGAACTAGAGAGAGAAAGGAGTGAAGAAGGGAATGGAGGAGGAGAGGAAGGAGAAGAGGAGAAGCATCAGCACCCCCTGTGGATCTCATCAACATCTTCAACCTAATCATGGTGAGCTCGAGAGATTGGTTCTTGATTTATGGATTTTCTGAGGGGTCTAATTTGTGGATTTTGGTGGAAGCTTGGAGATCCCTTGCTAGAGGTGGTTCAATTATGAGTTGAGTAAGTCCAAGTGACCCTCAACCACCTCCACCATCTTGCCATCCCATGGATCCATCTTAAGGTATTTGTTTGGATTATTGCAAGGAGAAGGTGATGGATGGAAGGCTTGCATGTTGAGAAAAGGAGCTTGAATGGAGGAAGAGTTGGATCTTCAAATCTTTAGCTATGGAAGCTCTCAATCTTAGAGCCAAGGATCTCTAGCTCAATCTTAAGGTTTATCTCTTTCTCATGAGTTTTGGTTTGAATCCTAAAGCCTAAGCCACACTTAGTATGACTAGCTCAAACCCTACCTATCTTGAGCCTAGTAAGCCACCTGAGCTACCTTAGGAATGTTTGGCACATGCAAGATGCACAACTCCACAAATCTAAGCTTTAACCTAGGATTTCCCAAGAGCATAGGTTCTGTCGCCCGAGTGACGGAGTGTCCGTCAATTCGACGGAGTGTCCGTCAAACCCATGAGAAGCCGCTTAAGAAGTCTTACCTTTAGTCAGCCTGGACCATCGGAGTGTCCGTGAATATCCCGCGGAGTATCCGTTGAATTATAAAGCCTTATATCTAGTGAGGTCAAAACTTGTCAAAACAATTTTTAGTTTAATAACCAAACTGGACTCCATGTCTAATTTGATTAAGGAATGTATTTTAACCTAAGCATCTCGCTTAATTTTTTTTTTAAAACTTTAGAAGTATGTCGAGTACTTCCAAACCAAAACTTACTATGGTAGACAAAGGTAACATGAAAGCATTATAGAGATTTATTCAAATAGAGATGAAGGAGCATGATTATTATCTAACAGATTGAGCATGGCTTAAAGGTAGAAACCAAGGTGGATTAGCAATATAGCATAAGATTTTTTAGAGAAGTTCATCCCCCACACTTGAATTTTTTAAGGCAAAAATCAAGTTTGGATGGATGTGATTAAATGTTGCATGGTGTTTGGTTAGACACACCTTGAGTCATCATCGTTCATCCTTTTTGCTTTAGACCTAGAATGGTTAGTGACAATAATACCCGAAGGAATATTTTTACAATTATGTTTCTATGCTTATTTCACAAGGGCATCACAACAAAAAGGGTAAAAGCTCATGTTATCTCCTGAAAGTGCTTGTTTTAGGATAGAAGCTTGTCGTTGGGAAACCTTTGAATTACGTTTCTAATTGGTGGAGTGGTTTCCCCTCCAACACCAATCTTTGGGTACCTATCTCAAGATTCGTGCCTACGAGATTTGCAATATTTATGATAAACATATGCATCTACAACCACCCCTTCAAAGTCTTTATGAACAAAAAGTATAAGGGGTTGAGGATCTCGTGTGTGGCAACGTTGGAAAGACCAATTGGTTCAGGAGATTTCTTATGTGAGCATGGATTTGGTGTGGTGTTCATGAAATAACTTCCATGTTCGCTGTTGAAATCTTCCTTTTCAACCTCCAAGGGTGTTTCTTTATGAATGTCTATAGGCAAAAACATTATCTCCATCATTCCATGCCTATGACATTCATTGGACATTTTATTGTCCAGGATTTCCCTTGGATTGGTAACTCTCAGATTGATCTTGTCTATAACCTCATCCATCCATTCGATGGCAACGGCACATAAGTTCTTAATATCCTCCCGCCATTGTTATTGCTCTTCTTGGTCTTCCTTGTGGCCTTCATGATTTCTATGCTTTGGTTGTCTTAGTGGATTTCTAGGGTCATTATGAGACTGAGGAGAAAGAGCATAAGAGGGATCATCGGGGTCAACGATGGGTTGAAAGATGGGTTCAGATAAGACATCTAATGTGGGCATAGAAGGGGAGAAGATAGGATTGACTTCTAAATAGCTTGGCTCTCCTTCTATGGCATCACTAGACATGCCATCCTTGAATTCTTCCCAATGTCCCATATAAGAATAAGGATGCTTCTTAAGAGACCCCTTCTTGAGAGGATTTGAATTATAATCGCTCGAAGATCTCTTATGAAGATGAGAATTTAATGTTCTACCAAAATCAGCACCAAGAAGGTCATCTTTTATTTTTGTAGGGATTTTTAAAGGTGGAAGTCCTTCTCTCAAGGGATTTTGGGGTATTGATAGTTCGGGATTGACAACTAAATCCTGGGATTGGAGTGGTTGTGATTTGGCTATCAAAACTTCCTCTTCTTGTTCGGGAGGTGATTCATTCTCTTTCTCGAGGAGTTCATTATGAATGCTAGTGCAGGGAGTGATTCCACTAATTCTATTAAGCATAGACCTTGCTTCACTAGCAGACAAATCAAGAAAAACTCCTCTAGAGGCTGCATCAAGGGATTCCCTAGAATCCTTGCTAAGACCCACGTAAAGATGTTGAATAAGTACAGGGTCTTGAATGGCAAGGTCTGGGCTAGTGAAGATGGGTTCATTAAAACGATCCCATGATGTACCAAGAGATTTTTCTTCTAGTTGTCTAAAATTTAGAACATCTTTCCAAAGGCTAACCACTTTAGAGATGGAAAAGAAACATAAATAAAATTTAGAGCATAACGTTTTCCAATCTCCTTGCATACTTCCTACGGTTTTACTATACCAATGTTTAGCTCTTCCTGTCAAAGAGAATGGAAATATGTCAGCGATACGCAAGCATACACAGGTCTGCTCAAACTCATAGGTGTGAGTACGGGTTTTCATCACCTTCTCCCAAGAAGAATTGATCCTGAATTAGTTTTATTAAACACGGGCACAGCTCATAGCCAAGTGTTAGGATAGGCTTTACAGACTTAGGTGGCCCAAAGCTCACGCTCATGGGTTTAGTGTATTGATAGATAGGAGTGGAATTCATAATAGAAAAGAAAAGAAAAGAATGAAGGAATAAAAAGATAAAAGAGTATGATACAAGGTTAAGCTAGGTTCATAGTTAATTCAGCAACCATTTCTCCGGCAACGGCGCCAGAAAGCTTGTTGGTATATTTTAACGCACATAGATAAATCCACAAGCGCACGGATACCACTGTAGCTTTCACCCGGAGGTATTCCAAGTATCGTATCCATAGGGAAATGTGTGAGGTTAACTATGGTTCAACTTAACCCGGAGTAGCAACAAGATTTAAGAAAGTCGGGAGTGTAGAGGAGATCGCTAAGGTCTTCTAGTTCTAATCTCGATAAGCTATGTCTTCTATTGTTTGACTGGGGATATTACTAAGGGAAACACAGACAGAATATGTTTTCTATAATAACTAAATCCTGCTAGTCCTACAAACGAGAGGTGGACTATAGAGGATTCAACGAGGCTATAAGAGTCACCCTCGTGAGCTACCACCGATCTGGAATGTAGGGTACATCCACGAGTTACCCGAGTCTAAGCACCATGCTTACACTATGAATAATACTTTTGTAACACCTCTGGTGTTATGAGCTTGCTAAGCAAGGAGATTATGGCCTGAGAGATAGATCTATTAATATAGTGAGTTCGTTACTTAAATGTGCTAATGAAAATTCTAACAAGAAAATAAGAAAAGTAGTTTTAATTGTTTGGCACGAAAAGCGATTTCTATAAACAAGAATAAAACATAACTTGTATTTAGTACTTAAATAAAAATTGAAGTGCAAGTTTTGTACATGGAAATGCAACATTAACATTTGGGAAGCAAAGGTTGTTAATTAGTGTTCTTGGAAGCTCAAAAATCAAATTGGAAATTAAAATTTTCCCTTTTCGTTGAATCGGCAAAAATTTGAAGTTGTGTTGAAAGTACTCTTTTTGGCGATTTATAAAATGCAAAATAGTTAAATAACGCCCTGATGTTTTGGTTCTATTGTTTGGTATAAAGTGTGTGCTATGTCGTGAAATGGTTGTTAGTGAAGTTTGGTAAAGTTTTGACCGTTTAAAAATTTAACCAAAAGTGCTAGGGAGTGTTAGTTCTAATTGGAACCTTGAATTCCTTTTGTGTGAATAGACGATAGACAATGCTACTTCGACATTTAAATATCCGCAAAAATTTCCTAAACACAAACTTCATATTTTTGCACTGTCAGATGCGTCGAATTGAGCACTTGAGAATGGTGTAGGTCGAGGGGGCGAAAGGTGTCACGGTACTCTCGTAGAAATTACCTAATTTCGTTAGAACGCGCTGTGGTCTATGAATTGCTGCTCGGTTCATGAACCAGCGCCTAGCTAGACGAACTCATCTTGGCACGCATGTATCTTCCTCTCGGTGGTCCTTTTGTTGTGCGATGGCTCCGTTAGATAGTCGATAAGATCAACTTTAGAGTCGCGAATTAGTTGAACCTCAATCGTGGTCGTTAGCGCTTTTATTCGCTTAAAACTCGTGCATAGCTCGCTATCGACCGTAATGCCGCCCACGCAGCGCGTGCCGAGGTGCTTGTTGTTCGCTGTCGCTCGGGTCACCGCAGCAGCCGCTTCACCCGCTCGTCCCCACCTACTCGAGCTGCTGCACACAGATCGCCTTCGCAGCACCGCCTCACACATACACTTACACGCGCGCCACAACATACGCACGCCCTGCTCCGTCATTGCCATGTGATGTGCCAGAGGGGCACTATGCTCGCCCAGTGCACCCTGCTGCATCAGTCCTATGTCGTGCCACCCCTACCCTTGCTTTCTTGAGGACACCGAGCCCCTACGACGCTCCCCTCCCTCCCTCGCGCTGTTCCGGCTTAGCTCCGCTCTCTTCCCTTTCGTTATTGCGCGTGCTGCCGCCGTGGCCGCCGCGAGGCTCGAACTCGCCACCGCTCGGTGCCTTCCTGCGCTCGACCACCTGCCTCACCGCCTCCACCTCACTCTCCTCGGTGTCCCGCACTTGCTCATCGGCCTTCACCATGCCGGGAGCCACCGTGTACCACGTCGCTGCCGTGCTAGCACGCCACCGTCGCCGCACCATGCCTCCCGTCCGACCGCGGCCGCTCCCATCGCCCAGTCACCACGCACGTGAGCACGCCCGAGCACCGCGTTCCCCCACGCTGCTCCATCACCACGGCCACGCCCCTCCGCACTGCCCTCCCGTGCTCCTCCCCTAGCCCCACCGTAGCAGCAACCATAGGCGCCCGTAGCTAGGCTTTAGCGGGCCCTCCCCGGCGAGGCCGAGCTCTCCTCAGTCCGCGTGGGCCCGGCCTCGCCTCGCACCACCACCTTGCCACCGTGCACCCTCACCGTGAGCCGCCGGGTCCCGAAAGCCGGCGCCGACGCGGGCCTGGGCTCCACGCTCCAGCTCTGGCCGAGCCGCGTCCACCAGCGGGTACGCCATGACGCCGCCTCCCCACCGCCGTCGGCGACCTCACGTACGTTCTCCACGACCTCACGTACGTTCTCCACGCCAGCTTGTCAAAACTAGCCGTCGGCTACTGGCTACTGCTGGCAGTTCCGCCAAGGGATACTGCAACGCCTTTATTCCTTGACTGAACGTCCCAATGAAGGCAGCAACTAGCTGGTCAAATCATGCTCCTGAAACCTCAATTTACCGCTTGAGATGTGCAATTGTTCAAGCACACACGATGCAACAAATGGTACCAAAAAGACTCGAGCCAATCTGCCAATTAAACATCACAGGAAGAAAAAAAACGGACTTGTTTCCCGGGGGCAAAGAAATAATGCGACAAGTACTTGGGAAATGGTGCTAGTCCAAACAAGCTCTCTAAAAGAACTTGCCATAACGCACACCTTAAGATACAAGTGCTGATTACTAGGTAGCTTAAGATAATAAGATATTCAAAGCCCAAAAGTACATTACAAATTTGCCAAACATCCTTGTTCCAAGAATCATAAGGTCACCTTTTAGCAATCTTTCATCTAGGATGTGGTTCAGGCCCTGCAAAAGTTATGGTTAAGAAGCCTCACAGCGTAAGGTCGGTGGAAAATTGCAGAAAGGAGGTTTTATAAACTTCTAACGTCCATGAGTGTCACTAACATGAAAGTTGCAGTCGGTTGTCCTTTCTGCATCTTCTACAAGGATAAGCCATGTGGATCAGATCATCATATCCGTGGCCGAGACATCAACCACCCTGCCAACAACAGGTCTTTGCTCATGAACCTACAAAACTTTCATCAGTTAATGAGCAATCACACCAAGACAATGTCAAAAGAAGAAACTACGAAGCACTTACAGTGGCCCAACAGCTGCCTAGCGATTTTGGCATTTCTGACTTGGAAGGCTGGAGCCGAGAATTACATTTTGCACTACAAGAGTCTGCTTCATCGCATGATCGGATCTTTTCAGCCAATGAGATACCAAAGATTTTGCAGCCATTTTCAACTGTACTCTCATTGTTTGATTCATGCTCAGCACCACTGACAGGGGAGTGCATATTCTCAGTTCCAGTACATTCTTCTATTGCTTCGCCGGAAACAAGATGAGGCCAAAGAGATAATGCTTGATTGCTTCTTCCCATATCTTGAGTAGGAACAGTCTTATCAAATCTACCATCCCCATCCTTATCCAGGCAGCTGTACTCATATTCCAAGCGAGTTATCTTAGAACTAGTTTGTGGAAACATAAACACAGATGATGGGGAGGATGCTTGCAACAGAAGAACCGGTTTTGCTGGCTGTGGAAAATCACACCCTCGTGGTGCAGGCCATTTATACGCTGCACCAGATACATGGCTACCATCAGGTTGATACATGCCATCAGTTCTTACATGGCCATCAGCCAAACATCCTCCTCGGAAAGGACGAAACACTTCTTGACCTTGCAAGACCTTTTGGAATCTTTGAGATTCCCCAAAGTCTGAGCAATGGTAGGGAAAACCAGGGATTCCATTTGGAGATCTAACACCAAGTCTTGGGATCCCTAAGATATTGTTACTCGTGTTACTACGTTCATCACTGTACTGCAAATTTCTCGCTTCAGTTGCCTGAAAAGCAGAAATAGCAGTACCGTCATGGGTTTTCAAACCCAACAATTCTTGACCTTGCAAGACCTTGTGGAATCTGGCAGATCCCGCAAAATCTGAAGAAACGCTTCCATCTGCCAAAATAGCAAAAGAGGACAAATTCAGCAGGGCACATAAACCTTGGCTAATGGTTCTCCTTTCACTTGTAAAACTACCTACTTGGAAGCACAATCTCCGGATTAACTTGAGGGAGGCATGGTTTCAGACGTTTTGAATTGGGAGCGCACATATGAAATCCTGAAACTGATCCTGTGACCTCAATCTCCCAAGGAGATACCCTATTGGGCCAATGGCACTCTATACCATCATCCCATCTAACCTGTCAAGATGACCACCAGTCAATAACATATGGCAGCCTGGAACAAGATTTCAGAAGGGAACAGAAGGATAAGAATTTCCCATCAAGGCTCAAACTGAAGTCTGACCCACAATGGTATGTAAATAAAACATTAAACTTTACATCAGACAAATATCTTGGAAGGTAAGTAACAAAGTATGAAAGTAATACTGCAGGATTCAAATATTACATACGAAAACTTTGGCTAAGGACATTAGCTTAGCTTTTAGATGCTATAACTCCCATTCTATACCTAGTGACTAATAGACTCGAACTATTAGAAGCATGAATTGCAACTACAAGCAGGCATGAAGTTCCGCAAGCACAAAGAAATAATTGAAGTTTAGTTTTAGACGCGCTATTGTGGGGATGCCTTGGGGACATAGCTATAGTATGGCTACCCAAGCTGTTCAACCATATTTTTCGATCGAACAAGATGCCTGACGAGTGGAGGAGAAGTATATTGGTACCGATCTACAAGAATAAATGGGATATTCAAAGTTGTACTAATTACTGGGGAATTAAGTTGATGAGCCATACTATGAAGCTATGGGAGAGAGTTATCGAGCATCGCTTGAGAGCAATAACACGGGTCTCTATGAACCAATTTGGTTTCATGCCCGGAAGGTCAACCATGGAAGCTATTTTCTTAATAAGACAAGTTATGGAGCGGTATAGGGAGAAGAAGAAGGACCTACACATGGTTTTTATTGACTTGGAGAAGGCTTATGATAAAATACCAAGGAATGTTATGTGGCGGGCTTTGGACAAACATAAAATCCCAACGAAGTACGTCGAGCTCATTAAGGACATGTACAATAATGTTGTGACTAGTGTTCGAACAAGTGATGGAGACACGGATGACTTCCCGATTAGGATAGGACTACATCAAGGGTCAGCTTTGAGCCCTTATCTGTTTGCCTTAGTGATGGATGAGGTCACAAGGGATATACAAGGGGACATCCCTTGGTGTATGCTTTTCGCGGACGATATAGTGCTAGTTGATGAAAGCCGGACAAGAGTGAATCAGAAACTGGAGTTATGGCAGAGACTTTGGAGTCCAAAGGTTTTAGACTCAGTAGAACTAAAACTGAGTATATGAGATGTGACTTCGGCATTACTACTCGGAAGGAGGAAGATATTAGTTTGGAAGGTCAATTAGTGCCTAGGAAGGATACCTTTCGATATTTAGGATCAATGCTACAGAGAGACGGGGATATTGATGAAGATATTAGCCATAGAATCAAAGCAGGGTGAATGAAGTGGCACCAAGCATCTGGTGTCCTATGTGACAAAAGGGTACCACAGAAACTAAAAGGCAAGTTTTATAGGACGACGATTAGACCTGCTATGTTGTATGGTGCAGAATGTTGGCCTACGAAAAGACGATATGTTCAACAGATAAGTGTCGTGGAAATGCGTATGCTGCGTTGGATTTGCGGTCATACAAGAAGGGATCGAGTTCAGAACGATGATATACGTGATAGATTAGGGGTAGCACCAATTGAAGAAAAGCTTGTCCAACACCGGTTGCGATGGTTTGGACATGTCCAACGGAGACCTCCAGAGGCACCGGTGCGTAATGGAATCCTAAACCAGGCTAGTAACGTGAAGAGAGGCAGAGGAAGACCGAAGTTGACTTAGGTAGAGGCAATAAAAGGAGACTTGAAAGGATGGAATATACCCAAAAACTTAGCCTTAGATAGGAGTGCTTGGAAAACAGCTATTCACGTGCCTGAACCTTGATTGCTTCTGCTGGGTTTCAACTCTAGCCTACCCCAACTTGTTTGGGACTTAAAGACTTTGTTGTTGTTGTTGTTGTTGTTGTTGTTAGTTTCAGACGCGCTAAATGAATATAACTTGATTAGTAGCACAATAACCAAAGAAAAAAATAGAAATTGCGTTGATGATGTCAAGCATTAGTAGTAGCCTCCTAGGGTACAGCAATAGATTTGTTTCTTCAAAATTACTACTACCTCCATTTCAAATAGGTCACTTTAGCTTTTTAAGTCAAACTTCTCTAACTTTGATCAAGTTTTTAGAAAACATATAGACACAGTTCAAATAAATGCACTATCAAGACATTCCATGGAGAATTTAACAAAATTCATTTGACGCTTTTTGGTACATTTTCTTTATAGCTAGTCAAAGAAGGAGAAATTTGACTCATTACAAAACTAAAGTGACTTATTATTTGGAACGGAGGGATTAGTATACACATAAATTCGGTCTACTTGGAATCATGTTCTTAAAGTTCAGGCCAGGAAGGATGCCAATAATGAACTACTAGATACAGACATTGATTATTCTTGCAATTATGTTCTTAAGAATACACGTACAATCGATACTAATATTGGCATCCGTCTTATGTACAAATCAGGAGAAGAGAACATACCACCAAGAATTTCCATTTTGAACCATACCAAATAGGCTCAGCTTCTCTGCTTCCAATTATTATCCCAGTGCACCTGAAAAGAAATGATTTTGAACACATCAGAATGAGTGAAATAGAAAAACCAGAGTGCATGGGAAATCCGTCAGCAAAAAACATATATGATCATTGCACCACTGTAACCTTCTTTCAGAAGCACCGTCACTTTCATATCGCATTCTGCATCTCATTCCAACAGATATTGGTTGATTGAAGCTTCTCTTGAACTTCCAATAGGGTACAATGAATTCAGATTGACTTAACCTGTGAATTCAAGTAATTTCTTATACACAGGAAGGCATCAGACTCCTCCAACAAGGGGAGACATTGGAAGGAAAATGCATATCTGAAATTCTGTGCACTTCTAACTCGTCACAAATTTAATCATGGCACTAAAAAAGAAGTAGCACAGAAGAACGGCATAGATACTTGTCAATATAATTTGGCATCAGTAGGTCAAATGTTAAATTCAAAAAAACAACCTTGAAATCTAAATGGTAACCTTAAATGTGCATCGTGTCTTCATTCCCAAAGATCACATGCGATAGCATAATTTGCAAGTATGGAAACACAAGATAATGCAACAGGTCAAGGAGGTGAAACAAAAGGGATCAGTTTTTTTATTTTGTTAATCAACCATAGCACAACAACAGCCACTATTGTGACACCATAAAAGTGGATTGTTGTACTCGAAAACAGGCAGCACTGGATTTGCTCGTCAGTTAAGTATTGAACCGAGTATAAGTAAGACATAATATTTAGTCTCTAGTAAATGGTTTTTGAGCAAGCCACTAAGGAACAACAGTAGGATTTAGTACTTTCCTATTATTTAAGGATCCACAAATTGCATGCATAGCTTATGCTCTATCACACCTTATAGTTGCATCATGTGAATGTGAGCTTGTCAAATATGTACCAGTACAGACATCTAGATAATATTGACAAAACAACCAGAAAAGTACTTTTATTACCTAGGATTGTAGTAAATGTGGAAAACAGTCTTGGTGGCCACAGCTTGTGCAACATTTCCCAGAGTGCTATGACTTGAGCACTGGTTATGCGGTGCAGGAATAGGAGTTACAATTTTTAGCTGGGGTCCTCGGCGCACTCCCAGTCGAAGCACTCCATCTTCACCTCTGGAAAAGGATGAAAGTCTATACAGAAGAGAAGGTACAATATGTATAATGACAAAATGAGCTAAACGCCTACCGAAGGAACAGAACTGCATCTCCAGAAACAAGCTTCTTATTATTAACAAATGCACTCCATCCAGTGGTTAAGAGATGCCTTCGTGGTTGGCCTGTAACAAGCAGGCCTATCAGAAACCATAGTTATTCAAAATCCAATAGCATCCGTCCTATTTTATGTTTCATAGTTTCATACAATCACTAACATATGTTTCGCTGTTCGCAAGTTGCATGATCTTTTGTTGAAGTATCAGTTGATTTTCCTGACCACTTAAATTAGCTTCAAGATATTCATTTTCAGAAATTTGCTCAAATTTACAGACTGAATGCAAATACAATAACCTCCATTACTTGAAAACTAAAGCCAACATTTGTTCAATTATTATTACTGAAAATGCAGACTCTCAAATGAACACAACTACAGCCCTCCTTCTGAACTGAGTCTCATTCGGTACTTAAGCCTGAATAACATGCTAAGAAAATGGAACACGTGTTGCAGAGAGAATTCTAACAACGAAGCATAATGTACAAAATCGTATAGCCCATAGTGAGTACCCAAGCCAAGCTAGCCCAGTCAATACATACTATTGGCGTACTACCTCGGTAGATATGTCGGAATTTCCACTCCGTGCCGTGTAGATCCTTGGCCACGAGCTCCTGAGACGGCCTCTGCTGGCTGTAGTCCTGCACGCCACACTAAACAGAGTCAGTAACCCAAGCAACCTCCAAACCAGCATGAGAAGGGACCTCTTTCAGTGCTACTGGCCGTACCAGCGGCGGGAAGCAGTCCTCGGCGGCGCGGCGCGGGACGGAGAAGCCGCCATGCGTGCTGGTGTCGGAGGCCGTGAGCGTCTTGCAGAACATGTGCGGCGTCCGCGCGAGCGGCTTCATGGCGGCCCCGTCCTCGCCGTCGCGATCCGCGTCCTCGTCCTCGTCCTCCCGAACCCGCGCCCGCGCCCGCCTCTCCGCCTCCTCGTCCTCGGGCAGCAGCGACACCCGCGCGTACACCTCGTCCGTCGCGCCGTCCGCCTGCACGGAACAAAGATAGGTTTTCTCTTGTCAGTCAATAGCTCGAGCACATTGCGCTCGCAGGCACCGTACAAGCGCCGCCCAGACCCCGCGCGCGCGGCGCGACGCACGAACTCACGTGGAGGGTGACGTCGACGACGCGGCAGAGCACGTGTGGCGGCACCGCCGCAGCGGCGGCTGCTCCCGCCGCGTCCACGTCGCCGCCGATGTGCTCGAGGTGGCCCTGCGGCAGGTACACGACGGCGCTGCCCTTGCGCGGCAGCGGCGCGACGGGGCCCGCGCACGCGTGCCACAGCTCCAGGCACACGGCGGCACCCGCCGCCCTGGCCACAGGCGGCGCCTCCGCCTCCTCCTCGTCCTCCTCCTCCACGGTGTTGAGGTCAAAGCCCGCCATGGCCCCGGTCGGCCGCAGCAGCTGGCTCCACGGAAGGAGCAAACAGCAGCAAAGCGCCGATGCGGCGACGGATGGAGCTGAGGAAGCGAGTGAGGCCGGGTTTAATGGCGCGGGGAGAGGAGTGGGTGGGAGGTGGAGGTGGGGTGGCGACACATGGTGGTGATGGCCATGAATGGCTGGGGTGGCTTGCTTGTAGGCGGGGAAGGGAAGTGGTGTGGTGGGGAGTAGCCGAGTAGGGCGCAGGCGAGAGGCAGGCCTACGGGGCTACGGCCTTTGAAATATTGCCCGCTCTTGCCGCTGGTGGCGGACAAAGCCGCAGTGGTTTTGTTTGACACTTCTTGGCCGGCTGCCTCTGCCTCTCTCCTCCTCTCGCCCACCGGCGCACGCAGAGCAGAGGCATGAGTCTCGAACGAATACTGTAGCGAAGGAAGTGGCCGGCGAGTTGAGGGGAAGGCAGTAGTGGTGGACAGCGCAGGCGCGTGTGCCGGGAGCCGCTGTGCACTGTGCAGTGCAGCGGCAGAGGTGGGGGAGTGATGAGAGCCAAGGACGGGCTGACACTCCTGTGCCTGGCTCTGGCTGCCACCGTTGCTCCCAGCTCAGACCAGTCTCTCCTTCAGTCCGTCGCTTACTGCCTCTTTATTTTTTGTTTTTATGATTCAAAGTTTAGGCCGCGCTTAGTTCGGCAAACTTTGGAGGTACAAATTTTGCATAGTAAAAGATTCTTCACTATAGTATTTTATTTGTATTTGTGAATTATTGTCCAAACATTGATTAATTAGGCTTAAAAGATTCGTCTCGCAAAGTTAAAACAAACCGTACAATTAGTTTTTGATTTCGTCTATATTTAATAATCCATATATATACTGTAAGTTTAATGTGACGGAGAATCTTCTTTTTACATAGTGTACTTTTAGAGAACTAAACCGGGCTTATATTCAATTATAAGAGCGTACTAGCGTGGTACGTACATCGTGTTCAATGGGGAAACTTTTCTGTCACTCTGTTTTTGGATGGTTGGATTGCATATCCTAGTTTTTCATGGTTCTCAATTTTCGGCATGGTAAAAATATCATACGGATCATGTAAAGAGCAAGGGGGACACAAGATGCATTTGTACGTTTTGATACCCGATGGATCCAGTTGACGCCCACCGCCGTTCAGCGTTGCCAAGCAGCATAATTCTCGCTTGTCCCTCACCGATGGTGACAAACTCGAGGGGGGGCACACCGGGCACCGGCACAGTACGCCCTGGATCGCCGAACGGCCGATGGTGCGGTACCAGCAGCGCCGGACCCCGGCTGGCCCGGCCTGGCCTGGCGCGCCCACATTGACATTGCCATCGAACTCCCTGTAGCCACCTGAGTATGCTGCTGCCTGCTGGCGTGCTGGGTGCCCTCGGCTCCCCCACCCTAGATGGCTAGATGTGTGCGCTACCTAGGGCGAGGGGGCCGCTTTTCTGTTGCAGGACACATGCAGTTGGTTGAGCTGTTCCGAGAGGGACCCTGCTCCGGTTAACGTCCCTCGGCCCTCGGCGCCATGGTACCCCGACCCTGGCCTAGCCACACCGATCCGATCCATGAGTTGGCCCGGTCCATGGTCCATGCTACAAACACCGCTAGTACGGGATTCATGCCACTCTATTTTGCAGGTGTGGTGTAGTAGTACGCTTAGGGCGTCTTTACCGGGGGGGTTGCGTGTGTTGAGAATTTAGTTACTGTAGCACTTTTTATTTATATTTGTCAGTTAGTGTTCAATCATAGACTAATTAGGCTTAAAACGTTCGTCTCGTGATTTTCAATCAAACTGTGCAATTAGTTTTTTTTCCGTCTACATTTAATGCTATATGCAGTATCGCAAGATTCGATGTGATGGCTACTGTAGCACCTTTTGGGAAGTTTTTTGAACTAAGGCCTTGTTTAGATTGGGGTTAGGAATCGAAGATTTGACATCAGAAGACTTTCGTTTCAGATTTGACAACAATTATTGTCCAATCATGGCCTAACTAGGCTCAAAAAATTCGTCTCATAATTTACAATCAAACTGTGTAATTAATTATTTTTTTATCTATATTTAATATTCCATACATGTATCAAAGATTCGATGTTACATAGAGTGAAAAAACTTACAATCTACACAAGGCCTGAACACGGGCTTAAATGATGTGAGGCCATTGTGTGATTTGACCCGGAAACCCGGCCTCATAAAAATCAGGGGCATTGCGCATGCAGTGCAGGGTGCACTCCTGAAGATGGCTCTTTGTCTGCTTGTGCTTGTCCCTGGCCATGAAGGCCTTGTCACAACTTAAAGCTAGAATTTACTATTTGGATTTGTTGGGGGATATCATGAAATCAACAGCTCGTAGTACTAACACTCCTGTGCACGATCGCTGTTGATCCGCCGGGCCCACAGGCCACATCGATCTCCAACTGTTCGTACACTCGATGGGTTTATCATTGTGCCAGCGTCTTCCAGAATGGGCCTTCATCTCATCATGACATCATCATCATCAGCTCAAGATTCCCGAAGGCAACGCACGCTTCGGAGAAGGGCCAAACAAGAGGGCTGGGTTGGCAATGCGAGCCAGGCTCTTTGTCCAGTACAGTACTGCTCGTAAGTGTAAGGTCGAGTGGACATTGATGGCTCGGCACGCCTCGTAGTACAAGACTGTCGACGCAGCAGCTGCTGCATGCGTCCGCTGGCTCGCTGCCGCAGTGCCGCCGCTGCGAACGCAGTAGAGCCCGGCGTGGCGAGGCCGGTCGACCAAGGCAGCAAACGCAGGCACGCACACAGCCGCACAGGCAGGGCCCTCGCCCACGCCATGCCGTGCCACATGCATGCGCCACCGCACTGTGCACGCGTACGTACGCATGCAGTACGCCAGGCTGCCGGCCGGGCCTCGCACGGGCGCGACCGTGATGGTCCGGGACATGCGCCTCGGTCAAGCAGCTTGATTGGCTCGTAAGCCACGACTAAAAATACTCATTGACTTATTTAATATGAGAAAAATATTATTTGTTTACCGAAAAAGACGACTTATAAACTAAATAAACCTAAACAAACAGGACGATGGCCATAGGGCAGGGAGCGAGAGCGCGATCAAAATGCACGAGACCACACGAGCGGACGGCCTCGTTATACATGGAGAGTTAACAGTGGCACGGGTACGAGTAAAAAGGAAGTGTTATGTTTGATTTCGTTTATAAGCCGTACTTTTTCATCCAACTTGCCATAGCATTTTGATCCATAGCTTTTCGATCGAACGAACGTGCAAAGGAAAGGGTCCCCAAGACGGCCTGGCCCCACCCATCCGACGGCACTGCAGCTACGTCCCAGGCCGGCAGTGTTACGTCCACCTCGCTTTCCCCTCGCTTTTATCGGGCGTGGCTCAGAGATGCTGTTTGGGGTAAGAAGCCGTTGGCCCTAGGCGCTTTGGCCCTCGGCTGGCGGCTGCCCGCCCGCCATCCTGTTCCCGTTCCCTGGACTGGACACCGTCCATGCGCAAGCGGCAAGCCCAATCGATGCACACGAACCCTTTACGCTTTGACACCTGCATGTCAGCGTGTGGTTAGTGGCTGTTTAGTTCCTAAAATTTTGCAATATTTTTCAAGATTCTTCATCACATCGAATCTTTGACGCATGCATGAAGCATTAAATATAAATAAAAAATAAAACTAATTACACGAAATTCACGAGACGAATCTTTTAAACCTAATTAGACTATGATTGGACACTAGTTATCAAATAACAACGAAAGTGTTACAGTATAATTTTAAAAAAAAATCGTGTATGGAGTAGTACTCGCAGCGAATCCAAGGACCGGGCCTAATACCTACAGTATTAGTGTATGGAGTAGTACTCGCAAAGGTCGTCCGTCATGCGCAGGCGCAGCGACCGTGACTCTGGCCCGGCCGTGGGTACTCCACAGTCCGCACGTTGTCCGCTGCTCGGCGCTCGGGGGGCTCGGCGATGCGGGCCCGCACGCCAGCTGCTCCAAAAAGTACATGCTTGAACACTCAAGGCATCGTTGGCTTGCGTCCGACGGGAAGAGAGCTTTGAGCTTTTCCCAGTGGGCAGTGGCGGACGTGTGTGAGCTTCTCTTGGACTTTGCGGCGGCAGCGAGACATCACAAGCTGCCCGCATAGCAGCGGTGACAAGTCGTGGGAGAAGCCGCTCTGCCTTTTGCAGCAGCGCGGAGGGAAGCTAGCGGAAGCGGAGCAGGGCAGAGCAGTGGATGGACTACGGACGGAGCACGGGGTGCTGCCAGCGGGGCCGCGCCCACGCGCGCCTTGTCGCCGCTGTGACGACTGGCGACGAGCGCTCTGCCCCTGCTCTGCTGCTCGTGCTGTGTTGCGTCGTTAGCTACGTGCGGATGTATTTGCTTTGGTTATTCTATTTCATCAATCAATCAGAACCTTGTGGTCAGTGTCCACTGTCCAAGCACGTTGTCAATCGTCATACATGCGCCGATTGAAGAAATAGAGCTTAGCAGCCACGAAGAACATGTCCACGTTCCGAAGATATTTACGTCTCCGATTGAAGAATGTTTACGTTCCCATATCGTAACTTACCACTTTAGTCTCAAATTCTCGTTACCATAGCTGCTGAGGTACGGAGTATTGCAGACGCTCTTCTTTTCCGTTCCTTTCCTCACCCCTCGGCCCTCACAGCTCTAGAGAAGAGCACTGGAGAGGTGTACTCTAGTGGGCTAGTGAGTTACGGGTACCTCCGGTCTTTTGTCGTGGGCGTTTGCTAGCAGCCCTACAGAGGTGCGTGCGTGCGTGCGAGTGAGAATGTGTCATGACTGGCAATGTCAGTACACTATTCATACCTTCACTCCTCTAAGTCACGCTCATTTTACCTGTAAAAGAGTCACAGTAAACAACAACCCCACTTTTTTCTCAAATCATACAAGTTTTTCACCCATTGGTTGCCCTCAAGGTTATACTTAAGACAACAACCCGAGCCACTTATGGATGAACAAAGCTTTTTGATCTATCTTTGTAAACACATTTCTTAAAATTTGATAGAAACTTATCAGGGTGCTTATGAATCGCATGTGCAAGATGTTTAATAGCATTGACATATATGTAGTTATGTACCACAAACCAAAACGATGGCTTGTATTTTCCAATACATAAGTAATTGCACCTGTCATGGTTGTATCTTGATCAATGAAAATTATTCTTGGATTCTGATATTATTGCTATTAGAAAGGCTTCAAAGAGCTAAATAAATGATTCAATACTCTCATTAAATATCAATTCAAATCCCCCAAAAAAAATTGGTGTTTGCGTGTGATGGTTGGTTTCAAGGATTGGAACAAAATGCATTTCAAACTTATTAATATGAATCGTGATGTCAAATGACACATCGTCAACAAAAAGCATGCATAATTCATGATAGTTTGACTATCTATCCAAAATAAATCAGCTACCCAACCATCTTCCTTATCTATTTTGAACTGCATAAAATGTAGGATTCTCTATTTGTGTATTGTTCAAATATTCCACCAATGTTTGCGCATCATTAAATTCTAAGTACTCCTTGCGCTCACGTCGATCTCATTATTGCAATCCATCATATTGAGAAGGTCACTTTGTCAGCTCCTCCGAAAACTCTTTCACAAACTCACACACGTGGGTTGATTTCATCCTAATTTCCCTTATCTGTCCAATTAGCTTCCTATCTGCTTTTGTAATGTGTTGTTGGGACTTCAGCTTGTGCAATTTAATTATTTGGACTAGCGAAACAATGATTACTCCCTGTTGGCATTTTTTAGCATCACTCTTTGCTAAGTTGTCATCCCTAGCAATGATGCCACAAATACGTTGTTGGTAATTACTGAGAACACTTATATATATATATATATATATATATATATATATATATATATATATATATATATATATATATATATATATATATATATATATAAAGTAATCCATAAGGACACAGATAATATATCATTGTAGCATTTCACCCGAGAGTATACCAGGTATCGTTATTTATATTTTTCCACAGGGAGGGGCTATGGGGTGGCTAGAGTTATTGTCAAATATGCATACTTATGATAAGATCATTAACTCTCATGCTATAGCAGGGGTAAGTCAAATGATAAATAAATGATAAATGTAAGGCATTGATAGTATTCCAGAGATAAAAATAGATACTCATAAATGTAGTATGGCTAGGCAGGAGATTAATTAAGAGCAAAAGATTCCTAAGTCATTCCTTATTTACTAAGTTTCTTGTACACCCAAGTATATACACTCTCATCTATAGCATAATTAACTATGTATCTATGCATAAGGAACATTACTAAGGAAGATCAAGAACAGAGCTTATCTCCCTTCGTAACCGGGTTCTACTTGTTCTACAAACGGGGAGTGGACTACAAAGGACTCAACAGGAGTGTCACATCCGCGATCTACCACATGACCCAGAGTGTAGAATGCATCCGCAGGTAAACAATATTTAAGCACCATGCTTACATAGTGTCGACCACTTAACCCACTCGAGTATTGAGCTAAGCGCTTTGCGAACATATCCATAAATTCATCATCGATCATGACTATATCAAACATATAACTAGAGCAAACTAGGAACAAAATAAATAGCAACATAGTATTGAAGTAGCACAAAGTCAAAATATAAAGGGATACAATGGCTTTACTAGCCTCTAGATGGTGAATCCAGAATCCTGAGCAATAGCCCAAACCCTACTTAAATCTTGCTAGCTAGCCTATACTAGAACTTGAAGAATTGGAGCTCTATTCTCTTCTCTCTGGACACTCTAATTTCTGATCTGATCTTGACTTATGCAAATCTACCTGAGGGGGGGCAGGGGCTGATATATATAGGCCGGAGCATCAATTCTGAGCCGTCGGATCAAACCGACTTGAATAAACAGTGGAGATACAATCCTTAAGGCGGTGGAGAACCGACGTACGAAGCGGAGGCTGACACATGGGGCCAGGGGACCGGTCGGCCTCACCTGGAAGCCTCTCGGTCCCCGCTTCGGTGGAATGTCTTTTGGTGTCCTCTGGAACCTTCTGGAGTTATTTACGCCCTAGAAAAACATGATTTAATTTGATGAATTGACCATCCTTAACGGTTTTTTGATAAACCCTGCTTAAAGTACAAATTCGCCAAAACTCGTGGAAATTATCACTTTAAACTCCTAAGTCCATATTAGTGATCATTTTCATGCATTTATTCAAGTTATGTTGACGGTTCATGATGGATGATAACTACCGTCAACAAACTCCTCTAAGCTTAACCTTTGCTCGTCCCTAAGTAATGCAAAACTTAGCAATGGATTAGGAGTTGCTACAATGTTTTCACTCCTCAAAAGTACACATGTGTTCAAAAAAGAATTCTCCTCTGGATTAGAACAGACTGATCTGATTTTCCAACTTACCCATATTACCTTTAACCATGGGGCTTCTAGCCTTCTGATGGGTCTTGAGCAATTGAAAGACAGAATGATCAAATCAAGCACTATGTCTCGTGTTCTTTGTTCAACCATTGTTTTGGAGTTTTTGCAAGTTTTTAAAATAAAACTCAGAGATTCCATTGTATGACACTCTCAAGTCTCTCAAAATATGTAGTATTTGTGGATCCTCTCCAAGGTAAAAATAATGTTATGCCTTTCTTCCTACAACTAAGGCTTGTGTGGAGCTCATAGGAATGATGATAACATGAAAGAGTATACTTGCAATACATATATTTTTAAGTCAAACCTCAGATCTAAAGAGAGTTAAGTCATACAATCAAATCAAGATGTGCATGTGTGTAGAATATGGTGGATATTTATGGTGTCTAACATAATTCTACTATGCTCCTTGAAAACATATCTCTCATTTAAAACTTGGAAACATCTTTGCAAGAAACATGGGCTATCTTATTCATCTCATTTTTTTCAGGCAGACATTTAAGTACCCATTGTTTTAGTATCTCGGACACTTGTCCATTTTTTTCAATACTTTCTTCTTCTTCTTCTTCTTTTTGAATAACTTTTGCATAGCCCATGCTTTTTCTCTGCAACAAAACTTTTGAGAGATAGCAACAAGAACTTGGAGCATTTGATTTGGTGGAAAACCTATCAAACATATATTTGGTGTTTACTACCAGTGTAGGATTAAATATTTTTGGGTGGATCTAGATGGAATGCATGTTTTTATGCCTACCCCTAGTGTAGGAGTAGTGCATATGTAGGTGGTGTGTACATGATCTTGATTTTTAAGAGCACGACAAACCTCTCATAAGGATCAATAAAGCTTGACTAAACTCAATGCAAAACAAGTAGCATAAGTGAGTGGAAGTTTTTCCTAGCCTAAATATAAACATGTTTGGCTATGGTAGGAATTCAAGCTTTGTCATACAGGAACTCATCATATTGCCTTTTTATGTTTTTGAAAAGAAATCTCTAGAATTTAGAATCACTTGGAACAAGATAAATAGCAGCTCTGACCTTTTCATATCATATCAGTCAATTATCAAGACTTAGATCAAGCATTTGCTACCCACAAGCTTCAAGTTCAGAGCAAATTCTCATGTCAAAACAGTCATATCCAAAACTCGAGAGAATTCAAGGCTCAAAACTAGGTACTTGAAAGAAATTACAACAGAGCAACTATTCATCATTTCCATTATGAGAATTCATCTTCAAGTTCTTTTTATTTATTTAGCTCTTAAAAACATAAACTTAAATCAAAATTTATACACACCCTTTTTATTTTGTTTTCGTTTTTTAGATCACACCTTAATAATATATAAAAAGATAAAGGCAAATTTTTATTTTTGTTTTTGTTATGCATCTCTTTTTTTTTTAAATAAGAAAAACTCAAAAATAAATGGAAAAGAAAGTAAAGTACTAGAAAAATAAAGAAAACTTACCTTAGATAATGGGGGATCCTCCTCCCCCAAGCTGGGTGTTGCCGTAGTCCTCCCCCAAGCTGGGTGTTGCCGTACTCCTTCAGAATGGCGGGTCGAAGTTGAGCTTTCCAAACAAATAGTTCCAATTTTCATTCTCCTGCTGCTGGTGTTGCTGGATGTTGGTGAGGCGATCTCCCATCTCTGCTTGCCACTGGGAGTGCTAGTGAAGCATATTCTGGATGTCTTGCTACGTCTCTTCTATGTTTGTCAACCTGGTGTCGACGCAGGAATGCTCCATCTGCTAGTCATGATAGCCACAGGCAGAGAATGACATACGTCCTCCTTGGTGGCCGCTTGAAACTTCTTCATAGGGCTACTGCTGATGGTAGTCGAAGTTGGCATACTACCATTGTTCACTTGAGCTCTATTGCCAGGAGCTTTCTGAGTGCTAAGGAGCGAGCTGTTGTCTGCCAGCATGATCGTGCTGGTATATGCGGGAAGATCCCGGCTGATCCTAGCCTGCATAGCTGGTGAAAGCCGGTCCCTCTGGAATTGGGTCATTGTCACGGTATCGGGGCTGCGGGTTGCGAGTTATTCTCGCAGAAGCACTTCTGCGAGGCACTGCTTCCTTGACTTGTAAATCAAAGACAAAAGAACTCACCGCATACAACCCGAGGTTCCGGTCTGGTAACGGAATCTCGGTTGTATATCCCAGATACATCATGACAAGTCGACCATTATTGTTCTTTTTTAGCATGTGAGCCTAGACAAAATATTCATAATTGATGTACCAGCGGTCAATGTCTTCAATATAAGCAACAGAAGCATTTTCCAAAAGACCCAAATTTTGGGCGATGCGGGTGACCAAAGAGGTACAGCCGACATCTCCCTTGAGTTCAAAAACTTCCTTCCATTGTTGCATCATGAATTTAGGCCCTGTTTGGTTGGGCTTTTGGCTTTGGCTTTTGGCCCCAAAAGCCAAAAGCCCAACCAAAGGGGCTGCTTTTGGAGGGTGCTTTTTCAGAAGCAGCTGCTTTTCCGTAGTTCATTTTTGAAAGCTGGGTTGACCCTGCTTTTGGCTTTTGGCTTTCTGCTTTTCGAAATTGGTGGAATAAAAAGCTCTTCCATAGTTGTTTCAAGAGAGATAAAGATAAAAGGTATATTTTATACTTGTTTAACCAAACAGCTTTCAGCTTTTCTACAGCTCACAGCCCACAGCAGCTTTTCCACAGCTCAGCCCACAGCAGCTTTTTCCCACAGCCACAACTCAACCAAACAGGGCCTTAACAGGTGAAACCTTTCTTCTCTTATCCATGGCACAAAGTAACTTGAGTTCACCAATCCTTATGGTGCGAAAATCATTTCTAGGAAATAAAGAAAATCCTAGCTATTTATGCATGAAGCGCAGGGTAGGGTGATGAATATCACTAGTGTGAGGACGGTGATGTAACACCCTCGGTGTTACACCATAAATCATTCACTAAAACATGTCATGAGCATCATGTTTATGTGTTAATGCCTGTAATAGAATGTGTAGATCAATTTCTGTAACTCAAAACGATCAACAGAAATGCGAAACAAAAGTTGATCCGATAGTCATGTTATATCACTTAGGGTTTAAAACCAATTTTTATTAAGCAAAAATGCTATAGAACATGTATGTGATACTTAAATAAAGTTTGAAGTACAAACTTTATAGATGACATTGAAATACTTGCGGTCAAAAAATGATATTACTAGCTAATATTTCCACTAGCTTAGAAATCGCAAATAGAAATCAAATCCAGCTCAAAAACTTAGAAATTTTCAAGTCTGCCAACAGTTAGACACTGCTATGTTTAGCAATTTATTGTGAGAGATTGGGTTAAAGGGTGGTGTAGTGTTATAGCTCGATTTGGTTGTCTCATGTGCCATCTTGAGCATGGTGAAGATGGTTTAGGTCCTAAAGCAATCGTTTGGTCGTGTTGAACGCTTTAAAATTCATGCGTGTCATTGTTTTAGGTTGGTTGGTGCCGAGTGCGCGGTCACCGCGTGGTCTTCTCATGCCGCGCACATGGCCGCATCCCGCGTGGTTAGCCGTGCCACCACGCTTGGCCGGTCGAGCCGCCTGGGCTTGGCCGAGGCCGGCCACAGCGAGCCGCCGGCCCCGTGCCCTGCTGCTCTACCTCACGCTGTCGTCTGGGGTGCCACCGTGGCCGCGTTATGCTACCATCACATCCACACTACCATCACTACTCGCATCGTGACGCTGCCGCTATCATCGCATCATCGTCGTGTCCACACTGATCCGCTGCACCTCTGCGCTGTTGCCGGTCTTGTGCATGTCACCTCTGCCGCGCGCATGTGGGCGAGCCACCGTCGCCATGCCATTTATGGCACTATGGCGCGTGGGACACGCCGGTCGAACGCGCGCACATGTGGTCTGTAGTGTCAGCGCGTGGGCCTCCCATTCTCGCCGCTCGCGTCCCGCCAAGGCAAGGACGAGCCGAGCCCACTGCCGCGCTCCATTTCTCTCTTTCTCTCTTTTCCCTCTGTTTTGCCGCCGTCGTGTCGTGTCATGGTGAGCCTGGGAGCGAGCACCTCTAATCAATTCCTTGTGCTCGCGTCTCCACCTTTACGTCCCCTCTCCAGCTGACCCCACCCCGCTTTGATTGCGGCTCGGTCGAGCTCCAATTTTGGAGCTTTGCCCACCACCGTGCTGTTAAGGCCCATCATCGCCCGTGCCGTGGCCAGCCTCCACCACTTCACCCTGCACTAATCACTCTACACCACTAGCTTGCCTTGGCTCCCTCTCCACCATGTGCACGCCAGTGGGAACGTTGCCGCCTCCCCGCTGCCGCTGACGTGGCCATGTTCGTCGCCGTGCTCGTCGCGCGCACGTGGCCAGCACTACTCAGGTTATCGCCGGTCGAACCACCACTTCGGCCTAGTTCACGGTGTGCCCCTGGTGCTTATCCCCTATCTCTACCTCCTGTTAGCGCTATGGCTCACCGAAACACAGTTGCCACCATTGCAGGTCACCCACCATCGGGGAGAGCCCGCTCTGCTTTACCCCCGTTCGTGCCACCACTGCCCATCGCTTCGCGTCGAACCCTAGGTGAGCGTCGGCCTCATAGATTGGTGAGCATGGGTCCCGTGTGGCCGGCGCAAGTGCTAGTGCCACCGCTCGCTGCGTTGGAGCGCGCGGGGAGGGCCAGGGGCCTTGCTGTTGTAAAGAGGAGAAAGATCCGTGGGTTCTATTGCAAAGTCGCTATCTGTAGAAATAGTACGTGTAGTATTCGCGCTATTTTCTGATACCGCGAGGGTGTTTTTGCTAATGTGCCAGCACGCGCGGGCTTCCTCGCCGTGGGCCGCCTCACGTGTGTGGTCCGTTGCCACGTGGGCCGCATCGTGGGCCGTCGTGCGCTCGCGCGCGCACACTACGTCGCGTGTGGGCCGCGTTGGGCCGAAATCAGTTTAGTTTTTTCATGGAGAATAGAAATAGCTTTTCATTTGTATTTCTGAGTTGATCTTTGGTAAATTATATAAAATCATGTAGGTATACAAAAATTATGAAACTAATTTTGTTAAGTTTCTAAAATTGTGCTCTATCTGTTAGTGTATTTAGTTCATATATATACATGTTGATACCAGGAGCTATTAGATCATTTGAGTGTGCTTAATATTATTAGGTTAAATATTGTAGGAATTTTTGTGGCAAAATGGTGATAGTTGTAGCTTTGAAAATTTTACAGTAGCTTTATGGTATTATTATGTGCTACCTGTAATTTTCGTAGCTTTAGAATATACTTAACATAAGGATAGTTAAATGCTCTTTGTTTCAAATATACGTTAAATCATTAGTAGAAATAAAGATATATCCTTTATTTGTAAAGCTAGGTGATTGTTAGTTGAAACCAACACTTTACTTGATGAAGATGATAGTTAGATTCATATCTTAGTCATTAGAGCTAGCTTAGTAGTTTACCATGTGTATTCTTATTTTAGGAGCTGATGTTGCCTAAATACTAAGTGTTGCATCATCATCGCATGCATGTAGACAACGAGTTGGCGGAGATCGTGACCATCAGAGACCACGAGTTCAAGGAGGTGATCGAGGAATATGAGGAGGAGATCCTCATGCAGGAGGAGGTCCTAGAGCCACCACTGACTGACTGAGCTGACACCCCACCTGCCCAAGGCAAGCTCCAGTGCATAACCCTTATTTTGAATAATCACTGGATATATATGTGATGTGCATTTACGTTATAAGATTTTTATGAAAACCACATGCATAGATATAACTGTCGTATGAGTCCTACTAGTATAGGTTCGAGTAGTTGCTATGCTTAGGTTTTTGGTAGCGTGAGTAACCTGCCGTTACTCGCAATAGGTGATTATTATAATTACTCTCATGATAAAATGATGAAAGAAAAAATGGAGACAGGGCAGGGATATGGTATGGGTATTGGTGGGTGTAACAGGTTGTGTCCCGCGGACATTGGGGCTTAGCTTGGTTACACGGTTTTCCCTGTTCGTGTCGATTAAGGACCGGCCATTACTGTGGATGGTAGTCAGGTCATAGACTCATTATCCTGAGCACATACTTGCTTATGGGAGCGGGAAGGCTCGTTGCTCTCTTGTCATGGGTTTTGGCTCTTTCTGGACCGACTGATTGGAGGCGGGGATGGAGGAGGTCTAAGCACCACACTGAGTCTAGGACTCAGGTGTGGGGGCTTGAAGTCTAAGTTTGGACAAGGACCTAGACCCCTTGACAGGGGAGTGGTGGATTGGTTCTGCTTGTGCCTGGGATACAAGTGGGGCATGTGTTTCGGGGTACCTAGCTGGGCTACATTGATTCATGAATCGCCATGTAATACGGTATGACTTATCTATGATCTAGCACCGTAGTAAGAACTGGAAGATGAAAGATGATAAAATTGATCTGATTGCTCCACTCTTGCTTGAAAGTAGAACATGTGCTTACATAGAATGGTTAGCTAACAAACTAATCAGGACTGCTAATAAGGAACATACATAAGGATTTACTACTAGTAATGCTTTTTGCAAAAGGAAATCCAGCAAACCATAAAGCATATTATATCCTTTGGAGTCAGGAAATTATTCCCACTAATCGGGTATGTCTTACGAGTACATTGTGTACTTAGGGTTTATTTACCCCTATTGCAGGTGCAACTTGAGGAGTAGCTGTTGTGTGGAGGATTCTTCTAGTGGGTATAGACGGATCCTTGTGTCTTATCGTTAGATGTTTATTGTAATTTCGCTGTTTAAATTCCACACTTAGAACTTGGTATTGTAATAATGTATTTCTAAGAACTCTTGATGTATAAAATGGACTAAGTATTATAAACTCGTTCTCATTATTGGATCCTAGAGGAAAAACATGGATGGTTCAAGTTCTCCCTTGGGGTGTGCTCGACGGAACCGTCCAATGTAGCTTGCTTTCGGGGTGCTTAGTGTCTAGTGAAAGACAAGCGCCTTCGAAGGTGTGTTATTATGGACGGTTCTACCACAGGTGGTACCAGAGCCAATAATGAGTCTACGAGTTTCATAACTCTTTTCAAAACCTAAAATTTAACCAACAAAAGTGTCGGTGTTTCGTACAAGCACCGGCAAGTGAATTTATAGTAATGCGCGTTAGGCTCGGATGGTGCGCTAAAGGACACAGGATTTATACTGGTTCGGGTAAACGTCCCTACGCCCAGTTTTGTTGTTTGCTTGTGTTATTAGCACCAGAACGATCTGTAGTAAGGGATACAAATCGCCGAGAGAGGGACTGGTCCCAAGTCTCGATCGAAGATTGAAAGGTGGTCAAGAGCTTCGTCATTTGCTTGAATGTGTGTGAGTGCGTTCTATTGTTTTGTCCTCCTTTTCTTCCGTCCCCTTGATGGAAGAAGCGCATCCCCTTTATAGATGAAGGGCCGCTTTTACAAGGGTAAGGGCTCCAGGACGCCGTACTCTACTTAGTCTTGTGGCTCACGTCTACACTGGTCGTGTCCTCCACTCGATGAGTGCGAAGGAAGATAAGTGTTTACAATGTTGTCGATGTCTCAGTAGGATGTCGTGTTAGTCACGTAATCTTGCCTACTGCAGGTATGGGCTGCAGATGACAGATGGTTTTGACTTATGAGTCTCCCCACCTTTGCTCCGCACGCCTTCGGTTCTCATGAGTCCTCGTTGGGAGAATGCGGGGTCGGGGTCCGGTGTAACGCCGTGGGTCAAGGCCTTCCTGACCGGAGGACCTAAGGGGTCGGGAGCGGGCGCCGCTCCTCGGGTCCACCGTGTGGTGACGGAATACCCATCGTTCGTGGAGATAGCAAATCCTTTCCGGAGCGTAGCGGTTGTCGATATCTTCGCTTGCGGGTTCCGTGTCCCAGAGCTGGCGGCGGCGCCTACAACTCTGAGGTGAGGTGCACGCACTGTAATACCTTTTGGGCTCTGCGGCGCCTGGAAGGGTCTAAAGCTTCGATCTGTCGTGCTTCCTCGGCAGTCCTTTTTTCTCGCCAGTATGCAGGTATGGTCGCTGGAGCCATGGTTGACCCAACATCTTGTCTCGCCTGTACCCATTATTATGAGGGATAGATATCGATCGTATGAGGCTCGCTCCGCCGCCGTCGGGTGAGGCTGACCCGCCCCTCCCGGGTCGGGCGAGACAGGAATTCATCCTCAAATTTCTCGGGCGAGACCGAGCCCGCCCTCAAGGCGTCAAAGCGGGCGGAGTTTATCCTCGGCCCTCGGCGAGACCGAGCCCGCCCTATAGGCGTCGGGCGAGACGGAGATTAGCCTTGAGCTTTTGGGGCGGCGGGGCAGGTTATTCTACAAAGGCGTCGGGTAGGTGACCCCTGCCCCTCCCGGCTCAAGGCGAGACGGAAGGGCGAGGCGGAACCCGAACTCTGTTACTCGAACAAGGGATGACATGGAGCCCTTATGCATCTAGAAGTTTTTCACATTCGGTGGTCATCGGTTCCACCTTCCGGGTACTCAGTATTAGGTCCCCGACAAGAGCCCCCGAGACTCTGTGTGATTTAGGTAGAACCTTTGGAGGGTGTTTTTCCGAGTGGGTCGTGGCGTCCCGCCATCGGGACTGATTCGGGCCGTCCTCACTGGGCGCTTCGCCCTTGGTGGCGGATTGTTCGTGGATTCCTTCTTAGTTGGGCCGGCCGGTGAGTTGCCGGGCCCTAGGTGGGCCAAAGAGAAAAGAAATGGGCCTTTGTGGCTTGTGCTTCCCGGTGGGTGGAGAGTCGGATTCGCTTGGGGAAGGCTAACCGTCCGCCGAGATTTTTTTGGGATGAGAGGATAGGGATCAAGCAGCTGCGTGTCCCGCGACGTGACGCGATGGCGTGGCGTGTGGCGGAACCGGAGATCGAGGCGACGGTTGCCCTTCTCGCGTCTGTCGCCTCCTATAAAACCGCTGGGTTCGCCCCTGTGGTCCCGTGTTTCACTCCCCTTTCTTTGCGTTTCAAACATCCGCCGCCAATCTTCCCAGCCTCTTGCGCCCACATCGCCACCGTCGCCGACCGCCTGTGTTTGTGTTTGAGCCGCCCATTAAGCTTCACAAGCCGCCTTCCCCCCCTCCTATTTCAATGGAGTTGTGGGGCGATCAAGCATCACTTCCCGGTGTCTGGAGGGCCTCGTCCGCCGTGGCCTTCTCCGCCCACTATCCGCCGTCCAGGAGTGGTTACTCCCCGGCGACGAGGGTGAGCCGGTGCCGCCTGAAGGGTATGTCGTCTCCTTTGCCATCTTCCATGAGCGGGATTCGGGTACCAAGCGCATAGATTTCTTCGGGGGTTATTAGATTTCTATGAGGTAGAGCTGCAAAGATCTCACTCCCAATGGGATTCAAATATATGGCGTTCGTTGCCTCTGCAGGCGAGGGTTTCTGGATCGATCCCCATTTTGATCTGTGGGCGGTATTTCTTTAGCGTTAGTCCGTCAAGAGGAAGATTGGGGGAAAGAAGTGGACGCGCCCGATGGGGTGTGCCGAGATTCACCGCGCCATACCCGATCGAAGGTTACCCATACATGCGTCTGGCTACATCCAACAAGGGATGGCATTCACAAGTGGGTTTTATGTTAGGGATGATGTGAGTGCCACCCTACCGAAGTACACCGGACGCCTTATTGTGGATGCCCCGCGCCGTGGGGGGGCGTCCCGTGACTAAAGACAAGAAGCACATCTCCGACCTTCTCTCCGCCCTCCATGCCTGAAGGGTCGGGGTGTAAAGGGGTCGGGATTATCGGTGCCTACCATGCGAGGAGGGTGGCGCCATTGATGGCGTGCGGTGCTTCCCGCATCGGATGACGCCAGGGATATCGCTTGAGGGGACGGTGCTCGCTGACGAGGCGCCCCTTATTCGGAAGTGGCGCAGCGTGTCAAGGAGGCGACGAAGCCGACGAAGGATTCCACCGCCGGTGGTCCTCGACATCGTGTCCGGTGCTGGGCATCTCCAATGCGGCCGAGTCTGGGTTCTTCGAATTCGTAAGCCCTCTTCTCCCATTCTTTTCTTTCTCCTGAATCTCCCTCTTTAACACTTGCTTCAGTAATGTTGGGGCTAGCCGAGGGGCTAGTCTTCAAGATAGCCCACCTCGGCGCCGAAGGACAAGGTTGTGGCGGCAATGAATCGACTCGCGGCGAAAGCGGGACAGAAGGCAAAGGAGGAGATGAAGAAGGCGAAAACGATCAAGCAGGAGGCACGGGATCGGGAGAGGGCGTGAGTAGTGAGGATGACGATGATGATGATGATGATGACGGCGACGACGAGGTAGCCGCCGACGTGATTTGGGGCGCCCCGGAGGATGAGGAGACGCCGACAAGTGGCCACCCACCAGGCAGGGCCCTTCGCCTTTCATGCGGAGGGAAGTGAATCGATGAGGTCAGTGGAGGCCGGCGAGTCCGCCTCTTCGCACGGCGTGCCGGCCGAGGACCGGTGGATGGGGAAGGGCGAACCTGTCGCCGCCATCCCCGAGGTGACGATGAAGGGAGCAGCTCGGTGCGCACCCGTGAGAGACGATGGAGGGGACGGCTCCGTGCCGCGCCCGACGAGACGATAGAGAGGAGCGACTCCGGGGCGCGCCCGACGAGATGGACCCCCGCCCGAGCAGGGGGTAGGCATGAAACGTCCCGCCCGGATGAGCTGGGCGGGGTCCGGGATCCATCCCCAAAACGCTTCACGGGCCGAGGACGCCAACGTAAGCTGTTGATTCCTCTGTTTTCATCCTTTTTCCCTTTTTATTTTGACTTAATGGTTATTACCTTTGCGCAGGTTCTTGCGGACGGGTCACCCCCTGGGGCTGGCGCCCAAGAAGAGTCTCGCCCTTCAAGTGGGACAGACGGCGTCGTCGGGAGCCACCCCTGTTTCGGGCAGGAGTGGTGCCGATGTCGGGGCCGCGTTGGCCGAACCGACGGCGTCCAAGGTGGCTCCCACATCCGCGGAGGTTACTGAGCGAGCGGTCTCTTCCGCGGCGGGCGTGGAACAGCCGGCCGAGGACCGCATACCGCCGGTGACGGTGGTCGTGACTGCGCCAAGCCAGGATCAGCCGGACGCGGTCGTGGTGGCACCCGAGGGCGTGGTGCAGTCCGCGTCGCCAGGCGCCCATGTGGATCCACCCGTGGCGCTCGAAGCGGCCCAGACGGAGGAGGGTCCAGCCGGAGGGTCCTCGAGTGCGGCGGTGGTGCCGCACAGGGTCAGGAGGGAGCCGCCACCGGCCCCTTTGTCGGGAGGAAACCGCTCCCCTGCGCGGGGAGAGCCGCCGCTCCAGTGGATGGATGCTCAGGACCCGACGTCGGCTCTTTTCTCGCTCGATGATCATTCCGAGAGCATGGAGCGGGAGGGTCTTGACATCGGGATCTCGACCATGCTGAACGCCCTGGACCAGGCCAGAGGAGCCCTCCGTGAGATCGTTATCCCTACCACTCAGGTATTTTCTGGACTTTCTTCTTTCTTCATGTGTTTTTGTGTTCTCGTATTCCTGATATCAGCCTTCTTCCTCCTCAGACTCTTGTTGCTCGTAGCCGGGATAAATCCCAATTCCTCCGCGAACAGAAGGCGGAGAGGGATCGCCTTTCCGAGGAGGCCCGGCTGCGAGCAGACTTGGCCGCCCAGCTTGCTACTGTTCGAGAGCGGGAGGCCCAGGCGCGTCAGGATGCGGAGGAGGCGCACGGAATGTTCGAGGACCTGTCGGCGAGGTCTAAGCTGGATGGAGAGGAGATTGCCAGACTCAAAAAAGAGCGAGACGAGCTGCTGCAGAGGAATGCCGCGGCCAATGAGAAGGCCAGCGAAGTCCTGAAGGAGCTGGAGATGGAGCGGACCTTCCGGCGGAAGGCCGAGAGTAGGGCCACAGCCCCTCCAAATGGAAGGTGGACGAGGACGCCGAGGTGGTCCGCTCTCTCCCAAGGAGCTTGACGACGCGTGAAAGGAAAGTCGAGTCTTTGAGAACGCCGCCACCAAGCTGGAGAAAGAGGTTGCCTATACGCGCAGAGCCCTTCAGGCTGAGAGTGATGAGCACGATCTTCTACAAGCTGCGGTCGGGGTTGTTCTTAACGCCCTGAATGTGACGGAGCCGGTGGAGACCAGCCCGCTCGCGGCTCGTGTCGGAGGTATCACGGCTCGGGTGGGCCAGCTTGAGGAGAGTGCCTTTCACGCCGGGATTACCCAGGCCTTCACCGTCGCCCACGCCCACTATGAGAAGGAAATAAACCTGAAAGTGATGAGCGAAGGCTTTCCGTCCACCTACGAGGATGAAGAGTCGGAGGAAATGGAGCGGATGGTCGCCTCCCTTGCGAAGAACCCGCGGCATAATCTGAAAGAGATGGTTCTCCCTCCGCGGAAGTAATTAGTCGAACAATTTTGAGAATAACTTATATGTAATATGTGAACAAGTGTCGGTACTTTTTGAGTCTGGACGCCTTTCGTGCTTTTGCGTCTTAATTTCGTTTTGTTTGATTTTTGCGATTTCATTTTTTACGGTCTTACCAATATGTTCCCCTGAATTATGCCGCTGATTATAATGCGAGGAGATTGTTCTGAAAGAAGGAGAGGAGGTAGCCGTACCTTAACAGCCCCCGAGTAAGGTCCGACCCCCGCACCTGCTGGGGTCGGGTGTTACTGGAGACCGGAATCGTGGTTCTGGTGATAATGGATGCCATCGCAATAATCCCCGCCCTGTCTTCCAACAGAAATCCCAACTGGGAACTCTATGGGCTCGGCAAGGTGGGGCCTTTGTCCCTGCATTGTTTGGCCCGAGCCCCCGAGCCTTGTCAGGGTCTGATAGGGGTCGGCCGTTATTTGCGTGTTACCCCGTCCTCGGTTTTCGCAATCGGAGGGGCTGAGTGAACGACACTTGCCTCGACGGCTTGAGTACCGCGCTCAACGAGCTCGCTAACGGGTACGTTCGTGCGGAATCCGAGTCCATCATTTGCTGATGGGGTCGGCAGAGCCCTCTGGTGGCACTCCACAACTTCTTAACCCGCCTCCCGGCAGATGCCTGAGTCGTTCGATAAGCTCAGGGGGCCCGATGGCCTCTCCTCGATGGAGATTCTGTGGGTTTGGCTCGAGGTTAGAATCGAACGAGAGAAGGTCGAGACGTCCCGGTTCGCTTCTGAGCGGGGTCGGGCAGGGCCGCTGGGCTCTGCCTCTCTCGTTATCTCTCCACTGCTCTGTTTCGGCGTGAGGCGGCCTCGAGCCCTTCACGGGGCCGACCTTCGAACCTCAGCCTGTGGTTGCCTATATCGGATAAGGCGACAGTCGTTTCGTGGTGCGACACGAATCATTGGGATGCAATTTTTTGCATATGAAATGTTTTGAATGCGAGATTTAATTGAAAATAAAGGTGGGGACGTTACCTTGGTGGTATGAGTGGCGGAAAAAGCTCCTACCAGATGGGTTCGGGTCCTGACGTTTGTGACGAGGTTGGAAAAACCTGCATAAGAATTGCCATTCTTTGTTTTGTGTCTCGGTGAAGATCCGAGCTATTCAATTAACTCGGGCAACCTGGTTGTCAGAGGCGGACCCTTCGATCCCTTCTTTGAGAAAGGCGGACGTCGAAACCAGAGAGACGCGAGAGGCGTTTGAGCATGATTTTTCCGGTGAATAGAAACATTGTAGCTATCGGGCGTAGGGGTTTGCTAGTTCGTCCCAGCTTTACTCAAAGCTTTGTGCCTGTATGTCGCGCCTTTAGTTTCAAGCGTCACGGAGGGCTCGGGTGAAGAGGATGTCTGGATTGGTAGTCATCCTCGATGCGGCCCCGAAAGTGATGCTCAAGCGTCCCTCGCTTTTTTGGTGGGGTCGAAATCTTGCGAACAAATTCTAACGCATAAAAAGTGAAAGATGAGAGGCTTATCTTTCTTTGGTCGTTCGTTCGTCGTGTCTTACGGGCGAACAATCGACCCAGGAGAACTGAAGGGTCCCGCCATCGGTCGTCCCGTGGTCCCGCATGGGAAGGCGAAAAATTTGTCCGCCTATCACGGGTGCCTTAATCGCCGCGTCCGGAGCGGGTCGCTGGCAGGCCATACCAGCAAAGGTTCGGGCTTGACCAAAGAGGGACGCTTCAGAGACCGGGTTCGTCCCCATCACTTCAAAAGTCCCCTCGGATATCAATCAAGATTGATTGTGTATTTAAAAAGGGAAGGGAGAGGGTTTTTCGTCCGACCTTTCGCCTTTCCTTAGTTATCGCCTCCTCTTTAAATAGGGAGGGGAGAGGAGTTCTCACCCACCTCCCTTCGCCTCCGAGCCGCTATCTCTCCTTCTTCTTCCTTTCCGCCAAACGCGTCTGCAAGTCGTGGTGGTTCTGAGTGAGGCGTAGTAATGCCGAGAGAGAGATAGAGAACTTACAAACTTGCTCGTGATTCTCGTGCGTGATGTCGAGCCGAGGTTATCCAACGTAGATGAGATGGTGCACGCGGCCCTTGCCGAGGAGTCGCCGCCGGGCGAAGAAAGGAGGCGTCGGTGGGCGCCGACGTCGTTGATCGCGCTGCCGCCGTCGTTATTGCGCCCCTCCCTTGGCGGGAGGCGTTTCCCCTATATGCCGCCGTTATCGGGGTTATGGCTGGGGATGATGGCGTAGTCTTCGACGTCATGGCGGTGGCGTCGCTGCCGGGTCGCGGTACGACGACGATGGCGTAGTCCCTTGACGCCCGGCGGAGTCGTCGTAGATGGTGGCGCCTTCGAGATCCAGCGAAGATGTCGCCGACGGAGAGCGTGGCACGGCGACCGTAGTAGACGAGCCGCCCCGTGTACACGCCTCGGACGTCGCCGATGGAGAACGTGGCACGGTGACCGCAGATGACGACGACTGCCCGTGTACACGCCCGGACGTCGCCCGATGCGAGGTGTGGCGCTGCGACCGCAAAGAACACTTGTGGTAGAGCCGAGCCGAGACCGTAATGAAATAACGTTGTGGGGAAGCCCCGCAAAAAATCCTCGGAGTATATTGTTCCTTTTTGTAATGACATCGCTTTGTAAGTGGTGAATTTGTGCAAAAATGAACAAAATTGCATCCTTGGCTTATGGCAAGTCATTTTAACGCTTTCCAACCCTTCTCATGGTCTAAGTCATAGGAAACTAGGAACGTATGGCGAACTAATTCTGATTGAACTGGTGAGCAAAGAGGTTGCAAACATTCTTTGGGGCATGGGTGCCTTGCAGCCCTACCAGCTTGTATTCGAATTGGTTCCCAAGATCTTAGCCCTCGAGATTCGCTTATTTATAAAATGGAAAACTTAGAAAATGTTTGCCAAGATAATGAGAGGGATTTTTACAAGCGTAATAAGTAATACTTGTATTACACATGACATATGTTACGATCATATGCCAGCCCCCGGTGAGGTCGACCCCTCGCGATTTGCGTGGGGTCGGTAGTCACTAAGGATCGGGGTTCTGTTAAGACAAAAACTGATAAGGAAAAGTGTAAGCTTATTTTAAGGATAGAAACGACGTAGCTGCTCAATGTTCCAGGCGTTGGTGAAGACCTCGCCTTTGATGGTTTTCAACCGGTAGGCGCCTAAGGCGAAGTATTTCTCGCTGACGATGTAGGGCCTTCCTGTATGGGGAGAGTTTGTGGCGATCCTTGTTTCTCTGCACAAGGCGGAGGACGAGGTCTTCGACGTTGAAGGCTCGACCCACTTTTTCGGGCTATGGTACCGCCGTAACGCTTCTTGCCGGGTACTTGGTCGAACGGAGGAGGGCGATGTCGCGGCCTCATCCACCGGGTCCATGGCGTCTTGGTGAGATGCCTCGGCTCCTGCTCGTCATATGCTCGATTCTTGGCGCCCATAGTCGAGGTCCGTCGGAGAACGGCCTCGGAGCCGTAGATCATGAAAAGGGTGTGTAGCCGGTGGCCTTGCTAGGAGTCGCCCTTAGGCACCGAGCACAACCGGAGCTCAGCCGAGCCAACGCTACCGAACTTGTTCAACCGGTTGAAAATTCGGTTTGAGGCCTTGAAGGAGCATGCCGCTTATGCTTTCGACCGTCCGTTCGTCCGGGTGCGCGACGGTACGCCCAATCGATTCGGATGTGTTGTTCATCACGTAAACGAACGAATTTCCTACCGTGAACTGCGTGTCGTTGTTCTATGATGATGGAGTTCGGTACTCCAAAGCGATGGATGATGTCAAGAAAGAACAAAACAGCTTGCTCGGATTTGATTGTGGATATTGGCCGAGCTTCAATCCATTTTGTGAACTTGTCTATGGCGACAAGCGGTGTGGGTAAAGCCTCCGGCGCTTTTTTTTAAGCGGCCCAACCAGGTCAAGCCCCGGCATCGCGAAGGGCCACGTGATGGGGATCATCTGGAGAGCTCGGGCGGGAGGTGCGTTCGAAGCGTAGTATTGGCACCTTCGCAGGTGCGTATAATTTGCTTTCGGCATCGGCTCATCGCGGTGGGCCAATAGAAACCCTATCGGAATGCCTTCCCAACCAAGGTTCTTGGTGCAAAGATGGTGTCCGCATGCCCTCCGTGGATGTCGCCAAGAGGGAGTTTTCCTCTGCTCGCCGAGGATACAAAGTTGCAGAATTCCGATGTGACTTCGTTTGTAGAGTTCGCCTCTACAAGAACGAAGGATTTGAGCGCCGTCCTTGTGAGCCGTCGGGCTTCGCCTTGTTGGTTGGTAGTATGTCGTGGAGGAGATAGTCGATGTAAAGCGTTCTCCGGTCATTGGGAGGATCGGACTCCATTGCTTGGTCTTCTTCAAGCTCCATGACCTCGGGTCGGTGGAACAGTTGGCGGATCGGCCTTGGGGTCGGACTAGAAGGGCCATCGTCGGCTTGTTCCGACCCCACGTAGCGTACCGAGGGTTTGTGTTGGTCGCTGGCGAAGACGCCTGTTGGAACTGGCTCTCGGCTGGATGCTGCTTTTGCGAGTGTATCGGCCGCTTCGTTGAGGCGCCTGGGGATATGATTGAGTTCGAGGTCGTCGAATTTGTCCTCCGGACATCGGACCTCTTGACAAGATGCCTCCATCTTAGTATCGTGGCAGCCCGACTCTTTCATGACCTGGTTGACGACCACCGAGAGTCGCCCACGCGTCAAGGCGCTTGGATGCCCACTTCGATGGCGATTCGTAGGCCGTTGATGAGCGCTTCGATTCTGCAAGATTGTTTGATGAGGGAAAATGAAGCCAACCATGTACCTCATGTGGACCCCGAGGGGATACAAAGACTAGTCCTGCTTGGCGCTTTCTTCATCACGATCCGTCAAGTACATTATCCAAGACTTTGATCGACGGTCACTGGTGGCATCTGGACCTCGGTCCACTCCGCGATGAAGTCACCAAAGGCTCGAGATTTGATCGCCGTCGGGGGACATAAGAAATGCCCTAATCCATCACTCGAGTGCCCACTTTGCGGTTCTTCCCGTGGCGTCCATGGCTACTTAACGACCTCGCCGAGGGGGGAACGACGTCACCATCTTGCCACGGGTGTGACTCAAGTAGTGGTGTAGCTTCCTTTTGGTGATGAGGACGGTGTAGAGGAGTTTCGGATCCGGGAGTAGCGGGTTTTGGAGTCGGATAACACCTCATTGATGAAATATATAGGGCGCTGCACCTTGAAGGCGTGCCCCTCTTCTTCTCGCTCTACTATTAAGGCGGAGCTAACCACTTGGGTGGTGGCCGATATATATAGTAGGAGAGATTCTCCATCGCATGGAGGGACTAGGACCGGCGGCTTAGTTAAAAATCGCTTTAACCATGTCAAGTGCTTCCCGAGCCTCTACCGTCCACTCGGCGGCCGGTTTTCTTCAGAGTCGATAAAGGGGAGTCCTCGTCACGAGGCGTGAAATGAATCGACCGAGAGCGGCAAGGCACCCGGTGATCCGCTGAACCCCCTTTATGTTTTGGATCGGGCCCATCCTCGTGATGGCTGATATCTTCTCTGGGTTGGCTTCGATGCCACGTTCGGAGACGATAAAGCCGAGCAAAGATGCCCCTCGGGACCCCGAAAACACATTTTTCGGGATTGAGCTTGATGCCGTTACACCAAGTTTCGCAAAGGTACGTTCAAGGTCGGCGACAAGGTGGTCAGCCCGCTTGATTTGACTACGATGTCGTCGACATAGGCCTCAACGGTTCGCCCTGATGAGGTCTCCGGCAACTAAACATACATATACGTATCGTTGCCCCAGCCGTTCTTCGACCAAACGGCATTGAAACGTAGCAAAATGATCCGAAGGGCGTGATAAAAGATGTCGCGAGCTGGTCGGACTCCTTCATCGCGATCCGATGGTAGCCCGAGTATGCGCCCGAAATAGAGGGTTTCGCACCGAGGTGGAATCGACTATTTGGTCTATTCGTGGCAAAGGAAATGGATCCTTTGGACACGCTTTGTTGAGGCCAGATAATCAACACACATTCTCCATTTCCGCTTTTTTTCGAACAAGAACAGATTCGCTAACCACTGGGTGGTACACTTCCTTAATGAATCCTGCGCCGATGAGTTTTGGCTATCTCCTCGCCGATGGCCCCGCGCTTTCTCCTCCTCGGCGGCGCAGCAGCGTTGTTTCACCGGCTTGGAGCCGAAGGATTTGGAGAGTATGCTCGGCGACCTCCCTCGGGATGCCCGGCATATCCGAGGGTTTCCACGCAAAGATGTCCTTGTTGGCGCGGAGGAAGTCGACGAGCCGCTTTCCTATGCGCGAGGAGAGCGCGGTCCCGATTCGACTTTTTGCCCTCGAGCTACCGGGATCCAAGAGGACGTCCCCTGGAACCCTCTCGCCGATTCGAACGATCCGGACGACCTCTTTGTGTCGGGTGTCCCCTCACTGACCTCCTCCCTGAGGGTGACGAGCTCTTCGGATGCGATGACCGTGGATGCGTGTCCGCAGATTCGACCTCGCGACTCGTAAGCCGCTACCGGAAGGAGGTGCCGATGGTGATGATCCCACGGGGCCCGGCATCTTCACGGATATATGTGTAATTGGGTACGCCATGAACTTCGCGTAACATGGTCGCCTCTGCATGGCGTGGAAAGTCCCAGGAACCCCACTACATCGAAGGTGAGGGTCTCGGTGCGGTAATTGGATCGATCCCCAAAAGTGACGGGCAGGTCAATCTGCCCTAGTGGCACGGCTTGCCTTCCTGGTACGACGCCATGGAAAGGTGCTCTCGGACGGGCGGAGGCGCGTTCGGTCGACGCCCATCTCGTCGAAGCGTCTTGGCGTACATGATGTTGAGGCCGCTGCCCCCATCCATCGATACCTTGGTGAGCCGCTTTGGACCGACGATCGGGTCGACGACAAGCGGATACCTTCCCGGTGTGGGATGGCATCCGGATGGTCGGTCCGGGTCGAAGGTTATGGCGGATTCCGACCACCGGAGATAGGTTGGCATAGCCGGTCCAAATGCATAGACCTCTCGACGCGTGACCTTCGGGCGGCGCTTGGAGTCGAGGCCGCTGATCCTCCGAAGATCATGAGGGCACCGGTCGGAGTTGGGAAGGTGTCGCCCTTCGCCTCCGTGTCGTTAGTGGTGGAAACAGCTCCTTCCCCGCTCCTCCTTGTTAAGGCCCCACCAAGTATTTATGCATAAGGCCGCATTCCTTGTATAGGTGCTTGGCCGGAAGGCGTGGTTTGGGCATGGCCCTCGAGCATTTTCTCGGTGGTTCGAGTGCCCTCCGCGGGCTTCCGCCACCTTTTGCGGTCGGCAATGGCATGCGAGTGTCGTCGCCGTTGCTTCTTATTTTTCCCTTTGGCGGACGGTTGAGGCGCCACGCGCCCTCGTCCCGCCTTGTTTTTTCGCCGACACGATCAAAGATGGTTCCCCGACCGCCTCTTCTCCGCAGGCGTGACTAGTGGCGATGTCCGAGTTCCTTGGTAGTTCAAGCGGGCCCTCGCGTCCCGCTTGTGGACCAGGGATTCGCAGTCGTTCCTTACGAAAAGGCTCCTATTACGTCGGCGTCGGCGACGTTCGGGAGCTCATTGCACTGTCGGGAAAAGCGCCGGATGTACCCGCGGAGGGTTTCACGGGCTTTCGGCGGCAGTTCTTGAGGTCCCATGGGTTTCTGTATGCTTATACGTGCCTCCGAAATTACCCACGAAGATCTCAGTCGATCATCCGCCAAACTCGAATAGTATTGACGGTAGGTGCTCCAATACACGCTTTCGTCCGAGTCGGCCAGAATGCGGAGATTGCGAATAATGAAATTATCATCGCTAGCACCACCGGCCCGACATGCAAGCCGATAGTCTTGAGCCAAAGCCCGGGTTTGTTTCGCCGAATATTTAGGAATGTTCGTGGGCGGTCGATACCTTAGAGGGAACGCAGCGTTGAGGATGTGCCGCCAAAGGCCCGAGGGCTGGCGGGGGACGGGGCTCGGGCTTCGGTCCTCGTTGTTTGTCGTAGCGCCCGCCACGTCGGGGATGATAGCCGCGCGCTTTGCTTCTCCCTCGTCGCCGCGGCACGCGTCTCCGAAGCGCCGATGATGCTACGTGCACGTCGCGCCACGGCCGAGGCGTTGATGTCTGAGGACGACGGAGGGCTGCCCGCCGCCGGTGGTGTTTGGTGTATGGATGCGTCCTTGGTGGGATGCACCAAGGTGCGCTACTGGCCGGTGTCGGATTCGCGTGTCGAGACAACGAACTTTCCGCTTCTTTGCGCAGGTTGCAAGCTTCGAGCAACGTGTGAATCTCCCGATAAGCGCGCCGATCCTCGGACGTCGTGGCCTCGGGAGACCATGCGCAAGAAGGCGATCGCCGCGGCGATGTTCGGGCCGGCTCGAGCAAAGTGAGGAAAGGCCCCATCGTCGGTGAGGATCCTTTGATGTACGGTGCGGGCTGTGCCGCTGCGCGCTCCGCCTTTTGCGGCGTTCAATCTCGCGATTGATGTCCGCGTATTCCCGCATGAGCCCTTGCCTGCCTCATTGATCTCTTTGCCGACGAGCCCTTAGCTACTCCATCCTCAAAGTAGATGGGGCTGTCCCTTCTTCCCGGATCTCGCTGTCGATTGTTCGTAGGGGTGGCCTCTTCCTGAGGCGCTTTCGACGTGACCCTCGTGAGTCTGCGTCATGTAGCATTCTCGGAAGGGTGGTGGCTCCCCCCTGCTGGAATCCGAGCCGGAGAGCGACATGTGCTCCTCGTTGAGGAGCTCGTGAGGGTCTCCGTATCCCGCTCAATCGCCCCACGAACTCGATGTCCGTGGGTGGTTGAACCACACGTAGCGCCAGAAAGACGGCCAGCGGCTGCCGCAACGCTATGCGAGACCGAACGGAAACGCTGCTTTGTCGAGGCGCTCCATACGGACCCTTCCGGACACATGGTGGCATTGTGAGAGGCTTCTTTGGGTGGCGGACTCCCGGAGTTGCCGGTGGACCCTCAAGCTGAGATGGCTGAGGTTGATGGAAGGGGAGATGGGGCGGCCGAGTGAGTCGCTGCCAGCTCTCCTTCTAGTGTGATGATGAAATCTAGGTCGCCGAAACGCACGTGTGCGCCCGGGGCCCAGGTGATTGCGTGGGTGGTCATCCGAGACCTGGTTTGGAATGCGCAAAGCCCCTACAAGCGCTACCAAACCGCCGGTGTTTCGTACAAGCACCGCAAGTGAATTTATAGTAATGCGCGTTAGGCTCGGATGGTGCGCTAAAGGACACAGGATTTATCTTGGTTCGGGCGAAAACGTCCCTACGCCCGGGCTTTCTTGTCGCTTGTGTTATTAGCACCGTAACGATCTGTAGTAAGGGATACAAACTGCCGAGAGAGGGATCGTCCCAAGTCTCTCGATCGAAGGATTGAAAGGTGGTCAAGAGCTTCGTCCGCCGCTTGAATGTGTGTGAGTGCGTTCTATTGTTTTGTCCTCCTTTTCTTCCGTCCCCCTTGATGGAAGAAGCGCATCCCTTTATAGATGAAGGGCCGGCTTTACAAGGGTAAGGGCTCCGGGGACGCGTACTCTACTTAGTCTTGTGGCTCACGTCTACTGTCGGGTCCTCCACTCGATGAGTGCGAAGGAAGATAAGTGTTTACAATGTTGTCGATGTCTCAGAGGATGTCGTTTAGTCACGTAATCTTTGCTGCAGCAGGTATGGGCTGCAGATGATGGTTTTGACTTATGAGCCTCCCCACCTTGCTCCGCACGCCTTCGGTTCTCATGAGTCCTCGTTGGGAGAATGCGGGTCGGGGTCCGGTGTAACGCCGTGGTCAAGGCCTTCCGACCGGGAGGACCCGAGGGGTCGGGGAAGCGGGCGCCGCTCCCTCGGGTCCACCGTGTGGTGACGGAATACCCATCGTTCGTGGAGATAGCAAATCCTTTCCGGAGCGTGGCGGTTGTCGATATCTTCGCTTGGTTCTGCGTGTCCCAGAGCTGAAGGCGGCGCGCCACAACTCTGAGGTGGTGAGGTGCACGCACTGTAATACCTTTTGGGCTCTGTGGGCGCCTGGGAAGGGTCTAAAGCTTCGATCTGCTGTTCCTGGCAGTCCTTTTTACTGCCAGGCGCAGGTATGGTCAGCTGGAGCCATGGTTGACCCGAACGCCTTGTCTCGTCTCCTGTACCCATTATTATGAGGGATAGATATCGATCGAGGCAAGGCTCATTCCAGCCGTCGGGTGAGGTGACCCCCCCCTCCGGGGTCAAGCGAGACAGAATTCATCCTCAAATTTCCCTCGGGCGAGACCGAGCCCGCCCTCAAGGCGTCGGGCGAGGCGGAGTTTATCCCTCGGCCCTCGGGCGAGACCGAGCCCGCCCTATAGGCGTCGGGCGAGACGGAGATTAGCCTTGAGCTTTTGGGGCGAGGCAGGGTTATTCTACAAAGGCGTCGGGTAAGGCTGACCCCGCCCCTCCGGGGTCGGGCGAGACGGAAGGGCAAGGCGGAACCGAACTCCTGTTACTCGAACAAGGGATGACATGGAGCCCTTATGCATCTAGAAGTTTTTCACGTTCGGTGGTCATCGGTTCCACCTTCTGGGGTACCCTGGTATTAGGTCCCCGACAAAAAGTTTTACGAAAAGTAGGATGCGATAAAATTATGTAAATAAGTATAAGCCCTAGCAATATGGTCTATCTAGGATAGCGGCACTGGTTTTATCTAATCAATTTTCTTCAGGTACACTAACTTACGCTGTGTAAGAATCGTTTAGCATACGGAAAGTGAGTGTGCGATGTGCCAAAAAATTTTGTGAATGCCGTTATATTCTGGCTTGAGTGAACAGGTAGGCCGATGCATGCATCATGAAAAGAGAATCTTGCTTAAACTAAACTTCCCCCCACATGTATAATTTGGATTAGTGAATTGATAGGGTAACCTAAAAGAATGCTTTAATAAAAGCATTATCATTTCTCTAAGTCTCTTGTTCCTTATCTGGAGGGTTGTCCCTAATGGTTGGTTCATATCTGTTTACAGATGAACCTGAGGTCTGATCATGGGAGTACCAGTGCTAGGACGGGCCGTGGCCTTGGCGAAGGCCAAGGTGAAAGTGGTCGTGGCACTGAGAACGACAATGGGGAGAGCCATAAGGCCCCACTTCTGGCTCCTCCTCCGCCACCACTACCTCCGATGACCCATGTAGAGATGATGGCGGAGATGCTGGCTGCTCGGCACGAGTTAGGCCATGCCTTGGAGATGCTTGCCAGGCCATTGGTGGCTTCACCCGTGGGGGCCATGGAGGCAATGGCGGGAACGGGGGTGGTGCCCGCGGTCCTGAGGGGCCCTATTCTTACTAGGATTTCTTAAAGATGCACCCACCCACGTTCATGCCGACGACTGAGCCTCCAGATGCGGAGCATTGGCTTCATATTCTAGAGCAAAAGTTCCTGCTACTCACTATAACTGAAGAACAGAAGGTGCACTTTGCAGCACAGCAGCTATTGGGTTCTGCCAGTGCATGGTGGGACACGTTCAATGCCATGCAGCCGGTGGACCACTGTGTGACTTGGTAGGAGTTTACCGCTGCTTTGATAGAGTACTACATTCCTACTGGTGTGCTGAATAGGAAATTGATGGAGTTCCTGGACCTAAAGCAAGGGAGCATGTCTGTGATGGATTACATGAACAAGTTCAACCATCTTGCATAGTATGCTGGGATCCACGTTGATACTGATGAGAAGAAGAGGGACCATTTCTATCGTGGCCTCTCTTGCAGTCTGCAAAAGGAGCTGTACATAGAGAACTTCTAGACTTTTGGTGCTATGATGAATGCCGCTATTGCCATAGAAGGACTTTAGCGTGACTCTCAGGCTGAGTGGAAGCAGAAGCGGGTGATTACTGGATTTTCTAGTCATCCCTAGGCTTAGAAGGTACATGTTGTCAGGCGGGTGCCCTATCAGTCTTTGGGTGGGCAGTCGTTCCATCAGCCTCAGTAGACCTACCAGGCACCTCCCACTCAGTACCATGCACCTACTCTATAGATGCAACAATAGCCTCAGGGACAGCAGGTTCCGTCTCGTCAAGGGCTGGGGAACAAGCCTGGTGCTTGTTTCAAGTGTGGCAAGGAAGGCCACTATGCTTGGCAGTGGCGGACCTAGGATTTGACCAAGACTAGGGCCAAATCTTAGCGGCCAAAAACCCAAAGCTACAGCATAGTCTATAAGACCATATATATATATATCACAGAAAACAATTATTCTCAAGCAAAGTTTGCAAGAAAAGTTCTTCAACTATACAATTAATAGCTAAGAAATATCATGGAACATTGAAAAATAAATACCTAGTGTCTAGTGACGCTCCTGATTTGGTGCATTCGCATCGTCCACTTCCTTGTCCTCAATAACAACTCCTAATAAGAAAAGGAGCAAGCAAAAAGGTTAATAAGAAATAAGCAAGTAAAGGTTAATAAGAAAAGGAGCAATTTATGTAACATACTAGGTAACTTCTTCTTTCGGGTCTTCAATTCTTGAAAATGCCGTAAGATGTCATCATTTTGGATGGTTGCAAACACAGCTCGCTCAACATAACATACCATCCTATGATTTAACCACTCATCCGCCATTTTATTCTGAGACTCAGTCTTGACAATCTTCATAGCTGAGAAAATCCTTTCTACTGTGGCGGTTGCAATAGGTAAAATCAAGGCCAACTCAATGAGGCGATAAACCAATGGAAAGGTTGTGTGCCTTTCAGTTTGAACCAACTTTATAGCAAGTTCACCAAGGTCCATACAATTTGCAAAGGAAGGATCAGCTCTCGCATCACTAATGAAGTTATCAAGTTGTTGCGGAAGCCGATCATGATCATATTGGGAGAAATCAACATCATAAATCTGAGCAAGTTCAATTAGTTTCTCACGGTCATAGCTGGCAAAGAAATTCCGTGGATCTAAACATGCAATGCATCTCAATAATTGGGTAGACCTTTCAGCAAACCTATTATTTAATTCAACAATAACTTGGTCATGCACCACAATGAAGATCTCATTCTTGAAGTGATGGTAGTAGGTTACCTGCTGCCCTCCACGGCCCCTTGAACGACCTTGAACAGTTACGTTCTCCTCCATATTTGGGACAATGATGTGATGGATTGCACATAACTCCATTACCTCCTCAAACAGCTCATCCCAACCATGCTGCCTTACATCATTAATTTTATGCAATGTGATCCCAAACAACCCAACAGCCCGAACAATATTCTGATCTTTTCTTTGCAAGCATTGTGATAAATCATTTGTTATGCCCAATAATCTGATCTTAAGATGCAATATAAACACAAACTCAAAATTCTCCATTTGTAACAGCAAGCTTGAAGCTGTTGTTCTCTATCTCCAACACCATCTTCAGCAATATTTTCTAATACCTCTAAGACTGAATCCCACATATGGAAAAGGTGACACAAGGTTTTGTGATGAGAACCCCATCTTGTATCACCTGCCCTTGCAAGGCTAGTTTCTTGATTTTTTCCTCTACCACTAAAAATTTGACAATTTTCCAATTGATTTACAATATTGTCATGGTGGTTTTGGGCCAACTGATCTCTTCTCTTACAAGAAACATTGACAGTGTTGACAATCAAAGAGGTGATGTTAAAGAAATCAAATACTGAACCACAACACTGTGCTATTGAGACAACCACTAATTGCAATTGATGTGCAAAGCAATGTATATAAAAAGCATATAGATTCTCGTCTAGTATCCGTCTTTATAGCCCATAAATTGTCCTCTCATATTAGATGCCCCATGATACCCTTGCCCATGGACTCTAGACATAGACAAACCATGGCAAGCAAACATACCATCCAATGCTTCCTTCAGAGATGATGAAGTTGTATCAGCAACAGACTTCATACCAAGGAACCTCTCAATAACTTGTCCTTGTGCATCGACAAACCTACAGTCACATAGAGCAACAAAATCAGCAATGAAGTTCAAACAAGAATTCAACAACAACAAAAAAATACAGATCTCATTACCTCAATACAACAACCATTTGTTCCTTGATTGATGCATCCCGTGCCTCATCAACAAGAACAGCAAACTTCCTATCCCCAATTTCAGCAACAATTGCTTTGGTGGTCTGTTCTGCACAAGCTTTGCACAAGTCTTTTTGAACTTTAGGAGAAGTCATTGTGTTGTTCTTAGCAGCACTAGCAAGTAACCTTGCAGCTTTTGCATCTTTTCCCCTATACCAGTTTAGCATTTCTAAAAAATTCCCCTTGTTGCTAGAGTGAGATGACTCATCATGTCCATGAAAAGCATGTGCTTGCAATAGAAGAAATTTTACAACTCCCAATATAATGAGTAATCGACCTCTATATTCTTCTTCTTCCTTTTGACTTCCCCTAGAAATTACATGTGATACACTTTGTCTCTGATTTTTGTAACACTCATAGTCCTTTCTTGCCTTATTGTGAAGCACATAATTAGCATGATCATCCAATAATTTTTGGTCCATCTTTCCTATTAGTAAACCCATTTGTTGTGAAGGATTCAACACCAAAGTTATCAACTATCAATGGTTTAAATAGATAACATTAGAAGCAAAAAGCAGCATCCTTAGAGACACTATATTCCAACCAAGCACGATTTGTGAACCATGTATCAAGAAAACTCCTATTGTGACCATATATTTTCCTTTTGGGATATACATGACCTTTTGGTTGACATGGACCTAACAAGACAGACTCCCTTTTTGCATCATCCCTAATGTTTGGATGCATTTCCTCAATTGGTTTTTGACAACCTGGATCTGCAATAATATCTTGAGGATTAAGGACATGATTGGAACCGCCCTCCTCCTCCTCCACAAAATCAATATTTTCATTTCTAGTTTGTTCTACTGCAGGCAAACTAGTTGTAGCTGTTCTTACTTCCTCAAGTTGGTTCTGTGCTTGTGCAGCACTAGCTCTAGTCCCAATTGTCTCCTGTTCTGTACCTTGAGATTGCGGTGGAGGAGCTTGAGATTGCGGTTGTTGTTCGGCAGCACCCTGTTGCTCAGGAACTCGAGAGAAATATAAAACTAAAGGGCTAGTCCTCTTCATCTTGTATACTATAATGAGAAATTAGAATCAAATGGTTGAAATTGGGAACCTGGAAATTAGAAATTTGGAATTAAATCAGTTTCAGTCTGTTGGCCTTTGCCATTTCAGTAGCAACCCGAATGTACTGGCAATTCACTGTATACATGTTACTAAGATAGAGTACTAATATGGCAAGGCTAACCTTCATCCACAATCTATGCGGAAGTTGATGATAAACCTTGTTTTTAGTTGCCATGTTTCTTCGAATTTTATAGTTTTGCGACAAGGACTTAATCTGTACTTTTGTGTTCTACTTACTATGCCAGGCATTGAATGCTCATTTTGTAAATGCTTGTTGAAATGAACAAATGATTTACGCTGACATTTGATGAACGCATAAGTATTCAACTGTTCTATTTGACCTGGCTTTCAGATCTAAACGACCAAACCTATTACAACTTGCAAGGAAGAAGGGCAGGTGGCTCACCGTTCAGCAGGTCGGCACCTGGCACCCGGCTGACTGGCTGAGGAAGTGAGCAAAAGAGGAAGGAGCCATCGGTCGCATCGCCGCGTAGCGCATAGCGGAGGGGGCAAGGCTACGCCGCCGGCCGCCACGGAGCGCCGGAGCCAGAGCGTGGAGGCCGGAGGGCAGAGGTGGAGCAGAGGGCCAGTAGGCGTAGGCTGCCGGCTGGCCAGCTGGATGTAGCCAATACCAGTGTGTACTGGTGGAGCCATCGGCCATGGAGCAGCGGTCGCGACTCGCGACTCCCCTTCGTCTACGCGACTCGCAAGGCCGAGTGGCTCTCTGTGATTCTGTCTCCATTGCTCACTTGCTCGCCTGGGCTGCCTGTGTTGTTGGATTGCTTGATGGAATGATGGGCCAAAAAAAACTGAAGACTTGCTCCCTTGTTACATGGGCCATGACTAGGGCCATGGCCTAGGCTGCCCTAGTGCTGGGTCCACCCCTGATGCTTGGGAGTGTCTACAGAACCAGCCTATGCAGTCTTCCTAGCTTTTAGCCAACTCCTGTATGGTCAAGAGGACGATTATCAAGACGAAGGTGCCCGTAAGCCGCTCTAGACAAGTCAACTTCACTGAGGCTGAGGGGATCTTACAGAATGAACCAGTGATGGCTGGTATGTTTTCCATTGATACCCACCTAACATACGTGTTGTTTGATTCTAGTGCATCACATTCATTCATGACCATGGGGTTTACACAGAGGCACAATATATCTCTTATGGCTATTCCTATTGCCTATAGAATTAGTACCCTAGGTGCGCAGTTGTGCATTAATACTCGGACAGACACAGTCAGATTAGTGCTAGCCACTCACACTTACCGCCTCTAGTTCATGGTGCTGCCTAGGCAAGGCATGGATGCAATTCTGGACATGAACTGGTTGCAAGTTTATGGGGGTAGTCATGGACCTTAAGCAGAGAGTTGTTGAGTTATGGCTTCCTTCTTCCGAGGATAGGATGTCTCTTCTTATGCCCTCAGATCCAGCCTTACCAGTTGTTGCTCATATTGAAGCTTCTCCTGATCTTGCCTCTATTCCTATGGTCTGTGAGTTCCTGGATGTCTTTCTTGAAGATCTACCTAGGTTGCCACCGAATAGAGATGTGAAGTTTTACATTGAGTTAGAACCTAGCACTGCTCCTATTTCACGGCGTCCCTACCGCATGGCTCCTAAAGAACTAGCTGAAATGAAGAAGTAGTTAGAGGAATTATTGGAGAAGGGATTTATCCATCCTAGCTCTTTACCATGGGGTTGCCCAGCTATTTTTGTGAAGAAGGATGGTACTCTACGGATATGTGGATTACCGCCCTCTCAATGCGGTAACCATTAAGAACAAGAATCCTTTACCTCATATTGATACTTTGTTCGATCAGTTGGCTGGTGCCAAGTTGTTTTTAAAGATTGATCTTCGTTCTGGGTATCATCAAATTAAGATCCAGCCACAATATATACCAAAGACAACTTTCTCTACTAGGTATGGGTTGTATAAATACCTAATTATGTCTTTTAGTCTCACCAATGCTCCTGCATTCTTCATGTATCTTATGAATTCAGTCTTCATGCCAGAGCTGGATAAGTTTGTAGTGGTGTTCATTGATGATATTTTGATATACTCCAAGAACAATGAAGAGCACGCACAGCATCTTTGGATAGTACTGACTCGATTAAGGGAACACAAGCTGTATGCCAAATTCAGTAAGTGTGAGTTTTGGTTAGATCGAGTGTAGTTTTTGGGACATGTTCTGACACTTGAAGATATCTCTGTAGATCCAAGCAAGGTACACCATAAATCATTCACTAAAACATGTCATGAGCATCATATTTATGTGTTAATGCATGTAATAGAGTGTGTAGATCAATTTCTATAACTCAAAACGATCAACAGAAATATGAAACAAAAGTTGATCCGATAGTCATGTTATATCACTTAGGGTTTAAAACCAATTTTTATTAAGCAAAAATGCTATAGAACATGTATGTGATACTTAAATAAAGTTTGAAGTACAAACTTTGTAGATGACAATAAAATACTTGCGGTCGAAAAATGATATTACTAGCTAATATTTCCACTAGCTTAGAAATCGCAAATGGAAATCAAATTCAGCTCAAAAACTTAGAAATTTTCAAGTCTGCCAGCAGTTAGACACTGCTATATTTAGCAATTTATTGTGAGAGATTGGGTTAAAGGGTGGTGTAGTGTTATAGCTCGATTTGGTAGTCTCATGTGCCATCTTGAGCATGGTGAAGATGGTTTAGGTCCTAAAGCAATCGTTTGGTCGTGTTGAACGCTTTAAAATTCGTGCGTGTCCCTGTCTCGGGTTGGTTGGCGCCGAGTGCGTGGTCACCGCGCGGTCTTCTCATGCCGCTTACATGGCCACATCTCGCGTGGTCAGCCGTGCCACCGTGCTTGGCCGGTCGAGCCACCTGGGCTTGGCCGAGGCCGGCCGCAGCGAGCCGCCGGTCCCGTGCCTTGCTGCTCTGCCTCACGCTGCTGTCTAGGGTGCCACCGTGGCCGCTCTGTGCTGCCATCACGTCTACACTACAATCACTACTCGCGTCGCGACGCTGCCGCTACTGTCGCATCGTCGTCATGTCCACGCTGATCTGCTACACCTCTGCGCTGTTGCCGGTCCTGTGCGTGTCACCTCTGTCGCGCGCATGTGGGCGAGCCACCATCGCCATGCCATTTATGGCACTGCGCCGCACGGGCCATGCCGATCGAACGTGCACACATGTGGTCTGTAGCGCCGGCACGTGGGCCTCCCATTCTCGCCGCTCGCGTCCCGCCAAGGCAAGGACAAGCCGAGCCCACTATCGCGCTCCATTTCTCTCTTTCTCTCTTTTCCCTCTGTTTCCACCGCCGTCGTGTCATGTCACGATGAGCCCGAGAGCGAGCACCTCTCATCAATTCCTTATGGTCGCATCTTCGCCTTTACATGCCCTCTCCAGCCGACCCCAACCCGCTTTGATTGTGGCTTGGCCGAGCTCTAATTTTGGAGCTTTGCCCGCCACCATGCCATTAAGGCCCATCACCAGCGTCCACCACTTCATCCATGCTAATTCCTCTGCACCACTATCTCACCTTGGCTCCCTCTCCACCGTGCGCACGCTAGTGGGAGCGCTACCGCCTCCTCGCTATCGCTGAAGTGGCCTTGTCCACCATGGTTCGTCACCGTGCTCATCGCGCGCACATGGCCAGCACTACTCAGGTTGTCACCGATCGAACCACCACTTCGGCCTGGTTCGTGGTGTGCCCCTGGTGCTTATCCCCTATCTCTATCGTCCTGTTAGTGCTGTGGCTCACTAGAACACGGTTGCCGTCGTTGCAGGCCACCCGCCGCCGAGGAGAGCCTGCTCTGCTTCACCCCCGTTCGTGCCACCATCGCCCATCGCTTTGCGTAGAATCCCAGGTGAGCATCAGCCTTGTAGATAGGTCAGCGTGGGTCTCGTGTGGCCGGCCCAAGTGCCAGTGCCACCGCTTGTCATGTCAGAGCACGCGGGGAGCACTGGGGCCTTGCCGTTGTAAAGAAGAGAAAGTTTTGAGGGTTCCATTGCAAAGCCGTTGTCTGTAGAAATAGTAAGTGTAGTGTTCGTGCTATTTTATGATAACGCGAGGGCATTTTTGCTAATGTGCCAACGCGCGGGCTTCCTCGCCGTGGGCCGCCTCGCATGCGTGGGCCGTTGCCGCGTGGGCCGCACCGCGGGCCGCCGTGCGCTCGCGCCCACGTGCTGCGTCGAGTGTGGGTCGTGTTGGGCCGAAATCAATTTAACTTTTTCGTCGAGAATAGAAACAACTTTTCATTTGTATTTCTGAGCTGATCTTTGGTAAATCATATAAAATCATGTAGGTATCCAAAAAATATGAAACTAATTTTGTTAAGTTTCTATAATTCTGCTCTATCTGTTTGTGTATTTAGTTCATATATATACATGTTGATACTAGGAGCTTTTAAATCATTTGAGAGTGCTTAATATTATTAGGTTAAATATTGTAGGAATTTTTGTGGCAGAATGGTGATAGCTGTAGCTTTAAAAATTTTACATTAGCAACATGGTATTATTATGTGCTCACTATAATTTTTGTAGCTTTAGAATAGACTTAACATAAGGGTAGTTAAATGCTCTTTGTTTCAAATATACATTAAATCATTAGTACAAATAAAGATATTTCCTTCATTTGTAAAGCTAGGTGTTTGTTAGTTGAACCCAACACTTTACTTGATGAAGATGATAGTTAGCTTAGTATCTTAGTCATTAGAGCTAGCTTAGTAGTTTACCATGTGTATTCTTATTTTAGGATCTGCTGTTGCTAAAATACTAAGTGTTGCATCATCATCGCATGCATGTAGAGAACGAGTTGGCGGAGATCGTGACCATCGGAGACCATGAGTTCGAGGAGGTGATCGAGGAGTACGAGGAGATCCTCGTGTAGGAGGAGGTCCCAGAGCCACCACTGACTGACTGAGCTAATACCTCCCTGCCAAGGCAAGCCCCGGTGCATAACCCTTATTTTGAACAATCACTGGATATGTATATGTGATGTGCATTTACGTTATAGGCATTTTATGGAAACCACCTGCGTAAATATATCTGTCCTATGAGTCTTGTAATATGGTATGACTTGTCTATGATCTAGCATCATAGTAAGAACTGGAAGATGAAAGATGGTAAAATGGATCTGATTGCTCCACTCTTACTTGAAAGTAGAACAAGTGCTTACATAGAATGGTTAGCTAACAAACTAATCAGGACTGCTAATAAGGAATATACATAAGGATTTACTACTAGTAATGCTTTTTGCAAAAGGAAACCCAGCAAACCATAAAGCCTATCATATCCTTTGGAGTCGGGAAATTATTCCCACTAGTCAGGTAAGTCTTGCGAGTATATTGTGTACTCAGGGTTTATTTACCCCTGTTGCAGGTGCAGCTTGAGGAGTAGCTGTTGTGTGGAGGATTCTTCTAGTGGGCACAGACGAATTCTTGTATCTTATCGTTATATGTTTATTGTAATTCCGCTGTTTAAATTTTGCACTCTGAACTTGGTATTGTAATAATGTATTTATGAGAACTCTTGATGTATGAAATAGACTAAGTATTGTAAACTCGTTCTCATTATTGAATCCTAGAGGAAAAACGTGGATGGTTCGAGTTTCCCCTTGGGGTGTCCTTGACCGTCTAATGTAGTTTGCTTTCAGTGTGCCTAGTGTCTAGTGGAAGACAAGCGCCTCTGAAGGTGTGTTATTTTGGGCGGTTCTGCCACACGTGACAAGTAAGTTCTTTGGATATTTCTCTCTAGAATTTTGTCCTATCAAAATCTTGCAAAGCAGAATCTATGTCAACTATGCACTGTGCATTGAATCCTAGAAGCTCACTAAACTGTTTCTAGGGGACAGAAAAATCTTTCCCAAACAATCTAAATGTGACTTCAGAATCAGTGGTTTGCATAGTGCATAAAAATTCTGCTGTCAAGAGCTTAGACCCCAGCTCATTGTTGGTATTTATTAACGCAAGTAGAACATGAAGGATTTTGCAAGCGCACAGAATACCATTGTAGCATTTTACCAGGAGTATTCTAGGTATGGTTATTTGTATTTTACCATAGAGAAACAATGGAGTAAAGACTTATTGAGTAATAGAGGAATATCTATCAACATACCAGCATAGCTTAAGTAGAGGGTAAATATATGGATAGGAATTAAGCATAATAACACTCAGGGGGTAGATCTATAAAGATAAAATAGACTAGTTAACTCAGGAGAACAAGGAGTGAGGTAGATTCCTATGATATTCTTATTATAGGATCAAAGTATATATCTATACCTGACTATAGCTAAGACTAACTCTACTCTTGTGCACTTCAGGACGCCCCTTAGACAGTAGAGCACCATAAAAGGATAACTCTACTAACGCGACCATGGTCCTACAATTTAAGAACCTGCTCAATTCGGTGTGGACTACAAAGGATAGATGGGGCTATCACCTCCCGCTGCTACCACACCACCAGAGAACAGAGTGTACTCACAGGTAGAGCATCTTAAAGCACCATGCTTACATGAGGCTCGGCTACTTAGCCCAACCATGGTAAACTAGCAGGCTAAGCGCTCTATGAACCCGCACACAAAAGTAATGATAACCTCAACTAAACAAGATACATATTAAAAGTAAGCATAGTCACGTAGATAGGAATATAATGAATTGATAATAAGTCTTACAAGATATAGAAGTGAAGATACAAGGCTTTGCCTAGCCTCTAAGACTAGATCTGGAACTTGAGCATGAGCTCAACTCGACCCTCACTCCTGAGCTACTAATCTACTATATTGGAGAGCTCTAGACCTAATCCTCCTGGTGTGTGTTGATCTGAATGAGAGATATGAATTAGGGTTTCAAGATGGCTATAGGGAGGGGGGTACATGGTCGTATATATAGGGGGTAGCATCAATTCTGGACCCTCGGATCAAACCAACTTGAATAAATGGTGTAGATGCGATCTTTAAGGTGGTGGAGAACCGACATAGAAAGGAGAGCCTGACAGGTGGGGCCCACAGGCCGGTCGGCCCCCCTATCAGCCTCTTGGCTCGATCTTCGGTGGAGAGTCTTCTAGAATCTTTAGAGTCTTCTAGAGCTATTTACGCCGTGGTTAAGCGTGATTTACCTTGACAAATAGGTCCACCTCGATGGTTTTTTGAATAAATCCTCCTGCAAACACAGATTCACCAAAACTTATGGAATTTATTAGTTTAAACCCCTAGACCTATGTTGGTGATCCTTTTTATGTATTTATATAAGTTATATTGACGGTTTATGATGAACGTTAATGACCATCAACAAGTTCCCCCACACTTAACCTTTGCTAGTCCCTGAGCAAAGCCAAACTTAGCATTGGATCAGGAGTTGCTACAATGTTTTCATGCCTCAAAAGTACACAGGTCTTCAATCAAAAATTCTCCTTTGAATTAGAATAAACTGATCTGACTTTCAAACTTACCCATATTACCTTCAACCATGGGGCTTCTTAGCCTTCACTTGGGTCTTGAGTAATTGAAAGATAGAATGATCAAGTCAAGCGCTATGTCTCAAGTTCTTTGTTTCACAATTATTCTGGAGTTTTTGTAAATTTTTCAAAATAAAACTCAGAGATTCCATTGTATGACACTCTCAAGTCTCTCAATATATATGGTATTTGTAGATCCTCACCAAGGCATAAAATGATGTTGTGCCTTATCTCTTCCTACCACTAAAGCTTATATGGAGATCATAGGTAGGGAGAAAGCTAGAGCATACTTGCAATGCATATATTGTAAAGTCAAACAACGGATCCAAAGAGAGTTGAGTCATACAATCAAATCAAGATGCGCATGTGTGTGGATATATGAGATGGATATATGTGGTAGCTAACTTAATTCTACTTTGCACCTTCAAAGCATATCTCTCTTTTGAAACTTGGAAATATTTGCAAGGAAACATGGGCTATCTTATTCATCTTTCTTTCTTTCTTTTCTCTCCTTTTTTCTCAGATGGGCATCTCAGTACCCATTGTTTTAGATATCTCGGACAATTGTCCATTTTTTCTGATACTTTCTTTTCTTTTCTTTTTTTCTGAATAACTACAGCCCATGCCTCTTCTACAACAGAACTTTTGAGAGATAGCAACAAGAACTTGGAGCATTTATTTGGTGGAAAACCTATAAAACATATTTTTGGTGTTTACTCCCTGTGTAGGAGTAAAACATTTTTGGGTGGATCTAAATGGAAAGCATCTTTTTGCGCCTACTCTCAGTGCAGGAGTAGTGCATATATAGGTGGAGTGTACGTGATCTTGATTTTTAAAGCATGAAAAATCTCTCATAAGGGTCAATTTGTAACGCCCCAGAGTTCAAACGGCTCAGATCCACTCTGCACGCTGAGCAAACCACACCTACCACCATCCCACTTACGCTTTCGTCCTCGCTTCGCATAAAAGGATTAACCCAGGGATGGTGGGATAGACTCTAGAAGCCTTATATGTTGGTCTATCCCACCTTTAACAACCAAGGTGGGACTAAACTCTCCATAATATCTCATTAACAAGCACATAGGCCACTATGGGCCAAATTCCAAACTGGGCCGGATGTGACATACACCCCCCCTCAAAGGAACCGACGTCCTCGTCGGCCCAACACACCCACAACCGGGCAAACGATGACTAGGAACATTCCCTCTTAGCACACACGACCGTACGTCCAGTGCCGGCACATGTCCCATGCCGTGCACCCCGCAGGGCCTACACGCGCAATGAACCCCATGTCCGCACACCAGACCCGCACACGCCCGTGGCCATGAAGGTCGGCTCTGATACCATTTGTAATGCCCTAGAGTCCAAACGGCTCAGATCCACTCTGCATGCTGAGCAAACCACACCTACCACCATCCCACTTACGCTTTTGTCCTCGCTTCGCATAAAAGGATTAACCCAGGGATGGTGGGATAGACTCTAGAAGCCTTATACGTTGGTCTATCCCACCTTTAACAACCAAGGTGGGACTAAACTCTCCACAATATCTCATTAACATGCACATGGGCCACTATGGACCAAATTCCAAACTGGGCCGGATGTGACAGGGAAAGAATACTTACCTGGATACACGGGAGATGCATTCTCCCCCAAGCTGGTTGTTGTCGTGGTTGCTCAACGAGGTGGCCGGATGTGGAGGTGCCTTGGCCAGAGAAAGACATGTGTCCTCCCTCGGTTCGCTCTTAAAGATGTGGATTCTTGTGGTGACACCTCCATTAGTGGCGCTTCCAATGGTGGTGTCACCTTCTTCTACCAAACCCATCTTGGTTTTAAATTTGATTTTGGTTTGATAGGTTCATCTTTCTTGATTTGTTCTTCCTCCTTGTTCAACATTTTAGTAGTAGAAGATAGCGACATCTTGAGTACATCATTATTGTTGGTTTAGAACTTCCACTTATAGAATTTGGGGGATCGATTCCCCCACACTTTGCTCAATAGTGTGTTCTGCTCATGAAGACAAGGTAGAGATCAAGTGCATCGGCTCTGTTGGTGGAAAAGCACCAACAGAACCAAAACTTTTATTTATTCTTCTCTAGCCTTAGGCACATCGAATCATGTTACGATTGATGTTATGTGCATTCATTCTTACAACATGGGTGATAAGATCAGAACGATGAGTATTAATGTGGCATTTGAATATATTTGTTAAAAAGAGTGGAGTTGCTTAACCTATGGAAGGACTGTCTATAATGTATCAAACCTTACATGATTATGACTATCTTCCAAGGATAAGATATGCAATATTTTAGCTCATTTGGTTAAGACTATGAGTTCAAGAAAGTAGTGCTATGAACAAACTTAAGGAACAAAAAATGTTGAGTTAATCAGGTTGGATCAAGCAAAGTTGTAACTCAAACGTGTTTGTTTCTTTATTCATATGAATACCAAGATCAAAGGGAATCTTTTAAATAATGACCACTTACCTTAAGATATTACCTTCATCATTGGAGTATGATGGCACCATATGATGAAGGGTAGATGACTTGTGGTGATCTTTTCTTTCTGCTTGAAGCCTTCCTTGCTTGACTAACTTCACGTCTTGAGATGTTCATGACCATCTTGTCTCATATGTTGTACTCCTTTCTCATCCTTTTGTGATGCCACCTTTTTGTTCTTTCTTTTGTGAATCTTGCCATTTTGTTTGGACCTTCTGCTCCATTCATTATTTCATACCTGCAAAAGATTAGTGGACAACACATACCCAATGGGATATGCAAATAATTTGAAACAAGGATAGTGTTGTCATAGAGCTAAAGGTCATCTTCTATGCTATGGCAGAATTGGTTTTAATATTTTAATTAGCATAGAACATTTGTCCCATGTTTTTAAATAATGTGCCTTAATTGTCATAAAAGCTTCTTCTCGCAAAGTTTGATTTTACTTTACATCTTAAGTTTGATTTTCATGTATGAAATTTGTAAACATATTCAAACTTATAGAAACAAAGCAATATTGAGCAGAGGGATTGCAAACCAGCGTACAAGAGCGATGGGAGCATGGGAAGAAGAAGAGCAAGGTTGTATCAACTATGGAAAAGTCGGCCTTCCTCCCCCACACATGGACTTTATGTCACTCGACACTGTCGACGAGGACTCATGGTTTTTAGGTCCATTGAGCAGGACCTCTCCCTTGCATTTAGCTTTTCTTTACACTATCTGATCCTGAGGATATGGATAATTGCATCCTCTTCTCCCGTCAACCTTTCTTGATTTTTGCTAATTCTTGATTGACGAGTTGGGGTTCATTGGAGATGCAAACTCAAGTTCCTCCTTGCTTGTCTTTGTCATCTAGCGGCATGGCGGAGAGTTATTCTTCTTTCTTTGTTATCAATATGCCAGCTGTTTTGATGGTCGAGGAAGGAACCGCATTGGTACTTGCATGAAAGCTTCATCTCTAATGACTTAAGGACGTCATCTTGCAACTGTGGTTGTTCATGGTCTCATGAGACATAGTCGGCAGTGAACCATTGATTGATGATGTCTGTTAGCATGAGAATGTACGCCATGATGTAGTGGCATCGCGATGTCTTGTCCTTGTTGATGATGTGCGAGATGGTGTCTTCGAAGGTGATGAAAGCAGGCATCAGATTAGCTAATATGAGGTGAGTTGCACCCTACTTCTCATTAGCCTCCTAGCTTGAGTCCTGGAAATGCTAGGTTGCCTTTGATGTTACTTGTGGCCTATTGATTTGTTCGTCCACTTTCTATGAGTGAGTGCTTCTATTGTAGATCCTTTTTGTGGCACTCATCTCATTTGTCTTTGTTCCAAAGCCGAAGTGGTGGTTTGGCAGGTTCTTACCAAACCATGGACAGGCACAGCGTAGATTCATTCTTTCCTGCAAAATGTTAATGGACACATACCTGAGGGAATACAACAAGTTTGAAATACGAGTTGTTGTCCATAATTTGTGTGATTTTTATCTATGCTAATGAAAAGGTGGTTTTTGAATTACTTTAGCATAGATTTTGTTTATCATGTTTGATAACAAAATTTATTTGTTCGCTGCATTCAAGCATGGTTCAAGGCAAATGTAACTTGCAGCAAAAGACAAAGTGAGTGAATTTTGATACTCACAGTTCTTCCTTCGATAAAAAATGAGCCGTGTCTTCTTTTGCGCAGAGTTGTTGGGGTTCATTGCATGCCTTGATTCATCTCCGGTGTGAGTTCATCTCAGGACTTGCCCTAATTAAATTTGAGAATTTCCTGTAGGGGTTAGTCCAACAAAAATAACCAGTGTCTAGACAAGCAATTTTTAGTTCAATAATCAAACTAGATTTCATGTCTAATTTTGATTAAGGAAGGCATTTTAACCTAAGCATAATGCTTAATTTAAAAGCCAATGGAAGTATGTACAGTACTTTCAAACCAAAGCATAATATGGAAGATAAAAGTAGCATGAAAGCATTTTAAAGATTTACTTAAATAGAGATGAAAGAGCATGATCATGGTGAGTGATTTTTTTAAGATAAAGGATGCAGGTTGCTTGGATATATGCATGGAACTAAATATGTTGTGGATTTGATATGAGAGAATTCAAACTAAACGGAATGGATGCATGGATTATTCGAAGTAAACATGTATTGGAATGCAAAATGTTAAAAAGATAACTACTCATTAAGTTTAAAGTCCATGAGAATGACTATCTCACCTTTCTTGATTATACTTACCATGACTCACATGATGGAACTTGTGAGTAGTGCAGCGTCTGTTTTTGTCACTTGAGATGTGATTTGAATTCTTGTGACGTCGACCTTTTTCTCCAATCTACACATGGTCAGAATATATATATAAATATATATATATATATACAAACTTATGAGATGGCAGGGTTCTAATATTGATGGATCTTTGAATGTTCAGGCACCATGAGGTTCTTCAATGTTTCTTCTTTTCTTGTGGAAGCTTGCTGAAAGGTCGAAACGACGTATGTTGTCCTGTCTTATTCCACAATTCAACAGAATAGGGGTAATCGGTCGGCCGGGCCCCTCTATCAGCCTCTTAGCTCAATCTTCGGTGGAGAGTCTTCTAGAGTTATTTACGCCGTGGTTATGTGCGATTTAGTTTGACGAATAGGTCCACCTTGATGGTTTTCTGAATAAATCCTCCTGCAAACACAGACTCACCAAAACTTATGGAATTTATTAGTTTAAACCCCTAGACCTAAGTTGGTGATCCTTTTTATGTATTTATATAAGTTATATTGATGATTTATGATGAACGTTAATGACCGTCAACACTCATCAATATGCCAAACATTTCCCACCCAATAGTTTTAAATATGATTTCAAATTCAGCATTCATACCTGTTGCCTGTAGAAGGGCTTGGTCATAAATAGAAGTGTGAATGAACCTTCGGGTCTTTAGCTGCTTGTAGGTCTCTTTCTCCGTCTTAAACTTGAGATGCTTCTCTTCTAGGAGAATGTTTTTTTCTCAGCGGATGATGACCCAGACGGTGCTCCAACATGTAACACCCTCGGTGTTACACCCTAAATCATCTACTAAAACATGTCATGAGCATCATGTTTATGTGTTAAAGCATGTGATAGAATGTGTAGATAAATTTCTTGTAACTTAAAATAATCAATAAAAATGCTAAATGAATGTTGATTCAATAGCTCATATATATTAAGTTGGGTTGAAAACTAATTTTTATTAAGCGAAAATACTATAGAACATGTGTGTGATACTTAAATAAAGTTTAAACTATAAACTTTGTAAATGACAATGAAATACTTGCTGTTGAAAAATGATATTGCTAGCTAGTATTTCTACTAGCCTAGAAATTGCAAATTGAAATCAAGTTCAGCTCAAAAACTTAGAAAATTTCCAAGTCTGTCAATAGCTAGACATTGCTATGTTTAGCAAATTATTTTGAGAGATTGGGTTAAGGAGTGGTGGAGTGTTATAGCTCAATTTGGTAGTCTCATATGCCCTCTTGAGCATGGTGAAGATGGTTTGGCAACTGAAGCAATTGTTTACTTGTTTTGGGTGCTTTAAAATTCGTGCACGGCTCGGTCTTAGGCTGGTTGGCCGCATGGGTGAGGTCACCATGCTCGGGCGCTCGGCGTCACCACGTTGGTCACGTGTGAAAGCGCTACCGCACGTGGCCGCCTTTGGCCTGGCTGTGGCCTGGCTACCGCTGGCCCCGTCGTGTAGAGCTGCTGCCGCCCACCCTGTGCCACAACGAAGCCACTACCGGTGCTATCACCTCATCGTCGTGTCTATGCCTGTCCACTGTGCCCTCTGCACCATTGCCGGTGTAGTTCAAGGCCACCACTACCACGCGCACATGGTCGACAATGTCGTCGCCTTGTCATTTAAGACAGTACGACCGTGCGGGCCACGTCGGTCGGAAACGCGCACGCTGTCTGCTAGCGCCTACGTGTGGGCATCCATGATCTCACCGACCGCATTCCTCCAAGGCGAGGATGAGCTGAGCCTCCTATCGTGCCCTATCTCTCTCTTTCTCTCTCCGCTGCTGCCACCGAGCCGTGCCATCAATTACCCTACGAGCGATCACCTCCATTCAATTCAGCGCAACCATTTCTTCACCATCACGTCCTCTCGCTGCTTGACCCCACCTAGCTTTGAAGCGAGCACGGCCAAGCTCCAATTTGGAGTTTCTTCCACCATCGTGCCGATAAGGCCACGTCCGGCCGTGGATGTGGGTAGCCCTCCCATCGTTGCTCCTGAGCCAATTCACCTGCACCACTAGCATCGCCTTAACTCTCACTTCACCCTGCGCGCCTTAATCGAACTGCTACCGCCTCCCCTTCATCGCTGACGCGACCGTGCCACCGTGGTACGCCGCCACATGGCTCGGCCGCACGTGGCCAGCCCTCCTCCATCATCCTCTGCCCTAACTGTCACCTCAGCCTGGTCCAAGGTAGCCTCCTGATGCCCACGAGTTAGCCAATTAGGCCTGTAGCTACCCCATCCCACTGGAACAATGGTAACGCCGACGCGGATGGCCGCGCGCTGTTGCACCCTTCCCCAACCAGTCATGTCACCCTGCACCACCGCTTAGCGTAGCCGCTCAGGTCAGAGAAGGTGATCGACCCGTTAAGTGGGCCCGCGTAGGTCCTAGGTGGCCGGCGTAAGCGCCTAGTGCCGCCGCTCGCTGCGCTGCCATGCACTAAGTCACCGAGGGTGCGCTCGGATGAATTAGGGAAAGGCCAGGGGGTTGAGTGAGAAGGTTTGAGAGAGGGGGAAATAGTGTTAGCACTTAGTCATAATTCAAGAGAAGTTCGAGGTCTCTTTTGTAAAATCACCATCGCACGCGAGATTCCCCGTCGTGGGCCGTCTCGCACTGCAGGCCGGCCTCACGTGGGCCGTACCACGGGCCGCCTCGCGCTCACGTGCGCGCTACGTCGCATGGGCCGCATGTGTGGGCCGTGCGGGAGAATTCGTTTTTCTTTTTCATAAGGAATTAGAAATAGTTTTCTAATTTAATTTTGAGCTGATCTTTGGTAAATCATATAAAATCATGTATGTGTCCAAAAATTGTGAAATAAATTTTGTTAGGTTCCTAAAATTGTGCTCTATCTGTTAGTGTATTTAGTTCATATATATACATGTTGATACTAGGAGCTATTAAATCATTTGAGAGTGCTTAATATTATTAGGTTAAATATTGTAGGAATTTTTGTGGTAAATAGGTTATAGCTTTAGTTATGACATTTTTATGGTAGCTTCATTGTATTATTATGTGCTCATTATAATTTTTATAGCTTTAGAATAGACTAAGTATTAGGGTAGTTAAATGCTCTTTGTTTCAAATATGCATTAAATCATTAGTAGAAATAAAGATATATCCTTTATTTGTAAAGCTAGATGTTTGTTAGTTCAGCCCAACACTTTGCTTGGTAAAGATGATAGTTAGCTTAGTATCTTAGTCATTAGAGCTAGATTAGTAGCTTAGTATGCGTATTCTTATTTTAGGAGTTGTTGCGTAAATGCTAAGTGTTGCATTACCATCGCATGCATGTAGAGAACGAGTTGGCGGAGATCGTGACCACCGGTGATCACGAGTTTGAGATCATTGAGGAGTACGAGGAGGAGATTCTTGTATAGGAGGAGGTCCCAGAGCCACCACTAACTGACTCAGCTGACACTGCGCCAGCCCAATGCAAGCCCCGGTGCATACCCCTTATTTTTTATAATCACCGAATATATATATGTGATGTGCATTTATGTTACAGGAATTTTATGAAAACCACATGCATAGATATAATTGTCCTATGAGTCCTACTAGTACAGATTCGAGTAGCTGTTATGCTTAGGTTTTCGGTAGCGTGAGTAACCTGTCGTTACTCATAATAGGTGATTATTATAATTACTCTCATGATAAAACGATGAAAGGAAAAATGAAGACAGGGCAGGGATATGGTATGGGTATTGGTGGGTGTAATAGGTTGTGTCCCACGGCCAACGGGGCTTAGCTTAGTTACCCTGTTTTCTCTGTTCATGTTGATTAAGGATCGTCCATTGCTGTGGATGGTAGTCAAGTCACAGACTTCTTATCCTGAGCACATACTTACTTATGAGAGCAGGAAGGCTCGTTATGCTCTTGTCGTGGGTTCCGGCTCTTTCTGGACCGACTGATTGGAGGCAGGGAAGGGTGGAGGTCTAAGCACCATACAGAGATCGGGTGTCAAGTGTGGGAGCTTAGAGTCCAAGTTTAGACGGGGACGTGGACCTCGTGATAGGAGTGGAATGGGTTGGTCTTATTTGTGCCTGGAGTATAAATAGGGCATGTGTTTCGGGGTACCCAGCTAGGATACATTGGTTCGTGAATCATCATTTCCATGAGATGGTACGACTTGGCTATGGTCTAGCACCGTAGTAAGAACTGGAAGACGAAAGATGGTGAAATGGTTTTGATTGCTCAACCCTTGCTTGGAAGTAGAACAGTTGCTTACTTAGAATGGTTAGCTAATGAAGTAATCATGACTACTAATAAAACTTGACTGTAAGGATGAACTATTAGTAATGCTTTTATCAAACAAAAAGAAAACAGCAAAACCATATTGCTTATAAAACATGGATTGTTTCGAGTTCTCCCTTGGGGAGTGCTCGACGGAACTGTCCGAGGTAGCTAACTTTGGGGTGCTTAGTGTCTAGTGGAAGACGAGCGCCTTCGAAAGCATGTTATTTCGGACGGTTCTGCCACACAACAGTGGGAGATGGAACATCGATCTGCATGTCGGTGCTTCCTCTGGAAGAAGTGCTTCTCGTCGAAAGAAACAATGTCGCGCGCTTGAGCTTCCCTAGATACTTACTCATCTTCCTCCTGGTGAGGGTTCAGGATTTTAAGTTCACCGAACTGGACTTCTCCAGTTGTATTTATTCTTCAGGTGCATCTATCGGTCCTAGAGATGGAGACCTTGATGGTTGTATTTGCTTCTCATGCCACTCCAAATTAGAGCATTGTTTCGGTCTTGGCTTGAAGGTGAATCGCTCTTCCTACCCATTGAAATGGAATTTAATTTCTCTAGCTCTGACATCAATGTGTGCATTTGTAGTGCTTAGGAAGGATCTCCCAAGGATGAGGGGTGTCTTCATATCTTCCTGCATGACAAGCACCACAAAATCCACTAGAACAAAGAAGTTTCTTATTTTTACCGAAATATTCTCGTCGATTCCTGCATGGTAGTGGACCAATTGGTCGGCTAGTTGCAGGCACATCGATGTTGGCATGAGTGTTGAATAGTTGAGCTTGTTAAAAACCTTCTTGGGCCCTTACGCTTGCTCCAAGATCGCATAGTGCATTTTCAAAATTCTGGTTTCCGATTGAACAATCAATAGTGGGACATCCTGGATCCTTCTTCTTGATAGGTGATGTATTCAGGATGGCCGCACTACACTCCTTCATTAACTTGATTACTTCAGTGGTAGGCAGTGGTCTCTTGTTGTTCAGAATGTCTCTGAGGTACTTCGCATAGGTGGGTACCTGTATGGCATCTAGCAGAGGAATATTGATATATAACTTTTGAATTACCTCTACGAACTTACCAAACAGCTCATCCATTATGGCTTTTTGATTTCTGCGTGGAAACAATAGGAAAGTGGTGTCTTGAAAATCTTGCATCATCTCTTGTGCTTGTGGCTCAACTTCTTCAACTTCATCATCCTTCTTCTCCTCTTGTACTGTTGTCGGTGTCTTACCTGTCCTTGTTGGATATGGAGGATCATGAGTAGACTTGCCACCTCTTGTGGTTATGGCGTTGACCTTTTCAAGGTTAGTGGCAAAGGCAGAGCAGCAGCCAACTGGGCTAATTGTGATTTTATATTTTTATAATAGCTAAGTTGGTCTTTTATAATAGAAGAAAAACTATCTATTTTCGTATTTATGTTTTCTAGGACCTTATCATTAAAAGCAAGCTTTTTAGAAATATTCTCATTAATCCTGGCTTGTTCTAAGATCAAGTCTATCAAGGATGGTTGCTTAGGATTAGAGGAATAATTACCGGGGTACTTACCTTGGTAATTTGATCATAGTTGTTGTTGATTCCATCCTTGTCTTTGTTGTTGTGGAGCAGAATTATTGATGACAATATTTGTGTCTTCTTGATACTCGGGGAAATCAACCCCCCAAATATTCTCCACATATGTTTTAAGCATTGTAAGCATCTTGTATAGCTTGACGGTCTTTCTTGTAATTGGCTCACTATTCAAGCCAACTCAATAAGACGTACATCTTGGCTGACAGTGCACACACCTCTTCTGGTACTTTTTCGCTCTTGTTGCAAGTTTGGATGATGCATTGAGACCAGCCTTAATTAGAGACTATCTTTTCCATAAGAGTTTTAGCTTTTCCAAGGGTGAGTGACATAAATGGCCCTACAACAGTAGCATCGAGTTGTTCATGAGCTTTCTGAGTGAATCTATGGTAAAAGCTTTGCATGAGCAACCATACTTCCATCCCATGATGAGGACAATCTCAAATGTATTCTTGAAAACATTCCCATGCCTCTGGAATGGTTTCTCCTTTCTGCTGTTGGAAGTTGAAAATCTTTCCTCGTAAGGAATTGGTCTTGCCTATAGGGAAGAACTTTGCTAGAAGGCCTTTAAACACTTTACCCATATATTGATATTATCTTTGTTGGTGTAGAACCACTGCTTCGCCCTTTCCACTAGCGAGAATAGAAAGAGGCGGAGTAGTATGATATCTTGAGCAACGTCCTTGATGGTAATTGTGCTGCTAATCTCTAGAAAATTCTGAAGATAAGCACTAGCATCTTCATGTGCCTTTCTGCTAAATGGGGTAGCTTGCACCATGTTGATGAGGCTTGTCTTGAGCTCGAACTCAAGGTCGTTGGTTTTGAGTGTTGATCCAGTGCGGATGTTCTTAGTGCTTGGAGTAGAGAATTCACGCAGAGTTTTTTCAGCTATAGCTTCAGAAACTGGTGTTAAGTCTCCTCTTTATTGGTTTGATTGTGATGGATTGAATTTGTTGATAAATCAGAACCAATCCTACAATACCCTGTATAAAATATGAACAAAGACAAACAATGGTAAGAATGTTAAAGCAGAGGTGAATAGTTATGATTTCATCAATAAGTATTTATTTGATCAATTCTCTTAGCCTTGTGCCCCTCTCCGACAACGGTGCCAGAAATGCTTATTGGGATTTCTTAGCATCACTCTTTGCTAAGTTGTCATCCCTAGCAATGATGCCAGAAATACGTTGTTGGTAATTATTGAGAGCACTTAAAAATTTATATTAAGTAATCCACAAGCACATAGATAATATACCATTGTAGCATTTCACCCAGGACTATACCAGTTATCGTTATTTATATTTTTCCACACAGAGGAGCCATGGGGTGGCTAGAGTTATTGTCAAATATGCATACTTATAACAAGATCATTAACTCTCATGCTATAGCAGGGGTAAGTTAAATGATAAATAAATGATAAGTGTAAGGCATTGATACTATTCCAGAGATAGAAATATATACTCATAAATGTAGTATGGCTAGACAGAAAATTAATTAAGAGTAAAAGATTCCTAAGTCATTCCTTATTTATTAAGTCTCTTGTACATCCAAGTATATACACTCTCATCTATAGCATAATTAACTCTATATCTATGCATAAGGAACATTACTAATGAAGATCAAGAACAGAGCTTGTCTCGCTTCGCAACCGGGTTATACTTGTTCTACAAATAGGGAGTGGACTACAAAAGACTCAACGGGATTGTCACATCCGCGATCTACCACATGACCCAGAACGTAGAATGCATCCGCAGGTAAATAATATTTAAGCACCACACTTATATAGTGTCGACCACTTAACCCACTCGAGTATTGAGCTAAGCGCTTTACGAATATATGCATAAATTCATTATCAAATGATGGTCTAATTAGGTTTAAAAATTTCGTTTCGCAAACTAGTCATAATTTATGTAATTAGTTATTTTTTTAAGTCCATATTTAATACTCATCCGATGTCACAGGGAGCGGGGAGGAAAACAAGGCCGGCGTCAGTCAAAAGATCACGCGAGTTTCCAAACAGCATCACGCAGTAGCCTTGTATCCAAATCAGGATAGCGGCCAGGCGGCCGCCGACGGCAACGGCAACGGCAACGGCGCAACAGGACGTCACATGCGATCTCTCGGCTCGCCGTCCTGAAGAAAGAACCAAAAAAAAAATAGACGCATATGGTAGGCAAATAAAATATATAGAGATCGACTCGTTTTTTCAGTGAGGAGCTTCTATTAGGATGTTTGTTTACCTGGCTATCTCCTAACTAGACTTTCTAGAGTTAACTTGAATCTGTTTGATTGGCTGAACAGGCCTCTTAGCCAGGCTCCAGCAAACCATCATGGGATTCTTAGCCAGGCTCCAGGAAAAACATAGGAGCTGGGCGTTCTTCTGGAGCCAGACCCTGGCTAGCACAAGCGTGAGTTCTGCTCACCTCCCGTTGCGATGGCGTCGTCGCCCCGTCGTCACCTCGTCCACCACCGCTAGCAGAGGGCAGGTGCGGCCGGCGAGGCCCGCGCGGGCGCGTCCGGGAAGGTCCCCGGCGGGTGTGGCCGTCTCCACCCCGGCCGATGCGGCCGTCTCCACCGACGAGGGCAGGTCGCAGCCGACGAGGGCCCGTGCGGGCGCGGCCGTCTCCACCGAATGGCGCAGGGGGCAGCGGGGAACTGGCTGGAGGAGGTGAACGGCATGGCGCTGGTGCTGCACGACCTCCTCGCCGAGGAGCAGGGGAGGGGCGTCGTACTCCCGCGTCAATGGCGAGCGGCCATGGAGGTGGAGGATCCGAGCGTGGCACCTCGCCGGAGGTGGAGGAGCCGAGCGTGGCCATGGATGTGCTAGAGCCGAGTGTGGCCATGGATGTGCTGGAGTCCAAGATCCCCGTCGGCCGTCGTGCTCGTGGCTCCCGAGCTCACCTTGTTCCTCTGCTTCCGCCATGGATTGCTTGGATGCCCAGTCATCAGTGTCAGTGGGCACCCAGTTCTGCTTCAGACCTTCAGTCCTCTCCCTTCTCGTAGTTTGCTTGGTGAGAACAGAGAAGCAAGTGTTCGTCAACGGCAAGTTTGATTCTTTATTAATCGGTTGATGTGTTATCAAACTTTGTAATTTTCTGTGGCTTTGGGAGCAGTTTACAGCTTCTAAATTCCTGCCTCTTTGATCCACACAAGTCCTTCCAACGGACTGGCTGACAGTTTACTAATTCAGATTTGTCATGATGGAGATGAGCAGCCCATCAGCTGTTCGATAGAAAGGGTAACCCAAACAAACTCTTGTAAAAACCAGGCTAAGGATAGCAGCCCAACCAAACAAACCCATCTTGGTTTGCTGGGGAACGGCCTAGCTTAAGGCCCCAACCCTAACGAGGCTCCAACTAAGGCACAAACCAAACACACCTATATTGTAAGGCGAGGTAGCAAAATACATATTCTTTGATGGGCCGAAATTTATAAAACAAAAAGATTCGGCCCAATTGCCGAGTAGTAGAAGCACTGGGTGTGGGTGGGTGCCCTTCATTCCAACGGCCCACGGGCGTGTGCCGCCGGCCGTGCTCAATGTGCGCCTCAGAATGGTTAGATATGTAATTAGATGATCAATTAGCAGATAATCACGTCATTAGATTTTATGCTAATTGTTATTAGTCATCATATGCCAATTAGGATTAGCAATAACTAATCTGGATCGTTTAGGTTACCCCCAAAAGGGCACCAATTCGGTCCCCAACAGTCATTCGTAAGCATCCATTATGAAGTGTATATATATGAATTATTTGTTTGTTTGATTCATTCATTCATTCGATTTCTGGTTCTCATTTACATCAAGAACTTCTAGTTCCAATATTATGTTATCAAGCACGCATACATGCTCTGCACAAAGAGTAATCGGCTAGAAGACGACCACAATAATGCAGCAGTAGAGGAGGAAGAAGAAAGAACTTATTGGACAAGGCACAAAAGCCATCTTCTTCCACGAAGTTAGTTTTCACTATAAGTCTGCAACATCACTCGCAATAATGGCGTTAGTGACAACAGAGGGTAAGAACAATGGCTTGCCATTCATGGCGAACATAGAAGAGCAAAAAGAGTCTCCATCGCCTCAATCCAGAGCCATAAACACCATTAACTCGAGCGCCTCATCGAGAAACAACACCTACAGAGGCATGGCAGCACCAAGCGTATCCACGCCGACCAATGGAGAGCATATGTGCCTTTGTGTGCGAGTCCCATGCCTACGGTTGAACGCATATATGCCCTAATTTGTTAATTTGAGGTTCTAGTGATTGATGAGCACAAGTGTTATGAGTAACATGTGTTTTGCAGCGATATTTATATTGGAGTTAGTTACAAGTTGAATGCCCACGAGTGTCTTGGTTCCAAAGACTTGGATCGTTGATTGACGTATGGCGCAAAGAATCGTGAAGACTAAGGACACATTAGAGCGAATATAAGATTAGTGCTCAAAGACATTCGCTGCAGTGTGCATCAGGGCTTTGTTTTCCTTTACCGTACTATTGAGGGGAGGGGTCCACGGATTTTGAGGAAGTTCAAGCGAGAGCATTTAGTGTAACACGAGGTTTACTCTCGTTGAAGTCCGAAGGAATAAGTAGCCCCGTTGGATAGGTTATAAGTCAAAGGTTTAAAAAATAAATTGATTGAGACCGGACTTAAAATAGGTTTGAAAAATGCTCTGAGAGATAGGAGTGATACTTGCGATCGTCCGTAGCACCATGCCTAGAGACACTACTGCAGACGGGCTCTTTGCCGAGTGCTTAGGGCACTCGGCAAAGCCCCTATTGCACTCGGCAAAGGCTTTGCTGAATGCCGCACTCGGCAAAGAGCAGTCGGCAAAGAACCCGTCGGCAAATGTTTCTTTGCCGAGTGTCACATATCGGGCATTCGGTAAAGCCTTTGCCGAGTGTCACGTCAGCACTCGGCAAAAAAAATCCGACGTCAACTCTGACGGCCTCTTTGCCAAGTGCCGCCTTAGCGGCACTCGGCGAAGAATTTTTTTTTTGAAAATTCTTTGCCGAGTGCCATACTATTGCACTCGGCAAAGAAATTTTTTCTTTTTTAAAAAAAAATCTTTGCCGAGTGCCATGGCTCTGGCACTCGGCAAAGCTGGGAAATTGGGTCTCTGCTTCCCAGCTTTGCCGAGTGCCATGGTCACGGCACTCGGCAAAGCCTCTTTGCCGAGTGTGGCACTCGGCAAAGAGGGGAAAATGCTATTTTTTTGGTTTTTTGCTTTCCATCAGCACAAACAAAGAAATCACATATATGTCAACACACAGCACAGGATATATCACATACACATCCATATCCCATCACATACACATCCATAACCCATCACATACACATCCACCATCCATAATACATCACATATAAATCCATTGTTCATAATCCATCACATACATTCGTATCATCCATGATAATATCCATCACAATATATATATGTCTCTAATAGTAGTCCAACATAAGGCTAAGTCTATCACAAGTCTATGCAACATGAAAAGAAACAAATAAATGGTACCTACTGCCAGCCTCCCCACCCAGAGTGTGAACTGCCACCTTGAGGAGGGCCAGTTGGCCACCCGGCCTGTGGAGAAGGGCCTCCTTGAGGAGTCCAGTTCGAACCCACCGACTATGGCTGCACAAAGGAGAAGTGAATTCATAAGTATCTACAGGAGAGCCGCACAAGCTAAAGGAATAAACAACCATATATACTCATCGGAGTCCCTACAGGAGGAGGAGCCACAACTGGAGCGAGCAGCGACTAGGGCACGACCACACCTGGCAAGGCCTGAAGGCTCGCCATGAAGCTGAACATGTCCTGCAGCCTCTGCGCCTCGGCCGCCCTCTGGGCTTGTACAGCCTCCATCTCCAGCCGATGGGCCTCAACCTCCGCAAGTTGGCCTGCAACATTCCACCCGCAATGTTTAAACAATGCAAAGGCAAGGTAGATGTGTAAAAGCAACGAACGACGAATAAAATAGTACTAACCTGGAGTTCCGCCATCTGCTGCTGTGAGCTCTGCTGCCGAGAGCATATGGGGAGGGAGGAGCTCATGCTCCTTGCTCGAATCTCGACGAGGTTGGGAACAGAGGCGGAGTCGATTGTGCTGTCCGCCATCCAGTACCGGTCGTGCTGCTTCCCTCCTCCCATCCTCATCAGGAGGTCTATGTCCAGGGGCTGGGTGGCCGGATCGAAGTCCTCCCCATGGCGCTCGCGGTCCGTCGAGGTGTACTCGCTAAGCTTGCTGTGGACGCTTGCGTTGGTGTATGCCTCGGGCCCGTCCGCCAGGTTGTAGGTGACTTTCGAGGCCGTCGCCTTGCCCTTGTGTGTCAGGGCGTACGCCATGAACTCGTTGCATTCCTGGCCTTGGTGCGCCTGGGACTGCGAGAAAAACACAAAGATGATTACAAGTAATGAGAATTGAGCGTTAGAATAAATAAATAAAGATGAAAACACAAAGAAGATTACCCATGTCTGGGCATACGCGCAGAGGCTTTGGTTGCCTTGGTGGTGTGGCGCCCCACCCATCTGCAGGCGGTAGTCCCGACGGATGTTGTGCTTCTCCGCCCACTCCTCCGAGAGCCACCTGTCCACAATGGCCTCCCAGCAGAGGCGGTTCCTGGCGCACCAATCAGGACATTGCTGCATGCCATCAAGTTATTGATATGTCAGAAGATGAAATAAAGCCTACATATTCTTCATGGAAGGAGTCAGTATTAATGTTTCGTACTTACCGAGAGGTACTGCTCCTTGGTGAGCGTCCTGGTCCTAGCATTGGCCTTTCTCACCACCTGACCAAGGACGTCGGCGTTGTAGTTGATGATGCACTGGAGCCACGTCTCGTGGTACAGGTCTGAGAGTCGGGACCTACAGACCTTGTCCTGCACTCGCGCCGCCTGGTCCTCAAACCCTTCGTCGCACCTGAAGAAGTCCTGCATACAGACATCATGTATCGTTTCATTATTTCAAGAACGACCAATGAATGCGTAGTATTGACCAATTTAGTGCGATGCAGACTCACCCAGAACTCGGCCTTGATCCGCGCCGCAACGGTGCCGAACTCGCTGTCCTCGGTGGCGTAGAAGTGGTCCCACGTCCAGGGCGGCGAAGTCACCGAGGCGTAGGTGACCTTGCCAGGGTAGTGCTGCCGAATCAGAAGGCCCAGGGTGCCATTGATGTGCCGGTCCGTTCCGGACACAACTTCCCAGTTGCTGCAAGAGTCATTAAGAATTATTAGTCTCCAGTTCGATTTTCAACATGTCATATGAAATAGTAGTGAAATAATACTTACTTGTCGCCGCTGGGTCGAATCACCAGGCGCCGATGAAGTGGGATCAGCCGCACCGGGAGCTGCGAGGGCCCGCGCAAGTAGACTCCCGACGAGGTAGAGCCAGAGGCAGTGCAAGTGGAACCCCCTGCTGTCGCTATCGTCGCCTCCTCGTGGTCCGACGAGTCAGAGGAAGTGCCACCCCCTCCTATGTGCAGGCCCACCGTCTGGTCGTCCTTGTCCACCGACGGGGTGGCAGCTGGCTGCACCCTCGTCCCCGGACGATCGCGGGGGCGGCCGGTCCTCGTCCTCCTCGTCGGCAGCTCCAGCAAGGGGTCCTCCTCAGCGTGGGGTGGTGAGCGCTCCCTCATGTAGAGGGAGTTGACCCCCCGATGGGCCTGCCTTCCGCCCGGCATTTTGTCGAGTGCCTGCAATTTCAAAGAGTAAACCAATTAGCACAGTTAAATTACAAGTACTTATAAAGAGATGCAAAATGAACGAAACATAATTTCAATAATAATAATAATAATAATAATAATAATAATAATAATAATATAGTATTACATGAATTAGAAATATTCTTCACGATCGGCAGCGGCTGGATCATAGGTGTCGTCATCACTATCAATATTGTCGAGTAAATCGGGCTCATCTCCATCGTTGTCATCATTGTCATCGCCTAACTGTAATCGTTCAAGCATTTGTAAGTCCTTAGCATTTTGCACCTCTTCTCCGTCGTCCTCATCTCCATCGTCCTGATCAATGTCATTGTCTACTTCCATGCCCATCAGCGAAAACATGTCTATGTCAAACCTCCCTTGTAGCCCCTCTGGTTGATACAACTTGCGTATGTTTGGGTCAAAGTTGTAATCCTCGTCGTTTGGGGCAGGCAGTTTACCGTGCGACGATACCAACTGCACAAGGTACCAACCGATAAGATTGGGGTCTTTTTGGCACGTCCATGGGAGATAATAAACTTGTGTGGCCTGTTGAGCCATAATATAGACATCCTCCCCTTGATAGATAGAATCCTGTTGAATTTCGACTTGTTCAATCTCAAGGGCTGTTCTCGTGACATTAGGATCGAACCAATGGCATTTGAATACGACTGGATTAGGAGCTTTGCGACACTCAAAATTGAGCTCGTATATTTCTTCTACTATGCCGTAGTAGTCGCGCTCATCGGTGCCGGGCGTATGAACTCCGGTATTCGTGGTTTTCCGATTGGGCCGACTCCGCTCGTAGTTTCTTGTGTGAAAGCGATAGCCATTCACATCATAAACGGTGAATGACTTGACCTTGTAGGCGAAGCCTTTGGCGAGCCCTTTCAACTCAGCATCCATTTCCGCATCCTTGCGGGCCTGCAAGGTGAGGCCGGATAGATCGTTACATTACTCGCTCGTAGGAGCAAAGTGGGATGTCAAAGATTGAACGAGGTAAATTGGACGGTACCTTCGTATCGAACCAGGATATGAAATCGGGCACACCATCTTTGAGAAGACTATCTTCTTCTTGAGGGGAAGGAGCCCTATTCCCTCTCCAGTATTTATTCAGAAATTCCCTGAAAAAACAAGAGATAAGGGGGTTGGATAGATGGAGGATAGTGACAAGGGCGTATGTAACAAGCTCATTGAGAATTTACTGCACATAAGGCTTCACTTCGTCAAGGTTCAACAACACATACAGCATGATAGTGCGCCACTCATCATCCCGCAAGGTCTTGGTGTCCGATGCGCTTGCCTTTCCGAGTTGCCCTTTGAAAAGGCTGAGGTTCGATGAACTCTCGCCCGCGCTGTAACGAGGGGGACGATTGTGCACGCTGGGAAGGCCATCCTTATAGTATGTTGTGAAGTTTGACACCTCCTCCAGAATGAATGCCTCTGCCACAGAAGCCTCAATTTTGACTTTATTTCTACACTTTTTCCGAAGAATCTTTAGACATCTCTCAATTGTATAGCACCACAGGCCTGCACCCCCCCATTCGTGCCTCGTACGGTAGGTGCAAAATCAGATGCTGCATCGCCAGGAAGAAGCCGGGTGAGAAGATCTTCTTCAACTTGCAGAGCAACACAGGTGCCACTTTCTCCAAGTCATCAATCACGCCCCGAGTTAACTCCTTGGCACAAGGATCACATGTGGAGATGTCCTGGTTTGTGAGCATCGTATGTGACAACGTGTTCGAAACTTTTTCAAATTTTTTCCACGGCATACGCATACGATACGGCGACAACTCGACAAGTTTCATGATTTTTGGAATTCGTTCGCATTTGATACAATTAAAAAACCACTCCCACGCAAGTTGGCGGCGTTGCCCCGTGAGCACGTTGATCGAAATTTCGAGATAGATCCTGGATTTAGCCTAAATTTACACTAAGAAACAAGGATAACATTTTTTGAACGAATGTAATCCATTATTCGATGCACCTGTAGTTCAGACTTACATTTTTTGAAAAAAATCAACAAAATAAAATAAACTATAGAAATATGCCAAAAGGCAATGAAAATGTCCCAAATTTAAACATGTTGTTTGTGGTAGTGTACTAAAGCTTCAAAAAAAATTGGTGACAAAAAACTAAAAAAAATATTTTGCCGAGTGCCAAACGGGGGGCACTCGGCAAAGAGGACGTCGCTGGATGCCGTTAGGCCCCTACCAATCTTTGCCAAGTTTCTGCCTTTGCCGAGTGTCAGGGCACTCGGCAAAGACATCCTTTGCCGAGTGCAGATCTTTACCGAGTGTCATATTTTGCCGAGTGCGACGCTCGACAAAGTAGGTCTTTGCCGAGTGCCCGAAATTTGGCACTTGACAAAGATTTTTGCACTCGGCAAATCACGTTTTTCCCGTAGTGAGCCATAACGACTTAGGTTTATATTGTAACTTAGGAGTACTTAATTATAGTCCATCAAGTGCACCTAGTCCCTCTAACATTTTTGTAGCACTAGTGAAGCTCTCTAGCTAACGTGGTTATGTACGAGGGCAGCATGGACCTCTCTAACCCACAGTATGTACTATAATAACGCAAGTAGATTTGATGCTTTGCGATCTCCATGGCCAGGGGCTTCAGGGGACAAGGCCAGATTTTTTTTTAAAAAAAAAAGAATGATAAGAGATTTGTCGTGAGTGTTATTAGATGATAGATAGAAAAATAAAAACAAAGTACAGATAGATTTGCGAAGTCCCTAGAATACAGCTTAGACGCACAAGAAGGCCAGTGGCCAGAAAATCAATATATGATTGTAAGACTTTCTTAACGAGAATCCCAAGTATTTTCGTAAGAGCAAGGAAATCCAATAATCACTATATAAATGTAATCAAAGTCACACATGCTCCATTTTCCTTTGCTGGAAGCTAAGGCCGATTGAGCAACAATCAACAAAATTATACAGCAGATATATTCTTCCAAAAGAAAGATGTACAGTGACTTTGTATACATGTACAAGTCCTTTAGTTAATCAAGCACTAATGTACAGTATAAAACTCCACCGTTCTTATTACGGAACAACAGATCATTAAACAAAAAATTGACAGCATCGAGTTACGTATATGTGTAACAATTAATGAACAATGTATAGTCGTATCGATTCCTACACTTCAGCATCTGTACGTCCAGCCACTCACTCAACACGTACTCCGATCCTCTTATTGTCCAGCATTACGGTTCAGTAAACTCCGGTGCCATGCATTATCTGCCTGCATCACTCTCCCCTCTAACCTATATCAGTCGAATTGTTGCAGTTGCACATCTTGATCAGGGACCAAATGCAGCCGCCCCCGCTGTAGTGTGCACCTCAAAGTTAGGCATCAGGTGAGCAGAAGCAGCCGCCCTGTTGTTAGGAGCTGCCGCCTGGCTGTAGCCGATTAGCGCCGCTGGGCTGTAGAAATCTACGATGCCTGCCTCCTTCAGCATGCTGTTGCCACCGTCATGGTGGTGGTGGTGATCAGTCGCCGCGCTGGCAGCAGCGAGCGGGACGGCGTCCTTGGCCGTCGCCGAACCGCTGCCGCACTGCCTCGGCTGCGTCTGGTAGAACACCTTGGAGACGACGAGCTCGCCGTCCTTCTCCTCCTCGTCGGACCCCAGGTGGTACTGATGCATCACCCAGTTTGTCTTCTCCGGCTTCCGCTGCTTCCCGTAGTTGGTGTAGAGTACCAGGATCTTCTTGTAGCCCTGGAGTTTGCCGTTCGTGAAGACCGGCCGGGTCTTGCCCGTCTTGTGCCACCGCGTCTCACCGCCCTGCTCGTCGGTGTGGACCTTCCGCCGCTTCCGCGTCCCGGTCGTGTAAGCCTTGGACGGGCGGTGGAAGAAGTGCCGGATGAGGCCGTCCTTGCCGACACCTGAAATTCATCAAGACAACGTTCCTCAAATATGTCAGAAAATGACAACGTGCTGAATCTATCAGAAAATGACTTAGATTCTTTTCACAAAAATATGTTCTCTGCCTGTTACAATTGTCCAAAGATATAAAATATTAAAGGATATATAGCTTTGTATTTCCCAGTGCGATATTTCACAAAATAAAATATAGAAAAATAGATTATTACCGCTGAGGTCTCTATAAGTTTTTGAGGTTGGTGCAAATAAAGAAAAAATGAAAACCCTTAAAAGTGAATATTCATGTCCAAATAAAATCTTATTTATACTAATTATAAGTGTTAATCTATGCTAAAAAGAGATGGATCTAAAAAATTCTCATTAAAAAATATCTGGCCATTAATTAATTTAGTAAAGTCTAATCATTATGGACACTAATAGACATTGGATCTATTATACTTAAAAAAACAGCTACCTATGCTTTTATCAAAATAGTCTAAAATAACCTTAAATCTATATCTACGTTATCCATCTCTGCCAACAAATGATAAAATTTGCATATAAGTTGACCATTATGAAAGATAATCTAAAGTATTACCTAATTTATTTGCATCTAAATTACTACAATTGTTGTTAATAAAGTAAATTAAAATAACCACTTAGTTATATATCCTAACACCAAGTATCCCTAACATGGCCAAGTATCCCAAACATGATTAAAAAATCACGCTTCTACCCCTATTAATTTGTAAAAACTAACTCTAAGGTAAATACGTATGTTGTGCGCCACCATGCACACCAACTATACATGCATGCATGCATGAGCTATAAGGGGCACCCGCAATTGTATAAGCTAGTTAGTAGCTCTAAGTCAACTTCTTCAATAGTGTTAACTTTTAGCATAGCTCATAAAGCATGGATAGCCACACATGATACTCTCATATGTTCTTGGAATGTGTGTATGAGCTTAGCTTTGGCACCCGCAACAGTAAGAGTCAGTTACTAGCTCCAAGCCAAGCTTTCCAATAGTGTTAGCTCTTAGCAATGGCTCATAGTTGGATTAGGTCTACATGACACTCTCACATGTTTTTGAAATACGTGTATGAGCCTAGCTCTTGATCAAGAACTAGCTTTTCTCTCTCTTGTATTAAAATATGAAGAAAAATGCTTAGAGCTAGCTTATGAGTCACCCATTACGGGTGCCCTTAAGCAAGAGCTAACTTTTATCTCTCTTCTATTAAAATATGAAAAAAAAATGCTTAGAGTTAGCTTATGAGTTAGCCATTGCGGATGCCCTAAATATCACATTGAAATGGTAAATGGAGGCCAAACATGTCATTTAGCCCACAAACGGTCTACTAAATGCATGGTTGACTATTTAAACAATCAAAGCCAAAAGAAAGACTAATCAACCTAAACAGAATCGAGGTAATAAACATGATTATACATGTTAAATGGTTGTTTAATTCGTTGGTTATTCAACACAGGCGAAAATTAATGTGAAGGAGAGGTGTTGCTTTGTGATTTAGACAGGCTAAATGGTTGTTTAACAAGACATGATATAACTCAAGCTAAGGTTCTAACTAAACATGTATTGAAGACATACGCAGAGGTGCAGTGTAAAAGGTGAAAAAATCTGAGTATGAATGAAAAAAAGAGTAATTAGATAATTATTGTATAGAAAATCAACATAGATAGATGGAGGAAATATATGGCCCCGTTCGCTTCGCTGAAAAAATAAACTGAAACACTGTTTTGGATGATTTGTTGTGAGAGAAAAACATTGTTCCGGCTGAAAAAACAAGCCGAAAAGTACGGATTATAAGACAAGCGAACAGGGCCATAAGCAATTATGTTAGCTGTGTGCCGTAAGTCTATCCCAGGCTCTGATGGCATTTATCTTTCCTATTGGATCACAATGGTGTAAAGATAGGGCAGAGGAAATGATATAGACGAATCGCCATATAAAGTATTGATCCGCGTAAATCACATGTCAGAATAGAAAGAAAAACCTATTTGAAGCACTTATTCAAATTTAGGGGCAAATGATAAAAGCTACTAGCTCCAAAACAAAATACAGCATGCCTAGCTCTACTACTAATATTCATACTTGTTTTTTTTCCTTTCAGAGTAAAGTAGTGCCTTTGCATTGTAGAACAAATATCGAAAGAAAAAAGAGAAAAACATCTTGATTAAATTTCATTATCCACTAATTCATTATAGCATATATACAAAAACTAGCCTGAAATAATCTGTTCGATTGTACTTCAGATATATTGTTAAAAACTGAAAACTTAAAGTTAAGGAGAGAAAAATATAGTAGTTCTCATGTGTATCATAAATTCATATATAAGTCCTTTCTCAGGTTATACTTCCTTTTGATCTGATGTTGCGTGCAGCCTGCATGACGTAGACCTTTGATGGAGTTGCGTTATCTAAATCTGTCGTTTTCAGGGGTACTACAACTAAACTAGATGCCAACAAGTAGGACAAGAAGTTACTTCAAAGGCACCCTTTATCGATGTTTATACGTATCCCCATCAAAAGCAAATAAACAAAGTACATATACGTAACAAATTAGAACACACATGTAGTTTTACATATATGACGTGAGTGTGCAGACAATGCAGCACACTAAATTTCTAGGAGTGGCCTTGACCACCAAATTGAAAACGACTAAAACAGTACAGAATGTAATGTTTTTCTAACACCAAAATAAGGATTTATCCAATATATAGTTTGAAGATTTTTTTAAAGAAATGCTCTTGCCGCCTTTCTAAAAAAATAATTAAAGAACCATTAATCTATGATAAGCTAGCTTATCAAGGTTCTTCCGTGACGGATCTATCTTCGTCGACTGGTCTAAATCTGGAGAGATAACCTTTCAAAAAAATTCTGAATTGATAGATGGACCGTTTCTTTTTCTTTTCTTTTATTTTTTTCGCGAGGGGGCCAGGGTCGGAGATACGATGATGGACCGTTTGCAGCAAACGCTTTTGATAGCTGATGATGTAATGCAAGCATGCAACTACTAATATATAACCAAATTATACACGCATAAAGAAGGAACGATTTCGCAAGTACGTAGGGGCAGGCAGGCAGCAGCAGTTTATGTTGGCGTGTCTAGCAGTCTAGCGCTATAGGTACTCACCAGGAAGCCTCTCCGGATGCGTGTAGCAGATGCCGTTCTCGCCCTCGATGGTGGGGATGAACTCGTCGATGAGCGGGTGCAGCTTGCGGGCGTCCGGCCTCGCCTTCCCCTCCAGGTGCTCTAGCAGCTCCTGGTCCGTCGGATCGAACTTCACGCCGGCCGGCAGCCCCGGCAGGTCCTGGATCGTCGCCGCCGCCTGCACCTGATTGATGACGGCCGATCGATTCGATCGATCGCTAGCGTGTGTTATTCTCGGTGCGTGTGAGTACTGACCATGCATGAATGCATGCTCTAAGATATATATATAGACATAGTAGAGTAGAGTAGCTAGCTCTAGAGATCTGCTAAGTGGGTGTATATATGATGAATGTGTAGGCGCGTACCTGTTCATACTGCGCGCAGTGGCCGCAGGAGGGGCAGGTCCTGATAAGGTTGACGTGGGAGGAGGCCTGCTGCTGTTTCTTGGCGGCGGCCACGGCCGAGGCGGTGGCCAGGTTGTTCTCCACGGCACGCACGTCGTTGAAGCTGTTGCACCATGTCATGGCCGTCGACGAATTGAAGACGATCGATCTCGCCCTCTCTCCCCTAGTCTCTCCTCGTTAGAAGGCCCTGAAGGGAGTACGTGACGAGTAGAGTGGGATAGATAACACACACAGAGAGAGAGAGAGAGAGGGAGATCGAAAGCCTCTTGTTGTCCGCGCGCTTTGCTCAGCTCGCCCCCATATGAGGCAACGCCGCTAAGGCTGATCCCCAGGGGAATGACAGGCCGCGCGCGCAAAAGAAGAGGGCGCGAGGGAAGGGAACAAAGCGCGCCGAGAAGAGAACAAAGAGAAAAAGAGGGCAGGAGGAGGAAGCTTGTCCCTGTTAAAAGCAAACCGCCTGGCACCAGCTGCCACCACGCACACCACCACCCTATAGCCTGCCTGCGCCTGCGTGCGTGCTCGATCAGTTCGGTCGCTTGGTGCGCGGCGCTACCTCCCCGTCTCTCGCTGTCTGTCTGGTACAGGAGAATAGAATTGTCACCAACTTTTTTGGTTGTTGCATTGCATCCCAGTGCAAGAAGATCGATCGCCACTACTAGTACCTGATGCGCGCACCATGAGCTCGCGCTGCCCGCCCGGGCAATATAATTCAACAGCTATTAAAAATAAAAAGAAACCGGCAGCACGTATGCAGACGCAGCTGGTAGGAAAGGCTCGATCGCTCGACCGGGCTAGAGACGATGGACCGTACCTTCAGGTTGATCAATCGATCGCAGGACACGGACAGGACTGCAAGGCCGCGTTTAGCTCGGCCGATTCGGCGCCGACGAAATCTCTGTAGCTACACTGTAGCTACAGTGACTGTTTGTTTTTATTTGATAATAATTGTCCAACCGTTGACTAATTAGGCTCAAAACGTTCGTCTCGTAAAGTACAACCAAACTGTGCAATTAGTTTTTTATTTCATCAACATTTATTACTCCATGCATGTACCGCAAGTTTGATGTAACGGGGAATCTTCTTTTTGTATAATGTCAAAGTTGGAAATTTGGTGAAACTAAACATAGCCCTACTTGCCGATCGAGAGAGATGGAAGCGCAGCAAGGTTGTTAGCTGATCTCGACCGAGCCGCAGTCGCTGTAGCTACGGATCCGTGTGTCGATGCGTGATTGCGTGTGCGGGAACACGTTTAGCAGAACAAGAGGGTGGGAGGGGGCAGGAGGCGGCGGCAGGGGCGACGGACCTGGGCGAATGGTGGGGGCATGCAACGGAGGAAGCCGTGACCGTGAGCCGGAAACCAGGCCAGGCCGGGCGCCGGATTCTCTGCGCGGGGTCCACGTACACATCGCGAGTTGCTGCGTGCACATCCATGGGGGGATGGGATGGTGCGTGCGGCGTGCCCCTCCTCCCTATCTGACGTCGACGTCCATTTATCTGACGACGGTTAATGTTTGCACGTCTGAAAACACTCCTGCTGACCTGACCGATTTGCCATACACTACACACACATAGCAGACCAGGATAATGTATGAGCCGTCAGCCGTCGACTGGCCAGCTTATCGGTCGGGCAGGCTTCTTGCAATCCAAGAAATGGAGAGAAACAGAAACCTACTACTACTTGTCTCACAAGTCACGACACGCAGCAGCCAGTAGCTGCTAGACGTCGGACACACAAAGTGTGAAGTTCACCGTGAGAACACAGGAACCAGCTAGGGTGTCGATCAATGTTTAGCCTGCCGGCCGGCACGTACTATGCGACCGCGCTGACGACGGTGCATGCAGAAGTGCAACCGTGGGCCATGCACACACGTTTCGTACGCACGCACACGGACACGCACTACAGATCACCAGCGGCCAGGAAAACAAAGACTGTTCACTGTTCGTTCATCATTACTGTACAGAGCTAGTTATAGCCAATCGTCGGTTGGTAAACTAGCTAGAAGCTAGGAGTACATCATGTGTACGCATAACGCATGGAGACCGGCCGCGGGTGATCGGTGTGTTTGTTTTCTTCTGGTAATTAAGAGAGGACACGTCTATATATCGTCACTTGCGACTAGCTGAAGCTACTTGCATGCGTGTCCCGGCGATAGAGAATAGAATACAGAGCACAGACGCGTCCGTGGTGTGGTGGGTGGTGCCCAAGATCTACATCACCCCTCTCCTCGATCACTGGGTACTGGTGGTCGATCGTGTTTTGGAGCTGACGAGGGAGCGAGGCAACCTGTAGATCGAGCGAGCTATACTGCTATAGCTAGGGAGATAAAGGGTGCGCAGGCCGGGGCAAAAGGGGAAACTTGCTAAAGCGTGAGGGTGGCATGGCAGCTAGCCGCAGCGCAGCCGGGCGGGGTGCATGGTGGTGGAGTGAAGATGGGGCAACCTGATTCGCGTGCCCGATCGAGGGAGGCCGGACGTTCCACCTCACGCCACCACCCTACGTGCCGCGCGCAGCAACGCAACGCCGGGTGTGCTGTGCTGTGCGCGCCCGCGTCTTTGTGGCTGTGGGAAAGGGCGGGAGGACCGATTCCATCGAGAGATCAGCTGCTTTATTTTAGATATGAGGTCACCGTAGAGTGTCTTGGAAGAGAGACGATACCCCAACAGCTAAAGACTTGAACCGTCCATCTACCGCGCGCGCGTGCGTCCGAGAGCGGCGACGTCGACGCCCCCGCCTGGCCGGGCGCAGTGAGTTCGAGGGTGCGGTGCGGGCAGGCAGGCAGCAGCAGCCCATCGCGCGCGCAGGCAGGACGTATACTGCAGTCTGGAGGAGTAGCTCGCTACTGCTGCTGGTGGCGTCCGTCCGTCCGGCGGAGAAAGGTACGCGCTGGATGGCACGCGCCCAGCGGCAACGAGCCAACGACGAGTCGACGACCGTGCAATGCGTCCAGGACAGCGCCGCTGCGTAGTGTGTGTACATATATACTGGGCCATTTATTTAGCATGCTCTGGTGCTGATTAACGAAACTGACGGTCTCTGTTTTTGAGATCAACGACGATGAGCTAGGGAAGGACGTGCATATGGACCTCTGCGTGGCAAACAAAGCATTTCGGCCTTGTTTGTCTGACGGACCCACCGCCGATATCCTTCTTACAAGACATGCATATGCATGCTGCTGGTTTCACCTCTGTACACGAACAATGTTGCATGCAGAAAAACCTGGTTTTTCGTGCCTGCGTGCCAAGAAGCTTTACAAAGCAGGGATTTTGTTGTGGGTGTTAGTACTCGTACTGGGAATGTGCGGAAGGAATTGGTTGTTGCATTTTGGAGTTGGGCCTTGTTTAGATTCAGTTTTTTCACTCTTTCTTCATCACATCAAATCTTTAGACACATCTATGGAGTATTAAATGTAGATAAAAAAAATAACTAATTACACAGTTTGATTGTAAATTACAAGACAAATCTTTTGAGCCTAGTTAGCTCATGATTGAACAATAATTATCAAATACAAACGAAAGTGCTACAGTGTCAAATACTGATTTCTCACACCCATCCACTCTCCTGCAGTTCTGCTAGCTGACACAAGTGCACAACATCATCGCGAAGCGCTTTTAGGTGGTGAGAAATCAATTTTTTTTAAATGCTCAAGCATATGTGCCAGGACCCCACTACTGAGTACTTGTTAGGTCTTAATAATCCAAAATTAAGATCACGAGTTGTTTACTTCCGACACACTAGAGATTACTAACAAGCTAGCTAAAAGCCTGCTTCTCTCCTTCGAACCTGACATATATATGGACAAAGTAGTCCGCAGTACACAGCCTTTAATTCACGCTATTGTCAGTGCTAAAATATAGTTGGTAATCCATCAAACGTTGAATATTTCTAGTTTCTCCGTCTCATTTTTACCTTCTCCCTCTCCTTCGAAACCTTCCAAAATCTTCAGTTCAGCCCTTACTTCGAGATCTGAAGTACCGTGTGCAAATCAAAAGTTTATGTTGGCTTTTATACGAGATCGGGATAGTTTTTTTTTTCAATTCCAACATACAGCTTTATTACCTCTTTTCAACCTTATAATATTTCTAACGATAGTTGTAACTTGACATGCAAGCTAGTAGTCTCTCTCTCTTGGTGAACCATGCCAATCTTACGCTCCACAACAACATACGCAATGCCTTTGTTGGTTATGGAGTATGCGTTGTTGATGAGTACGTAGTACCAGTACAACATGTATATATATAATCTATAATCACGTACTAGCTGGTGATATCCTAGTAATCTTGTAGGGCAAGCCTCGCCGTCGTCCTAACTCCGTCATGTTGAAATATGGCGGCAGGTACTTCCCAATAGGGATCAAGTTTGATTTCGACGTTTTAACGCACTTTTCTGAACAGATGAGCTCAAAAGCATGCAAAAAACGACTGCAAGGGATGCACGTCTTCTTGCTACCTACTCTACTGTGTCTGAAATTTATTCGGCCAGAAAGTTGCGCCAGGTTTTCTTGGTTAACTCTTGGTGTTGTCGTCAACGTCGGGAAAATATAGAGAACGACTGTTTTTCTTACTCGCAAAATCAACGTGTTCTGTTTGGTTGTTTCCCCTTCGTCAACATCAATAATGATACCAAAACTTTGTAGCTGACTCTTTGGGACTATAGCAAGAGAGCAAGCTGAAATGGCGAAGTGTGTAGAGCACGATGAGGGAAGAAGTGGTTTGGGGTTCAGAAGTGCTCCAGTATTTTTTTTATGGGTGTACCAACACATTGATATCCAGCTTAGATAGCTTTTTTTTTTTTGCATTTGTGTAATCTCTCTAATATTCATTATTTTTTTATTACCATGGCAAAACCCAAAATTTGTAAGATTGGATTTTGTAACACTCTTGGTGTTAAGCATATGCATTTCATGGGTATCATCATTAGCTACGCATGATTAAGCATATTTTTGCATTAGAGTAATGATAAAATACTATAAAATCAATGAATAATGACCTTACTAAAACTGCACACATGAAATGCATATTAACTCACCAACTGACTCAAAACAATCCTCAGACAACTCTTAGCATATTGTTAAAAGTAACTAGTATTGGACTCCCTGAGAACATAATAAGGTCTAAAGTGCAAGTCTAGCTGACTAGCATCGTTATTAAGATGTTGCACTTAAGGCTGAGTGACACTTCTATCATCAACACATAGGAACTTGTTTAACCAAGCTGAGTGACTACCAAGTGAGTGCAAGTGAGTCTCAGCTCCTGGCCCAATGACTGTTGATTGAGTAGGAGCGAGCCTTAGCTCCTGGTCGAGCGACTGCCAAGTGAGTGAGAGAGAACTTTCTAGCCTTCTCCATTGCCATGTTCGCTTCTCTTATAATCCGTACTTTTCAGCTTGTTTTTTCAGCCGGAACAGTGTTTTTCTCTCACAACAAATCAGCCGGAACAGTGTTCCGGCTTGTTTTTTTAGCGAAACGAACGGGGCCAATGGTTGTCATGTGCGTTGTGGGTGGCCACAAGGCCCATTGTACATCGATGTGGTGCCACTATGGCACCATTATACTACCTATCTGGCAATGGGGGCTATTGCAGCATCCTCACATGACATCATCAGAATGTCCAAGGGACTGCCTACAAGACGTGTGGGGCATGCAAATTTGTACCCTCTACCTCCCATCCCATCTATATAAGGAGAGGCATGGATCATTCACACGATTACACACTCTAGAGAAGGACCCCTTGTTACGACTCTCAGTCACTATCTCTAGTAGCTAGTATCACCCATGAACTCCCAATTCCTTTCACCCCTCATTCGTAGCCCCTACTGCAGATGAAGAGCACTCATGCTCAAGAACATGAATGTTCCCGCCGCTGGATGTAGGGCACATTGCCTAAATCGGTGTAGATCCCTAAGTCTCTAAGTGTTAATCCATTCAAACTCAATGCGTGTCTCTAAACTTACTTGTTGGTGCTATGAAATAGCAAATAGCGATGCTAAAACTTGAAATTTAAGGATCAATAGTTAGTAAGCTTTTTGCCTAGGTCACTGTGGGAGTCGGGCTAAGTATAATGCCACCTAGTCAGATAAGTCTTGCTGAGTATATTGCGTACTTAGAGTTTATTCTTATATTGTTGCAAATGAAAACCCCGAGTGGAGAACTTGCTAATCGGTAGTGAGTCAAATGTCATCCCGAGCAAATTATGCCCATTGCTCACTCAGCTAACCTGTTGTATTGCTCGAGAGTTAATGGTGGGCATAGTGATGCCCAACTATTGTTTCTTTTGTGTCTTGCCGCAGTTATGTAGTGTCCAAGTCCCATGAACATGATAATCTGTTGCAGAGGTTCTTTTATGTTTTGTACCCGGCCTCTATGTAATCTTGATGTAAACGGAATTGCTTCTGTTGTGTACTATTTAGTCTTCCACTATATTCTGAATTCTTCTGGTGAGCCTTGATGTAAAGCTATGTTCAATTTGATCGGCTTTGGATTTGAAAAGTGTTTAGTTTGGAAAAACAAACTTTGTAACAAATAATTATGGATGTGGTCCTTGTGAGAAACATGGATGTTCCAGATCTTCCCATGGGGTGGCCTGAGCTCGGGTTCAACTCGGATTAAGCGTGTCTTAGTGTCAGATGGGGGTGGCCTGAGAGACTATCGGGTTTGACTCGGATTAAGTGTCTCAAGTGTCAAATGATCATTGGACATGCCAAGTCAAGGCAAAACTCAGCAGTTCTACCACAGTTATGCACAATTATCTCATTCTATACTTGGTCAACATTTTTTGGTTGTTTATTTATTTATTGTATATATTGTGGTAAGTTTTATACTTTGATGGTAAAAGAGAGTACATTTTTCTTAAAAAAACTAAACTTATCAATGGTCGACACGTACTTTCAATTTAGGTGTTTTTTCCCATCTTATGGAAACCCAACTACTCTTTTTTATAATTTTCCATTTTGAAATTAACTATTTAATAATTTTACTAATAATAATTTATGTGGACTATTTATCCAGGTTTCTTTTCTTTCCAATTTTTTTGGTGACCAAACTGTTAATTATTAATAGTTTTTGTTCAAAATTTACCTTTACTAATTGTGTTTTATATGTACTCTTTATTTGTCCATTTTCTTCAAACTCATGAAACACGAGGTTGTTAATTTTTATTACTTTGTTATTTTGAATTTACTATTATTAATGCATGGAAGCTTTAGTTTATCGATGTTTTTATACCATCATAAAATTCAAAGGGGTATGTTTTAATTTTTTCTAAGTATTGTCGTAATTTCTAGACTTTCTCAGCTGATATGATGGTATCTTTTAACACTATTGGAATGAGATACTCCCTCCATCCCAAAAAGCATGTGATCCTGTGGTTTAAATCTTGTCCCAAAAACATGTAAATCTAGGTTGGAGATACTCCCTCTGTCCCACAAAACATGTAAATCTCACTTTCAAGGCAAGTTTAGTGGAAGTGTGAAATTACGCATATGTGTAGGGTCGAGATGGCGGACTAGAGGGGTGAATAGTCCTTTCTAAAATTAAACGCGTCAGCTAACCGAAACAAATGCGGAATTAAAACTACCGGTCTAGCCAATACTATACCCCTCTATCTAAGTTCTCAAGCACCTTATAAAAGATCCTAATCAAACAACTAAGGTATCGGGCTAGTTAGAGCTCACCTAACTAATTCTAGGAGCAAGGTCACACAAACCTATGCCACTAGTACTTTAAGCATCGGGGAGCTCCTACACATGCTAGTAGCAAAAGCATAACGCTCCTAAGCTCACTAGCAATGCTCAATAACAAGGCTACACAAGTCAAATTAGAGAGCTCAAATGACTTAGCTACACAAATTAAGCAAGGCAACTAATTTACTACAAAAGTAAACTAGCTACACAAGTGAACTACTTCTATACTACACAAGCAAGAAGGTAACTAGCAAGCTACCCAAGCTAACTAATTACAAGAGCAACTACAAAAGCACAATATATATAGAAGTAAATACAAGCTTGTGTTGGAGAATTACAAACCAACGGGATGAACAAGGTTGACACGGTGATTTTTATCCCGAGGTTCACTTGGTTGCCACCAAGCTTGTCCTCATTGAGACAAGCTCCAAGGTTGCCACCGGTCCTCTTGCTAGTGGTGACCCGCAAGTCACACTCTCTCACGTGGAGTGCTTATCATAAGCTCTAGCACTTGACCTGGCGGGACCACTTGTCGCCCTTTACGTCTCGCTCTACTAGAGTTGCTCTTCGCGGCTCCCGCCGGCGAGCACAACACCCCTCACAATCTTCTCCGGAGCACCGCACAAGCTTCTTGCGTGCTTCAATGGAGATCATGCCACCAAGTCATCTAGGAGGTGGTGACCTCCAAGAGTAACAAGCACCACCGACTTGCAACTCGATCACCTAATGCCACTTGATGCAACCTCACGATGCAATCGCACTAGAATCACTCACTCACAATTGATTCGCACTCTTGCAAGCACAAGTGAGTTAGAGGGCTCCCAAGCACTCCTACATAAGCCACCAAGGCTCAAGGGTGCTCAGCAACTAGCCCAAGGCCGACTAGTGCTTGGTTTTATAGCCCCTAAGCAAATAGAGCCGTTGTACCCCTTCACTGGGCACTCTGCGCATCAACCGGACGCGCTGGTACTGACTGGACGCGTCCGGTCGCTCCTGGACAACCACGTGTCTCAACCATTTGAAAGTAGTCATTACCGCCAACAGCTAACTCGCTCGTGCGCTCAACACCTTCTGACCAGACCCGATGGTCCCCTGACCGAACGCACCACGCTCCAGAGTCCGATCGTGAACAGAGATGTTCCAGAGATGCTTTCAATGACCCGATGCGTCTGGTCCTAGCTGACCGGACTCGCCATAGCGTCCGGTCACGCACACCTCGCTGTGACGTCTGAGGAATAGTGCCAGCGGCACATCCGATCGCGCCCCCTGGCCAGAGTCTGATCGTAGCCTCGCTACTGCGCCTCCCCTGCATTGGATGACCAGACGTGCGGCTATGGGTCCGATCACTTCTTCGCTCAGGGTCCGGTGAAGCCACTAAGGCTGGCCGAGACCCAGGTTTTGGCATCGGACTCGTGCCCTCAGGGTCCAGTCGCCGAGACCTAGAGTCCGGTCCCACTACTTTCCTCCTTTTCTTCTCCAAGTTGATCCAAATCAACTCCAACTTCTTCTCCTTTATAAATATGCCAACACCACGAAGTATACAACACCTTGTGCAAGTGTGTTAACATTTTCACAAATATTTTTCAAATGATTAGTCACTGAATTCACCATGCCACTCGATCCTAGCAACGATGCAAAGTTAGATCACTCGAGTGGCACTAGATGACCGATTTGCAAATAAGTTTGCCCCTCTTGATAGTACGGTCCATCTATCTTAAACCCGATCATAAACTTCTCTACACACCTATGACCGGTGAAATTAAATGCCCTACAAATATACCTTTTCCTTGCGCATTCCATTCCATCTCGTCCATCATTGATGCAACACATGCACCAACCCATCACAAATGATATCATCCACTTCATATCATCACATGACCGTATTGGTTCATCGATCTTGACTTCACTTGCTCTTCATTGTTGCTTCGGTCCATCGGCGCCAAGTATCACTCAACTTGCCCTTCATACTTGCAATCGATCCATCAAGCCAAGTCTTGTCTTGATTTTCTCCACCTTACTCACATGACTCAATGTCATGTCTCATATGCAATGAGCTCCTTCATCACATGTGTGAGCTTTGCAACATATCCAAGCCATCTTCACCATCATGGCATGAGTTGCTCATACAAGTGTATCAGTGGACTAATCACCTCACATTCAAACACATTAGTCCACCTAGGTTGTCACTCAATTAACAAAACCAAACTATGGACCTTTCAATGTGCCCCTCCTATATCCTTCTTCTAATATGCTAGAATTCAAGAGCAATCTAGAATGTTCCTTCAAAGTACAATAAGGGATGGGATGGTTTTCCAAAAGTGCAATGTTTTTATTGGTGGGGACCATCCGAAAAGATAACCTGAACTCTAGGATTACATGAATTTTGGGACAAGATTTGAACTGCAGGATTACCAGCTCATTCGGATGGTCTGCAGCACAGTGTTTTTTGGATTTTTTTGGATGATTGAATAGTATTCTGTGAGAGAGAATAAGCTGAAACAAGCTGAAAGTATACCAGCTGAACACGGTGTATATGTTTTGTGGGACGGAGAGAGTAAGCTTTATGGTGGAACCCACCAATAAAAAAATACTTATGCAATTAAAAAACATGTTAACTCTGCATTTCCAGTGAAGATTGTAGATGGTTTTTCTTTAGTTCTAGGTGTGTATTGAGAAGGAGACAGCAGGGGCACATGTGTAATTTCACATCTTCGCTAGTGTGGCCTTGAAAAATGAGATTTACATGTTTTGGGGATGGAGAGAGTAGTAGGGAAGTGGCCCAAGCAAATAGCGCAGGTAGCTATGTATTTTAAAATTGCAGCATTTAGATTTTTTTACTTAAAAACATTTTTCGAGTAGTACTGTTTATTTATTTTGACTATAATTTGTACTCTCTGTGTCTCCACTATATGCATCGAATGCATTTCATATAGTTATCATAGACAAGTTTCTTGTACAGGCCTATTGACTTGTTAACAAATTTCATATAGTATTGATACATGTACTACTGTTTTGGGACATTCATGTGCTACGTTGTGAAGTGGACAAAGACATGCCCGCCTTAAAAGAGCGCAAGGATGGTGCTTCGTGTGAAAGAGGTACTTGGGAGTTGGGACTGCTTCTGAACTCAGCTGATAAAAGGCAAAATATTTAGTGCAAATCACATCTTTAGTGCAATCCGTGAAAACCCCATTAAAACCATACTTAGGAGTTTTCAAAAAACTTAAAACTATGCATACCAATAGTGCATCTATAGACATGCATTGTGACAAAATTTGAGATTCAAACTCGTTTTGTAAAAATTCATATGAAAATAACAAATTTGATTTGCATATGCACTAGAGGTGCGCCAATGCATATGCAAATGAAATTTGTTATTTTCATATGAATTTTTGCAAAATGAGTTTGAATCTCAAATTTTGTGACAGTGCGCATCTATAGATCCATTATTGGTGTACATAGTTTCAAATTTTTTGAAAACTCCTAAATATGGTTTTGCAAAGGGTTTTCACGATTGCACCGAAGACGTGGTTTGCACTGAATATTCCTGATAAAATGAGTGTAAAGAACTAGTTAAACTTTGACATATGGTTATTCGTGAATAACCTACCACTAAAAACTCGTATGAATGTTTTTCCCGAGTTGGCAAATTAACTAGGAGATCTAGGTATATAGTATTTCTTTTATAGAGTTATATGTACACTGAGGACAACTGCTGCACACACATGATCACGCAATGATGCAAGATGGATGGAAAGAAAGATCCACATGATTAAAGCCGTGCGCTGTCGTCTCTCGGCGACTTTACAATGTTCCCCCACACTCCTGGTGATCGAGTGCTAATGGAATGCTGCCGCAGTGTGCTGGACTGCTGGTATCTTTGGTGCCGTCAGCAAAGATGCTGGGATGAGCAGCTGGGGCCACTGCAGGAGGTTTTTGTCTTAAGAAAAGCATTTTACTTGTCGGAGACTAAAGTGGATTGTGCCCGTGATCTTTATGGTCCCATGCACAAGACATGCATGCAAGCATATGATCTTTGTCTTTTTTTCATGGAGGATGGAAGCAATGCTTACCTGCATTGTTCTTCTGGAGCTTGTCGAAGACAAGGTGACATGCTCTTTGCATCAGTTATGTTCAGATGGCTATTTGGCCCGCACACGCTAGAGACTGACTGCCAATGCTCTGAATTCCGGACATGTGACCACATAAGAAGAAAAAAGAAAAGAGCTAGGTGGTTTGGCCACCGTCCAGCTCATCCCCTCTGTTTTCTCTGCATCTTGTAACCCAGCTAATGAAATCTCTAATCATTTGCTAAAAGGAAAAGTTAAATGTTCAGATGATCAGTTGATAGCCACATGACCTTGGCTTGGGCTTTTGATCAACAGATCGGCCCATAACTGTTGAGCCCTGTCTCAGCTTCCGTGGTTCCCTTTTTAATCATTTTATAGTGTCAGCAAAATAAATGCATACCTCAAGGAGTCAAACTTTTCAAAATCTGACCAAATATATATATATATATATATATATATATATATATATATATATATATATATACTAATATCTATGATGTGTAATGAGTTTGACTCTTCGATAAGCTTATTTGAAAATACAAATGTTAATATTATTTTCTCTATACTTAGTCAAACCTGAAAAGAGTTTGACTCTTCGAAGTGAAATATACATTTATCTTTGAACAGAGGGAGTACTTCCTTCGTCAGTTTCACAGCTTAGCTATTTAGAGAAAACAAGAACAACACAAACGTTGGGTAGTTGTTAACGTACTCCACAGAGTTACAGAAAATCACCAGCAGATACAGAGAAAATCAGGGTTGGGGGGAGTGTCGTTAAACCATGCTGTCAAGTATACTATTGCGATGTCAGGATCACATCTACAGCCCGTCCATGTTCTCTTTATTACCAAATAACACCATGTTATCGTCAAAGAATCTACAGATCAGAGGGGCACCGACTTTTGGTCGCAATAGCAAGCCATCTCCTGGTTCTTGGCATGTCCAATTATCCCCATAGAAGAAAAATAAAGCCATAGGCCATAATTATGAATTTGCCGACGGCCATACTGTAACCGCACGCTTTACATAAGCAAGCACTACTAGTTACTGTTCCCGCTGTTACCCAAATGTGCGTTAAAACAGCTGGAACGCAAAAGAGAAACTGCAGCACCAAAATTCTTCATGTTTGTCTCGCCAGAAACCTAAAATATAACTCCCAGCTTGTGTCAGTTTTGATCCTATTTTTATTGAAGGAGCATCTAGAATGGCAGCAAACAGCAAACGACTACAGCTTACTCCCCTTCAGATCCCTCCCCTTCCATTGGCAGAAACACCCATCTTCTGCTCAAATCTCCGACATTAGATCTCCTGAACTTTGTTAGGGTGAAAAAAAAACAATGAGGCCAGCAACAATGGCTGCTACACACCTCGACGCTGAGTTGCAGCACAATGAGAGACGCCCTCTCTTGTCAAACAGAGCTGATGGAAACAACAACATGAGCCCCATGCAAAAAGCAATAGGCCAAACATACCAGAGCACTGCCCACCTCGCCAAACTCCTTCCTTCTGGCACTGTTCTTTCTGGCAAAACAAGGCCACTGCAGTGACATGAACCGAATGATGACAGGAGGGCTCGTGGTGCTCTGTGCATTATCCTGCTTTGTTCTCAGCTTCACAGATAGCTTCAGGGATGAGGAAGGGAAGGTACGATACGGGTTTGCCACATTCAGGGGATTGTGGGTCATTGATGGTGGGGCTCCTCTTGAACCACTTGCAGCAGCAGGATTCAGGATGCGGTTTCTAGACTTTGTACATGCCATTGTTTCAGCTATGATTTTTGTAGCAATCGCATTGTTTGACCAAAATGTGGTGTCCTGCTTCTATCCAACACCATCCGAGGATACAAAGCAACTTCTCACAGCATTACCAGTTGCCATTGGGATCATTGGAAGCCTGCTATTTGTTAGCTTCCCTACCACTCGCCACAGCATTGGCTCCACACTCTCTTCACAATAATAGGGTCTTCAAATTTTTGTCTGCCCTGGTTCCTGCTGAATCAATTAGTTGTAACTTGTAAGCCACTTGAGTAGGTTGGAGATGTATAGCATTACAACAAACATCTATCTCTAGCAATAATATTTTGGGAAGAGTTTCACTTAATGGCGAAAGTGAAATTGATGGTGACATTTGACAGATGGGTTTTGTATATGAAATCAAAATCGATGCCTGGTACATATGATATGTTTGTAGTATCAACTGTGAACAAAGGGCACCCATACAAAATCATGAAACTGTTTGGTTGACCATCACAACCTGGCAAACTAAAACATTACTTCTTGAATAAAACTCGTATCATTTCATTTTATAGTTATTTCTGCTGTTGAATAGTTTGAGTTAGAAGGGCGGGCCTGGTGCAAGCGGTAGAGTCTTACCGCCTGTGACCGGAAGGCCCGGGTTCGAGTCGCGGTCTCCTCGCATTGCACAGGCGAGGGTAAGGCTTGCCACTAACACCCTTCCCCAGACCCTGCACAGAGCGGGCGCTCTCTGCACTGGGTACACCCCCCTGAATAGTTTGAGTTAGCAATTGTATGCCACCTCCAACGAGGATATGCAAATGGAATGCGAATGAATGGTCAGAGTGATTGCAAGTTGCAATAAACTAGCTCTGCATTTCAGGGGGACTATATGAAAACTTTTGGCATTCTGTACAATTATGAAAATCTTCACTTTGGTTTTGATCAATTAGTATCGCATGCATGTTGTCTTAAGATTGTTTGTGTCAGTTTCGTTATTTTTATATCTTATGATAAATTAAGTAGATGGGGACATCATAAACAGAAGTTGATAATGACCAGTCTGAACCCTAAACAAAACTATAATTGTTTCCAGTACAAACACCAATTATATTTTTTCTGTGTTTTATCTAGACAATATTTTCTTCCTTTGTTAGAAAGCAAAATGAGAGCATATGTGCAGAACAAAGATATTTTGTCATTTCTAGTTATGAATAAGCTAGCAAATAATAGAGAAGTAGCACCATGCCAACACAGCATTTATGCCTTCTATTCCATTGTCGAATAACACCAAGCACAAGACACAACTATCCATCAGAGGAACATAACCAGCACATACAGCAAACAATAACTTAACTCTATTTTACTTGGTCAATAAATTATAAATCTCAAGTTCTCAATATTACTAGCAGTCTAGCACGGATGTCTCAATAGTTACATCTAACTACTTTTGGTATGCAATAGTTTGAGCTATAAGCTAAGCTGTATCCTCTACTTAAAAACATGAACATTAAGTTCCTACTTCTGGGTCTTTGAATTAGGGGGCTTTCTTTTGTTTCTTTTCTCGCAATGAAAAAGCCTCTCCCCACACCCACATCAAACAATCACACCAATACTCTATGAAAGCAGGTCTGTAGTATACAGAAGGGACATTGGGAGATATAATCACATCATACCTGACGAGTAAGCTGGCCAAGATGTTTAGGTGAGACACCAGGTACTAGCACAACATAGAGCCAAATTTCTCTCAAATCAACTAACAGTTAGCCGGTCCCAAATTTCCTCGGCTTCTTGCCTCACCTTCTTCTTACTCCAGTATCCACTAATAATAGCATCCCATGTCTCCCTCTCAGGGATGCATCTCTCTGACAGCATGTCAAGCACAACATGGGCAGCCTTTTCTATGTTCTTTTTGGAGAAGCTCTCAACAAGAAGATGGAAAGTGGTTGGGTCGGTAGAAATACTGCGAGTCCTTGTGCTCTGGTAGGCCTGAAAAGCCCTACCAAGTTCACCCTTGGCACACAATGCTGTCAGCGCGGTATTGTTTATCCTGGCATGCAAGCTCCAAGTCACCCGGTTCGGTTCAATACCGGCAAGAACCATCTCATCCAGGTAATTTGCAGCCTCCACAGCCCTTCCTGCATCACATAGCCCAACAATTAGCTTCCCAAACAACCCAGCATCAGGCTTCCGCCCCTGTAGTCGCATCCGGTCCAAGACCTCCATTGCCTCACTCAGCATGTGCTCCTTACAGAGTCCATCAATCACCGAGCTATATGTGATCGTATTTGATAGCTTCTTCTCCTTGATCATCCTATCCATCAATTCTAACGCTGATGCGGCGCGTCCACCCTTGCACAGTCCATCAACCAGCGAACTATAAGTGACCAGATTAGGCGAGACCCCTCTCCTCCCCATTTCATCAAATATCTTTAACGCATCATCAAAGCAACCCTCCCTTGCGAGCCAATGGATAACAGTGGTATAAGTAACAACGGTAGGTGCAATGCATTTCCCAACCATCTCGGAGAACATCTCGAGGGCCTCGGCCAGGCGGCCACGGCGGCAGAGCCCGTCGATGATGGTATTGTAGGAGCAGACGTCTGGCTTGGGGATGTTCCGGAAAAGGCGGAGAGCGTCTTTGATGTGAGCGGCAGCGTCGGAGCAGTGGGCCTTGAGGAGGACGTTGTAGGTGGCAGCGGTGGGGGCGAATCCGGCGGCGCGCATGTCGGCGAGTAGGGAGCGGGCCAGGGGGAGGTGCGAGTGCGCGACGAGAGCGGCGAGGACGGCGTTGTAAGAGCGAGCAGAGTGGGGGAGCGCGAGGTCGGAGGGGGCGGAGCGGAAGAGGTGGAGAGCGGCGAGCGGGCGGTGCGTGCGGGAGAAGGCGCGGAGGAGGCCGAGGAAGGGAGGCTCGAGGGCGGCAACGGAGGGGAAGACCCCGCGTGAGCGGGAGAGAAGGGAGGTGGCGAGGGGGAGGTGGCCGGCGGAGGCGAGGCGATAGGTAAGGAGAGAGACGGTGGCCGGAGACGGGGTGATGGGGTCTGCCGCAGAAGTGGAAGCGGCGGTGGCAGCGTCGAAGATCGCAAGGGCGCGGCGAGGGTCCCGTTCGGCCCGAACTAGGCGGTGGAGGTGGTCTGCGGTGAGGGTCTTCGGCCATTTGGGCGGCGTGGGGTTGGCCAGCGGCATGGAGGCGGTGGTAAGAGGTAGACCTAGACAGGTGTTCGGCGGAATGCCGAGGAGCGCGAGGATGCGTGGGCTGGAATGGCTCAATGAGCAAAGAAAAACAGCGGGGAGGCGGCAAGCGGTCACCGTCGGACGCATCCTCCAGGGTTCCTCCAAAACAAGGAAATCTGACTTGTCAAAAAAAACAAAGAAATCTGTTTTTTTTTTCTTTAATTTGTTTTACTAAAAATAATTGCCCCAAATAAATTAGCAGAAATATACTCCGATTGCCAATTGAAACGGTGAGATTATTCTGACCATTCAAATGGCGGAACTTACCTTTTCTATGCTGTATATCTTAAAAATCATAAGTTTTCTCAAGCACACCAATCACATGTTCGAGTCAATCTTATTGATGATAGGAAGCTAAGTTCATGCTTTGCTCTAAGTTGAGGTCTAGCCAGTAGATAGTAGAAAGATGGCTAAATCCAAGTTTATGTTGGGTCCCTCAATCCATCTATTTTTGCTTTCGCGCTGAGAATTTTGCCCTTGTGAAGTTTAATGGAAAAAAAAGTTTATGAGATTGTAGTGCTCGATAAGATATGAACAATTTGGGGCAAAATCGTTTGAACCCATCTTGAAACAAAAATAATAGAAGTCTGGCGTTAAGATGGTCCCAAATAAAAAGTTTGTGAAGTTATAATTCTGTACATCTAGATTCATATATAACTTTTATATGTACATCCAGATCCATATGAAAATTTATAATCTTTAATATATACCATGTAAAGAAGAAAAAATCCACCAACTAAATTAGCGAAATTTAAGGATCGATTTGGTGATTTGGTAGGGCTCTTCCTGCTTTAAATTCTTCATGGAAGTTGAATATATATGAGAAGTGATTCTCTGACTGAAATTGATCCACTATGATTTCGGATGAACTGCATATAGTGATTCTATGCGTGAAGTGAATCAGGATAAGCTATTTTTTTCACCTCCGAGTGTGGAGGTATAACCCCAGGTACTACTGCGGGCATATCCCTTGGTAGATTGCCGACCAGATTTCATCGACAGTTGCACGCCAGGTAGAGGGTGTATGTGCTGATTCCATGGCGAACGGGATCTCAAGACTTACGTCCCGGCAAGATCGACTTTCATCTTGCCTGCGACGTCAACACGGAGATTTGCTGCCGAACTAAAGTCGCCGTGCGAAGACCAACAACCCAGATTGAAGACTCGCGTGGCCATGCAACAGTCGAACCCGAAGTCTACTCCGATTAAGGTGGGGCCAGCAGGTTTCCATTAACTTGGTGAAGGCATCGGACGAGTACAAGAAGGCGCTAGATCCAGGCGAGTCCGTGCACCGCATCTGCTACATCTCGCACTGCCTGGAGCCTCTGTTTGTCGCTGCCGTTCTGTTTTCCGTGGAGTCCGTTTGTAACGTTACGATCGCTTAGATTAAGGCCTAAAAAATTTAAAAAATAAGTTTTCGGGTGTTAAAAATTTTAAAACTCACAAGAAAGGATAATTAAATTGTATGTCTCATTTTTATGAGAAGAGAAGCGAACGGAATATTACGAGTTAGATCAATTAATGTGTAAACATGTTTATGAAATTCTAATAAGAAAAATAGGATAAGTTGTTTTAGATGTTCGGCATGAAAAACGGTTTCTGTAAATGAAAATGTGACATAGCTTATAATTAGAAAATGTCCTTTTTGAAGAATTATAGTATGCAAAATACTTAAATAGTGCTTTAATATTTTATTCCCACGAGTTAGTACGAAGTATGGACTAGGTCATGACATGTTGTCTAGTTGAAAATGACGAAGTTCCGACCTTTTAAAAATTCAATCACTGTGTTAATAGTTGTTTAGTTCAAGCGGGACTCTCGTCCTTTCTAAGTCTGTAACGATAATCGACTATGTCATTTCGACATTTAAATTCCAACAAACATGATTAAGCAATTTTTATATGTTGGAGCACTATTGGTTGCCCCAAGGTGAGCGCATGAGCATAGTGCAGGTTATAGTCGTGTTAGGTGTTGCGATACTCTCACAAAAATTGTTCGAACTTCGCTAAGAACGCGCTGCGAATTATAATCTGGTGCTCGTTCACGAACCAGCGTTCAACGTGACGAACCCAGATTAGCATGCTTCTATCTCCCCTTCTGGTTATCCTCTTCATGTGCCGATCGTTTCTTTCGAATGTTGGTACTACGGGCCTAGGGATGGGAGGGAGCCTCAAACATGATCGTTGACAGTTTTTCGTTCGCTTTAAAACTCACACATAGCTCCCAGTCAGACCATTCGGCCGGGAGTGCGCGGTCACCGCGTTGGCAAGTGGCGTGGCCTAAGCCTGGCGGCGGAGCTGCCACCGTGCGGCCCTGAAGTCGCCGCGTCGACCAACAACCCAATGCAACAATGAACCCGCGTCTACTCCGATTAAGGTGGGGCCAGCAGGTTTCCATTAACTTGGTGAAGGCATCGGACGAGTACAAGAAGGCGCTAGATCCAGGCGAGTCCATGCACCGCATCTGCTACATCTCGCACTGCCTGGAGCCTCTGTTTGTCGCTGCCGTTCTGTTTTCCGTGGAGTCCGTTTGTAACGTTACGATCTTGCTTAGTGCTTAGATTAAGGCCTAAAAAATTTAAAAAATAAGTTTTCGGGTGTTAAAAATTTTAAAACTCACAAGAAAGGATAATTAAATTGTAGGTCTCATTTTTATGAGAAGAGAAGCGAACGGAATATTACGAGTTAGATCAATTAATGTGTAAACATGTTTATGAAATTCTAATAAGAAAAATAGGATAAGTTGTTTTAGATGTTCGGCATGAAAAACGGTTTCTGTAAATAAAAATGTGACATAGCTTATAATTAGAAAATGTCCTTTTTGAAGAATTATAGTATGCAAAATACTTAAATAGTGCTTTAATATTTTATTCCCACGAGTTAGTACGAAGTATGGACTAGGTCATGACATGTTGTCTAGTTGAAAATGACGAAGTTCCGACCTTTTAAAAATTCAATCACTGTGTTAATAGTTGTTTAGTTCAAGCGGGACTCTCGTCCTTTCTAAGTCTGTAACGATAATCGACTATGTCATTTCGACATTTAAATTCCAACAAACATGATTAAGCAATTTTTATATGTTGGAGCACTATTGGTTGCCCCAAGGTGAGCGCATGAGCATAGTGCAGGTTATAGTCGTGTTAGGTGTTGCGATACTCTCACAAAAATTGTTCGAACTTCGCTAAGAACGCTAGCCTATAATGTGCTCGTCACGAACCAGCGTTCAACGTGACGAACCTAGATTAGCATGCTTCTATCTCCCCTTCTGGTTATCCTCTTCATGTGCCGTCGCTTTGTGTTGGTACTACAGGCCTAGGGATGGGAGGAGCCGCTCGCTTTTCGTGCAGCTTCCACCTCCGCCACTCAATCCACCTACCCCGCCTTACTCTCGGCGTGATGTCGCCACCGTTGCAGCGTGCATTGTCGTGGGGCCGCTGTCGCCTCGCCGCTGCCTCTCGGCCATGGCCGGCAGTACTCTCTAAAGGCTCCCCACGAGCACTAGGCAGCGCGATCCTTGTCCTCCCTCGTGCGACTGTGCCACGTGCCACCATGCCTTGTTGGTCTTGGTCGGTCGCCTCGGCCTGGGCCGCTCCCCGCGCCATGGTGGTGGCAGTGCACCGCTTTCTCCTTTCCCCTTTCTTATTCACTGGCTCAAGGTTTTCCGGTCTAATTTCTAGCGTCGCCGTGTAGTAGAGGGAGTCAGCTATGCGCCCCATTCGCACCAGGTCCAGTCGTCGCCTATCGCGGTCAAATTTTGATTTCTTCTCGCCGCCGGTCATGGACGCCGCCGAACCGGTAGATTGGGAGGTGCGTCTAGTAGGAAGGGTGATAGTTAAATTGCTCATGACCCTGTGCTCGTCTTGACTCCCTCAGCCCGGTGCTTGCGTTGTTTTGGACAGGGTGCTCATCGTCGGTGCGGTGATGCGCTGGTGCCATGCTCGGAGCGCCGCCGCGTGGTGTGGGCGCACGTGGCTAGGGTTTTTCTGACTTTCCCATTCGCAACTGGGTGCTCGGCTAGCTTCGGGGTAAGTCCTTGTTGCTCACTTACAAGCTCTACCATATCGTCAGCGCGTAGTTTCGTCGGAACAGGTTCGCCGCCCACCATGGCAGACTACGACAGGGCATCACCGAGTGCCCAACCGCCACCCATCGCTGTGGGTTTAGTCGTAGATGGTGGTCGATCCATTAGTACCGTCGCATTAGGTCTAGTACGTTCGGCGTAATCGCTATCGCCGCCGGTGTGCTGCGCCACCGCGCGCGGGCGCGCCGAGGGCTGCCTCGTTGCGAAGGCAACACATTCTAGGGACTTTAATACAAAACGTGAGTTTGCAGTAATAGTGTTGTGTCGCTCTGCCTAATTATCCTAAAAATCGAGTCCTCTTTTGCAAAGTGCCGCGCGCGGGGGCTTTCCCCCGCCTTGGGCCTTTTTGGGCCACTGTGGCGCGCACGCGCCTGCGCCCCGCACTGGGCCGGCAGGCCAGATGGGTTAATTTTGGCCCTTTTCTTTTTCCATGTATTTACTAATTTAGTTTCTAAGCCAAACTTGTAAATTCAATACCAATTTGTGTAGCTAACCAAAAATTGTGAAACTTATTTTGTTAGGTTCCTAAAATTATGATCTATCTTCTAGTGTATTTTATTCACATAGTTTCATAGAATTTTCAAGAGTAATCTAATTAATTCAAGATGCTTAATAGTGTTAAAGCATAAACTTGTAGGAATTGTTGTGATGAATGGGTAGTATGAGGGTTGTGAGTATGAAAAGCATGGCACTAAGCGGTGTGAAGTTACCATCTACATTGGGAAGAGTGTGGAGTTGCCTGGCATCACTGAAGCCTGGAATGTGACCACAACTGGGTTTCGCTTCGTCGACACCTACCAAGTTATGGCCCGCAAAGCCTTGTGGTACCTTTGCTAGATCTATGAAGAGCACATTGCTCATACCCCTATGAGGTTCTTTCCACCTTTGGAAAAGAATCGACGAGCATGGAGGGCTCGAATGGAGGCTTTACAAGGGAGGGCTGCGCAAGAAGACAGTCCAACCGTGGTGCACTTGACCATGTACCTGCTTGCTCTAGATGAGCAGTATGACCGGCAAGCCTCAGAGCTAAGAAAGTGCCTCTGGCGAGCCGAGGAAGCCGAGATCTTCTCTAGGATGCTCTAGGTGTAACTTGTCGAAGTGCATGCCAGTGCGGCAGCCGCGGAGAGTCATGAGACTGTCATGTTGGAAGCCCTAAAGGAGGCCAAAGATCAGCATGCCCATCAGTTGGGAGAGGCTTACCTTGTCACTAGGGCCAAGCGCAAGACGTTGGCTGCTGAAAGGCAGGATCCCTTGATCTTGGAGGGAATCCCTGTCCACCCGCTAGAAAGAAGGAGAACTGGTGTTGCAGTACCGCTAGCACCCCCACCCTAGGAAGTGTTAGAAGTAGAGCCCTTGCTTCCTCTCACTCAGCCACTGCCTAGAGAGGAGGTAGATCCATAGCCAGGGCGGTAGAAGAATCCGCTAAGCCTGAGAATGAAGATGGGTGGTCCGACAAAATAGATTAGTTGCCTTAGGGAGATGTACCCGTAGTTAGTAGTGTCTTTCATCGCTGTCCTATAGTATTGTAATCTTTCTGTTGTATTTCGTTCGTAGTTCTTGAGGTTGTCCAATCATAGGGAAGGTGAACGATGTGTCGAGAATGGGAGAGTGAGTGCCTGTAAGTTGTACCAGCATAAAGACGTTCGAAATGTGCATTTTATTTATTTCGCTGTGGTTATTGCGTCCACCTACCCTTAAGTTTTGTTAGACGCACTTAGGGTTTTCAAGGGTGATGTTAAGCGGATTACAAGAGAAGTTACCATTCAGATGCCAATAGAACAGTCATGGTCGGATAACATAGGACACTGTATCGGCTTATTGTGGATGTCCCGGCAGAACACTTGAATCATTTAAATCAAATCCGTTATTGGATTTAAATTTCTTGTCTCTTGTTGCGAAAGGAACCCTTGCTATTTGAATCTTCCCTTGCAATACTCTTTTGATTCTGTGGTCTATGACCCCACCGCCTTCATTGCGTGTAAGTTGGTAGTAGTTGCCGGGTTAATAGCTTATGGTGCCATGACAAAACCGAGGGCCCCTGTGGAACAGTTGTCACATGGTGACGCTGCTCGGCACGCGCTGGTATCGAGGTTGTTGACCATGTATAGTTACCAAGTTACACCGCCATACCATTTTGATACAAATTTTTTTCTTGGAAATATTCAGGTGTTCCAAACAGAAAATCCGCAACGGGTTGATGAAATAGTCTTCCCTCAAGTAAACAAGAGGAGGTGGTTTTGGAGGAAGATCATACGACATGGTCTTAGTCGACATGAAAGATGGATGTGGTCAAGGAAGGGAAAGAAAAAAAGAGTAGCAAGAAAAGTTAGCCGTGGGTAGTCGGGAGTGAGTGGAAAAGCTTGAGTGGACATCATGTCCCAAGCCTTGTGTCTAGCTCAACCACATTACACATGCCGGGCACTATTATTGCGTGCCCTGTGGACGCCGTCTGTATCGGGCCCATTAGCACCCCGAATGCCACACTAGCTGTCCTCGTGCACTGTGCGATTTTTCTTTTCTTGGCATACCGTTGGCTCTCGACCCCATGCCCTCGTCCATGTACCGGACCCTCCTTCCCCATCTTTTTCCTTCTTTTTGGGACATGGTCGCCCGCACACCTTCCCCGCCGAGCGAATCCCCTCCTCTCCTCTCCTTATCCTCCCTCCGCCCGCTCACGTAGGGAGCGCACCGTGGCCGACTTTATCCCCGGAGCGTGAGCCGTCAGTGCCTTCCCTGCCCATTGCCTCCACTTCCGGTGCACTGCGCCCCATCCCCGTTCGTCACTATAAGATTGAAAGCTCTAGTTTGGTTTTGGTGAATTGATGAAACCCTAAGTGCTAACCTAGTTTATCAAGTGATCATGAGATAGGTAGCACACACCAAGTGGTGAAGCAAATGAAGATCATAGCATGATAAAGATGATGGCATGGTGATGATCAAGTGCTTCGACTTGGAAAGAAGAAAGAGAAAAATAAAAAGGCTCAAGGCAAAGGTATAATTTGTAAGAGCTATCTTGTTTTGGTGATCAGGACACTAAGAGAGTGTGATCACATTTAGGATTGATAGCCGTACTATTAAGAGGGGTGAAACTTGTATCGAAATATGGTTATCAAAGTGCCACTAGATGCTCTAACTCATTGCATATGCATTTAGGATATAGTGGAGTGCTAAACCCCTTGAAAATGTTTGTGAAAATATGCTAACACTTGTGCACAAGGTGATACACTTGGCGGTGTTGGCACATTTACAAAGGATTCGGCGCTTTCGGGAAAATGGAATGCCTATTTTCTATTGCGCCGGATGCAAATTCTTGTGGTTGGCACATTGGAGCAAGGGTGGAGAAGATAGAAGTGAGAACAGAGCTGATGCCAGCGTCGGTCCAGTGACCGGACGCTGAATCCAGAAGCACCGGACGCTGACTGCCCGCGTCCAGTCGCGTTGACTGTCGGTACAGTGGCTATGGTTTACCACCGGACGCTGGGCTGTGTCCGGTCGAGGTGGACCGGACGCGTCCGGTCGAGGAAAACCAGGTCTTGACCCTTACTGTACTCGACCGGACGCTGAGGTTCTAACGTCCGATCAGTTTTAACCGGAGCGTCCGGTCAGCGTCATAGCCGTTGGAATCTGACGAACAACGTTTGAAGCCGATGCCACATGGCGTCCATCTGTGGACCGAACGCTGAGTCCAGGGTCCGGTCAAGTGGACCGGAGCGTCCGGTCAGAGCACAGAGTACCCAGTGAAGGGGTACAACGGCTCTATTTCGTGGGGGCTTCTATTTAAGCCCCAAGGCCGGCTGTGGCTCATCTCTCTTGGCCATTTCTATTGACATAGCATACTTGTGAGCTTAGTCAAAGCCCTCCCACTCATCTAGATTATTGATTCATCATCATAGTGAGATTGGGAGTGAATCCAAGTGCATTGCTTAAGTGATTGCATCTAGAGGCACTTGGTGATTGTGTTTCGCTGTGGATTTCGCTTGTTACTCTTGGTGGTTGCCGCCACCTAGATGGCTTGGAGCAGCAAGGATCGTTGAGTGGAGGAGGTGATTGTCTCCGACTCCGATCGTGGTGATTGTGAGGGGTTCTTGACCTTTCCTCGGTGGAGCACCAAAAGGTACTCTAGTAAATTGCTTGTGGCTTGTGTGATCCTCATCTTGTGTTGGTTGTGCAGCACCCTATTGAGGGTTTGGTGAGTGATGCCAATCAGCAAGTGAACCTCCAAGTGAGTGAATCGCCACAACGAGGACTAGCTTGCCGGCAAGCAAGTGAACCTCGGTAAAAATCATTGTGTTCATCATTTGATTCCAAGGTGATTGGTCTACATTGGTATTCATTATTGTGATTGATTGGTTCCTACCACTACACGGCGGTATAACTCTCTTGCTCACTCTTACATTACCGCAAACTAGTTATCAAGCTCTTTAGTGTAGCTAGTTGTGAGAGCTTGTTTGTTTGATTAGTGTTGCTCTTTAGTTAGTCTTTGAGAGCAACTAATTTAGCTAAGTGTCATAGCTATTGTGTGGACATACACTATTCAAAATAGAATTGTGGTAGGTGGCTTGCATTTTAGTACGCTAGCGCAACACTCGCTTCACCGCAAAATTGTCTAACACATTTTGTTAAGTGTTGTTGTAGAATTTCATTAGGCTATTCACCCCCCCTCTAGCCATTAGGACCTTTCAAAGATGCCCTTGCTCTCCTTCTTCATCCCCATCCACCTCGCATCCAAAGCAGAGCTACGAGTTCCAGTCGTCATTGTGGAACTAGGTTCGTTAGTTAGAGGTGATTGTGTAATCTGAGAAGAAGAAGGGATCTGGTTTTCAAAGAAGTTCAAGTCCCCTTGGTTAGTCTGGTCTTAGGGTTCACGATGTTTGCCTTTTTAGTCTCCTATTTTTGGATCTGTTGGACATACGCCATGTTTTGGATAATTATTTTCTTGATGTTTCTCCATTGCCCTCATCCATCTCGACTTCTAGATTAAGTCTTGGTGGTACTAGGTTGCTCTTAACCATGTATCTCTAAATCCTTGTGTGGTTTAGCGTTCGAAGTCGTGTAATCGTTAGTGTAATTTCTGATCTACGAAGTGTAATTGTGTTGTTCCCTTTTTGGATCTTGCTCCGAATCTCGGGACGAGATTCTTTTTAGGGGGGTTAGTTGTAACACCTCTGATGTTATGATCTTGTTTAGTGCTTAGATTAAGGCCTAAAAGAAATTAACAAAACAAGTTTTTGGGTAAAATTTTAAAACTCACAAGAAAGGATAATTAAATTGTAGGACTCATTTTTATGAGAAGAGAAGCGAATGGGATATTGCGAGTTAGATCAATTAATGTGTAAACATGTTTATAAAATTCTAATAAGAAAAATAGGACAAGTTGTTTTAGATGTTCGGCATGAAAAACGGTTTCTGTAAATAAAAATGTGACATAGCTTATAATTAGAAAGTGCCATTTTCGAAGAATTATAGTATACAAAATACTTAAATAGTACTGTAATATTTTGTTCCCACGAGTTAGTACGAAATATAGACTAGGTCATGACATGTTGTCTAGTTGAAATTGACAAAGTTCCGACCTTTTAAAAATCCAATCAAAGGTGTTAATGGTTGTTTAGTTCAAACGGGACTTTCGTCCTTTCTAAGTCTGTAACGATAATCAACGATGCCATTTCGACATTTAAATTCCAACAAAAATGATTAAGCAATTTTTATATGTTGGAGCACTATTAGTTGCCCCAAGGTGAGTGCTTGAGCATAGTGCAGGTTATAGTCGTGTTAGGTGTTGCGATACTCTCACAAAAATTATTCAAACTTCGTTAAGAACGCGCTGCGAATTATAATCTGGTGCTCGTTCATGAAACAGCGTTCAACGCGACGATCCCAGATTGGCATGCTTCTATCTCGCCTTCTGGTTATCCTCTTCACGTGACGATCATTTCTTTGGAATGTTGGTACTACGGGCCTAGGGATGGGAGAGTTGATTGAGCCTCAAACATGATCGTTGACAGATTTTCGTTCACTTTAAAACTCGTGCGTAGCTCCCTGTCGGACCATTTGGTCGGGAGTGCACGGTCACTGTGTTGGCACGCGTGCATGGCCACAGGCTGGCGGGAGCTGCCCTCGGTTTGGCCACGGTGTGGCCGTGCCTTGGCTAGCCCTGGCTACGGCGCCTGCTGCTGGCCAATGGTCTCGGTACTCCCCTTGGCCGCCGCTGCCATCGGGCGTGGTGTGGCCGTAGCCGCTCGCCGCCGGGAGCGAGCTGATGTCGACCGTAATGCTGTCTGCGTGCGCATACAGGGAGGTGCCCTTGTCCGTTGCCTTTCGGTCACTACAGCGCTCGCTCTCCGCCACTCAATCCACCTACCCCACCTTACTCTCGGCATCGTGACGCGCCTTACTGCATCGCGGGGCCACGCTGCCGCGTGCACATGGCCGAGCAGGTACTCTCTAAATGCTTCCCGCGAGGACTAGGCCGCGCGATCCTTGTCCTCCCTCGTGGGACTATGCCACGTGCCGCCATGCCTTGTCGATCTTGGTCGGGTCGGGTCGCCTCGGCCTAGGGCGCTCCCCGTGCCATGGTGGTGGCAGTGCACCGCTTTCTCCTTTCCCCTTTCTTATTCACTGGCTTGAGGTTTTCTAGTCTAATTCCTAGCATCGGCATGTAGTAGAGGGAGTTAGCAAGGCGCCCCATTCGCACCAGGTCCAGTTGTCGCCTGTCGCGGTCGAATTTTGATTTCTTCTCGCCTCCGGTCATGGACACCACCGAACAGGTAGACTGGGAGGTGCATCTAGTAGGAAGGGTGATAGTTAAATTGCTCATGACCCTGTGCTTGTCTTGACTCCCTCAACCCGGTGCTCGCACTATTTTGGACAGGGTGCTCATCGTCGGTGCGGTGACGCGCTGGTGCCGTGCTCGGAGTGCCGCCACGTGGTGTGGGCGCACGTGGCCAGGGGTTTTCTGACTTTCCCCTCACAACCGGGTGCTCGGCTGGCTTTGGGGTAAGTCCTTGTTGCTCACTTGCAAGCTCTACCATATCGTCAGCGCGTAGTTTTGTCGGAACAGGTTCGCCGCCGACGCGGTTCGCCGCCCACAGCGGCAGACCACAACAGGGCGTCGCCGAGTGCCCAACCGCCGCCCATCGCTATGGGTTTAGTCATAGATGGTGGTCGATCCGTTAGTACCATTGCAGTAGGTCTAGCGCATCTGGTGTAACCACTATCGTCACCGGTGTGCCGCGCTGCCGCACGCGGGCGCACAGAGGACCGCCCCGTTGTGAAGGCAACACATTCTAGGGACTTTAATACAAAATGTGAGTTTGTAGTAATAGTGCTGTGTCGCTCTCCTTGATTATCCTAAAAACCGAGTCCTCTTTTGCAAAGTGCCGCGCGCGTAGGCTTTCCCCCGCCTTGGGTCGTTTTGGGCATGCCGGCACGGCGCGCACGCACCCGCGCCCCACGCTGGGCCGGCAGCCCAGATGGGTTAAAGTCGTCCCTTTTCTTTTTCCATGTATTTGCTAATTTAGTTTATAAGCCAAACTTGTAAATTCAATACCAATTTGTGTAGCTTAACCAAAAATTATAAAACTTATTTTGTTAGGTTCCTAAAATCAAGATCTATCTTCTAGGGTATTTTATTCACATAGTTTCATAGAATTTTCAAGAGTAATCTAATTAATTCAAGATGCTTAATATTGTTAAAGCATAAACTTGTAGGAATTGTTGTGATGAATGTGTAGTAGTGTTGGCTCTGAAATTTTTATAGAAGATTCCTAACATTATTAGGTGCTCACTATAATTTTTGTAGCTCAATAGGGATTAGCTGTTAAGGTAACTAAATGAGCCCCACTAAGAAAATATATATTTAATCAATCAAATGTCAAAATAATTGGAGGTTTGTAGAACAAAAACATTCTTTGGAAACGAGACTCACTTGACAACGTGGATACATGACTTAGTTCGTTAGTCATTAGAGCTAGCTCATTAGCTTACGAGACGTAATCCTACTTCAAAGTTGCGGTTGTCGTGGATTATTTACGTCCCTTCATTGCATCCACGTATTTCATGATAGGAGCGATGTTGGATCGCGGAGTCGTCTGGAGTAGCGAAGTAGATGATGACTTGATGATCATGCCGCCATGATGAAAAGCTAACTTGGTTATATTTTACCCAGACAAGCCTCGGTGCATAACCCATATTATTCTGTACTTTAATTTATGCTTGTGCATTAAGTTTAAGGAGTTGAATGAAACCCACTTGCATATATATATATCCATTATCCTATGAGTTTTACTAGTATGACAGGATCGTATAGATTGCTATGTTATAGGACTCTAGTAGAAGTCAAGTGATTGCATGTCACTCGCGAGAGATAGGAAAGATATTATTATTGTTATTATATTATTATCACATGGAATATATATGAATGATAATTGGAGACCGGGCGGAAATGTACTTTGCATCTGGACTTGGTTAGGCATTCGAGCGAGGCTCGGGTTGCATTTGTTCCGCTTATGTCGATTAAGGACCGACCGTTGCATTAGATTCTAGTTAGGTCATAGACTTATTATCCTGAGCACATACTTGTTTATGGGAGTAGAGAAGGCTCGTTGCTCTCTTGTCGTGGGTTCCGGCTCTTTCCGGACCGACTGATTAGAGGTAGGGATGGTGGAGGTCTAAGCGCCACACTGAGTCCGAGACTCAGGTGTGGGGGCTTGGAGTCCAAGTTTGAATGGGGACCTAGACCTCTTGACAAGAGAGTGATGGGTTGGTCCTGCTTGTGCCTGGGGTACAAGCGGGGCGTGTGTTTCGGGGTACCCAGTTGGGCACATTGATTCGCGAATCATCGGGTAATCCGATACGACTTGTCTATAATATAGCATCGTAGTAAGAACTATAAGATGAAAGATGATAAAATAGTCCTGATTGCTTACCATCTGCTTGAAAGTAGCACAGGTGCTTGCCTAGAATGGTTAGTTAATGAACTAATGATGACTGCTAATAAAATTGAATATAAGGATGCACACTTAGTAATGCTTCCTGCAGATGCAATAAACCCACAAGCCAGATAGCATTGCATATCATTGGAGTCTTTTCTTTCCTCTCGACGGGTAAGTCTGGCGGAGTACAATTGAGTACTCAGGGTTTGTTCTACCCTATGGCAGGTGACAGGAACATGTGGAGCTGACACTTGTGTGTGGAAACCTCCTGGTGGGCTCAACGAGGATTTCTTTAATGTTGCGGACATAGAGTTAATTTGAAACATCCAACCAAAATGTTTTACAATGGAAAACTTATAACCTCTTATGATGTATATAACGGATCATCATGTTAATGTTTAACTTGTCGTTAAATGGTTTTATTTCCGCTGAAACCCTGATAACATTGTTATATTCCGCTGTCTTAAACCATAAATACTATACTCTGAGGTTGCATGGAAAGTGACGAAAGAAATGAGTTAAGAATGTTGTAAGCTTTATTCTCTCATTTGTGATCCTGATGGAAAAATGTGGATTTTTGGTTTCTCCTTGAGGTGTGCTCGACAAAACTGCCTGATGTAGCTCACATTCGGGGTGCTTAGTGTCTAGTGGAAGACAAACGTCTCTGTAAGTGTGTTATTTTGGACGGTTCTACCACACTATTGCTTCCCCGTCACCGAGGAGCCTATTGCCTAGTCCGTGAGGCCTGGTAGATTTGGTAAGGACAAGTACGGCTAGCTCAAAAACAGCTGATGCTGATACTGATTTGTTATGAGAGAAAAATACTGTGATTTCGCTAAAACGGTACGACTGAAGTTAAGTTCAAGCGAACAGGGCATATGTGCCTTTGCATCTGCCAACAAGCAGCGACAAGCAGGCAATGAAGGAATCCATACACCATGCAAGCTAATCAAATTAGTACGAACATACTCGTGCATGTGTGTGTATGCCCAATTATTTCTTTGGTTGTACTCGGTGCCTTTGGGAGATTCAACTACATACAAGCACGAGCCGAACAAGCCTCCATCGAGTCGTAAGCGAGCCGTATGAGCTGTCAAGCGAGTCGTTCGCGCCGCATCCATCTATTCGGACATCATGACGCGTCGGCCCCTCTACTCCAATCGTTGTCAATCAAGTTAAGTCACGCTTTAATATTCTTCTAAATATTCTCTAATCTTCATACGCCTCCGATGTTTCTCCATGCTGTTTTCTTCATGATTATTCACCAAACGATATTTCTCCATTTATACCATCTTAAGGATGACATACGACTATGCCTAAGACAAATCTCCGAACAGTCATGTTTACGCTCGGAGGTCCTAGAGATAGCTCTGTCCTCGGTTTCTCTCTACACGTGAACGAGCGCCTACCCTCTGTGTTACGGGTGGGTGGCAGCGGCTCCTTGGTGACACCTTGTTTTCCTACATGTACACGGGCTCCGCACTCCACGTTATGATTTACGGGTTAGCCAGGGCTGGGGGCTCAACTACAAACTAACTAGTCGGATGATTTATATTAAATATAAACACTACTTTAAAATAACACTTAGTGTTTTCACCAACTAGGAGGAAAATATTCATATTTAAAATATGAACAAACTCTAAAATAAACATAATGTTTATTTACTCCACTCTACTGCCTTCATCGCCGAGTTCATATACTTTATTTTTTACATTATGTACTACCCGTTCTCCATATTTTTATTATAGGGGTCATGGTTCGGTCAATGAGCGATTTTTCACGCTTGGGGATTGGATCACCCGAGAAGGACAAAAGGATCATCGTCTGGGTGGTCGCACCACCTGGTAGTTGGACTTCTTCGGTGATCAACTAGTCGGACCGCTAGGTTCATAGACTTCGTCGCCGACCAGTTGGTCGAACTATTCGGTGCTCACTTCTACTCGGCGCTCATTTCGCCGCCGACCAGTTGGTTGGGCTGCTTGGTGCTCGATTCTTCACCAACCAGTTGGTCGGATTGTTCGTCGCTTCATCGTCAGCTACGCTGGGGCTCACTAGCTAAGCTGGGGACTCCTCAGCTTTAGGATTGTTTGTCACTTTATCATCAGCTACGCGAGGGCTCACCAGCTAACCTATGGACTCCTCGATGTTCGATTCTTCGTGCAAGAGTTGCCAGCTAAGCTAGGGATTTTCTTTGGTGGTCGGATTTTGCTACGTCTCATCGATGTTCTATCAAGTTGCTCTATGCTATTTAGATCAGGGTGCTGATCTTGAATATCACGTTCGGGGTCTTGATAAGTACATGTCAGATGATGTTGGCAAGCTTTCATTAAAATTCTTTGACCATGCTACAAGATTTATTTTTTCATCTTCTAGCAGACTCAAGGACTACGGTGTGTACATTGCACCTTGCGGTGCATGTACTAATTTTTTTTGTAAATGGTTTTTAGCTAAGTTGGGGACTGGCCATGATCAGCTAACATCTGGAGTCTTCTCTCTTTTAACCCTGGCACTACATGAATTATTCACCTACCACCAGGCTCGAGGACTAAGTGGCTACACTTCACCTGGCGGTGAATGTAGTGTTTTTTTGATTTATCCTCCTTATTGACTAAGTCATAGATGATAATCATCCGATCTCGCAAATGGAGTCTAAGTGGCTACACTTCTCCTAAGGGGAAGAATTTTCAAATTTTAACTTGGGCCCCTTACATCATTCTGCAAACCTTGGTTTTGAGTATGTTCGAGGTCGGCCGACCAGTTAAACTGGTCGGATGTTTGATTTAACTGCTTGGCTTCTAGTTAAATAGGTCGGACGCCTACTCCCATTGATCGACTACAAATTGAACTGCTCGGACAAGCTCAAGACGGCGTTGCTCAGCGGATACAAGGTGCTCGGGGACTAGCTGTGAGGGGTATAACTCCAGATACACATGGCAAGGGACATGGGCGCACCATTAGGGATGGTCTAGCCCACGACATCAAGACTTGCAGCACACGACACTATTTGGGTACACCGCTGAAAGCTCTAGTTTGGTTTTGATAAATTAATGAAACCCTAAATGTTAATCTAGTTTATCAAAGTGATTATGAGATAGGTGGCACATTCTAACTGGTGAAACAAATGAAGATCATAATATGATGATGGTGATGCCATGATGATGATCACATGCTTGGACTTGGAATAGAAGAAAGAAAAACAAAAAGCTCAAAGCAAAAGTAAAATTGATAGGAGCTTTTCAGTTTAGTGATCGAGACATTTGGAGAGTGTGATCACATTTAGGATAGATAGCTGTACTATTATGAGGGAGAAAACTTATATCGAAATGCGGTTATCAAAGTGCCACTAGATGCTCTAACTCATTGCATTTGCATTTAGGATCTAGTGGAGTGCTAACATCCTTGAAATTTTTTGTGAAAATATGCTAACATATGTGCACAAGGTGATACACTTAGTGGTTGGCATATTTGAGCAAGTGTGAAGAAGATAGAGTTGAAAAGGAGTTAGTCACGCTGGTCACAGAGTGACCGGACGCGTCCCGTATGGCGACCGGATGCGTCCGGTATGTGGCTCAGTACTGAATTACAGAGAGCGACCGGGCGCGTCCGGTCACCTCTGGTGTGAATCAGCGAAGTCGATGTTCAGTGTAACAGTTGATCGGACGCTGGGAGCGTCCGGTCCGGAGTGACCGAACACGTCCGGTCGGACCAGAGTGGCTCTAGGAGCTCTCTGGACTCGACCAGACGCTGCGTCTTCTGCGTCTGGTCTAGAGTGACTGGACGCGTCTAGTCGGCCCTGGGTGCTCCCTTGACTCGACCGGACGCTGCGGCTCAGCGTCCGGTCATTTCTAAATAGTGCGTCCGGTCGTATGGGACTCATGGCAGCAACGACTACTTTATTTAAAATGGGACACGTGGCGGTCAGGCAGCTATCGGACGCGTCCGGTATACACGACCGGTGCGTCCGGTGCACACGACCTGCGCGTCCAGTCGATGCGCAGTCAGCCCAATAATTGAGCCAACGACTCTATTGATTGGGGGTGTCTATAAATACCGTTTGGTCGGCTCTAGCTCACTCTCTTGGCCATTTGCATTGACATAGCAACCTTGTGAGCTTAGCCAAAGCCCTTCCACTCATCTCCATCATTTGATTCATCATCTTTGTGAGATTGGGAGAGAATCCAAGTGCATTGCTTGAGTGATTGCATCTAGAGGCACTTGGTATTCGTGTTTCGCTGCGGGATTCACTTGTTTCTCTTGGTGGTTGCCGCAACATAGATGGCTTGGAGCAGCGAGGATCATCGAGCGGAGGTTGGTGATTGTCTCCGGCTCCGATCGCGGTGATTGTGAGGGGTCTTGTGCCTTCCCCAGCGGAGCGCCGAAAGGTAACTCTAGTGGATTGTTCGTGTCATTGAGTTACCTCACTTGTGGGTAGGTTCTTGTGATATCCAATTGTGTGGACGAGGTTCATGCAACACCTTCTAGCCGCCGAACCATCAAGTGTTGGTCGACACAACAAGGACTAGCGTGCCGGCAAGCACGTGAACCTCGGAAGAAAAATTGGTTGTCTCTTGCCCTTTGATATTCTCCCGGTGATTGATTTAGTATTCATCTTGTGATTGGTTCACTTCTCTACACGGCGGTATAATCACCCTACTTACTTATTTATATTCTTATAAATTAGTTGTAGCAAGCTCTTTAGTGTAGCTAGAATTGAGAGCTTGCTTTATAGTTTAAGTTCATCTAGTGGAGCTCTTTAGTGTAGCAAGTATGATAGCTCTTAGTGAGTAGTGACATAGCAAATTGTGTGTTTAGTGATCATAGAAACTAGAATTATTGAATAGGTGGCTTGCAACCCTTGTAAAGCTAGAGCAAGTTTATATTTCGCTATTTGTTATACTAATTAAATTGCTCTAGTTGATTTATAGATTTTTAAATAGGATATTCACCCCCTCTAGCCATATTAGGACCTTTCAATCGCAAGGCACCTAAAAGATCCGATCGGATATTATAGATATTGTAATCTAAATAGAATATTTGCCATGTAACCGACTAGGATACTTTTCTCGTAACCCTACCCCTACAGAGTATATAAGGATGGGCAGGGGTCCTCTAGTCGGCACCTATATACAGATTCCGGGCTTAGCCTAGGGTCTCATATCTCATCTCATAATACAATCCACCAAAGACACATGACGTAGGGTATTATGTCAAGCTGATGGCCTGAAACTGTCTAAATCGTTGTCTCTGCATTCCGTGTCACCATCTAGTTTGTATCTCACGCACCGCCACCGATTCATTTACTACCACAAGCATACCCCTCGGTAAACTGCCGACCAGATTTCGTCGACATCAGCCCGTAATTTATTTTAGAGAAACACTTCACATAATTAATAAAGAATCACTTCTGAATAAAAAACTATTTGGCAGAGCTTCTTCTAGATTTGGCATGGAATCTGCTCTGGGAGCTTTGTTAATCTGGCTCTAAATCTCACTATTCCAATCAGACAGGAATATATTTCTATAACTTTTGACAATGGCATACAATGTTTTACAAACGCTGGCAAATTAAAAACGTTAAAAACATTCAAAATAACATGGAGGTGGCCATACAGGAGCACATATGAAAAAAGAGCCCGCTAACATTTTCGAGACGAGCCTTGGCTATGAGAATCCTCAAATCGAACAAATCATACATACTAAGGGCACCTGCAATGGTTAGAGTCCATTACTAACTCTAAGCCAATTTCTCTAATAATGCTAACTTTTAACATATAGCTTTTAACATAGATAACCCCACATGACACTCTCACATAATCTTGAAATATGCGCTAGAGCTTAGCTCTTGATCAAGAGTTATGGTCTGTTTGGCAGGGCTCTGTCTCCTCTGAAAATGGCACCGGCTCTGGCTCCTCTAAAGGAGCAGCTCCTCTGAGGAGCAGCTCCTCTGGAGAAGCTTAAGCAGTTCTGGAAAACGTCTGGCAAAATGGCTCTTTCGCATTAGACGATGTGAACCCACAACAAGGAGCCGCGCGAAGCTCATTTTTTAGGCTTCTCCTGCGCATGCAAAAATGGCTCCGGCTCTTGATCGGCTCCACATGCGGAGCCCTTTCCAAAACAGGCATTTGACACAGCTCCTACAGGAGCCGAAGCTGAAGCCCCTGTAGGAGCCCTACCAAAAAGGCTCTTAGCTTTTCTCTTTATTCTATTAAAATATGAGAAAAAAATCTTAGAGCAAGCGTAAGAGTCATCCATTGCGCCATAAGGGCACGTTTGGATAAACAAATAGTTTTAGTTTCTCCCAAGAATCACAGGAATCAGTGCCAAATATAGCTAAGGCAAAGTGAATCATTTTTGTTTCTCCTCAAAATGATTCTTTTTCTTCGCTGGCACTCGAAATAGCCATATCGTGGTTTTACGGTGATTCTCTTTTGTTTCTTTGTCTCTCTCTCTCCTATAGTCCTATGCTAGGTAATTGTATCGCTTTCAATCATAATCCTTTTTAGTGCAAAAACTAGAATGAGTTGTATTTAAGTTGTTCTTCACAAAAAAAACTTAGAAATTTTTAAGCATACTTTTTATATCTGTACGATTTTTTTAAAAAAAACATATACTATTTCTTTATGAACCAGAGTCCATCCTACTAGTCAAATGGTCTCACAAAGTGATTCTGATTCGTCGTCTAAAATATTTTTCTTTTTTTGAAAAATCTAGATATGAAGCGTTTCTACAAGAATCTAAATCCCTACCGTCCTAAATCAAATTGTTATCTATTGGCTACACTCGACTTAATATAATTAATTCGGTCATCTAAGAAATCATCTGTGCTACCCACCATGCACATAGCTCACAATTTTCGTAGCAAGCTGGGCCTCGCTTTTAGCTTTCGGTTTTTTGTTTTTCTAAATGGGTGGAAATATAGAGATGTTTCACAACCGTTTTATGCGAGAGAGGATGTAGGTTTCATTGTAGTTTCAACCAAACAATTTATAGTTTTTCACGACACCTAGCTTACAAAATGATCTCCACAACTCGCAGTTCACAATAGTTTTTTTAGAGCTTACAGTTGAACCAAATAGATGTTTATAGTATTTTTTTCATAGCTCCCAGCTGAACAAACAGACCTTTAAGACCTCTCCAAGATTTTCAAAACCCACTCACAATCGAGTTTCCTTTAGTTTGATTAAAGGTATAGAAAATGTTATTAACATTGATGACTATAAATAGATATACTATGATAATATATTTCATGATAGATTCAATTATAGTTGGTTGGTACCATTAATATTACTCCGACCGTTTTAAATTACAAGACGTTTTGGTTTTTCTAGATACATTTCTTTTAACTATGTATTTAGACATAATGTATATCTAAGTGCATAGCAAAAACTATATACGTAGTAGCAAAAACATCTTATATTTCGAAATAGAGGCAATATTATTTTTATATATTTAATTAAAATTGAGATAGATTCAACTTATATAAAGCTAGAATTATTATTTTTGGATGGAGGAAGTGTATGAAATAAATGAATAGCCAAAGCATAATTTAGGACATCATGGCATATCAAATTGCGTCTTATAAACTGAAAGCATTAGTTTGACAAAATTTCCGGTTTGTCTTCAACTCTAGCACCGATGACCATCGAGCACGAGCATGGTACACCCGGGGTCGGGCTCATGTCGGGTATTCAAGGGCCGAACTTTGTTTGAGCACTGAAACACCAGCGGTATGGCGGTATCAACATCATCATCAGCAATACGAGTCGCAGTTCAGCGACCCGTCCTTCTGAGTTCTGACCTTCTCCACTCGGAGACCGGAGAAGAGTGGTCTTAATCCCACTGCTAACAGCATGTTCGGAAGGTTAGTTCGTTTCGTTGCTGGTTCGTGAAGAAGTACTGCTGGCTGGTTTGTGTGAGAGAAAAATACTATTTCGGCTAAAAATTTTACGATCGTTTACGACAAGCCACAGCCAAACGAGCATGGTGTAAATGGGCCAGAGATTATTATTAACAAAACAGTCTGTCCGTCTGATACACACCTTGAGTCGCAGTTCAGCCACGTGCCCACACAGGTCCCGGTCCCGGCTCCCTGCTTCCCGACAGGCGGGCTCGCAAAGTCCACGCCGCAGAGGATCCGGCCAAGTTCTAGCGCGCTTCGTCCAATGACACCCCGCCCTCGTACAGGAGGAACAATCCTATGAATGAACACACACGCAGGCAGCAGGACCAAACGTCCAAATCCATCCACCCCAGCACCAAATCCAGGTCCACCCAGCTACCTAGTCAAAAGCACAAAAGCCCACCACCACTCCGCAAAGATCAAACCCCAAGAAATCCGAGCACTAGGCACCAGCTACGCTGCTGCTAATTATTCCATCCCATCCATCTCTCTCCATCGCTCCATCCAAATATTTCGTTTTAATTTCTTTTCCTCATCGCTTAGCAGCAGCAGCAGCTACCGCACAACACGGAACACACTCCACTCTCCCACGGAGAGAAACGAAACAAAACAAAAGAAATACAAAGGCCTGAGCCCCCAACCCAAGCGAAAAGGGAAGGGGGGTTTTATTAGCTGCACAGAATGGCAGCAGCGATCCAAACCCAATCCCCAGCGCCGCAGCGCGTGGGTAATAATCCCCAGTTCGAGGAGCAGTCGCTCCGCCCGTTGCTGTTCCTGGCCTGCTGCGGCTTCCCCCAATCTCTTCCACATCCCTATCCTTCCCCTTCTTCGTTCGTTGCCTTTGCCTTACCCACCCATCCATCCGCCGGGGGGCGGTCTTCGTGGTGTTCAAGTTATTGTTGGTGTCATTATTCCTTTCCTCCTCCCAGTTCGGCCATATCGGTGTTGGTATTCTTCGCCACGGAGATCCAGCTGCACATCGATTCGCCTTTTTTTTTCTTCCTCGCTCCGCGACGCGGGGTATAATAGCGACTGTGAGGCATTTGGTGACAAAAAGCTGGGAAGTTTCTGCGCCTTGCTTTGCAGAAGAAGGTGCTCGGATCTAGGTTTCCAGGCCCTCGATCGCCGCCATGGACGCCACCGGCGGGGACGGCGCCGGGAAGGCGGCGCTGGAGGCCCCCGCCGAGGCCACGACCCCGCCTCCGGCGCCAGTGGCGGCCCCGGTCCCGGTTCCGGCTTCTGCGACTGCGGCGGGCGCGGGGACCTCGGGGTCGGGGGAGAAGCCGGTGAAGCGGATGATGAAGACCCCCTACCAGCTTGAGGTTCTGGAGAAGACCTATGCGGGTTCGTGGATTTCGGTGAATTCATTCGAGTGTTTTTGTGTTTTTCCCTGATTTTTGGGTGTTTTTATCGATTGAGCATTTCTGGGGGTTTTGGTTTGCTGCAGTGGAGCAGTATCCGTCGGAAGCTATGCGGCTGGAGCTGTCGGCCAAGATAGGGCTGTCGGACAGGCAGCTGCAAATGTGGTTCTGTCACCGCCGCCTCAAGGACCGCAAGCCGCCATCGAAGCGGCATAGGCGGGAGGAAGAGTCCGCACTAGCACCAGTGATGCCTCCACCGCCAGTGTTACCGGCACCTGTGTCTGTGATGCCACTGGCAAGCAGTGACCTTATGGTGGGTGCTCCTGGGCTGTACGATGAGCCGTTGCACCCAGTTCACTCGCGAAGGGGTGCTGGGCGGTCCTCAGCAGTACCCAGGATTTCCATGCCGGATATTGGGAAGAGGTATTATGAGCCACCACCAATTATGATAACGCCGGCTATCCCGTTGATGCAGCTCACACAATCTGAGCTCCGTGTGATTAATTCTGTGGAGTCGCAGCTCGGGGAACCATTGAGGGAGGATGGTCCAGCGCTTGGCGTTGAATTTGATCCCCTTCCTCCTGGCGCCTTTGGTGCACCGATTGGTATGCATATTGAAATCTGAAGTCATTGTGTTTTAAGCCAAGGTTTAAGCTAGTGAATGCTCAAGGTGGCCAGTCTGTGGAAATGTTCATGCTTTTCATATGCCCTGGCTGAATGATTATTGATTTTGCAAACGCCTTTTTAAAGAATCTGACTTCTAAAGTCACTAATCTTCTTTGTTCCTTTGCTTATATGGTAAAAGAACCATGTAATTGATTTTAGTCAGTCCTTTTATATTTGAGTAAGTAGATTGATCCAATATGGTTGGAGAGGCGAATTTAATGATACATGTATTTGGTACTAGTATATGTTATCAGTATGCTGGAGTAGATAATACGGCGACGGATATGGATGATTGATTGATGAAAAATTTAGATGGGGAGCAAGCGTGAAAATCCCACAGGTCTATTATTCGTAAGAGACCGTCCTTGGATTAAGAGTTAAACTAGTATTCTTTCTATAGATGAGCGTTGAGCCGAATATTATTTCTGAATGTGAGGGATCATCAAGTAAAATTCGCACATCATAAGGTCTCATTGAGCACAGCCATGTTTTACTTCCTACTAATAAAACTGAGATCCATAATCTCTATTACAATATGCAACTATTCTATCCCTATTAACACGCATGGCCCATTCTAGCCCTTATTTATATGAGTTACCTTGTACTTATACTATTATATAGAATATTAGAATTCTTTTAATATTATCTGTCCTGTTTAGTAATCGTCTTTGTTGTCCATTAGCTTGGCATTTTCTTCCTGCTGCACACCTGAAGTGCCTAAAAATCTCAATTTCTACATTTCATTTTGGGAAATGCTTCACATATGTCCCATCTGTACAACTCTATCACAACTACTACTTCTAATCCCAAATATAAGTCCGTGGACTTGGGCACAAGAGTCAAGGTAAGGCGTACCATGATCCTAGTGCCCACCAATTATTGCTAAAAGTTAAGGTAGCTGGCAAGTTTATTGCGTTGTTTAGGGTGCTAAGCATGTGCAGACATAGAAGAATGAAGCAAAAGGCTGCATTGGAATTGTCATGGATAAATTAGGTGCATTTGGAAGAATGCTTAGATGGACTTGAACTTGGTATTCGAGGGAGTAGGTGTTTTAGTCCCTTTGGTTTAGGAGTAAAAAACCACCCAACTGAGTTGAACAATTTGATCTTTTGGTTGAAAAAGAGTTGTACGATGTAAAGGACCTCAAACCCTAGGATAGCACGACCCCGACTACGTAACTCGTAGTCGCGATCCGTCTTCTCCGGCGAGGTTTACCCCTCCGCCGCAGGCTTAGTTGAACGAGAGAGAGAGAGGAGAGTTTAGGGATAATTCATTGCTTAATTCCTAAACTTCTTGTCACTGGATACATATAGCCATGCGGCCAACCGAAAGTGAAACTAATCACTCCTTGATTCTAGGGACTTAACAAACTAACAGTCCTATTTTTCCATCTAGCCATCGTCATTGAAGCGGCTGGCCCACTGCAGATTCATGCGTTCTCTCAGCAGCAGACGTCATGTCATGATTCTTGTGCGGCGCTGACGTAGCCTTGGCCCCACATGACATCTCTCCCCCTCGAGATCCAAATCGTCCTCGAAATGAAATTCTAGATATGTGGCGCTTGGAAACTTCGTCCGAGGTCCTCCTGTGGTGGTGATGATGATGCTCTCGCCGCCCCAATGAGACCAAGACTGACGGACGCCACGGGCCAAACGAGCTTTGAGTCACGCGGTTTGGTGTAGGGACGACCGAGCCATGCTTGATGTCGAGCGGGCGGGGAGTCGTCGGCGGTGTTCGATGAACTTCTTGAGGGTGCCCACGTGGAACACGTCGTGGATGCGAGCCTGCGGGGGTAGCTCCAGGCGCACCGCGACATCGTTGATGAGCTCGATGACGCGGTACGGACCGAGGAAGCGGGCCTTTAGCTTGCCCGTAGGCGCTTGAGGCAGGGACGACGCCAGCACCGCCGGGCGGGCGGAGAGGGGCCTAGTCCTCGGCGGAGTAAGACACTGCCGATGATGCTTGTCGTGGTGCGACTTCGGACCGCCTGGGCTTGCTCCAAGCGATGGCGTACGTCGGCGAGGAAGTCGTCGCGCTCCTCCATGTCCCGGGCGACAGCGGCGACCCGAGTCTCGCCGGGCTTGTACGAGCGGATGGTGGGCGGCGGTCGTCGCCAGACACACCACGCGAACGGTGTCTCCGAAGGACGATCGTAGGCCGTGTTGTAGACGTACTTCGCCCACGGCAGACCATCGAGCCATTATCGAAGCGATCGCCGGTGAAGCGGCGCAAGTACATGACGATGACCACGTTACGCCGCCTCGGTGCGCCATCCGATTGTGGTGGAAGACGGAGGACATGTGCACCTTGGTCCCCATCGGCGCATGAGCTCGCGCCAAAACGTGGAGGTAAACACCGGTCACACGGTCCGGAGACCATGGATCGCGGCATTGCCGCGGAGGCGACGATGATGTCGGCGAAGAATGCTTGGGCCACGGACTCGGCGGTGTACGCGGGTGGGCGAGGCGATGAAGTGGCGATGATTTTTCTAAAGCGGTCGACGACGGAGAGGATGACCGACTTGCCGCTGACCCGGGGAAGAGCTTCAATGAAGTCGAGACCGATATCCGCCCATACGACGGTGGGAACGGGCAAGGGCATGAAAGTCCCACCGGGTTGAGGTGCTTTCGAGACTTGTAGCGTTGGCACGTGGCGCACTCCGCGCACGAAATCCCGCACAACACGACGCATGTTGGGGAAGTGAAAGTCACGCGAAATCGGTGCGAGTCTGTTGAAACGCGCCTCGTGGCCATCGTCATGGACCGCCGCGACGATCTCCGGGAGAGAGGGACGACGCTGGCGCGGTATGTCTGGCGCCCATCGTACCGCACCATGTCATCGGCCACCGTCCAAGGCGCGGCGCGCGTGCCTGCCCGTACGTCGTCGTGGATGGCGACCAAGGCGGGGTCGACGGCCTGAGCGTGGCGAAGACGGGCGATGAAGTCGAAGCGCGGGGCCGAGACTACGCGGAGGCCGCCCATGCTGTCCTCCTCAGCATCGCGACGGGAGAGGGCGTCCGCCACAGTGTTGGTTGCCCCGGACTTGTACTCGACGGTGAAGTCAAAGCCGAGCAGCTTGCCGACCCAGTGGTGCTGCGGTATGGTGGCGAGGCGCTGGTCTAGCAGGAACTTGAGGCTGTGGTGGTCCGTCTTAACGAGGAAGCGGCGGCCCCACAGATATGGCCTCCAGTGCCGCACCGCAAGCACGAGACTGATGAGCTCCCGCTCATACGCCGCGAGGGAGCGGTGCCTGGGCGCGACGGGGCGGCTGAAGAATGCGACCGGGTGGCCCTCCTGGAGCAGGATGGCGCCAAAGCCGTGTGTGGACGCGTCACACTCGACGACGAAGGACTTGGTGAAGTCCGGCAAGGCCAGTACCGGCACCGAGGTCACGGCCCCTTTGAGGGCGCCGAACGCTGTCTCCGTGGTCGGGTTCCACGCGAACCCTTCCTTCTTGAGGAGCGCCGTGAGGGGCGCCGCAATGGCACCGTAGTTGTGGACGAACTTCCTGTAGTAGCCTGCCAAGCCGAGGAAGCCGCGCACCGCCCGAGCCGATCGGGGGCGGGGCCAGTCGTGGATGGCCTGGACCTTGGCGGGGTCCATGGCGACGCCGGCCGCGGAGATGGTGTGGCCGAGGTAGGCGACGGAGTCCACACCAAAGGAGCACTTGGACCGCTTCACGAACAGGCGGTGCTGGCGCAGTAGTGAGAGGACGATGCGGAGGTGCCGGAGGTGGTCCGCCCATGTGGTGCTGTAGATCAAAATGTCATCAAAGAGGACAAGTACAAACCGCCAGAGGTAGGCACGGAGGATGTCGTTCATCAGTGCCTGGAACGTTGCCGGGGCGTTGCAAAGCCCGAACGGTATCACCAGGAACTCGTAGAGGCCATCGTGGGTGCGGAACGCCGTCTTGTGGATGTCCTCCGGGCGCATCCGCACTTGGTGGTACCCCGAACGCAAGTCCAGCTTGGTGAAGAAGCGCGCGCCGTGGAGCTCGTCGAGGAGTTCGTCGACGACTGGGATCGGGAAGGCGTCCTTGACAGAGAGAGCGTTGAGGGCGCGGTAGTCGACGCAGAACCACCACGAGCCGTCGGCCTTCTTGATGAGGAGGACCGGTGAGGAGAAGGGCGAGTCGCTGCGTCGGACGACGCCCTGCTCGATCATCGCGGCGCACTGGCGTTCCAGTTCGTCCTTGTGGGCCGCCGGGTACCGGTACGGGCAAACTGCGACGGGAGCGGAGCCTGGCTTGAGGATGATCGCGTGGTCGCGGGTGCGCTGGGGTGGAAGGCCCTTCGGCTCGGTGAAGATGTCCCCGTAGGCGGCCAGGAGCTCGTCCAGGACCGTCCCACTGGCCGCGGCGATGGTGCGCAGGCGCGCGGCGGAGGACGAGGGCACGCCCGACCAGCAGACGGAGCGCCCTTGATGCTGGAACGACATGGATCTTGTGGCGAAGTCCCAGACGATGGGTCCCAACGTCCCCAGCCACCGTGTACCGAGCACCACGTCATACCCTGCGAGAGGCATCACAAACAGATCGGTGTGGAACCACGTGTCGGCGATGGAGAACGGGGCGTTCTGGATGACGCTAGGGTAGGCCACGCGTTCGCCGTTGGCGACCGTCGCGGTCATACGCGGGCGGCCCTGGACCGGCAGCCCTGTGCGGCGCGCCGCGTCCTCGCCGATGAAGCTGTGAGTCGACCCGCTGTCAAGCAAGGCGAGGAAGGACGCGCCCCCAACTGACACCGTGACCTGGATCGTGTCGGCGATGGGGACGCCCGCGACGGCATGGAGGGAGAACACCAGGGACTCTGTGTCCGCCAAGTCCTCAGTCGCGGCAGCGTCGTCGTCGTCGTCGTCCGCGGTGCAGTCCAGGAGGAAGAGGCGTTTGCACACCATGTTGTGGTCGTGGATGTACTTCTCATCGCAGTTGAAGCACAGCCCAAGCCAGCGTCGTTCCTCCTGCTCGGCTTGGGTGAGCCGTCGCACGGGCCGCCCTTCGACCGTAGTAGTGGGTGCAGCCGCCTTGAGCGCCTGAGGCTGGGGCAGGACCGGGCGCGTTCCCGGCGTGGGCAGAACGCCCCGTGCAGGAGCCTTGGCCGGGGCGGCAGTGTACTGCTCCATGAGCTCGAATTGGCGGGCGAGGCTCATGGCGGCCGCTAGGGTTTGCGGGTTCTGCGTCTGGACCTGGAGACTGAGCGGTGGCAAGAGACCCCCCGTGAAGAGCTGCACCCGTTGGGCCTCATCGAGACGACCGGCGCGGGGGAGCAGCGCTTGAAAGCGGTCGCCTGACGTAGCCTTGGCCCCACATGACATACGAATGGTTTGTGTAGACACTAGATAGCAGTTTTTTTTCCTTTTCTAGTACACTTCCTTATAGTGCTTAATGATCAGTTCCCTTGTTTCTCTATTCAATTACTTGCTTAGTCTTATGCTGTGTGAATCTTCTGTATTATATTCCCTATCCGCACTTCGTTAGATGTGGCATAGGATGAAATTTGGAGTCTATTTGGGATTTCTTAAGGTCCTGGTTTCTCGCCAAATTTGGAGTTTGTGGGTTAAACTAAATTGGTTTAAGTCTCTGTTTTTAGTCTAAAATAGGAACGAGATGCCTCACCGACCCACCTAAACCCCTCAATCTACTCCAGCTCCACAAACTCGTGGAATTCGTAGAGCTAGGGATACCCAGCTTCACGAATTCTTGGAGCTGGAGCTCTCCCAAAGAGACCCATCAAGTGACAGCATGTATGCTGACTGCCTGGAGTTATGTTCAGCTGGTATTGGGTCTATGGTGAGGCCAATTTAGTTTTAGGGCAGAGTGGAGCAGTGCAGCAGCTCCATACATTTGCGTCATATATATCAGGAGCGAGGGAGGGATTAGATTGGAGACAGCTGCGCTAGTGCCTCCCTCACTCCCAAGAGGAAGAATCACGCCCCAAATGTCGTCTTGCACATCCAGTTGTGACATTGTAATCTGGTCGGTGGACGGTGGCTGCCACTAACATCCACTGCAAAGTGGCAAGTGGCAACTGAAAATATGACGATTGCTGGGCCTTTTATGTCTAACTGGGCTACCTGGGCTTTAGGTGAGGCCCAATTAGTATTAGGGCATGGGAGAGCGGTGTAAACTTTGCATTAACCACCTTAGAAATAGTGCGCTGCGCCACCTCCTGTGCTATTGTATTTTCATTGCACATCAGAAGACAAGGAGGGATCTGAAGGGAGGCAGCAAGGCGAGCGCTGCCTCAACTAGATCCGTCTCCCATAGTTCTTCGCCATCCATGTTGGTTCTTACCGAGAGCAAGGGAGGGTACTTACTGGGATGTGAAAGGGACGACATCATGGCAACGGTAGGGCTGCATTAGGGTTTGGCTCAGGCCCTTCTACTTTCTCTCCCCTGCACTCTAGATCCCATTTCTTTTTCCGTATGTCCTGCCATCAGGTCTGGAAGCAAGCCGCTGAATGAGCTAAGGCTAGTCGACGACTACTTACCACACCCAACTTGACATGGAAGTTTAGTATGTGGCATCAATGTTCTAGGACCATGTTACTGGTAGATAAAACATTGCCATATATCTCTAGATCCAATTGGCGGTATTTGAGTTGATTATGTTTAGGGGGAATTGGCCATATATCTCTAGATCCAATAGACGTGATTTGAGTTGATTATGTTTAGGGGGAATTGGAAAATAGTGCGGATGAGCATTTTGTTGCTTTTGTATGGTCCCATGTATCTATAATCCAATCATACTAGATCTCATCTATTGCCCAAAGTTTGATTTGGATGACATCACCTTGAGAAGGATTGGCACTGGAGCACACCCCCTTAACATTTTACAAACAAAATATTAGATGTGCATTTGCTAAATGGCATGCGTCTAAGTCTTGTATAAGTTTCTTTATTTGGTGAATAGAAGTTCTTATATGGGATTCTATTAATAGCATCTGTGCACTTACCAATACAAGTTCTAATTATTGAAAATCTTTTCCTGTGTATTTTCTGGCAGTTCCAGAGCAAAAAAAGCAGCCTGTGCGATCTTATGATACGAAGATATTTTCTAGGCATGATCAAAATCTCTTAAAGGTATATCTGTAGGAAACTTTAAATGTAAGTTTGTATCTGTGGTGGATTTGTGCCATTGCATAAACTGGGTTTTTTATTTGAATGTGCTTACCTTTTGAAGTGAAATTGCATCAGTGCTAAAATGATGGTGGTGTGAGGTCTGTTTAATTTATCTCCTATTGATATGTGATGTGATTATGAGTAATTAAGGTTGCTGTGCTGATTCATTAGCCCTAAACTTCGATTGTGCCCTACTCAAATGAGTGTGTTTGCATCATACCTCATGTGGTGATTGCTAAGTCAGTTCGGAATAGGGCATGTATTTCTATCTTTTAAATTGTAAGAATGCCTAGGAAGATTCAAAATCGTAAATCATGTTTTACCAGTTTTATGAACACCCCTTCACTACCATCCCCCAAAGTGGTCAAGACTAAAGACTTGACCATTGAGTAGTATACACTGCAGGTGTGTTGTAGGTAATATGGCGAGGCTACTAAGAATTTGGTTACTTGGTTGCAACAAATATTGGCATGGCATGATTATCATGTAGTACTTGGTGGGCACCTTTTTTTTCTGCATTAGTTCTGCACGCTATGCATGGATGGTTATGTTTCCTATGATTGTAGTTACAGAAGAGCTACTTACCTTTACAAGTGTTATCCGTTTAGCATATATCCCTATTTTGGTCAGTATTCATGCTACAAACTCTGTTCCCCTAATGATATTTGCATCAATCTGTATTCTTAGATTTCTGGTTGAGACTACTCTCTGTGCCATAGTTACCATATTAAGGGTTCCATGCTCCTCTTTAGTTTCCTAAGTATCACATTTTTAATCTCCTGTTCTTTCTTTTTTCCCCTAGGCTTCAGCATTTTTACCTACCATGGAATCCCCATTTGTTCCAAACTCGTTTACTGGGAAGAGAAAATCAACGGTTGGTAATTCACCCATAGTCCAACCTCATGTTGGATCACGGGCTGTCCATGAGTATCAGTTCCTTCCTGATCAACCAAGTGATACATATGAGAGGGCAAGCCGATCTCACTACTATGATACTCCAGTGGAAGTTTCAAATTCTAGGATATCTTCTCTCACATCAGGATCACAGCTTCTCCATGGATCTGAGGCGGCTGCGCCTAGTTATGCTTTTCAAGGCCACACATCTGGTTCTAGCCTGTTGCCCCAGTCCAGCAGGTCTCAGGTGTTTCCAGCAGCACCAGCAGATTATGAGACGACCCAGTCTAATAGCAACCTTAATTCAGTTCCTGTTGAAGGCCAGATTGATATTTCTCAGGTTGCTGCATTTGAAAACCCACTTGTATCATCTGAAAGAAGAGCTTATCATGATGAAGATAGTCAAGATACTTCTCGAGTGGAAAGAAAACGAAAAGTATGATTTCTTTGAGTTCATATACGCATCTTGCCCTTCAGCTTTATAGTCATATACATATTAAATTTGTCTGGGATTTTCTTCAGCATAATGAAGAAGCAAAGATTGCAAAGGAAGTTGAAGCTCACGAAAGACGAATTAGAAAGGAGCTTGAGAAACAAGATATCTTGAATAGAAAGGTATTACCGGTTCTATATAATTGTAGATCTGTCTTCCTCGTTAAATTCATTTACGATGTGATGTCTGTGCAGAGAGAGGAGCAAAGGCGCAAGGAAATGGAGAGACTTGACCGTGAGAGAAGAAAAGAAGAGGAGAGATTACTGCGTGAGAGGCAGAGAGAAGAAGAGAGGTTCCAAAGAGAGCAAAGGCGTGAACATGAGCGTATGGAGAAGCTTTTGCAGAAGCAATCTAGACGAGTTAGTTTTCTGGTTCTTAGAATGTTAACTGTAAATGTAGTGTATTAAATAGCTTATTCCTTCTGCCTACACCTGTGCAGGCAGAGAAACAAAGGCAAAAGGAGGAACTCCGAAAAGAGAAAGAAGCAGCAAGGCAAAAGGCGGCCAATGAAAGGGCTACTGCACGCAGAATTGCACGGGAGTATATGGAACTGGTGGAAGATGAGCGTTTGGAACTAATGGAATTAGCTGCACAAAACAAAGGCTTGCCCTCAATGCTGTATCTTGATAGTGACACATTGCAACAGCTTGATTCCTTTCGAGGTATGTTACATGTTCGTCTAGTTTAGTTCTAAACTCCTTAATATAATATATACTCTTTCAGAAGTAATATTTCACTTCTAATGACTTCCTTGGGCAAAATTCCAGTTTCCTGTGTATCCACTAACAGAGTATAACTAAAGGCATAGAAATAGACAGAGACTAACAGAGTATAACTAAAGGCTTTACTTCTGGCATTGGAAGCCTAACTTCATATTTCAACTTACATGTTTTTTATTTTTTTATTCGCCTTTTCCAGGCATGCTAAATCAATTTCCTCCTACAACGGTGAGACTGAAGTTGCCATTTTCTATAAAGCCTTTGACTAGATCCGAGGATAATGTTGGAAAGCTTTTGATGGTAATGCTGTATTCATCTTACATTCTTACTCTTTTCTTTTTTATTATTTGGACATTTCTTAAGAGATGTTGAGATCCTAAACATATCTTGGTTAGTATTTTTAGCAAAGATTTTAAGGTTGCCTTGATTCATAAATGGCCACACTATATTCATGGGGACATCGTTCCTAAGAAACATTAACTGTGAAGGTCGCTGTCATCTCCCTTGTTCAAAGGCTAGTAAGGCAGGGTGTGTGTTGGTTTTTTGTAGGGGGAGACCTCTTGACACCTCCCCTGTTTTCCTGTACATTTTGTACGGTCCCTTTCTCATTCCTAATGAAATGGCACACAGTTCCCCTGCGTCGTTCGAGAATAAAGAAGTTCCTAAGAAACATTAAATTACAACTGAACTGTTCTGTTTCTTTTATTTATAAAGATGCTTTGCTCATGTCTGTTTATCTTCCCTTATGCTTCTCTCTAGTACACATGTATAAATGTTTTAATACATTGTATTCAATTCTATGTTTGTCTATGTAGTATAGTATCTATGGTGTTCGCATAACTTCATCTCAAGAGACATTTTTGCTAACTGAATTTCAGGTGTGGAAATTCTTCATTACTTTTACTGATGTTCTGGGTCTTTGTCCAGTTACACTTGATGAGTTTGTTCAGTCTCTTCATGATTATGTAAGTTCCTTTTTCCTCTGGACTTCTGTATGTTTTTTATTTCTTTTTCTTTTGCTGGTAGAGTAATGGTAAAGGGAGGAAAATTGAATAAATAGATGTGTATGGTTATGTTCTTCACACTTTCTGAGTGGTAAGATCAGGCACAAAGAAAGACACGTGGATGATTGATCAAAGGTTATCTCTGGCTTGGGGCAACAAATGAATAAATATTAAATTGGACGGGAGTGGATGCGCAGCTCTCCTGCGTGTTCGAGAAAATTGAACAGGAGTGACCTGTGACCACAATCCTTATGTTTGTCTTAGTTCCTACTAGTGGTCCTATAACATTTCTTATGTCAGATTTGATATTCCTTGTTTTTGCGTTCTACGGGCGCATTTATCTATACTGCCATTAAAGTTTTAATTCATAATATATCAATTTAAAAATTTAACTTCGTATATATTATTGAATATTATAAATCCAACTTGGATCTCAGTGGTCATGCAAAGCTGAAACAATTCCAAGCTCAGTCATGAATTTGGTTGACTCAGAATATGCAAGGGAAAGCTTTTTCTTAGTATTTTTTTGTTTGATCTCATTAGGGTTCTTTGCTCCATTTAACTAGGTGCTACATAACTAAAACCATGGTACACTGAAGGTATTCTTGCCAGTGTGTTTATTATCTTATCTGCAACCTTTTTGATACTGGGAGATGTCAGGTGATTTGGGTATTAGCTGGTGTCCATACAGAGTTGTTTATTATATCCATAACTTCACATGTCCATGCGATACAGTACCGTTATATATATGCTTTTATAAAACTTTTGTAGCCTTCGAAAAATTAGTCACTAGGCTTGGAAGCTAGCATCTTCTGAAGCAATATACTGATAATCTAAAATCTTTTTTCTTATATTTGTCTTAGCCTAAATTGTTATCTTTTTATAGGATTCAAGGTTGTTGGGGGAACTGCATGTTGCTCTGCTGAAATCCATTATAAAGGATATTGAGGATGTTGCTAGAAATCCATCAATTGCACTGGTGGTAAATCCAGGTGGCCATCCACAAATTGTTGAAGGGGTGGGTATATACTTGTACATGCATATTTGATGTTAATTTCAAATATTACATTCCTTTTCTTTTCATCCTATCCATTTCATGTTTTTTCTTAATATATTCTTGAACAATCATGTTTCCTTCTGGTAGGCATATGCCTGGGGATTCAATATACGTAGCTGGCAACGCCATCTTAATCTTCTTACATGGCCTGAGATATTAAGACAGTTTGCTTTATCTGCTGGTTTCGGACCCCAATTAAAGAAAAGGATGTTTGAAGATTCTTACTATCGTAATGATAATGAGGTCTGTGCTCCTATACATCCCACCTGATGATTTCAGTTAAAAGTATCTCCTAATGTTATGTATTTCTCACTTGAATCAATTAAGATATTTGAATTCTGTTATAATTTTCTCCTTAACTGATAAAGTACCTTGTAAACAAATGGTCAAGTGATACTTATGATATTCGGAATAACCTCCTGGATGATGCCAGCAACTTACCAGTAATACTTAGGCTGTGTCTTATTTTGTTTGAGGTCCTTCCAAATTTTAACCTACATCATGTTGCATCAATTTATGCTACTGAATGATCATGAGTCTGTAAATTGCTATGAAGAAATGATGAGTATTAATCACAAATATAGATTGATTATAAAGATAACCAGTATGCTTGTTTCTAGTGATTAGGCTGAAGGTCAAAAGTCAACTGAAAAAGTACTGGAAATCATGACAATTCTCATGAAAAATTAAACATATATCTGAACCATGTGTATAAAATATTAGTTCTCAGAAGCGATCTCCGTAGTGAGTTTACACCAAATTCTCAGTTTTCTGCATGACAAGAAAAAAACATATAAAAGTATTTTCACAAGGTCGACGCAAAATTTGTTGCAGGGTCATGATGGTGAGAATGTTATATCGACACTTCGAAATGGTTCAGCAGCTGTGAATGCTGCTGCTAAGATGAAGGAAAGAGGTTACACCAATCGACGTAGATCCCGCCACCGTCTCACTCCTGGAACTGTAAAATTTGCCGCTTTCCATGTGCTTTCTCTTGAAGGGAGTAAAGGTCTCACAATATTGGAAGTAGCAGAAAAAATTCAGGTACATACACATATATGTATCTTTAATTCCTTCCCCCCTTAAGTGGCTATCTTTGATTTTGTAAGCTGACTATTTTCCTGTTCAGAAATCTGGATTGAGAGACCTCACAACAAGCAAGACACCTGAGGCATCCATAGCTGCCGCCTTGTCTAGGGATGCAAAACTTTTTGAGAGAACTGCTCCTTCAACATATTGCGTGAAGTCGCCTTATAGAAAACATCCAGCTGATTCTGAGGCCGTGTTGTCAGCAGCACGTGAAAAAATTAGGGCTTTTCAGAATGTACTTTCTGACTCTGAAGCTGAAAAGGAGGCAGATGAAGCTGAGAGGGATGATGATTCTGAATGTGATGATGCTGATGATGACCCTGATGGTGATGATGTGAATACTGAGGTGGAAGATAACAAGGATCCTCCTCTTGCTGTCAAGGCACAAGATGAAGTACCGAGTACAACTACAGTTATTGGCATAAGGTCCAAGTTAGATAGTGTGGGTAATGCATTGAACTCATCAAGTAGTTTTACTAAATCAGCAAAAGGCAAGTTCAATGCAGCAGATACATCTAATGATTCACCTCTTGGAGGCTCATCAGCTAATCATGAAGTAGCCCCTGGTGATTCTGAAAATACACAAATTGATGAAAGCAATCAAGTTGAGCCTTGGGTACGTGCACTAGCAGAAGGTGACTACTGCGATCTTAGTGTTGAAGAACGCCTTAACGCATTGGTTGCCCTTGTTGGTGTTGCCACTGAAGGGAACTCTATTCGTGGTGTACTTGAGGTATATATTATGATCCTGCTAAACTACTCTTCTATCTTGTCTTTCCTCATTGGGAAACATCTGATCAAGAGTCTTGCAGGAACGTTTGGAGTTAGCAAATGCCTTAAAGAAGCAAATGTGGGCAGAAGCGCAACTTGACAAGAGGCGTTCCAAGGAAGAATTTGCTAGCAGAGTACAATTTAACTCTGACATGGGTTTGAAGGCTGATATATATCAAGAAAACAATGCTACAGAGATTACTTCAACTCCAGCCTGTGATGCTTATAAAGAGAATGATGGACATGTTGGGACAATCAACAGTTGTGAGATGCTTGATCAGCATAATCAGGGTAATTCTGGCAGTATGGCTTATGAGAGAAATGGCATAGGCCAGGAAATCCTTGCAACCCCAGATACTTCGTATGTTCAGCAGTATGCTTATGCTGATAAAACACGATCTCAGCTGAAATCGTACATTGGTCACCGAGCAGAACAGCTCTATGTTTACAGATCCCTGCCCCTAGGTCAGGATCGGAGGCGAAACAGGTATTGGCAGTTTACAACTTCAGCATCACCAAATGACCCTGGCTCAGGAAGAATCTTTTTTGAATCCAAAGATGGATGTTGGAGAGTTATCGACTCAGAGGAGGTTAGTGTTAATTTATACTTATTAGAGTCTATATTTCTACTTTATTCATTTTACTATGGTACTAAAAAGCTCAAGTCAGATGCCAAATCGTGCTATTTGCTGGATAATATGTTTGCTAGCATCAGGCTACCAGTCATGTACGTTATAATTTTTTTAAATGTCATGTGCTAATCCACCTGTGAAGATGTTAGTGATTAGTTCTGGAATTGCCAGTACTAATTTTTCTGTATAAATCTGGCCACTTACTGCTGACTTGCTTGGTCCAATTTATGACTGGCAAATGGTTACAAATAGCAGTGTGCTTCACACTAAAAAAATATTGGGATTTTACCATCAGAGTTGCCGGGGTGTTTTAGTGGGCCCGCCTTTCTGTTCTCATTGTTTTCAGGACCTTCTTGGTTCTAGTCTGTATTTTTTTTGGCTTCTGTGTTGTGTTTTGTTGCTTGTTACCTATGCAAGTATGGTGGTGTGCTGTGTGTTTGTGTTGTTTTGTTTTTGCGAGACCAATCCTTTATTCCTTCTTAATATAATGATAATGATGCAAATATGTTTAAAGTTTGGATTAATTTGAACTATTTTAGATTTTAGAAAAAGGTTTGAATCTAGAAATGTACTGCCTGTCAGCATTGTCTATGGCTCCATGCTCACTCTGGTTCCAAATCCTGGGCGGTAACCGTGCAGTCACAGGTCACTCAATCCCCATTAATACCTGGATTTATAGAAGTTATAGACTTATAGTAACACCAAGTTTTGGCGACTCTGCATGTTGTTTCAGATTCATAATATCCAAAGTTGGGGAATAAGCATTACAGTAGAACAGAGTCCACCTAGGAAACAGGTGGTTACCGCCCAGTTACCAGCATAACAGGGGGTTCCAAATCTTTCTGATATCAAGGAAATGAAACTTCATCAGAAAGCTTATATTCCATAGCTCTTTCTTGAAGTATACATCTTATAATGGTTTTCGTCCGAGGATGAAACTTCCTTTTTATCTGTACTTTATATGCAGTTATTGACATTTCAGTGTCTAAGATGTCCATTGTTATTAGCATTATTTTCATTTTTTGCCAGCTAAAGGGTGGGACAATTGCTTTTTTGCCATCCTAACCAGTGGCACGTTCAAAAGGCACTGTTCCTAAAAACTTCGCCAAATTGCCATCTGGGGACCACAAGAATTTGCAAATTTGCCCGAAACTCGCTCTGGTTGTGCCATGTGGACGTGGTCATGGGGCCCACAGCAAACCTGGCTGGTACATACGAAATAACCTTTTTGCCCCCTTCTTCCTCCTTTCATGCAAGCAAGCAGCAACCCCAGGGCCACATCCTGCTGCTCCTCTTCCGAATCCCAGCCACCATCTTCCTCACTCTTTCCTCTCCGTTTTCTTCCTTCCCCAAATTCCAGGGCCAGCACGAGCGCACAACCGCTTGTCCACCTCATCTCTCTCTGCTCCAATGTTTACAAATCGTATAGTCGAACCTAGTTGCGATGGGACCAACTAAGCGACTAATCGCAATTAGTCGTCGACCAGACTGATTAGCTGAGCCTAGGCTGTTCTAGTCGTCCTATATATTTCAGGACATATACATACTATATATACCTATATATACTGTATACTATACACAATATGACAATAAAGCAAGCATCAGGATTACATTAGGGGGTAGTTGGTGACACTTTGTGAGAGTTGATTTCTGCACTGTTCCACATCTGCACATATACACAACAGCAGTACATCACCTTAGGACGGAGTACCATCAAGCAGGCAGAGGGGCAGCGGTACAGCAAGCAAGGGGGGAGAGGAGGAGCTAGCGCTGCGGAGTGAGGGATGGGGGAGGAGGGAAAGGGCACACTCACCACACCACAGGAATGGCACGCGATGAAGAATGGCGTGCGGGGGAGGACGAAAGGCGTGCGGGAGAGGAAGAATAGTGTGCGGGGGGAGGAATTGCGCGTGGGAGGATTTGCGGTGGCGTGGGAAAAGGAAATCAATGCTGCCTCTGTTCTCTGCGTTTTTGGTGGAGTCTGGGCACGCTTATGCTAACCTAACTGGCAATTTGGCAGCCCAATAGCCCACCTCTAAGCACAGTTGAGCTGAGCTGGCCCGTGAATAGGACAGGCAGTCACAGATCCCCCTCCTAGTCGGACAACAATCGTGATTAGGCGACGGTTAGTCGGACAACTAGGTTTCTACTGTATTTTTGGAAAATCACTGAGTTCCTGTCGTCCCTGGATGGCAGTTTGGTGAAGTTTTTGGGAAAGTTGCCACTGGTTAGGATGGCAAAAAAGGCAATTGTCCCCTATATGTTGCTTTAAGAGCCTGATGCTCATATTGCATAAGAGCAATGATGCTAAGCTGATATTGTATAGTTTGTTGTATGCTCATTAAGTAGAAACCTGCTTGACTTTAATTTGAATGTTCATTAGTTATTACTTTACTAGCTGGATTTTAGACAAGCATTATGCATAAACCACCTCTAATTTTTGGACATTCTGTCTATTTAAAATGCAGGCCTTTGATTCTTTAGTGGCCGCCCTCGATACACGTGGCAGCCGGGAGGCACAGCTGCATTCAATGCTGCAAGTGATCGAGCCCACCTTTAAGGAAGCTATTAAGAGGAGAAGTGCAAGTATAGAACTATCTGCTGGAAGGTATCCAAAGAATGGAGCTACTGACATGATAAGGGCAAATTATCATAGTGAGGTTGGAAGCTCAAGCGGTACTCCTTTTGGTGCTACATCTGATAGTGTGACAGCATATTCTGATTCTTTTAAAGTAGAGCTTGGGCGTAATGATTTTGAGAAGACAGCTATCTCAAAAAGGGCAGATAAATTTTTAAAATGGATGTGGAGGGAATGCTACAATCAGGAATTGACATGTGCCATGAAATACGGGAAGAAAAGATGCTCTGAATTGTTGCATTCTTGTAATTGCTGCTATCAGATTTACTTAGCCGAAGAAAGGCATTGTCCTTCTTGCCATAAGACTTTCAAATCCATTTACAATTTTTCTGATCATACAACACAATGCGAAGAGAAACGGAGAACTGACCCTTATTGGAAGATGCAAATCGCTGATTATTCTGTTCCAATAGGAATGGTATTACTCAAGCTGCAGTTAGTTACGATTGAGGTAAAGTCACATGTTTCGGTGGTTCCTTAGTTCTTTTTTTTTAATTAATCTTGCCACCGAGCTGCTTAAGGAACTTATTAGTCCCTGTTTTACAGGCATCTATACCATCAGAAGCACTTCAACCATTTTGGACTGATGTGTATCGGAAATCTTGGAGTGTGAAGCTGTACACTACCAAATCTATTGCCGAAACATTCCAGGTCAAGTATTTTTTTCCCCACCATTCTGGCTTCCCATCGTTTCCTTTTCTGGACTGAAACTCTGGTTACATGGATTCAAGTTTCATTTGCCTGTCAGATGTATATATAACTTTAAATGTTAATGGGTTTCCAGCACTTTAGCTAGAACACTTGCAGCAACATGGTTGATGGCTTGATGCCTTATTCAAAACTGTGCTAAATTTTTTTGGAAGTATGTAACTACCTTATTAAGTTATTGTGATGGAATAACTTATCCAGTCTCCATCTTTGGCTGTCATCATTTAGAATGTAATTTGGGAACTGCTTCTGATGAGGACTTGGCATGGTCAAGCATGGTGCCTTGATTAATGTGTTCTTTAGAAATTAGAAGTTCATTCACAAATTATGGTTTGCCAGTCCCAACCTTGCATCTGACCTAAACTGAACTACCAAATGAAAGGATGGTGCGACTGATAATACTAGCATTACTAAATAGCTTCATTTTAACTTCAATTCAGAGTGTATACTGCTTTTGTGGTTATCAGTTTCCTACGTAAAAATTTTTGAGTCACATGTATGTTGACTTTCGTATATCTGCTGGATACTTGACATCTGACTATCTGAGACTGTTTTTTCATTCCCTTGCAGCTTTTGACTGTTCTGGAAGGTGCAATAAGACCAGGTTGCCTCTCTTCTGATTTTGAAACAACAAGTGAATGTCTAAACTCACAGGGTATTGCACCCCAGAATCCTGTGTTACCCGCTGGATCTGCTTCTGTCCTTCCATGGGTTCCTGACACTACTTCTGCTGTTATGCTCCGAATGTTAGACCTTGACTCAGCTATTTCTTACGTGCAAAATCAAAAAATGGAGAGAGACGATGGAGGTTTCATGGTAAGTTAAATTTTGATAATACTATTTCTTTTTTGGTTGGAAGTGAGGTATGACTGTTGTTGGAGTTGGACTGACACATGCAATCAGATTTATAGTTTCATGTTTTGGTCAAAAGTTACCTCACTGCTCTGCTAATATACCTTCAAATCGTGAAATGTTTTTATGTGCTTGATTATTTATCTGGACAGACTTTTCATCTATATATATGATGCTATCATCAGTTCCCTTGAAAATTATATAATTACGTATATATGTTATTCCTTACCTGCAGAAATTTCCATCAAGGTATACAGTTGCTAAGAGCAAACAAGAAGGTATATTTGAACCAACTGGTTCGAATCTGTATGATGGAAGGTGGCTTCCTGGTAGTGGTCGTAGGGGACGTGGACGTGGAAGTAGAGGAGGTAGCAGGGGAGGCAGAGGTCGAAGTCGAGGGGGAAGGATCCCAAGAGGTGCTAGCAGCTCATCAAGGATCGAATTCAAGGATGACATTGTTGCTTCTGATAAAGCGCCAAGGAAGAATGCACGCCGAGGGCGTGCACGTGGTCGTGGTAGTAGACGAGGACGTCGAACTGTGAGGCCTCGGCAGCCATCTGCGGGCAGTGCCAGATCAATTCCAAAGGAAAATTTGTTGGGAAGCTTTAGCATGCTTAGCAGCTCAAAGCCTGCCCCCGTTGAGGAGTCTCCACAAAGCTCTGGTGCAGATGAGTGGGGCCTGGAGACCAGAGTGACATACAACGAATGTGACGAGAACAGTTCTGGATCACAGTCAGAAGATAACGAGGAAAACGGCCAGCCCATGGATGAGGATTATGAAGAGCAAGTTCCAGTTTACTCAATGGGTTATTCTAGTGGATCCAGGCACCATGGAACGATGTCCATGATGGATCATGAGACTGACGAGGAGGATGAAGATGCTGAAGGTGATGAGAATGTGGAAGAAGATGATGCAGATCAAGCAGTTGACGACGCCGATGTTGAGATGGATGAAGATGATGAGATTGGTGATGATGGAGAGGATGGCGATGTCGGAGGGGAGATGAATGCGGATGAGGATCCAGATGCTACTTCATATTCATCTGACTACAGCGAATAAGAAAGCATAAATAAGGGACCTTATCCCAGATCCTCCCTCGGCATGAAGCAGCGATAGATGCAGAACCGAGGAACTGATGTTCGATGGGTGGGATGTGCATTACTGTTTTTTCGGCATCGTTTCGGCATCGCAGGTTTTATTTTAATAGATTTTCTGACGCATGCCTACTCATTCGACGAGTGGTTGTACCGCGCTAGATACTCTCTCCGTCCCTAACGTTAGTCGCCACGGTTTGCGCGCTGCCGATAACTTTGACTCAATTTATATAAAATATGTGTAATATTTTTATTTCTAAATAAATTTATTAAAAAACTAGATTCAAATATCTATCCAATAATATTAATTATGTATTATAAATATTAATATTTTTTAATATATATTTAATCAAAGTTGTTTTTCGGGAAGCGAAAACATAATAGATATTTAGGGACGGAAGGAGTATGTCACTGGGGAATTCCCTGAGTTATACAGTGTCTCTAAGGTGAAATATTATCATATCGCAATTGGGTTCCCATGCATGTACTATCTTCGGCTCTCCAAAAATCAAGTATGTGCCTGGAATGTGACATCTTCAACGAATTGCTTACTCACCATCTCTTAAAATTACATATAAAAGTATATATATATATATATATATATATATATCTTTTATCATTGGTAGTGTGACTTTGATCTCTTATGACTAGTGAGGAGACTGTCTCCGTTCTAATTTATAGGCTGTTTTGCTTTTCTAGATACACAATTTTTATTATATATATCTAGATATATCGTATACTTAGGTGCATAATACAAATTATTAAGTATCTAGAAAAGATAAATAAAATGACCTATAATTTGGGACAGTGGTAGTAATAATTTGGAAGAGAAGAGAAGGCGGGAGTTAGTACTTAGTAGTGTAGATTCTCTCTCGTCCAACACATTACCAAAAACCCTATATCTACTCTGGCACATGGGAGCGGAATGTGCAAAGTGCACGACGGTGACTCCATGAGGCCGTGCTAGTTGGAACCCAGGGTTCAGCCCATTCTCATTCCTAAATCATTAATTCGTAGTGCTCCGATCCAGTACAAAATTGAGCTTTTGATAAGGATCCAACGAGGGGAGTTGCAGGGACTGTGGTATCGAATTTTTTCATTCGAGTATCTATTCGAAAAGAATTATGCAGCATTTGATTCCTTACTAACAAAGTATTTATTGGTACACTTGAAAGATACCCCAGAAAATCGAAGCAAGAGTTTGTTAATTGGTTTAGACGAATCCTTTGTGGTTGAGTCCAAAAATAGAAAAAATATTGCGAGAAATTGACAAGGTAAGATTTTCATTTCTTCTTCAAAAGAAGAGTGCCTTTTGATGCAAGAATTGTCTTTCCATGATATCAAACTGTAACATCTCTGGTGTTACGAGCTCGCTAAGCACTGGGATTATGGCCTGAGAAATAGATCTATAAATATATAAATATAGTGAGTTGGTTTACTTAAATGCGATAATGAAAATCCTAACAAGAAAATAGGAAAAGAAGTTTTAATCGTTTGGCACGAAAAGTAATTTCTATAAACAAGAATAAAACATAACTTGTATTTAGTACTTAAATAAAAATTGAAGTACAAGTTTAGTAGATGGAAATACAACATTAACTTTTGGAAGATAGATGTTGTTAACTAGTGTTTTGAGAGCTCTAAAATCTAACTTGACGTTGAGATAAGCTCTTTTCGTTAAGTCGACAACCTAATGACTATGTTTGGAATGTTATCTTTGGTAAATTATTTTGTGAAACATACTTAGATAGTGCTTTAATATTTTACTCCTATGGGTTAGTATGCATTATGTGCTTCTGCGTGAAATAATTGTTGGTTAAAGTTATTAGGGTTTAGATCGTTTAAAAGTTAAGACAAAAGTATTAATACTGTCAGTTATAACCTAACCCTAGAATTTCCTAAGTCCGGAATGGTGACGTCAATATCATATTGGCAATTAAATTCTGAAAAATCTAATTAAACACTAGTGGCATGTTTTTGTTCAGTGGATTGCATCTTAATGGGTACTTTGTGATTGTATAGGGGTTGGTTTGGTTAGTGCTTGTTTTGATCACTAGTTAAATGCCGTTAAATAACTAGAACGTGCTGTTGGCCAGTTAGTTCTTGACCTTGGGCACTGGTTGGCAGTCCCAAGTTGGCACGTCTCTATTTTCCTCTCTACTTCATCTAAGTTTGCGGTTGATGCTCCTTGGGATAGCCTTTAGGACCCTCTTGAGCCTTGGCAAATTGGTCTGGTCTCAGCCGAGCTAGTTTGATTTTGGTCGGAGCTTTAAAATTCGTGCACGCCATGGATAGCTACCGCTCGGTCGGTGTTCGTGGTCACCATGTGCACGCGCATAGCGGGCGCTAGGCTCGGTTGTTGCCGGCCGCGGTTTCTCCCTGCGGGCCAGCGCGTGTGCGGCTGCCGTGTGCCCACTAACGCCACGACGCGTCCCTCGCCTCTCTGCGCCCTCGCGCTGTCCTGGCCACGTCGTGCCGCTGCGCCGCGCGCAGGGCCGGGCCAATGCCTTGGTGGTCGCCGTTGGATCGACATGGCGCTCGCTCCGCCCCTCGTTCTACCTACCGCGCCCGTCTGTGCCTTGGAGCCCTGCTGCCGTGTCGCAACGGTGGCCGACCGCAGAAGTGATGGCGATGTTTCCCTGTCGTGCCTTGCTTTGACTCGCTAGCCGCCGTGGGTGAGCCCCGCTCGCGTTCGGTCACTGCGGTTCAAATGCGTCACGCTGATCTTATAGGTCCCGTCTCCTGTGAGTGCGTGTGCGTGCTGCTGCTAACCGAGCTGTGCCGCTTTGTTTTAACCGCTCGTGCGCCTTGTCCACGACATAGACGGCCAGAGCACCGCGCCGCCGCCCACCGGTCCACCTAGCTCTAGGCATTTACAGCCGGGCCTTCATGCATGAGAGTGGCTTAGGAAGTCAATTAGGCGCTCCATCTTCCTCATCCCCGACCAAGAGCTATCGACGGCCAATTTGGCGTTTTCTCACCGCCGGCCATGAACGCCGCCGCAACAGATGGGCTGGGGGTAAGTCCCAATAAGTGGGGAGAGAGCTTCAATTGGTGTTGTTGCTAGATTCGCCTTGACCTCCTCCGCTTGGTGCTCATGTTGTTTTGTCCAGGGAGTCCGCCATCGGAGCGGTGACGCACCGGTGTCACGCTAGGCACGCCACCGTGTGGTGTGAGCGCACGTGGCCGGGTCGCCTCGTCGCTCCTCTGCCTCAACCACCACCGTAGCGCGAACCCTGGTGAGCTACTGGCGCTCATCCGTCGCCACCACCACCTCGGTAGAGCCTTAGGTCGCCGGAACGAGCACGCCATGGCACGGCTCCGCCCGTCGTAGGGGCTAGCCCTCGGTAGTGCGCCGTTAAGCTCCCCACCGGTACCTAGGAGTGTGCGCTTAGCAGTAGGCAAAGGTCGGCTCCTTACCCTCATGGTAGCGAGCTCGGGGTGCCCAGCATAGCCGCCCATGTCGCTGGTCACCATGCCGACGAACGCGGGGTAGAGCAGGGACCTCTCCGTTGTGAAGGCAGAAACATACGGGGTCCTTAGTGCAAAGCTCGTCTCTGGTGTAATAGTGCTCAGTCACGCCGCGTGATAATCTGTACGCTAAGGGTTTTTATACAAAAGGTACGGGGGCACGCGCAGGCTCCCCATCGCGGGCCGCTTGTTGGGCTGGCCTGCTACACGCGCGGGCTTCCCGTCGTCGCCGTTTTGGTTGCTGGCTGAATCGTTCGGCCACCGGCCCTTTTTATTTTCTCGAACATTTTCTAATTTGGTTATAAGAGAAACTTATAAATTCAATATAAAATTGTGTAGTTAACCAAAAATTATGAAACCAAGTTTATTAGGTTCCTAAAATCATGATCTATCTGCTAGTATATTTTGTTCATGTAGTTTTATAATATTCTTAGGAGCTATATAATTAATTTGAGGTACTTAATAGTGTCAAAACACGAACTTGTAGAAATTATTGTGATGAATTGGTAGTAGCATTGGCTCTGAAATTTTTATAGTAGATTTCTAACAATATTAGGTGCTCACTGTAATTTTTGTAGCCTCATAGGAATTAGTTTGTTAAGATAACTAAATGATGCCTAGTCCGAAAATATATAGTTAATCAATCAAATGTCAAAAATAATTGAGGATTTGTAGAACGAAAACATTTTCAGAAAACGAGCCTCACTTGACCACGTGGATACATGGCTTAATATGTTAGTCATTAGAGCTAGCTCGTTAGCTTGCAAGACGTAATCGTATTTTAGAGTTGCGAATGTCGTTGATTATTTATGTCCCTGCGTTGCATCCACGTATTTCATGATAGCAGCGATATTGGATCATGGAGTCGTTTGGAGTAGCGGAAGTAGATGGTAACTTGATGATCGTGCCACCATGATGAAAAGCTAACTTAGTTATTTTTACCCAGGCAAGCCCTGGTGCATAACCCCTATTATTCTACATTTTATCTTATACTTATGTATTAAGTTTAAAGAGTTGAATGAAACCCACTTGTGTGTGTGTATATATATATATCTTTATCTATGAATCTTACTAGTACGACAGGATCACGTAGATTGCTATGCTACAGGACTTCGGTAGAAGTCGAGTGATTGCCTGTCACTCACGAGAGATAGAAAATATATTATTGTTGTTATTATATCACATGGAATTGGAGACCGGACAGGGATATGGTACGGGTATTGGTGGGTGTAAGAGGTTGTGTCCCGCGGCCAACGGGCATAGCTTGGTTACACCGTTTTCCCTGTCCGTGTCGGTTAAGAACCGGCCGTTGCATTGGATTCTAGTCAGGTCACAGACTTATTATCCTGAGCACATACTTGTTTATGGGAGCAGAAAAGGCTCATTGCTCTCTTGTCGTGGGTTCTGCCTCTTTCTGGACTGACTAATTTGGGACGGGGATGGTGGAGGTCTAAGCACCACATTGAGTCTGGGACTCAGGTGTGGGGGCTTGGAGTCCAAGTTTGGATAGGGACATGGAACCCTTGACAGGAGAGTGGTGGGCTGGTCCTGCTTGTGCCTGGGGTACCAGCGGGGCGTGTGTTTTGGGGTACCTAGCTGGGCACATTGATTCGTGAATCGCTGGGTAATCCGGTACGACTTGTCTATAATCTAGCACCGTAGTAAAAACTAAAATATGAAAGATGGTAAAATGGTTCTGATTGCTTACCACATGCTTGAAAGTAGGATAGGTGACTACATAGAATGGTTACTTAATGAACTAATGATAACTGTTATTGAAATTGAATATAAGGATGCACGCTTAGTAATGCTTCCTGCAGATGTAATAAACCCATAAGCCAGATAACCTTGCATATTCTTGGAGTCTTTTCTTTCCTCCTGACGGGTAAGTCTTGCGGAGTACAATTGAGTACTCATGGTTTGTTCTACCCTGTTGCAGGTGACAGGAACATATGGAGCTGACACTTGTGTGTGAAAACCTTCTGGTGGGTTCAGCGAGGATTTCCTTAATGTTGCGGACATGAGTTTATTTGAAACTTCCACCCAAAATATTTTACAATGGAAAACTCATAACCTGTTATGCTGTATATAACGGATCATCATGTTAATGTTTGACTTGTCATTAAATGATTTATTTCCGCTGAAACTCTGATAACATGGTTATATTCTGCTATTATAAATAATAAATATTATACTCTGATGTTGCACGGAAAGTGATGTAAACTTTATTCTCCGATTTGTGATCCTGATGGAAAAATATGGATTTTCGGGTTCTCCCATGGGGTGTGCTCGATGGAACTGACTGATGTAGCTCACCTTTGGGGTGCTTAGTGTCTAGTGAAAGACAAACGTCTCCGTAAGTGCGTTATTTCGGACGGTTCTGCCACACAAACATAATGCATAAGAGGATCCATAAAGAACCATATGGTTTTCCGAAAAAACCACGGGTACATTACACCAAAATGTTCCATCTTCCTAGAAAGGATGATTCGTTCCAGAAAGGTTCCAGAAGATGTTAATCGTAAACAAGAAGATTGTTTACGAAGAAACAACAAGAAAAATTCATATTCTGATACATAAGAGTTATATAGGAATCGGAAATAGTCTTTTATTTTCTTTTTTCAAAAGAAAAATGGATTTCATTTAAGTAATAAGACTATTCCAATTCGAATAATAGCGGAGAAAGAATCTCAATAAATGCAAAGAGGGAACATCTTGAATCCGGTATTCAAGGAGTTGAACCAGGATTTCTAAATGGATAGGATAGAGTATTTCTATATGTGATAGATAATATAAATGCAAAAAATTGTCTTCTAAAAAGGGAAACATTGAATGAATAAATTGTAAATTTTAAAACTTTGGTATTTCTCTTTCTTCTGGAAAAGATAGTTGCCCTAGCAAGATTAGGAGCAGTGCAGTATAAAAAAAAATTCACTACGTCCGGTGGATAAAAAAAGGCATACATATCATACGTGGATTAGTATAATTTAGGATACTACTCTATTTTTATGATTATACCACGGCTGGTGGCTGATGACCGGTCACCTCTGTGATTTAGAGTAAGCTTGCCGTGGGGCTATGCGAGGTACTTTCTCGTTCTACTAGTCTAGCGCCAGCACACGGTGGTATGCTGGTACTATCCGTCCCTAAATAAATGTTATTATCACTTTTTAAGAAGTCTAACATTTTTAACTGTATATTTGATGCTTCTGAGTTACATGCACATCATACTTTCTCAACTTTCAACTTAAAGTACAAGGAAGAAAAACAAATCAGCTATGATGCATCTGAATTACGCCTCGGAAATAACAGAATTTCAAAAACTTACCAAGGACACAGGACAGGATCGGCCATGAACAGGGACTCAGTACTTGTCAACTTGTACGATCATGTCGTCTAGTCGTTGTCAGGGCGGTGCTAGGTGTAGATGATCAGAGCAACTCCACAGCCACAGATCACCTTTCCTTTAAATCATCTACAGGGGATTGTTTTATCTTTTTTGAGAATATAAATCATCTACGGGGATTGAGAAAACTGAATTTATGCTTTTACAGGAGACTATTGCTGCAGCAATTGAGAAAATCCATCCTTTTATTTGGGCGAGAGCCAACTGTCAGGTGGCTAAAAGCATCTTCTTCCCTCTGAGTGTGTTTGGCAGCTAGAGGAAGAGGAACGAGAATTAGTGGTGAGAGTTGTTTGTGGGAATTGAGGTGGGAAATTGATTTTTATTCCGAATCCTTGTTTGGTTTATGGGAGGAAAACAAGAAAGGGAATTGAGGAGGGAATTCATATCCCCTGTTTGGTGTGGGGTTTTTGAGAGAAAAATTAAAAAGGCAAATCATGATGGCCAGTGATGATCTACTTTTCTTTTACTATGAACACAACTCCCACCCAATTCCCACCCCTCCCCTAGGAAATTGATTAGTAGGAGTTGGCAATCTAAACTCCCCTCCCCCTTCCCACCAAAACTTCCATTCCCACGAAACAAACAAGAGAATTCTAAACTCCTATATCTAAACTCCCATTCCCTACTTTCAATTACCCCAACCGAACGAGCCGTCTGTCTCCTCTCTCTCTCTATCAATCTCTCGACGTCGTGGCCGGCACACGGCTCGCGCGCTCGTGCCCCGACGACCCCAATGTTGTGGTCGGCACGGCTCGTGCGCTCGAACTCCTGTGGCCCTAGAGCTGCGGCCATCGCGGCTCACTCGCTCGGGCCACGGTGCTGCGGTTGTATTCACTGTGTCTCCTACACATATCCAAACCAAACACATGGTAAGCAAGCAAAAGCGGGTGGGGGCTTCCTCCTCAGTGAAGTCACATCACGTCATCTTGGACACGCACAACTGGTGGCTTGTGCATGTGGGGGAGTAAGGCAATCATCCACCCGCTCCCGGCCTCGTAAGGACATCGATTGGCCAAACTGGCATCATCTCCGCGGTCCACACGTTTCTTTTTGTTAGATGATCTCCACCAATTGGCCCAACAGCTAATTGGGCCCTTGGATCCACGCCCTGATCGGGAGTGCCCAACCATTCCATGGTTGATGGGCCTCCGTCGCACAACGCCATAAAAAGGGAGGTGGGGGCCGGGGCACAAGGCAAGAGGTTCACCTGAGCCGCCAGACGCCCCACCTACTGTCCCTAAACCCTAACCGATCTAAGAGGGGGTGCTGCCAGCGACGGAAAGACCGTCACCGCCCACCGCCGTCTCTGCACTACCACCACCGTGATAACGCCTTCACCGTCGGGCTTCACCGCGCCACCGTCAAGCAACCCCATGGCCAGCTCGTCTTCTACGAAGGTGGCCGATGGTTTGCACCTCCTCAACCCCTCTCTCTCTCTCTCACTCTATCTGTTAATCCCGTACTAGTACAGGGTTTACACTTCATCAAATATCAGTTTGTGTGCTAGATCTATGGCTAGTGATCCTGTAACATTTCTATCAATGGTATCAGTTGCCTAACTAGGCGTAGATCTAGCTTATCCGGGTTGAAAACCGAGTAGCAGCAATTAGAAGGAGGTGAGAGATCCGATTCGAATCTAAGCAGAGGGTTCATCAAACCCTAAACCCAAATCGGGTGAAGAAAAGGAGTAAGAAAGGGTCTCAGTTTTGAAAATGAACTCAAACCCTAACCCTTAACCCGCGTAGATAGCTCCGGGAAGAAGAACAGTACTCAAACCCTAACCCTAACTCGACCTAACCCTAACCCTAAACCCCAATCAGACAAGATCTGAGAAGAATAGAGCAAGATCCTATCAGAGAGAAGAAGGGGAAAGGGGAAGGGCTTGAGAGATGGCTTACCTTGCCGCTGCACCATGTTGACATCTCGTCAGTGCGTGAGAAGAAGGTCGAGTCGCTGCTTCTCGTCGGGCTTGCGCCGCGCGCTGTTTTGTTCCGTCGAGGAGCGTGCTCGACCATCGATCTGAGATGGACGGTGCAGAGCAAACGGGCCAAGTTTAGGCCTAGGTGGGCGGGCGCGGCGAGCGGCTTTGCCGGCCCTGGCCCAGGTTGCGGCCTAGGAAGGCGCAGCGCGCGCGAGAGCAGGCCAGGGCAGATTTTGTTGCTGAGCCGAGCACTGTTTCAACGGGCTGGGCTAAATGAATAGTACAAACTGAGTTATTGTTTCATTCATTTTCAGAAGCAAATTTTGATGATTTTTTGTCCAGTTTAAATCTCTGTCAAAATTTGAACCAATGGGATAATTTTTCAGAGAATAGATTAGCACAGTGAAATACTTCTGAAAAGTAGACAAATAATTTTTTCATGTTTCCGCTGTAATATTAAAGTTTATTGTCTTCTAATTGAATTCGAACCAACGGGAGAATTTAATTTGAAGGGCAGTTGAATTTTATTCAGTAAATTATAATATTGTTGTTTTCTGACCAACGTTGCTAATATCAATATTATAATTTTCATTAATAAGTTTTTCATGTATTAATTATATTTCTGTCCAACGATGATGTAGAATTAGTATATAAGAATGTTGTATATTTTAATTTTGACCAACGTTAAATTAAAGCATGAAATTATGATGTCATATTTTTTCACTATCTCTGACGGTGTTTTTCAAGACTCAACCAAATGGCTTTCATCTCGCACATACCGCCTCTTGAAGGGGCAACTATAGGGTATGGCAAGAGAAGCATAAACTAGCACTTGCTTGTCTGAAAATGACCTAGCGTTTACCTCCCCGTGTCCGACTGAGCCAGTGGACCCAGTGAGGGAAGATAATGAGATTGATGTTGATTTCACTGCTCGACAGCGAGATCATGCAGAAGTGCGGATAAAGTATGATCTCGAACGTAAGAAATAGGATATTTCAAACCGCAAGTGCTTGATGGTGGCTAAGTCCACAATTTCAGATGCGATAAGATGGTCTATCCTAGATTGTGATGCCGCCATAGAGTATCTTAAGAAAGTGAAGAGTCAGTTCATTGGCTCTTCAAAGGCTTATGTCAGTACTTTGATCAAGAAATTGTTCAATGAAAAATACACTGGTGGCGGTATCAGAGAGCACATACTGAAGATGAGCAACATGGCTTCGAAGCTAAAGCCAATGGATTTGGGGCTCAATGATGAGTTCCTGATTCATTTGGTTTTTGCTTCTTTGCCAAAAGAATATGAAACTTTTGTTGTTAACTATAACATGTAACCCGATAAGTGAGATATAGAGAAGCTTATCGCAATGTGTGTTCAAGAAGAGGAGAGGCTGAAAAGCTCATAGGGTGACTCTGCTAACCTTGTGAAGGACAACAAAAAGAAGAATTTTAATAAGAATGCCAAACCTCAAGGGAAAGCCCCTCAGAATGACCACCATCCGAAGAACAACAATGCTCAAGTTGAGAAGGATCAGTGTAAATGGTGCAAGAAGCATGGACATTACCAGAGGGACTGTCCAGACTTCCTGAAGAGCCTTCTGAAGAGAGGTGAGGATTTCATTACATTCATAGATGAATCCTTGTATTTAAGTTATGTAAAATCTACTTGGTGGATTGATTCAGGTGCAACTGTTCATGTTGCAAATTCATTACATGGATTCCATACGAGGAGGACCATGCAAAGAGGAGAAAGAATAATTAAAGTAGCAAATGGAGTTGAAGCTAAAGTTGAAGCCATAGGAGATCTTTCTCTAGAATTATGTGATGATTTTAGACATCAACTTTTAGATATTCTTTATGTACCCTCTTTGCGTAGAAACTTGATAAGCGTCTCACGATTAGATGATGATGGATATGATTGCCATTTTGGTAATGGTAAATGTTGGATTGTGATTAATAATAAGTGTGTTGGTCTTGCCTTCCGATAAGATAAGCTTTATTTATTATCACTTTCTGAGAATGTGAATGATGTGAGCACTGAGCATGAGAATGTCTCCTCATCTAAGAATGCAAGTAATAAGCAGAAGAGAGTTCATGATACATCATCGAAATTATGGCACTGTTGTTTAGGCCATATTTCGAGGGGGAGCATAGAGCGATTGATTAAGAAATCAATTCTTTCGCCTTTAGAATTTTCAGATTTAGAACAATGCATAGATTGCATAAAAGGAAAGTACGTTAAGAAAATAAAGAAAGATGCCAAACAAAGCGTAGGAATTTTAGAAATAGTTCACACAGACATCTGTGGTCCTTTTCCTATGAAGAGTGTGGATGGTTATGATTCATTTATAACATTCACAGATGACTATTCTCGTTTTGGCTATATTTATCTAATTAAAGCAAGACAGGAAGCATTGGATAAATTTAAGATATTTAAGGCTGAAGTAGAAAATCATCACAACTTAAAGATTAAGGTAGTAAGGTCCGACCGTGGGGGAGAGTACTACAGTCAACATACCCCATATAGCCAAGTTCCTAGACCCTTTGCAAGGTTCTTACAGGAAAATGGCAAAGTAGCCCAGTATTCTACACCGGGCGAGCCTTAGCATAATGGGGTAGCTAAAAGACACAACCATACCTTAATGGATATGGTAAGAAGCATGATAAGTTACTCTATCCTACTGATCAGTTTATGGATGGAGGCGTTAAAAACCGCCATTCATATACTTAATCGAGTGCCAAGCAAGTCAGTGCCCAAAACACCATATGAGTTGTGGACAGGAAAGGAACCATCACTTAACTATTTACGTGTGTGGGGTTGTCTAGCTGAGGCAAAAGTTTTTAACCCAAACATAGGGAAGCTAGACTCCAAGACAGTCAGTTGCCATTTCATTGGCTATCTAGAAAAGTCAAAAGTTTATCGCTTCTATTATCCTGACAGACAAATGAAGTTTGTAGAAACAAGACATGTTGTCTTCTTGGACGATAATATGATCAAGGGGAGCATGATAGCGTGAGAAATTAGTTTTAAAGAGAAGCGGGTATATGTGCCCACTCCTATGGTTTAGGAGCCATTCTTCATGCTACCTATTGTTGCTGTACCAACAGTGCAAGACACTGTAGTAACAACACATGTTGTTAGTTCTCCTGTCACAACAATGAATGAACATGAGGAACCTGTCCTTCAGGATCCCCGAGAACCCATTGTCACACATGAGGGAGAGCAACAACAACCTCATATAGAACAAGCGTCATCTAACGAGGCCCCTAAAAGGTCTTAAAGAGTCAGGAGATCAGTCATTTCTGATGACTACGAAGTTTATAAATGTGAGGAATTTCAAATGGAGGGTGATCCCCCTCATTTGAAGAATCCATGAGAAGCGTTCACTCATCCAAGTGGCTTGAAGCCATAGAAGATGAAATGACATCAATGAAAACCAATGATGTTTGGAACTTAGAAATAATTCCTAAAGGAGCCAAGATAGTAGGCTGTAAATGGGTCTACAAAACTAAACATGACTCCAAAGGAAATATAGAAAGGTTTAAAGCGTGACTTGTGGCGAAAGGTTTCACGCAAAGAGAAGGCATAGATTACAATGAGACATTTTCTCCAGTCTCATGTAAGGATTCTTTTAGAATCATAATGACGCTTATAGCACATTACGATTTAGAATTACATCAGATGGATGTAAAGACGACGTTCCTAAATGGGGATCTGGAGGGAAATGTTTACATGGCACAACCGAAAGGTTTGTTGTGGAAAGAAAAGAACGTATGGGATGCCGCCTGAAGAAATCCATTTACGGATTAAACAAGCTTCAAGACAGTGGTATTTGAAGTTTGATAGTACAATAAGAAAGTTTGGGTTTCAAGAAAATGTAGAGGACAATTGCGTTTATGCAAAGTTTAAGAATGGGAAATACATTTTCCTAGTCTTGTATGTGGAGGACATCTTGCTCGCTAGTAGTGATGTTAATCTACTACTCGAAACAAAGTTCTTGCCCTCGAAGTTTTATATGAAGGATCTCGGTGAAGCTTCATTCGTCCTAAGAATAGAGATTCACCAAGATAGAGAAAATGAGGTTTTAGGATTATCACAAAAGGCATACTTAGAAAAGGTTCTAAAGAAATACGGTATGCAAAATTATAAGTCTTCACTTGCTCCCATAGTCAAGGGCGACATATATGTGGAATTTTAATGTCCCAGAAACCAATATGAGATCGATCAAATGAAAGCGGTTCCATATAGTTCAGCTGTTGGAAGTTTACAGTATGCTCAAGCATATACTCGCCCTGACTTAGCATTTGTTACTGGGTTACTTGGCAGATATCAGAGTAATTCAGGAATAGAACACTGGAAATTAGTAAAGAAAGTTTTGTGTTACCTGCAATGTATGAAGGGTCTCATGCTAACATACAGAAGATCTAATTCTCACACATAGAGAGGTATACAGATTCTGATTATGCAGGAGACAATAGAAAATCCATGTCAGGATATATATTCACTCTCGTAGGAGGAGCTATATCGTGGAAAAGCTCAAAGCAAACCGTCACTACATTGTCCAAAATGTATGCCGAGTTTGTAGCATGTTATGAGGCCACAGGGCAGGTGAATTGGTTGAAGAAATTCATGCCCGGGTTGAAAGTGGAAGACGACATACATAAACCAGTTATACCGTGATAATAATCTAGCAGTATGTTATGCTCACAACAATAAGTCAAGTGGTGCTGTCAAACATATCGATATAAAGTATTATGTTGTGAAAGACAAAGTCTGGGATCATATAATTAGTCTTGAGCATATAAGAACAGAAAAGATGATCGTGGATCTGCTTACAAAAGGCTTACCACCCAGCGTGTTCAGAGAATACTTAGCCGACATGGGTTTAAGGGAAAGCCTATGATTCCTGGACAATAAGGGTCTAGTTGAGAGTCTGTTTCAAAACAGAGAGGTGTATTATAGCTGTTTAATCTAATGGCAACTGACCGTGATGATGAGGCACGCTCTATACACTGATCTGTGATGGAATGGGAACAAGATAAAGTAAGTAAGTTGAGTTTAAGTCATAAGGTGAGATAAGAGGGAGAATGTTAGATGATCTCCACTAATTGGCCCAACGACCAATTGGGCCCTTGGATCCGCGCCCTGATCGGGGGTGCCCAACCGTTCCATGGTTGGTGGCCCCCCATCGCACAACGACCATAAAAAGGGAGGTGGGGGCCGGGGCACAAGGCACGAGATTCACCTGAGCCGCCAGACGCCCCACCTATAGTCCCTAAACCCTAACCAATCTAAGAGGGGGTGCTGCCAGCGACGGGAAGACCGCCACCGTCCACCACCGTCTCTGCACCGCCGCCACCGCGATAGTGCCTTCATCGTCGGGCTTCACCGCGCCACCATCAAGCAACCCCATGGCCAGCTCGTCTTCTACGAAGGTGGCCGATGGTTTGCACCTCCTCAACCCCTATCTCTCTCTCACTCTATCTATTAATCCTGTACTAGTACATGTTCTAGGGTTTACACTTCATCAAATGTTAGTTTGTGTGCTAGATCTATGGCTAGTGATCCTGTAACGTTTCTATCACTTTTCACCCTCCCTTTTTAGTTTTGGTGTCCGCCATTTCTACCACAAGATCTCCCACCTATAAATAAGTGTCACCTGTACACTGCGCAAGCAGCGCAACTCTACTCCACCACCCTTCACGATCCACCTTGGTCTGGCAAGTCTGATTAGAGCTGCCATCCATGATAAGATTCCCACCGCTCTCGTCGCCAGCCTCCTCCCAACTTGCCACCCTCACCGGCACCACCACCGGAGAGATGGCGGCAACCGACGGAACACCACCAATGCCACTAGGGATGGCAATGTGGCCGGTCGGTTGCGTACCGATGGAGCGACATTGTAGTAGCAGATGAGGATGAGAGAGAGCATGAGCCCACCCCGATTCTATACGCCTCCTATCCTAGGGCGCTTCCGTCTCTCTCTTACCGCCGCTCCCCTTCTTCGGAAAAAAATTGGGGGAGGACCATCCACGTCGCGGATTGTGCAACTCATAGGTGGGCCATCATACTATTTTTAACATGCAGATGGTAAATCAGATACTGAAAGTGCATCTAGCCCTTTAGTGGGTTTTGGATGATTGAATGACAACGTGATTAAAGGACTAACCCGTTTGCTAAGTGTGAACAGGTAATAGGTTATCTCACAGGTACTTAATGAAAGCCAAAATGATGTGTTGTTGTATAAACAATCTAGTTCGAGCACAAGACAACAATGCAAATGGAATTCATGTGAAGGCTTATTTTTTTGTGGGATTTCCATTGACTATGTGAAAGCAAGCTCATGATTATTAGTTAATGAGACATGAGGGATTGCATATGGAATGGTCTCATATTTGAAGCTTGCTAAATTAAAATGAAAAAGATAACAATACATATGAATGGATGATTCAACACAAGATGTGACTTGATGGCTTGAGATGGTGAAGATAGCAAGGAAAGGCTTCGAGGTACTAAGCAAGGGTGAAGGGCAAGCGGCGGCTTGGCGTCAAGAACCTAGCTAGGGTGAAGAAGAAAGTACTTGCATTTAGTTGAGGTACTAATCAAGCTAAGATGGTCATATTGATGTGAAGAGTCAAATCTATAATGAAGTATTTGATGGAAGTGACTTGATACATTTGGGGTTATTCAAATTTGATGAATGGAATCAAGTCACATGCTCAAGATGGCTATGCTCAAATGAAAAGATCAACATCAACTTGTTAGCACCCTTACTTGATGAAGATTGGAAGGGGCGGCATCAATTCAAAAGAAATCAACTCAAGTGGTATAAATTCATTTTCTTTTTGATCTTGAGTTTAATAGGTATGCCGTACTATTAAGAGGGATGCATCATGTTGATAGATAATGTTTCATAAGTGCTCAAGCCAACCCATGTGAGTTTTTGAGTATTTGAGAGACAAAAGAGCTAATCGATTTGTTGTTTGTTCGGCAATACCGGACGTGTCCGGTATTCATACCGGACGTGTCCGTATTTGTCCAAAGAAATTGTAAAATTGTTGTTCTCGGGTTGGTTAGTCGGGAGTTCCGGCGTGGGTCGGGAGTTCCGACGGTCGGGAGTCTGGCATGGGTCGGGAGTTCCGACGTGTCGCACTTCAACCGACTTGGAGGGTTCATCGTCTCGGTCATACCGGACGTGTCCGATTATTAATACCGGACGTGTCCGGATATGGATGACTGTAAGCCAACGGCTAGTTTTCAAAAGCCGTGAGGGTCGAGAGTTCCGACGATGTCGGGAGTTCCGACGGTCGGGAGTTCCGACATATGTCGGGAGTTCCGACACCTCACTAACTTTAACTTCGCTTACATGTTTTTCAAAATTACCGAGGGTCGGGGTTCCGATTTGAGTCGAGTTCCGGCGGTCGGAAGTCCCGGCATTCTTCGGAGTTCCGATGCCTCACAACATCACTTTGTAACTTAGTTCTTGTTGGCGCGAGATGTGAGTCATACCGGACGTGTCCCAGATTGCAACGGCTATAAACGGCTAGTTTTTCAAGGGGGCTATAATACCCCCAAGCCTCCACCTTTGGAGGTCATGCTGATTCTATTGACTTAGACACACGTTTTTGAGCCTTGCCAACCCTCTCTTAGTGAGTGATTGATCAAACTTGCAAAATCAATTTGTGGGTTGAGTGAAATTCAAAAGAGAGCCATCCAACCACTTGAGCACTTGTGCATATTGTCAATCTCGTGATTCGCATTTTGTTACTCTTGGACTCTTCGGTCCTAGACGGTTAGACGTCACGGAGAGCACCCGGGAGATTGTGGTGTGCCTCGGAAAGTTTAGAATAGCAGTCGATTCCGCTACCTCGGAATCAATTAGTGGAAGGAGGAAAAGGAGTTGGAAAAGACTCGGCTAGAGTGACCTTCGTGGTATCCTCTAGGGCTGACCTTCACTGGTCCCCTGCAGCCCCTCAACGGAGAGTAGGACTCGACGAGTCCGAACTTCGAGTAAAACAAATATCGTGTCTCAATTCGCATTTCATTTGATATTTGTGTTGCTCTAGCACTTGTGCAGTTCTCTGTGTATACCGATAGTTAAATTAGGTGTCTGCAGCTTGGTTTGAAGATAGAAATCAAAAGGAACAAGTTCGGGCTGATCTGCAGAAATCGTGTATACTGGGACACGTCCGATTCATTCATCTATGACACGTCCCATTTCTACATGCACTAAAAATATTTATTCTCGGTTCTAACTTGATGTTGCAGGGGTTGTAGCTTCTAGATATATTCTTTATACCTTGTTTACTCTGTGGCTAACTTGTGAGGGGTGGTAGTACTCTTAATTTGGAGTTTCCATTTTGGAAACTCCCTTTCTAATTGTTTCCGCATTTAAAGGTGTTAATTTTCAAACGCCTATTCACCCCCCCTCTAGGCGACATCCTAGGTCCTTTCAATTGGTATCGAGCAAGGTTCTCACCTAAAGCTTCACCGCCGTGAGAAAAGGATGTCGACGCCTATCGAGTTGGAGCCGGTGCTTCTCCAAAATGATGGTTCAAACTTTCTACCTTGGTCAATACATGTACTCAATGCTTTTAGAGATATTAGTCCTCTTGTTGAGCATATTGTGGATGCAAGCATACCTCTTTCTATAGTTGATTGGAGCAACTACAAAAATTTGTCAAAAGAGGAAGAGATATGCGTGCAACTCAATGCTCAAGCTATTAATATTATTTTGAGTACATTGAGTGTAGAGGTTCAAGATGAGGCAATCTTCAATGGACAACCAGCTCCGGAGAGTGCTCATCTCATTTGGACTAGACTTTTTGATTTGTATGGAAAATCCAAATGTGATGATGCACTTGAGATTAAGTCATTGGAAAGTATGTCCATTGTGTCATCATACAGCGAAGAAGCCTCACAAGACCTCAAGAGCACCAAGCCGGAGCAAGAAGTGCAAGCAGCACATGACGTGCTGTCTGCCTGCACATACCGGACGTGTCTGGTATGCCTACCGGACGTGTCCGGTATGGCCGAGGCAGCAGACCAGCAAGCAGCTGTTTGTAGCGATGCTCAAGCCCGATGGCGACCAAGTGATGAGTCAACCTCAGTATCTCATGATACTCATCACTTGTGTCTCATGGCCAAGAAAAGCAAGAAGAAGAATAACAAGAAAGATCAAGAAAAGGAGAAAGCACAAGTAGATGATCAAGATAAGAGTGATGTTGAAATTGAAGACAACTACAACCTTGATCATCTCAACCATAAAGACAAGTTCATCATCATGAAGATAGTTGAAAAGAATGATGAGCTTGAAGAAGAGATTGAGAAGCAAGAGCAATCGCTTCAAAATCAAGAAAAGTTTCTCATCTCCAAATTGCAAGAGCTAAAGGCAATAAATGAGAGGTATGAAAAATTGTCAATCGAGCATGCTTTAGTTACTAATTCCTCTTAGTGTTTCACAACTAGAGAAGGAAAACTTCGAGCTCAAGGCAAGGCTCGATGAACTATCAAGCAAGTATAATGAGCTACAAGCAAATTATGTTCATCTAAAGTGCTCTCATGAGGAAGTAGTAGAATCAAGCATCATGCTTGAGGTGGCTCATGAGGTTGTGATTACATCGGTAAAATTCTCTCAACCTCTCACACATCCGCTCACTAGTACACCATCTCAAATAAATATTTCTTGTACTAATGAGTGTGCTCCTCAAGCAAGCCAATCTTCGATTGAGCTAAATCTTATAGAAAACATAGAGCTCAAAGAAGAAGTGCAAAGATTAAAGAAAGATGTGATTCGGTTGAAGGGTAAGGAGAAAGCACAACCATCTCAAGATAACCGTGATAACATGGTGAAGAAGTTTGAGAAGGGTTCAAACCTTGCTTCCTCCAAAGCCCAACAAAAGAATCACATCTCAAGCAAGGCCAACACAACCAAGAGCAAGAAACATGGAAAAAGGATGTGTTATGGTTGTGGATTGTATGGACATGAGTGGGCTATGTGTCCACACAAGAGTTGGGCCGACAAGGTTGAAGCCGCCAATCAAAAGGCTTCTACCAAGGAGGCCAAGCAAATGAAGAGTGATGGACAAAGCGCTTGTCTCATGAGCAAGAAATTGGGGCATCCTACCAAGAAATGCCCAATGTACAAAGATGCAAGAAAGGAAGCCCAAGTTGCAACAAGAAGATGCTATGGATGCAATGAGATGGGCCACAAGGTTGATAGATGTCCATACAAGCAAATCAAGCATAGAGCACACAAAGGCCGCATATGCTATGCTTGTAGAAGAAAGGGGCATCTAAGCTATGAATGCCCAAATGGTAAAACTCCTAAGCCAAACATATTTGTTTATAATGATATGCTTAGGAAGACCACAAATGGAGTTAGCACTAGTAAGGTGATGTGTTCACCACAAACTAATGCTAAAGCCATTTGGGTGCCTAAGCACTTATTGACTAACTCAAAAGGACCCAACAAGAGTTGGGTACCAAAGTGTGCTTAGGTTAATGATGTAGGTACTTGGTAATGGGATGAAGGTTTCGGGGTGGTTGAGCAAGCAAATTGACAATATTCACTCAATCTATCAACCAATTCTCATCATAATCTCTTATATGGTTGACCCGAAGATAATTCAATGAACATATCATAGATTTCATCCTCAACATTGGTAACAAGTACCTAAAACCTTGTAGGATAGCCACTTTGTTTGTTTCGTGTTCTATAGTTCACAAATAGGTACATTTGTGAAATAATGAAAGTGGCTAATTAATTTCACTTGAGATTTATCATGTTTGCCATATGATGCTTTTGATCGCTCTCTAGTAGAGTAATTTATCTGTTGAGATGCTAGTATACAATAAATAATAAAGCTAAACAAAAAATTATTACATGCAAGTGATTTAATTGGTTCTGTCTCGAACCTATCGGACGTGTCCCAGATTACTTCCGGACGTGTCCGTATGGCTGAGACGTAAAGTCAATGTTTCGTTTCATGTATTCCTGGACGTGTCCGGTATACTACCGGACATGTCCGGTATTGCATGGACCGTAACACTAATTGTGTTGCAACCCGAGTATTCGATCCATACATTTTCATATATCCCTAACATACTCGTAAGCTTGTGTTTTATCAAATCTAAGTGGATTGTGAGCATCTCTTAAGCTCACTTTTAAATATGGCAATCTTATTTGGTTCATGGTCAAAATGAAAATTGGCTCTCAATTTCTTATCGAATAAAAGTGCTCGTTGAAAGTCATTCAAAATACTTGAAGCACTTATTTAGGGGAGCTAAATTTCTATTTTACACCATTGTGGACTAACAAATTTATCTAGCACTCTTTGTAGTCCTTTGGATGAAAAATTGAATTTGTATCAAGCATGATTACTTGGCAATCAAGGTCAACATAAAATTATCATGCCATGTGTCTTCTTAGTGGTATTCTTGTGGGCTCAAGGCAAAGGTATGTTTTACATACATGTATTGTAAGTGCATCTAAGGCCCTTTACATGTTAGAATGTGCATTTGTGTGACATAGGAGAGATGTTTTTCAAAACCCACAACTAGCATGTGTAGGTGGTGTGAATTTGAAAAACTATTTGAATCTTGGTCTTTGTGACCTAGCCTTGCCATGTGATGATTATAGCTCTCCTTGATTGTTTGATTGGCTAATCACACATGACATGGCTTTCTTAAGTCCACAATCTACTTTGTCTCACTTTATCTCTCTCAAGCAAGCAAATTATTGATTATGCCATTTATTTGGAAAAGAGAAATAAATTGATGGCATTCGATACTTAAAAGTGATAGTACTCGGTTTGGATCAAGATCATACACCTTTTGGGACCGAGCAACAACAGAGAAAGGGTTTGGAAGAGTGAGAACACATTTTGGAATTATTTGGGCCAGCCACATGATATCTCGGGACGTGTCCGGTATTCTATCGGACGTGTCCGGTATGAGCCGGACTATAAAAACCGAGCATACCCCTTCGCCCAAAACAGACTTGCCTCTTCCAAATCCACCCACCCGAGCGCCTCTCTTCCTCACCTAGGGCAACCGACGATTTCACCAAGAAAAGAGAGAGAGGGAGATCGCATTGGAGAAGGCTTGCATCAAGATTGAAGGCCCGGGACTTGGATTTCACATCGCGTTCTCGTCTCTTCTCCAAAGGTACCCTAATCATGGACCTCGTCCGATCTACATGGTTGAAGACTAGTTTTGAAATTCCTTCGGTCAATATGCTACATTAGTGATATAGAAGCAATGCCCAAAGTTTGGAATGGATCCATGATGGTTAGAATCCAGAACCCGGTTAGGGTTGTTGAAATTCGCCCATACCGGACGGACGTGTCCGGATGCTACCGACGTGTCCTAGTATGGCCCAAAGAAAGCGCACTCCTCGCCGTTCTCTCGATTCAATCCTACCTAGAATTGTTTGTTAGGCTTAGTATCTTTTGTATCTACGTTTTGCAAACTTTTTGACAGTTGTTTGTCAAGATGATTGTAAAATCATGGATAAAAGATTCTTTGTTTAATTGCAATTCGAGATTAATTATGGGCATGTATCTAAAATTCTTTGGAAATCTTTGGATACAGGGATAAATTTGCCATGAGTGGACGACGGAGCCGAGGTCCAAGCACGGCATGATCCAAAGACTTGAGAAGTACAAGAAGGCGAGACAGATATGCATCCTGGATTTCAGCCGACCAGCAGGAGGTCCACCAGGGCTGCCACTAGTGCAGCAGCTCAATATACAGAAGGGTCCGGGAGCTCTTCTTCTGACACAGACACTGATGAGTTCAGAGTGGAGTCTAGAGATGAAAGAAAGAGGAAGAGCACCGATAGAGGATCGATGGTGACAGCTCGGATGAGGAGCAGGAGATTGAGGAGGAGGAGTCGGTTCCTCGCTTCAAAGACCACTGGTCAAGGGATGCATTATGGTCTTCTTGAGACACGCCCGCCCAATGTGCCCTCCTATGTTCCCAGAGTTGACTACAGGGGAAAGGGTATGACCAGAAGGCCGAGATGAGCGAAGGGTTGATCCGAGGAGCTTACCTAAGGTTCAATCGATCACCGCTTCTAGACGGCCTTTCACTTGGACTTCTACTCCAGGTGTGATTCTTACCAGAACCCCGAAGAATTGCCAGTCTCAAAGTGGATTGACCGGCAATATATTAGAGAGTTGCGTAAGGCCTCGCTTGATCATGCTATTGCCATCTGCCAGAAAGCACGTGAGTTTATGAGATCATGGAGTTCCAAAGATGATCGAACACGTGAGGTAGTAGCTCAGTTCTATGCTACTCTATTTGTTGAGGAGGATGAGCGGCGGATGCACCGGATGCTTGAGGGCCAAAGTGGTACAAAGTTGACTATGATGTTTTGCCGCCCATCTTGGCTTCTCGAGGATGATCTCGGGGGGAGGGATCCACATCCACAGTGTGTGCGGTGTTACCTCCCGAGCAGCCTCGCCTACATGTATCCTGCTGGTGGTGGTGAGAGAGGCTGTGGGGAAGGTTCTAGGTCTTCACCCTACCTATAGGTACCTGGACAGATGTTCAGAAGACTATTGACTGCAAGGGTGGAGACAAGGGCACCATTGCTGATTACTCCAAACCTACTCCACAGATGGCACCTGATGCTCGGCCCTTCAGTGTTTAACTTTATTTGGTCCGAGATCGAGTGTTGGAGAGAGGCCCCTCAAGGGCTGTGGTTTTGCTCCTTATATCATGCATATGATTGAGCAGTGACAGGCACACATTTGAGTATGATAAGATTCACAAGGCCCTCAAGATTATTGCAGATTTGCACGAGACAGGGGTTACCTCCAGCAGACCAGGGGAGCAGCAAGAAGAAGACCAGAGGCGAGATGCACTGGAGTGGTGCACCAGCCAGAGCTTCACCTTCACCACGTGCTCCTTCACGCTCTACTTCACGCCGTGGGCGCCCCTCCTTCGCCTATCCGTAGGCTTTTCAGCTCCATATTTGGGATGTGCCGTGACATCCAGACTAGGGCAAGCAGAAGGAGAGGGGAGGCTAGGAGGAAGGACACTCGGACTTTGAAGCAAATTGCTTCTAATCTTGAGCTTGATCCTCCTAGGTCTCCTCTATCGATGAGGCAGCTAGTGAGCCCGAGACCGAGGAGCAAAGCAGCAGTTAGATATGATAGAGAGTATGTTGAGTTCATACAATGACAAAGAAGCAGCAGCAGAGCACCAGGCACCCCGACACTCTACCTCTTCTTCAGCTCGTGTGCCTACTCACTCTCACCACGTCCCCAGAGACTGCAGACGACTATGCTACAGATTGGTGGAGTGGCCTGACAGGTGGTGGTGGCTTCTACGGGTCTGGTGGCTTTGACGCGTCTGGTGCGGGTGGTTCTCGTCCAGCCGGTGTTGCACGCTCAGATGATGAGGATGCTGGTCGAGATGATGATGATGAGTGATCTCAGCTTTCCGTGACAGCTTGTAGCCCCTTTGTCCTTAGTATGTCATTGTTGGACCTTTGTGGTGATAGATGACAAAGGGGGAGAGAGACTGATTAAAGCTTCAGGATAGTTTCATTTGCTTATCTTTGTACCTGAAGATATGTACTGCAGGCTGTAGTTTGTTTTTGAGCTTCATTGATGTATCTTGGATTTGTGATAGATTGTATCATGTGAGAGATGAGTCTTATTTATGCTTTATCTATGTATCTCTTGAGACATGATCTTTATCTATATATATCAGTGGTTTCTGGACTTGAGAAAATTTGTAATGAGTGCTATGTGTGAATTACATATGTCATATTTATTTTCATAAGGACTATGCATGCTAGAATGAAAATATTTGATGTGATGCTTTTATATTTATTCTTGTGTGATATATCTTGTCATATGCATCACGGTTTCACTTTGTCACACACACATGCACCCCACGGATGCAATGATTTAGGGGGAGTCTCCTATATGTTTTAGTATGTGCAATTGACATTTGAGGTCATTTTGTGAATTCTAATCATAAGCACATATTAAGGGGGAGCCTCTCATAAATCATTGAACCCAAAAGTTTAAATGTTTTATATCATTTTGTAAGCTTTAATCAAGTTGTCATCAATCACCAAAAAGGGGGAGATTGAAAGTGCATCTAGCCCTTTAGTGGGTTTTGGATGATTGAATGACAACGTGATTAAAGGACTAACCCGTTTGCTAAGTGTGAACAGGTAATAGGTTATCTCACAGTACTTAATGAAAGCCAAAATGATGTGTTGTTGTATAAACAATCTAGTTCGAGCACAAGACAACAATGCAAATGGAATTCATGTGAAGGCTTATTTTTTTGTGGGATTTCCATTGACTATGTGAAAGCAAGCTCATGATTATTAGTTAATGAGACATGAGGGATTGCATATGGAATGGTCTCATATTTGAAGCTTGCTAAATTAAAATGAAAAAGATAACAATACATATGAATGGATGATTCAACATAAGATGTGACTTGATGGCTTGAGATGGTGAAGATAGCAAGGAAAGGCTTCGAGGTACTAAGCAAGGGTGAAGGGCAAGCGACGGCTTGGCGGCCAAGAACCTAGCTAGGGTGAAGAAGAAAGTACTTGCATTTAGTTGAGGTACTAATCAAGCTAAGATGGTCATATTGATGTGAAGAATCAAATCTATAATGAAGTATTTGATGGAAGTGACTTGATACATTTGGGGTTATTCAAATTTGATGAATGGAATCAAGTCACATGCTCAAGATGGCTATGCTCAAATGAAAAGATCAACATCAACTTGTTAGCACCCTTACTTGATGAAGATTGGAAGGACGGCATCAATTCAAAAGAAATCAACTCAAGTGGTATAAATTCATTTTTCTTTTAATCTTGAGTTTAATAGGTATGCCGTACTATTAAGAGGGATGCATCATGTTGATAGATAATGTTTCATAAGTGCTCAAGCCAACCCATGTGAGTTTTTGAGTATTTGAGAGACAAAAGAGCTAATTGATTTGTTGCTGGTCTGGCAATACCGGACGTGTCCGGTATTCATACCGGACGTGTCCCAGATTTGTCCAAAGAATGTAAAATTGTTGTTCTCGGGTTGGTTAGTCGGGAGTTCCGGCGTAGGTCGGGAGTTTCGACGGTCGGGAGTCCTGGCATGGGTCGGGAGTTCCGACGTGTCGCACTTCAACTGACTTGGAGGGTTCACTGTCCTGGTCATACCGGACGTGTCCGGTATGGATGACCAGAAGCCAACGGCTAGTTTTCAAAAGCCGTGAGGGTCGGGAGTTCCGGCGTATGTCGGGAGTTCCGACGGTCGGGAGTTCCGACATATGTCGGGAGTTCCGACACCTCACTAACTTTAACTCGCCATGTGTTTTTCAAAATTACTGAGGGTCGGGGTTCCGACTTGAGTCGGGAGTTCCGACGGTCGGAAGTCCCGGCATTCTTCGGGAGTTCCGATGCCTCACAACATCATCAGTAACTTAGTTATCATTGGCGCATGTGAGTCATACGGACGTGTCCGGTATGCATACCGACGATCCCAGGTATTTGCAACGGCTATAAAACGGCTAGTTTTTCAAGGGGGCTATAATACCCCAAAGCCTCCACCTTTGGAGGCTCACTGATTCTACCGACTTAGACACACGCTTTTTGAGCCTTGCCAACCCTCTCTTAGTGAGTGATTGATCAAACTTGCAAAATCAATTTGTGGGTTGAGTGAAATTCAAAAGAGAGCCATCCAACCACTTGAGCACTTGTGCATATTGTCAATCTCATGATTCGCATTTGTTACTCTTGGACTCTTCGGTCCTAGACGGTTAGACGTCACGGAGAGCACCCGGAGATTGTGGTGTGCCTCGTAAAAGTTTTAGAATTCAGTCGATTCCGCCGCCGGAATCAATTAGTGGAAGGAGGAAAAGGAGTTGGAAAAGACTCCGGCTAGAGTGACCTTCGTGGTATCCTCTAGGGCTGACCTTCACTGGTCGCCTGCAGCCCCTCAACGGAGAGTAGGACTCGAACGAGTCCGAACTTCGATAAAACAAATATCGTGTCTCAATTCGCATTTTATTTGATATTTGTGTTGCTCTAGCACTTGTGCAGTTCTCTCGTATACTTGATAGTTAAATTAGGTGCCTGCAGTTTGGTTTGAAGATAGAAATCAAAAGGAGCAAGTTCGGGCTGATCTGCAGAATGGTATACCTGGGACACGTCCGGTATTCATACTGGACACGTCCGGTATTTCCTGCATGCACTAAAAATATTTATTCTCGCCTTCTAACTTGATGTTGCGGGGTTGTAGCTTCTAGATATATTCTTTATACCTTGTTTACTCTGTGGCTAACTTGTGAGGGGTGGTAGTACTCTTAATTTGGAGTTTCCATTTTGGAAACTCCCCTTTCTAATTGTTTCCGCATTTAAAGGTGTTAATTTTCAGAAACGCCTATTCACCCCCCCTCTAGGCGACATCCTAGGTCCTTTCAGATACCTTATGAGCCACACATTCCCACCGTGTTTCCGTAGGATGTTCCATACTGAATTTTTTCCCGGGCTGCTGGGAGACATGTTCGTTTTAGGGTATTCAAAAGCTCTTTTTTCTTTTAATTTAAATTTGATAGACTTAATTAAACATTCATGATAAAGAAATGAATTCAAACATTCATCTACCTGCACCTCTTTCAGAGATTTTTTTAACCATATTTATGGTCTATATTTAGTTTAAGCCTGTGGCAAGGCATCCTTTTTTTGAAAATTGCTATATTTCTGTCGACAGAAATTGTTGATTCGGTTCATATCTGTTAGATTCTGGGCTGTTCATTTTGTCCGAAGATTTGTGTTGTCCTCTAGGTGGACTGATTTTGACCAATATAAAAAGATGATAACTCCGCTAGGTTTAGAACTTTGAACTATCACATTATAAACTTTGCACGGTAAGGTTCAAAACTTTATACTCAGAACCTATAAACTTTGAAAATCACATTACAAACTATGTACTACTAGGTTCATTACTTTGAACTATCATATTATAAACTTAGCACCGCTAGATTCACCGTTATTATTTTTGTCCAGTTCTTACCCATGTGTAACTTTACAAATATATTTCAGCTATAATAACATCAAAATGAGGGGCTGGTCTTGCAGCTGTTTCGTGAACGTGACGGCTGTATTCTTGTCTGTCGTGCTCTTTGCATCGCCTGCAAAATGTAAGTGTTCATAATATCTTTGTCTTGCCATTAAATTTTTTGGCACTATATTATAGCACTGATCAACACATAACATCGCAGCAGGTCGCCTTGACCTTGAGGCTACTAGAAGCATACAATAGAGCCCAGTTCAAATAACCTTGCCAACGGAAGTACTGATACCGCGATGGTCAACCTCACAAGATTAGATGCCAACACGGTCACTGTGATATGGTGCCGCGTGGCTGGCTGTGGTAAGCTGGACGATTGCCACTGAAACATATAACACTCCCTTCACGCCATTGAAAATTATATGTTCCCTTCACTGCCATCCATTCTAAATTTTAAATCCCTTCACTGTCATTGCAGTCCAACACATAGACTTCATTCCCTTAGATTGCCATTCATACATATATTTTGTTCCGTCCATTGCCACTGAGGTAACGGAACGGCGTTAGAAGACTATCCCTACGTAAGTGTTGTACCGATTTTGCCCTCTTCCTGACAATGAAAACAAACAAGTTTGCTCCCTCGTCCCAAATCTTCTCGAGCTAGAACCCTAGATACCAGGCTTGGTGAGCCTCGCCTGAACCCACGACGCGACGCGACGCCCGCCCCTGACACCGCCCGACGCGACGCCCCACCTCCGACCCCGCCTCCGATTCTGACTCCACCGACCCGACGCGACGCCCCGCCTCCGACTCCACCGACGCGACACCGGACCTGCCCCACGACGCCATGCCTCCTACTCTCCTCCCCTCCTTTTCTTTTCTACAGTTGATTGAAGTTTGCCTTGATTTACTGGTGGGTTTTGTCCGTCAGATCTGTCGAACTTCATTCGAATCGATCCCCGCCCAGTCTACAGCAGAGACGACGACTAATACGCTACTCCAGCTATTCGGATTTTATTTTCCCTGTTTGGAGTTCGTTCCCCTATGAAGTTGTCTGTCCTTTTTTCACACATGCGTGCGCAGAATCGTGATTATTTTTTCAACAATCCACAGAAACTGAAGACACGGGTGGTGAAGAAGAGTACCAATCCGGAATGGAACGAAGAACTCACGCTCTCTATTGAAGACCCTACAGTTCCTATCAGACTGGTATGCATACGCTTCCACCTTTCCTTTCCCAAATCTGTTGTCTGGGTTCTCTTGCCCCTACCCTTTCCAAACTCTACAAATATTCTGAGCAAACGAGTAACAAAGGAAGAAGTACTACTACTTTACTGCTAGTACTAGTTTATTACCAGTCTTACTCGATATGTGCAAGTGTCGCTGTTATCTGTACTAGAATCGATATGTGCAACCATGTTTCATACAATGTGAAAATCAGGTGTCTCCTGATATACTAGTAGTAAATGCTAACTCAGCCTGCAGTCACTACTTGGAGGGGAGTAATTATTTGCCTTTTATCTTTTCGCTGAATCTTACTGAATAACTTTCATATTATGGAAATTAACTTTGTCTATTCTTATATGTAACTGATCAATTGAATTGATGCACACTTGTAATTTGCCTGTGCCAGCTAAATGTAATTCAAATTAAGCCATGTTTAGGATCTTTTAAGCTTCTTAGGTTGAGTGTATTAGTTTCCTGAGGCTCCCTGTGGTTTTGATATTTGACTATTTGAGTCTCAAATGGAAAGCCATGCCAATCAATCTTTCAATTAGTGCATATTAGTGTTATTCTGGTTATTGTCCTGCATAAGAGCATATTCTGGTTATTACTGAATATTATTGATATTGATCAACAAATAGCAGTTCCTGTTTGCAAGAATATATATTTCTGATCTATCGGGATATAATAATAATATATGAGAAAACCTGTACATTGATAGTTTGATACAATTTCTTTAAATACCCTTTAAAATTCTAGACTTCCATTTGAAAGGTTTGTTACTAGCATCATTCTTACCTGTATCCTTTTCTCAGTGTATCTTTGTCAGTTTTGATGGGCAAACTACTATCCACATTTTTCTCATGGCCATAAAACTGAACTGTTCAAAGACAAAACATGTATCAGTGGCAATACACAGATACATCTTACAGGAAAGGAAGGATAGATGTGATCTATACTAATATAATAGGCTTTTAAAAACCGTAAGGTTGAGTGTCTGATCTCCAACTCTTTCTACACAAAAACTAATGCCTTATTAATTGTGCAACTTTTTACCCAGCTGTGCTTTTAAAAAACAGTTGGGACGCATGGGAACGCCGAGGCAAGTCCCCGACACATCTTGGCTTCCTGCAGGGTAAGTGCTTCGTATGCTATTCTTAGTTCTTCACATTTAAGTAAAGACGAGTACACTTTATTCCGTTTGCATAATTTTGCATTCACAGGATGGACCCTAAGTCCACTTACCTACTGAAAATTAGACTCATTGGAAATCCTAAAAAGCGTAGGAAAGAATTTTCATGCTTTGATATTACCAAGGTTGTCGATTATGATCTATGCAACTTTAAGGATCTTGTGGAAACAATTGTGGATGCATACCCTCATGGCTATAATGAAATAGTATCTGTTTTTTACTATGATGAGGTCCAAAAGAATTTCCCACAAGTCACAGCAGATCAGGACCTTCTTGCAATGTTCAACAAACATGTTGATAGCAAGGAAGTTCGCGTGACGATTACTTACAGTGAGCCCACGGATGTTGTTTCTATCCCTGAGAGTTATACTCAACAAAATGCAGAAGTGCTTGATATCCCAAGCAATCCATCTGTGGCTTGTCCAATTCTAACTATAGCAAGCCAGTCCACCATGCCTACAACAAGCAGTCCCATTGAGCCCACAACAAGCCAGCCCACTATGCCTACAACAAGCAATCCCACTGAGCCCACAACAAGCCAGCCTAGCACAAATGAGCCTACTGATGATGATGATTACCTAGCAAATCCAAAACCACATAATGAACATGTGGGTGTTGATGAGGAAGGTTTGTACCTAACCTGTGGGAAATCTAGAGCTGCTCTTAGCGATAGCAGTGACTCTGACTCTGAATCTGATGAGGAGTACCAGGAAGAGGATGGGCTAGTTGGGCAAGATCCTCTGCCACCTATACCAGTTGTAGCTTATGACAAAGAAGATCATCCAATGGGTGTAGGCAGCATATATCCCAACATGCGTGAGTTTAGGATTGCACTATCTCAGCATGCTATCAAGCATGAATTTGAGTTTAACATTGAAAAGAGTGACCCAGGGAGAGTGAGGGCATATTGTTCAAGGAAGAAAGACGAAGGGTGTAGATGGAGATTACATGCTTCTACAATGAAGGACAACGTAACAATAAAGGTAACATTTGAACTGTTGTACACATTTTTTTGCTCTTTATTTTCCAACATTTGGTAATCTTGTTTAAATGTATGTAGGTGAGGAGAAACCCACGTCGTCATGATTGTTCTAGTGCAAGAAGGAGCAAGGAAGTTAGGAATGCAACCAAATTCTGGATATGCGAACAAGTAAAGGATTGGCTTATGGAAGATGCAAGCGTAGGAGCTAAAGAATTGCAGAGGCGAATAAAGGACAAGCATAAGGTATATATCAGCTACAAGAGAGTGTATGCTGGTAAGGAGCTAGCCCGAACACAACTATTTGGTAGTTGGGACAACAGCTTCAATAACTTGTATAGGTTTAAGGCAGAGGTGGAAAGGTGCTGCCCTGACAGTTTTGTAGTAATAGATCATCACAAAATTGTTGAGAAGGTCAGATTTCATAGGATGTTTTTTTTGCTATGAAACCATGTATCGATGGTTTTCTCAATGGATGCAGACCATACTTGGCCATAGATAGCACATTTCTGACAGGAAAGTTTAGGGGCCAGCTAGCATGTGCAATAGTTGTAGATGGGCATAACTGGATGTATCCAGTTGCTATTGGAGTGATAGACTTAGAAACTAATGAAAATTGGATATGGTTTTTACAAAGGCTTAGAGATGCCATTGGAGCACCTACAGGCTTAGCTATATGTATAGATGCTGGTCAAGGAGTAATGGCAGGAGTGAAAGAAGTGTTCTCAGATGCAGAACATAGAGAGTGCATGCTGCATTTGGTGATGAATTTCAAGAAAAGATACAGCGGGAAAATATTTGATGATCATCTTTGGCCTGCAGCATATTCGTGGAGCCCATACTATTTTGAGAAGCATTGGAAAGCAATGGAGGAAGCTAAACCATCAGCAATGACGTATATAAGGCAGTGGCATACTAGGATATGGACAAGAAGTCAATTTGGGACCCATTGCAAGGTTGACTATGTCACAAACAATTTGGCAGAGTGCTTCAACAACTGGATAAAACAGTTCAAAGGGCTGAATTTGGATGACCTTATGGACAAGATCAGGCAACTTATTATGGATAAGTGGGATGTTAGAAGAACAGTATCAAGAAAGATTGACGGACTTATTCTGTCACACATCATCAAGAATTTGAAAGAGCAAAGCAGGAACTTGGATATGGATGTATAGAGGAGTGGGGATATTCTAGCTGAGGTGTCTGTCAAGGGTGGCAGTGGATTCAAATGTGTTGTCAACCTAGATGAAAGAACCTGTCATTGTAGAAAATGGCAAGTCTCGGAAATTCCTTGCAAACATGCAATTGCATTCATAATATCTCTTCGGGAACCTTTGGAGAAATATGTTGACATGTATTATTCAGTTCAGAAATTTAGAACAGCATATGAGATTCTTATCCCTGCTATGCCTGACAAATCCCAATGGCCACAATCTGACCATGGTTACTTTATGCATCCACCACTTATAAAATCTACATCTGGTAGAAGGCAGAACAAGAGAGCCAAAGGATGTACAGAGGCTAATGGCAGCACAACAAAGAAGAAAGGGTCACATCAATGCCCCATTTGCAAGGATTATGGACACCGCTGGTATAACTGTAAGGATGGTGACCCTGAGGATATAGCAGCTATGCTAGCTGAGAAGTAAGCATTCTAATCTTTACTTAGTTTGACTTGTTATTGATTTAATATTGCTTCCTTTTGAGATCTCATTGATGTTTATGTTCATGCAGGGGCCACCAAAAAGAAGGAAGAAAACAACTAAATGTGAGAGTAGCATTGTCCCAGCTGACCCAGGACCTAAAACAATGCATTTTCCTCCTAGGTATGCCTCCATATACTTAGAGATCTGAAATTTAAATTCTGATTATTTTTCTAAAAAATGCATTTCATTTTTTGTATTACAGCCAAAATGCCTCGCTTATCTTAGATTCTGAAAACTCTCTCAAGTATGTGCCCAATATCCAATGTCATTTGTTCTTAATTATAGCATTCTCAATATTATTCTCTAAAAGTGTAAAACTCGCTCACATGCAGGTCTGGTAGTGGCTCAAACCAACCTGAGACACTTTCCATTGAGTACCCTTTGTTCACTTTAGGTGAAACCACACCACCAGCTGCCACATCCATGCATATAGTAGAGAAAAAGGGTAAAAGGAAGGCAAAGGCACAAGGAAAAAAGAAGCAGCAGCAAGTTACAACATCAACAGATAGTCCAGCAATGGGGACTAGAAGCAAGAACCCTCTAAGGTAAAGCCCTGCTGCACACACCAGAAGCAAGAGAAAACTTTCAGATTTGAATTTGTAGTTCAAGCAACTCATTTGTATGGTCTGTAATATCGTGCAACCCTCTTATTTTGCTTGATATATAAACTTATGGCTGTTTATTTTGCTTAGCAAGTATGAGCCTAGTTGAGAATTAAATGGACAACAATGGCTGCTTGAACATGTTATTTTGTTTGGTCTGTAATCCAATGAATTGCTAGTTTAGTTGGTAAACATTTGAACTAATGAATATCAATATATTATATGGATGTTGTGAACCATATTAAGTATTCTATGAATATAATATTATTGTCATATTTCTATGCATGTGTTGAAATGTTATCATTTGTGTCACTGTATATTGCTGATAGGTCTCTAATTGATTTGCCTGTGTTCTAAAGTTCAATGACAACCAAGGGATTGTTATAGAGAAAATTTCTAAGGGTAAGATTGTATTTCACATGCTCATCTTATAGCAATCTCCCTGCATTGGACGGCAATGGCAGTGAAGAGATTTGAAATTTAGAATGGATGGCAGTGAAGGGAGCATATAATTTTGAATGACAGTGAAAGGCATGTTATATGTTTCAGTGGCAACGAAGGAATTTGTTCATGATAGCATGGACGAGTGCAGGGCCAACTGCCCCCTTTGCAACCCCACATGTCATCCGCCGTCCTTGGAACGTCGACCATCGCATGGGACATTGAAACCTTAGGGTCCACGAGCCTGTTCGGGAGGCCGTATCGTATCGTGGATTATTTACTGCTGGCTGGTTTGGTGTGAGAGAAAAACACTATTCCTGGCTGGAAATTTATGATCGTTTACGAGAAGCGAACAGGCTGATGACGCCAGATATTCAAACCATGGGTGCCAATAATCTAAATAATGTACGGTGGACGTCATATATGATATCAAAATCAAAGAATCTCTATGCATTTGCTCTCTCTTTTTTCCACCTTTAATCATGGCTGTATTTATTGCCTTTGAGCTTCCACGGCATGTAATTTGGTGCAGAGTTTGGCTAAATTGCAAGTCTTAATACCCAAACAATAATGACAAATCAACATGCTGGTCCCCAACCCAGCCTGCGCCCTCCCTCCGCCTCCCCGGAGCCGCCTAGCCGGTCCCCCTCCTCCGCCGGATCTACCCCACGCCTCCCTCTGCCCCCGCTACGACGCTATGCCATCCGTCGCGTGGAAGCTCGCCCGGGCCGCCTCGCGTGCGGCTGCCTCCTCACGCGCGGCCGCGGCGGCGGCCGCCGCCTCTCGCGATTCCCCTGTCGCCACAGCCGCCGCCTCTCGCGGTTCTGCTGTCGCCGCAGCCCACTCACGCGGCGGCGTTAACCATCCTCCCTGTCGGTACCACCTCGTCCGCGATCCCTCCTCGGCAGCAGCGCCTCCCTCCACCCGCCCTACCCATCCAAGAAGCGTATCGCTTCTTCAGCTCCAACAGACGGCGCCCAGTTGGACTTGGACCCCTCTTCAATTTGGACATCAGGTCAGACAAAGAAGGTATGCCCTTTGATGTAAAGGACCTTAAGTCGGAGCAAACCTTGTGGGCCTTGTACAATCGGTGGTGTAGCTACTTCAACGTGGCACGTAGCAGTGTGGACAAGGGATACCGATTCAACATATTCAAGGAGAAAGCTGGTTTAATCTATCAACTCAAAGGTGCTGATCCAAAGAATTTGGAATTAAACCATCCCTGTGATGTTGCCATAGATGAGCTCTGTCCCCCCAAAGTTTTTTCGTCGCCGTTATTAGTGAGGATCTCCATGAACTCTGCAGAGCGGCCCTGCACTCCACGATAACCTCCAGCCGATCTGCCCTGCAAGGGAGGAATATGTTGTGCAACAGGCCTCTTCCTCTGGATGCAGGTGTGCCCTGTATATGCAACTTGGAACACAATAAGGAGGTAGTTATGGGAAACAATCCTATCTGTTGCATACCCGTATTTAAGCTGTGCGTTTGTAAGCATAAGTTAAGCTGCTTCATGTGTGGTGTTAGCCTGAGCATCTGTAAGTTAATGTTCAAGTCACCCTGAGGTGTGAGTTAATGTTAAGCTGGCACCTGTTACTTTATACTGCTCTTACCTCCTGGTGCATCCTGATTCCACACTCTTTTCATATCTGTAATGTAATGCGTATTTGTAATAAACTGCTATTGAAATCATATTAGGTGAGGCTACAATCTTGTTTTCTCACCATAATCCAAAAACAAATCAACATGCTCCCTGCTGCAGTGGCGACCGGCCTAGTACCGGCAACAGTCAGCAGGAGATGAAGCGGCACCGTCCTCTTCTCTTTACAGCCGATTCGAGGTGCTGAATATGGCTGCCCACTGCTACTGTTAGGCAGGGCCGGTCCTGAGTTCCTGACCTTTCATGGGCCTTTTGCAGTATATAAGTGTACAAATGGTGTTTACTTTGTGATGTCAATGGAAAACGAATATATTTTGAGAGTACCCAAAGATGTGTATGAACACACAGGCCATAACAGAATACTCCGTAACTAACATCAACCATAAATACGCACAAAGTTCATAGTAGTTCTTATTTACAACTCTGCAAGACCAGAATGTATATATGCCAGGCCGGAAGCAAGACACAGTGACAAGAGGGAAAAAACCCTCCTTTGCCAGCTTCGGCCCTCCCAGAAGCAAGCTACTTTTATTTGCCAGGCTAAGTAATACTTACATTACAAATATGTTGATAAATACCCGAACGTAATTAGGACGACCAGACCAGGGAGTTGATTTGTTCAGGAACCTTCAGCCTTGGTTCTTCACAACAAGAACTGGACGCTTAGAATGATGTACACAGTAGTTGCTGACGCTCCCAAGAAACAACCTGCAGCGACGATAAAGGGTAGTGGTCAGAAAACGGATGACCAAGTGCTCAGGATTGTTCTTGATGGGTCCGATGTGCCGCGTAACAGGAAGCCAATTCATGGAACACACTATTGGGTCTCTATGGAGGAATCGTTACTCAAAGCAGAACTTGATAGAAATGGTTTGTGTTAACTGCCGCCCAGTATAATGCTCGAGTGACTTAAACAAAGAACAATTTTGGAATGTGGAGAAAAGAACTTACCACTGTCAGTATGTAGTAGTGAAATTGAAGAAATGTCCTAACTAAGATACCTGTCTCATTGGCTCATTAAGCCAGAGCTGGGATATGGGCTAAAAAAGGCTTCCTGATCAGTAAGCCAGAACTGGAATGTGTCTCAGCCTTCTTCAGAAATGAACTTTGCAAAGTACTATATTTGATTAACTAGCAATGCGAGTATATCGTTCCATTCATCTATGCAACTTGCGCTCTTCTCGCCCGCGCAATGACTTTGCAAGTTCCTTTCCCGTTTCAGTCAAATGCAGAATATTGTTGTTTAACTATCAATAGAACTTGAGAATATCTGATTATATTCACAAAAGTAAACTCACACAAAAATACGACTACCAATTACTTTGCGCTGTCGACTTGGAAAATAAACATGTTGGATTGATCTCCCACGCCATTGCCCAACGGCCTTTGGGCCTTGTTCTCGCGCCCTTATCGGGGGCGCCCAACCCTACATGGTTGGTGGGCCCCCGTCGCATAGCGCTATAAAGTAAAGGTGGGGGCCAGGGCTCGCAGTACGAGGTTCACCGCGCCGCCAGACACCCCACCGACATCCTAACCCTAACCCGATCTTGAGAAGGGGCGCTGCCAGCGACGGGAAGCACCACCGACGCCGGCAATGCCACCCCGACGCACACGCCGCCGCCAAGGACGCCACTGCACCGACTCCTCTCTCCACCGAACGTCGCTGCCGGCGCGCAGATGGCATCCGCGAACGAGGCCGTGGCCGGCGCTTCCACCACTCCGACTGCTTCGACCACTACGGCCTTCGATGGTCTGCGACTTCCTACTCCCCTTCTCTCTGCCTCTCTGTAGATCGTGTATTAGGATCTTTGATTACTGGGATTTTGACTCGATTGAGTCCTACGAAATTTAACAAAACACATATAACAACGAAATTCAAGATATATACCTTTGTATTGGCCCACGACTGTGGCTTCCAAGAACTAGCAGATCAACATTTTTCTTCTCAGCTGCTTCACAGATCACCTCTTTTGCATCTCCTACCTCAACAATTGTCTCTACAGCAACCTGCAATGCAATTCAAACAGGGGTAGAGTTGTAATGGCAATGGTAATGCTAGCTACAACTACCTGCAATTCAAACAGGGGTAGGACGGTAATGGCAGATTGTTGCAAGGAAATGACAATACTGAATATGTACAGAACAAACACTACTGCAGTCTGGAATAAGGTAAACAAAATCCGATCAATGCCTCAATCCATACCAGTCTTTCTTTCTCTTTGTTAAACGTTGCAACCTGAATCTCTCTATGGCTCTAGCTAAGAAACAACTAAGTCTAGCTGTAACCTGCTCCGTAGAAGTAAAAAAAAAACTACAGCTAGACTAAGAAATCAGCCGAGTAAAAACACTTGGCGAAAAGGAAACCGGATCTACACATACCCCATGCTCAGCGCAGATGGCCCTGGCCTTGTCGAGGAGCGCCTGCGTGAGCTGCCTCTGCTGCTCCTGCATCGACTTCATGAGCTCCGGCGCTACCGGAGCAACGGTGCCCACTAACAAATCAAATAATCAATCGAATCATCCCATTCAACCGATATCGGGATGGAAAGAGCAAAGAAAAAAAAAATGAGACATCAGGCAATACGTACGAGGTGCGCCAAAGGACGCGGCGGAGACATATCCAAGGGGGAAGGGCGGCTGCACGGTGAGCACCAGTAGCGGCGGCGCCAGCGTGGGCGCCAGGTTCCGCAGCACCCACTCCAGCGCGTGGCGGCTGCACTCGCTCTCTTCCACCGCCACCATCACCTTCTGCAGCCTCTGCTGGTGGTGGCCACCCTGCTGCTCCTGCCCCTCATGCGGCGCTGGCGAAGCCATCGTCGTCCGGTCGTCCACTCCCGCCGCTGCTAGTAGTGCTTTAGCTGTAGTTGGTGCAAGCTCAAGATCCACAACGACTGCCAGAACGCTCGTTCGATCGGGCTTCTCTCTGCTCTCAGATCGCCTTTTATGGATAGTTGGATGGATACTGCCCGAATGCTCGATTGATGGATAATCAAACACTCACGATCGGTGGCGTGGCTTCTGCAACTTGTGTTAGATTGATGTCTCAACCAATAAGCCCAACGGCCTATTGGGTCTTCGTCACGTGTCCTGATCGGAGACGCCCAACCCTATATGATTGGTGGGCTCCTGTCGCATTGCGCTATATAAAGAGGTGGGAGCCGGTAGCTCGAGGTACGAGGTTCACCGTGAGCCGTACACCCACCGATAAACCCTAATTCCGATCTCGAAGAGGGCGTGCAGCCAGCGACGAGAAGCCGCCACCGTCATCACCGTCATCCCATCGCCACTGCACTGCATCACCGCCTCCATCGCGTCGCCTCTCTTCACCGATCCGTCATTCACGTCTTGCACCTTTACATCGAATAACCCGATGGAGGCTATGGATCCTCCACCCTGCAGCCTCGTGTTCGGTACCCTTTCCTTTCTTTCCCCGTCTCTCAGAGAGACCATTCTACATGTCCTAGGATTTACCGCTTTACATGTTATACCGAATAGAACAGTCAAAGGCTAGATCTATGATCCTGCAGTTCTAACAATGGTACCAGAGCCACGGTTTAGGTATAGATATGGCTAGGGTTTTGATCTAGAACGGATAAATCGATTAGAAAAGGAAAAGATGAAGAGATCTAGTGCGGATCTAGAAAGTAGAAAGGGCTTGGTACGACAAAGGGTTCGGTTGAACCCTAAACTCGGCCTTTTCGGATCCGAAAAAGCAAAGGTTCGATGAACCCTAACCCTAATCAAGTTAAAGAAAAATTGAGGGCTTGTTTTCATGACAAAACCGAACCCTAAAACCCAAATCGATTCGGGAAAAAAAAAAGCAATGGCCATCCCAAACCCCAACCCTAACCTAATCATGAAAACGGGATGAAATCCGAACAAAAGAATCAAAAGAAAGGGGAAGAAAGGTAAGAGGGTGGCCTACCTCACTATGCCGGCACTATAGTCACGCCATGCCGTGAGGAAGAGAAAAAGCCGCTCGGGGCACTCCTTGCCGAACAGCCACAGAGGCCTGGCGCTGGCTGGCTCGCTGACGGCGGCGCTCACCCACCGGGAGCGCGCGCCGGGCGAGCGAGGAGCTGGAGAGGCAGCGCCGGGCTCTCTGCTTTCTCTCTCCGTCAAGCTCCTCGCTCGGTGGATCGCTGCGGCAAGGGACCGAGTGGAGAGGAGAGAGAGCGAGGAGGCGAAGAGAGAGAGAGAGAGCGAAGGCCGAATGGCGCTAGGGTTCAAAAGCTATTGCCATGGCGTCGCTTGATTTTGATCTGCGATCTGCAGCGGGCAACCGTCGGATGGAGACGGACGGCCATGAGCGAGCGGGCTAAGTCGTCGGCCCAAAGGCGCCTTGACGCTGGGACATTGCCGCCCAGAGCCCAGTTTCGCCTGGGAGTGCGGCTGTCTTGTGAAAAAAAAAAAGGCCGAAATAAGTCATGGTTTTGGGCCAAAACAGAAGATTGAGTCTGGTTTTTGCATTTTCTTTTTCGTAAAATTGAAAAATGGAAATTGGCTCAAAAGAAATAGAAAAAGTATTTTTCCCTGTGGGTAAAATTCATCAAATTGAATATTTTTCCGTCACAGATTTTAAAGATGCAATTTTCATTATTAAATTCGAACCAACGGGAGAATTTAATTTTTGAAAATGAATATGTTTTAATTGATTATAATATTGTTATTATTCTGACCAATGTTGATTAATGGCAATATTATAATGTCTTTGTCTTGCATTAATTCTATTTCTGTCCAACGGTGATGTAGATTTAATGTATAAAATAATTGTATGTTTTAATTTTGACCAACGTTAAACTAAGGCATGCAATTATTGTTGTTATTATTTGTGTTCTCACACTATTTGAATTGTGTTTTCAGGAGGATACAACTTGATGAGTTGTATCAAAGAGATCCCCACTCTAAAAGGTGATAACTATATTGAGTGGAAGAAAAAGATAGACCTGGCTTTTATCCTCGCTGAGGTGGACTGGGTTGTCACCACACCGTGTCCCAGAGAACCTGTGGCACCGGTGAGGGAGACAGATAAGACTGATGCTGCATGGCAGAACAGAGAGCGGGACTTTGCTCCCGTAAAGATGTCCTATGACCTTGAGCATAGGAAATGGGTCATTGACAACAAGAAGTGTTTGGCAGTGATAAAGAACACGATTGAGCCTGCTATTGTAGGCTCAATTCCAGACTGTGACACGGTCACAGAGTACCTAGAAAGAATAAAGAGTCAGTTCACTGGCTCTTCAAAGACATATGCAACCCAGCTAATCAAGCAGCTGGTTACAGAAAGGTACTCTGGTGGCGGCAGTGGCATTAGAGAGCACATACTAAGAATGAGCAATCTGGCATCTAAGCTCAAACCAATGGATTTGGCACTCAAGGATGAGTTTCTTATTCATTTGATTTTTGCTTCCTTGCCCAAAGAATTTGACACATTTGTTGTTAATTACAACATACAGCCTGAAAAATGGGATTTAGAAAAGCTTATAGCCATGTGTGTGCAGGAGGAGGAAAGGATAAAAGTTTCACAGGGTGGTACTGTCAACTACCTAAAAGATAAGAAAAAGAACTATAATAACAGCTCTTCCTCCAAGTCATCAGGAAAAGATCCCATGCAACAGTCTCAGAACAAGCAATTCCCAGTGGATAAAGACCAAAGTCTCTCTCCAAGAAGAAGACGGACATTATAAAAAGAATTGTCCTGATTTCTTAAAGATGATTATGAAAAATAAAGGTGAGAACATCATTACATTTGTAAATGAATCCTTGTATGTAAAGTTTTCAAAATCTACTTGGTGGATTGATTCAGGTGCAACTATTCATGTTGCTAATTCATTACAGGGATTTCGTTCGATGAGAACTTTGCAAAGAAGCGAAAGTTTCATTAAAGTCGCAAATGGAGTACAAGCAGACGTTGAGGCCGTTGGCGATCTTCCGCTAGAGCTTGCTGATGGCTTCATACTTTTTCTTAGAGATGTTCTTTATGTACCTTCTTTGCAAAGAAACTTGATTAGTGTATCAAAATTGGACCATGATGGTTATGATTGCCATTTTGGAAATGGCAAATGTCAGATATTGTTTAATAATAAATGTGTTGGTCTTGCCTTCCGACAAGACAAGCTTTATTTGTTATCACTTCGTGAAAATGTGAATTCCGTATGTGATGTGAATGAGAATGTATCCTCATCGAACAATGCAAACAGAAAATGAAAGAGAGCTCACGATGCGTTATCGAAATTATGGCACTGTCGTTTAGGCCATATTTCGAGGAGGAGAATAGAAAGACTAGTCAAGAATGATATTCTTCCTCCATTAGAGCTCTCAGATTTAGAACAATGTAGAGATTGCATAAAAGGAAAGTATGTAAAAAAAATTAAGAAAGATGCCAAACGAAGCGCAGGAATTCTACAGATTATTCACACAGATATCTGTGGTCCTTTTCCTGTGAAAAGTGTAGATGGTCATAATTCATTCATAACATTCACAGACGATTACTCTCGGTTTGGCTACATTTATCCAATTAAAGAAAGAACAGAAGCGTTGGATAAATTCAAAATATTTAAAGCAGAAGTTGAAAATCAGCATAATTTAAAGATTAAGATAGTCAGGTCTGACCATAGGGAAGAGTACTACGGTCGGCATACCCCATATGGATAAGTTCCTGGACCTTTTGCAAGGTTCTTACAGGAGAATGGTATAGTCGTCCAGTATTCAACACCGGACGAACCTCAGCAGAATGGAGTAGCTAAAAGGCGTAACCGTACCCTGATGGATATGGTGCGTAGTATGATAAGTTACTCCACTTTACCGATGAGTCTATGGATAGAGGCGTTAAAAACCGCCATTCATATTCTCAATAGAGTACCAAGTAAGTCGGTGCCCAAAACACCGTATGAGTTGTGGACAGGAAGAGTACCCTCACTTAACCACTTGCGTGTGTGGGGGAGCCCTGCTGAGGCTAAAGTTTTTAACCCAAACATTGGGAAGCAAGATCCCAAACACAGTGAGTTACCATTTCATTGGCTACCCAGAAAAGTCAAAAGGTTTTCGTTTCTACTGTCCTAACAGACATACAAAGTTTGTGAAAACGAGACACGCTGTCTTCATAGAGGATGAAATGATTAGGGGGAGCATGGTAGCTCGAGAAATTGACCTTGAAGAGAAGCGGGTGTATGCACCCACTCCAATAATTCATGAGCCATTTTTCTCACTACCTGCTGTTACTGCACCGACAGTACAAGACACTGTGGTGCCAGCACCTGTTGTTATCCCGCCTGTGGTAACAATGAATGATGATGAGGAATCTGTTCCTCAGGATCCTATAGAAACTATTGCCACACATGAGGAGGAGCAACAACAGCCTCAAACAGAAAATATGCCAAATGAGGAGGCCCCTAGAAGGTCTCAAAGAGTTAGAAAATCAGCTATTCCTGCTGATTATGAAGTGTACAACACTGAAGAATTCCAAATGGAGGATGATCCCACCTCATTTGAAGAAGCCATAAAAAATGATCATTCATCAAAATGGCTTGAGACCATGGAAGATGAGATGAGATCAATGAATGCAAATAAAGTTTGGGATTTGAAGATAATTCCTAAATGAGCCAAAACAGTAGGCTGTAAATGGGTCTACAAAACAAAACTTGACTCTCAAGGAAATATAGAGAGATATAAAGCCTGACTTGTGGCAAAAGGCTTTACACAAAGAGAAGGGATTGATTACAATGAGACCTTTTCTCCAGTCTCATGTAAGGATTCCTTCAGAATCATAATGGCATTAGTGGCACATTACGATTTAGAATTACATCAGATGGATGTAAAGACGGCATTTCTCAACGGAGACTTAGAAGAAAATGTTTACATGGCACAACCGAAAGGTTTTGTCATGGAAGGAAAAGAACGTTTAGGATGCCGCCTAAAGAAATCCATTTATGGATTAAAACAAACTTCAAGACAGTGGTACTTGAAGTTTGATCAGACAATAAAGAATTTTGGGTTTAAAGATAATGTTGAGGACAATTATGTCTACGCAAAGTTTAAGAATGGGAAGTTTATCTTCCTTGTCCTGTATGTGGATGATATCTTACTTGCTAGTAGTGATGTCACTACTCACCGAAACAAAGAAGTTTTGTCCTCGAAATTTGATATGAAAGATCTTGGTGAAGCTTCGTTCGTTCTAGGGATCGAGATTCACCGAGATAGAAGTAAAGGGTATTAGGATCTGTCACAAAAGGCATACATAGAAAAGTCTTAAAGAAATTCAAGATGCACAAATGTAGTCCCTCACCGCTCCTATAGTCAAGCTGACGAGATATGGGGATTTTCAATGCCCCAGAACCAATATGAGATCGATCAAATGAAAGTGGTTCCATATGCTTCAATTTATCGGAAGCTTGCAATATGCTCAAGTGTGTACGCTACGACTTGGCATTTGTTACCGGGTTATTTGATGATTCCAGAGCAATCTCGAATAGAACACCGAAATTGGTAAAGAAAGTCTTGCGTTATTTGCAAGGAACGAAAGGCCTCATGATGACGCATAGAAGATCCGATTCACTCCATATAGTGGGATATTCAGATTCGATTATGCGGGAGATAATAGAAAATCCACGCCCGGATATGTGTTTACTCTCAGGAGGAGCTATTTCATGGAAAAGCTCAAAGCAAATCGCTACTACATCGTCCCACAATGTATGCCGAGTTTGTAGCATGTTATGAGGCAACGGGCGGTGAACTGCTAAAGAAGTTCATACCGGTTTGAAGGTGGTTGACGACATCAATAGACCACTCGAAGTTATCTTGTGATAATAATCCAAAGATGACAAGATGCTCACAACAATAGGTCAAGTGGTGCCGCCAAACACATTGACATAAAGTATTATGTTGTGAAGGATAAAGTCCGGGATCAAATGATAAGTCTTGAGCATATAAGTACCGAAAAGATGCTCATGGATCCGCTTACAAAGGCTTACCCCAGCGTGTTCGAGAGAACATGTAGCCGGCATGGGTTTAAGGGAAAGCCTATGATCCTGGACTATAAAGGGCCCAAAAGTTAAAGTAACTATTTCGGATCGTAGACGTGCATTGTAGTCATTAAATCTATCGGCGATTGACCGTGATTTATGAAACATGCTCTATGCATCATCTGTGAAGAAATGAGTAAGGATAAAAGGATTGAAGTTTAAAGTTTAAAGATAAAAGTAATAGTGAGATCAAGGGGAGAATGTTAGATTGATCTCTCAACCAATAAGCCCAATGGCCTATTGGGCCTTGGTCACGCTTCATACGATCGGGGCGCCCAACCCCTATGGTTGGTGGGCCCCGTCGACTTCGCTATATATAAAGAGATGGGGGGCGCGGCTCGAGGTACGAGGTTCACCGTGAGCCGTACTCCCACCGACAAACCCTAATTCCGATCTCGAAGAGGATGCCTTGCAGCCAACGACGGAAGCCGCCACCGTCATCACCGTCATCCCGTCGCCATCGTGACCGCATCACCGTCTCCATCAAGTCCGCCTCTCTTCACCGACCGTCACGCCGTCGCAGACCTACACATCGATGAACCTGATGGAGGCTACTGGATCCTCCACCCTTGCGGTCTCAGGTTCGGTACCCTTCCCTTTCTCTCCCTGTCTCTCTGTAGACCGTTCTACATGTCCTAGGATCTACCGTTTTACATGTTATACCAAATAGAACAGTCAAAGGCTAGATCTATGATCCTACAGTTCTAACACTTGGCAGATGCACATGCCAAGTTGGCGAAGTCAGCCACGTGTCTACGAGGCGAGCGGAGAGCAATACAGCGGTTGTTGGCTTGTTGCTCGGAGCGAGCCGGCTCTGTTCGCTGCAGCAAATTTTCGTTCCTGATAAAATCTTCATCGGTTCCAGATGCTCTTATTTCAGTAGAGTGTCGTAAATATTTTTTGAGTGTGCAGAAATTCTTCGTTTATTTGTTCGATGCGTCATACATTATTCAAGTAATAATACTATTAATATTTTTTTCAAATAACTAATAACTACTTTTGTTTCTTTTTTCATATTTCCAACTTACAGCCGGTTCACTGCAGCTGCAGAGTTTCAACTATTCATCCATCCTAAAATAAATGCACATCTCGTGCTTTCAGCAAACTCTTTTAAATTTAACTAAGTATATGTAAAAAATATGAATATTTATGATATCAAAATAGATATAATTGATTAATCACATCATATATTTTTTATACTTAACCTATTTAGAGATTCAAATGTTTGTATTGTTTTCTATAAATTTAGCTAAACTTAAAATTTGTTGACTCCTCGATGTGTTAGATCAGCACTTATTCTAGAACAAAGGGAGTACTTTGCAGAGGTTGAAAAATTGATGCAGCTGTAGCAACGGCGGAGGCGAATAGACCCTTAGCGTACTTTGTCTTATTTCTTTAGATCTAAAAGTTTAGTTGGCTACTAAATTTTAGACCACTTTAACATATTTATGTGGTCAAATAGTCTTTTATGAGATTGATTACATTTTAGAGGACACTTTAGACCACTTATTAAAGCCTTAAGAGCATGCAGTGGCGGATACAAACACCCCCCCCCGTGGGCTGCAAATACAAGGAGCCCAGCAGCGCAGCGGTCCAACACGAAGCTCAACTAGAAGCCCTCTTCTGTTATTTTAGACCTCCCCTTCCCCCTTGGCCCAATTCTAGATCCGACCCTGAGAGCAAGGATAAACTTTAAATCGTGAGACCTAAACTTAGCTTGGATGTTGTTTTTTCTTTCTCTTTTCTAGTGTCCATAATCTATCACCGCTATTTAGCCATTATTCGAACTGAACTATTACTCTAACAAATAAAAACATTAAAAGATATTATTATCCTCTCAAAATCCACCTCTTGACAACGAGGGGCCAGCTAACGTAGCATTCTGACTACCGAACTCTTCACACTACAAATGGCAACAAGGAATTCTCCGTTGGGGAATGGCTCTTCATCCCTGTCCCCGTAGGGATGAAAAGTTCATGTTCGTGCACGGGGAATAATACCCACGGGAATTTCCGTCCCCATGGATACATCTAGGAAGTTGCAATTCAAATGTAACACAAAAGTAAATAATATTTTTTTAGCGTAAGTGTATAACTGGTGAATTGCAATGTACACATAGTCTATGAGCAATATACACCGCACAATAATTAAATCATGAATTCCTAGTGATATATAGGTGTGTATACGAAAAACTAGTGGGGGATGCGTGCATCGAGATCCAGGACGTGGAAGAAAGAATCATCCCAGTCCCTTGAGCCCGTCGAGGTGTCTTTTTTCTATTTAAGGGTTTGCTCGGTGTCTCTCTGGCTTCAACTTCGTCGACAGCTCCGGCACCGTTGGAGGAGGTGACACACTAAACAATCATGCGGGGAGAAGCACCTCTACACATTTGAAGGAGTCGAAACCCTATTTTGCGTACACTGAGCCACGATTTGTAGCTTTATCCTCCCACTCTAGCTTTGGTAGAGGAGCATGTGGAGGTGGAGCCATGCTAAACACTTCCTAAATTCTCCTGAGAGCTTGATACACTCGTATCCATCTTAATTTATACGTGTTGGAGTAGATTGGGTTGAAAATTAAATTAAGTTTCATCCTGATTCACTCTAAGGTCTATTTGGATGCATGTCTATCCACTTCAATTCACATGTGTTGGAGTGGAATGGAATGAAACTTAGTTCAATTTTACTCTAATCCACTTCAACACACGTGGATTGAGATGAATACATGCGCATTCAAACAAGGCCTAACACGTATATATAGAATGAACATATGTAGATCGAGACGAATATGAATGCATTCAACTGAGACCATCTTCGTTCCATAATAAGAAAAAAACCCTGCAAGAAATAAAGGGGTGATTGGTTGCCCTGCTTGTGCCGTCGGAGACCCATCCGGTACCAAGTGGTGCACTGTGGTCATGTTTGGTTCTCCTCCTCACACGTTTTGCCTGCTTTCGTTCCATTCATCTGCCCCTCTATCCCGCACGCCTCTATCTTCTCAATTTCACCTTCCCTCACGAGCCGGGATGGCTTCATACACGCATGGTACAGGGGCTATGTGTCAGACACTCAAAACTTTGATGCATGTGTTCAACTAAACACGATCTCGTTTCATACTGGACCAACAATAAAAACAAAAACATAATAAAATGCATAGTCTTATCATAACTGAAAAGAGCCTGGATAGCCGCTCCATCCCGGCTCACTGAGCCTTGTGCAACCAATCACCCCCGACGGGGCCATTGACACCCCCAACCCCAATCCGCACGCACACGCACCCGCTCCCGCGTCGCAGACCCTCCTATCCGGCTATTCGCCCCCACGCGGTTTCCAGCGGACGCCGCGGTTCTTTCTTATCCCTGCCAAAAAAAACACGGCCCACGCGCGCACGGCGCCGGGCCGCCCGCCCCTATCATCCAAACACGCCCGCCCCCGCGTCCAGCTTCGGCTCGGCTGCCGCGTCCGCCGCCACGCGGGGCCAGGTTACACCGTGCGCCCCACCCGTCATATGCTCTCCAGCGGCAAGTGGGTAGCAACTAGCGACCGGCGGAGAGTGGGAGGTCGTTGTCGTTGGTGCCACGGCCACGCGCTGACTCGGACGTCGACCAGGACGTCGAAAAGGAACACGGCACACACGGCGCGTCGGCGCCCCCATTTCTCACCCGCTTCCTCCCCCTCTGCCTCTCTCTCTCTCTCTCTCTCTCTCCCGATAAGAAGCTTCGTCGCCGTCTCCTCTTTCTCAGTCCTAGCAAAATCCTCCCCGTATCGAGAGCCAAAGAAACAACAAAGGTAGGAGGCCGGCGAACTACGCGAGGAAATTTTTTTCTTTCCCGGGAGGAGGAAGTCTTGAGTCGGGACACGCCCGGGTCAAAATCGTCTCCGGTTGTTGGTGCCGCTGCTGCTGCTGCTGTCGGAGGCGAGCAGGAAGGGGAGAACGAGGCAACGAGCTTGGACAGCTCAAGAATAGGGGACGGGGAGGCGGCAGCCTGTGAGAAGGCACCTGACACGTGAAGGAGCCCGAGCTAGGGTAGGGAGGAACCAAATCGAGACATGGACTCGGAGCACTGGATCTCGCGCCTGGCCGCCGCCAAGCGCTACTACGCGGCGCAGCTCGGCCACGTCGACGGTGAGGATATATCCCGCCTTTTCCTGCTTCTCCCTTCACTCGGTAACGTCACGCGAGGCGATCCATCCTGGTACTGATTTGCGGGTTCTTGTTGGTGGGTTGGTTGCAGATGTGCCCGGGATGGGGACTGAGGAGGTGGAGATGGAGATGGAGGACGACGGCGACATGGAGATGGAGATGGAGATGGCACTGGAGCTCGGCGACGCGACGTGGCCGGAGGTCGCCTGCCCCTACTGCTACGAGGACCATGACGTCGCGTCCCTCTGCGTCCACCTCGAGGAGGACCACCCCTACGAGCCCCACGCCGCGGTGAGTTAGTCGTCAGCTCGCTTCTTCCTGCAGGACTCTTACTATAGATAGTGGATTGTGAGCCTGAGACGTGATGCTCTTGCTTCTTCCTCCGGTTGGAGCAGGAGGAAACGTTGTAGCTTACTGCTTGAGGCGTTGACCTGATGAATCAGCTCATGAGCTCTCGTTTTTTTGTGGTATAGTAACCTTGTCAGAGGATTTTGACTATCCAGTGTGCTGTCTAGTTGGCAGATGCAATTTTAGGAGAGCCAAGGTTCAGTCAATAACTGAACTGAAGCTTATGGCTTCGTAGCTTCATGCAAAGAAGAGCACTTTGGACTGGAAATTGTGGCTTAGTGACAAATAGGATGTTCAAGTAGGGCTTGAGAGGAAAGAATGTAGCTTAGTCCGAGTTTAAGTTTATTCGTGTGCTTCAGACTATTGGTTTAATGACAACACAATTCCTCTCAGCTCAGCCAAGACCTGTGGCTGTGGCAGGCTGTCCTCGTCACCATCCTCTGGCTCCTTTGGAATGCGCAAAATGGCGCAAATATTTTTTTTTTGACAAGCGTCCCTCACCCTTATATAATCAGCGTGTGATGACTTTGTCATCTGGAGCAAACGATTCTCTCATGAGTCTCTTTTTTATTTGTGTTGTTGGCGTATTTACCTTCAAACTTATAACTCCATGATCCCCCATGTGCCGGGGTAAACCTGTGTACCCTTTTCTTCTGCAATCAAATTCTAAGTGGGGATCCCCCCACCCCACCCAAACAAAAAAAAAAATCCTCTAAGAAACTTTGTTGTTACATGAGTGCTTGAGAAAGTTTTGGATGATTTGCATTATTTGACGGTAGATAAAAAGGTGTCAAGAGACGCTAGAAAACTTATGGGAGAAGTTTCTATGTTTAAATGTGTGACCCGATTCCATTAGTTTGAGAGGCGATAGTTGGGATAATGGATTCAATTAATACATTTTGCTTGTTATGTAATAATCTTAAAAAAGTCACCTTCTTGTAGCAAGGATAGTGCCACCTTAGTTTAAGTCATCCTAGGTGGTCCAGAATAGCCCTTCTTTATCAGATCACCTCTATGACAATTCATTCAAAATGAGCACCTCATACTGCTTTTGTTTATGCTGTACTGTTAGACTGCTACGTTCTCATTTTCATTTTTTCCTCTCATTTCAGCCCTGCCCCATTTGCTCCCAAAGGATTACAAGAGATATGCTTAACCATATCGCCATGCAACATGGTTATTTGTTCAAGGTTCACCTCTCTACCTTCCTACCTCTCTCTGCAATAACATTCTAAATAAAATTTGGAAGGCTTCTGACACCCTATTTTTATTTTCTACTTACAGAATGGTCACAGGTATCGCAGATTTATTATTCCCGAGAGAGATGCGATTTCTTTATTGAGCCGAGATCTACGTGGTACTCATTTACAGGCTCTTCTAGGGGGTGTTCATGGCCACAGATCAAATAACGCAGTGACCACAAACATTTCCAGTGATCCTCTTCTTTCATCGTTTGGCCTGAACTTCCCAACATCAGATGCACCAGAACCATCAAAATCAGCATCTTCTATTCCAGATGGTGCCTCAATACGTAAGGAGACACCAGTTCAGCCTTGGGAATCAAGGTATATATTACTCCTGATATAAGTTTGCTAGATTCTTTATGGACTATTTTTACAATTGTTTTCCATAAATTTGAAGCTATTTTATTAATTGCTTGCATGTCTGCTGAAAACAATCTCATTATGGGCCTATTGCATCTTCTGTTCTCCTTTCTACTATCCAATTACCTTGCATACATTGGTTTCTTGATATATGCTGTTACCTGAGGTTTGGAATTGCACTATGATAGTTCACACTTCCACAACCAACAAACTCTTATCTTTCAATGGAAATAATCTTTAGCCTTAAATTGAATTAATTGAGCAGGCGGTTCTTGATATTTCCAGCACCTCTGCATTAAAACTAAGTTACAAGAAGGGTACACTAAAGGCTTTGTTGTTGTTGTTGTACAAGAAGGGTACACTGACAGATAATTCGCTTTACTGTTAAAGGATTCACATTCACAGGGGCAAAGCTACAGCTTGTCATCAGGGTCCGTCGACCCCGACGGATTTGACAATTTCAATGAAAAATTAGTGCATATAGTACTAAAAGTTCCTAATGAGTAATATGACCCCACCTATTTATAGACATGACCCGATAATCATGTAATCCAGATTCGCCACTGGACATTCAAGGCATTTGAGACAAAGGATTTCACTTTGTAGATGTTTATGTTTTTTTTTACTTCTCATTTATGTATGCTGTCAAACAATGTGCTCTAGTGCTTACAAGTTTCAAGGGCACACTTCCTTATGTATGAGATACAGGAACTTCAACTTCTGTTTCCTTTTCGATGGCAGTATCGATTCATCTCTCACAAGCGAGGAAAGGGAGCAAAAGCGGAAACAAGCGACCGACAGAGCAACCTTTGTGCAAGGCCTAGTGCTGTCTACTCTATTCGGAGATTGATTGCTCAAACCGACCTAGGTTCTTGCACTTGCTAGATCGGTACTTACTCCTGCCTGGTCCACATAGTCAGATAGTGCTCCACCCGGTTTGGTGCATCTAACTCTGATGGCAGGGAAATTGGCCTCAGGAAACTTAGCCGCGTTCATCTTTGTTTCAGCGAAGTGTGCGGTTGATTCTATCATGAACAGCTTGATTTGAGCTAGCTGTTGTTGTACCTTTGTTTTTATCAATTTATCAGCCACCGCCAGCAATTTTTATCTGTAGCTCACTGGTACATTGTGTTTGTACTGACATACATAATAGCTGTAACATCTACTTACACAATGCAAGAAAGGCACTTGTTCGAGAGCAGTTGCCAAAGTGCAAATCCTTCTTGTTGTAGACCACTTCAGTATTCTCAGCTATGCTGTGCATAATGAATGGAGACACTAATGATGCGGTTGGACCGGGGTTTGTGTGGACGACAAGCTGCTGCGGAAGTTCACGTTGACTGACCCGGTCGGCGAGCATTGACCGGAGATCAAGAAGGCAGCATAGAAGTAGACGTGTAGAACAAAGACGTGAAAATGCAGCTTTCGTGAAGGCAGAACCACGCTCGTCCGGGTGAAGCCGTGAAGGTGAACTGTTTCCAGCGTCAATCAGTGAAGTCGCGACTGGTGATCGCAACGCCTTACTCCCTCCATCCCGTAAAAAAAGTCGCTATAGAATTTATGGTGATTAAATTTTCTCAAGTTTGTTTATAGAAAATACTATCAACATTTATACCTCTAAATAAATTTATCATGAAAAACATATTGAACGATTTTCATCTAATTATATTAATTATATATCATAAATACTAATATTTTGGTCAGATTTTAAAATATTTGACTTTCCAAAAAGTAAGAATGATATTCTTTATGGGAGTAGGTGTGTCGTAACCTTATTTTGATTTAATTGTATTTGGTACAAGGACGCTCTCAGGTGAAAGGGTGGGACTAACTGATGTATACGGGCAGAAGAAAACTACGGTTTTGATACCCGAAATATCTTTGTCCTATGTATATTGAGGGTGGACACAAAACCCAGTATCCGAAATCCAAATCAAAATTACCTGAACCCAACCCTGAAATGCCCAATTACATGAAATATTCGAGATTGTCAATTATCATGTAATTGGGACCTATTGATCCATGATATAATTGTTCATGTGTTTTGTTCTAAAATACCACTAAAAGCTTTTTTTTATTGCTTAAACTTCAAGTTATAGTTCTATCTCATCTGAATTTTTTGCAGTTTTACTAAAGTCAGGTAGTAAAAGAATGCCCGAACCCAAACACAAAATTTCAGATACTCGCTTTCTCAACAAAATTCAGATGTCAAATTTGGAAATGCGAATCGAACCCTAATTTTTCCAGTAACCCTGAAAAACTACGGTGTCCATCCATAAATCAAACACGGCCTCACCGACTCGGTACCTTTCCATGTCTATTTGTGACCCTAAAACAAGTCGGATACGGCCAACGACATTTTCCTTTGTATAAAAGCACGAGACGAAGACGAAGACGAGGCACATCATGCACAAGACAGGTTAGATTCAGGCCAGCAGCGCGCACATATGGATCAGGCAAGATAACATTTCCGGCAGTAGGGCCTTGCAAGTTTTTTCACTCTCTCTTCGTCACATCAAATCTTTGAACACATGCATAGAGTATTAAATGTAGATAAAAAAATAACTAATTACACAGTTTGATTGTAAATTACGAGACGAATCTTTTAAGCCTAGTTAGGCTATAATTGGACAATAATTGTCAAATACAAATGAAAGTGCTACAGTGCCAAATACTGATTCCTAACCCCAATCTAAACGAGGCATAGCTTAGGTGTACAGAATTAGTCCACCCCACAACGCTGAGACATGTGCAGGTAAGCAGAAATAGCATTCCTTTCACGGCAAAAGAGTAGGGAAGAAACCACGGCATAAATAGCACTCATGATGAAGTTTTGTACAGCCTTAACTAGAAATCTAAAGGCTACCAAAAATCTGGAGTAATGAATACGGAACTGAATCATCATCTCATTAGACTATCATCTCTACCATGAGAATTCGAGTGTACATCAAGTTAAGAAGAATCTGTGATAAATAGATTGCCTGTACAGGGAAGAGCTAGCATCTCTACTCTACGCCATAAAGCTTGTATAAACCTGCAGAGCAACCTTGATGTTTAGCTATCCATTTGAACACTACATGAATTTAATTGACAACACACAGTGAACGTACCTTAAGCCACGGAGACAACCTAGTCCTCCGGAATAACGAAGCAGCTCACTTTGAGAATTGGTCAGTTGGAATGTGTATTTAGCTGCAAGAACATAAAGCAAGTGCAAACTCTCTTAATCTGCAGTTCAGTGTGCGAGATCATCCTATTTTCAACATGGCATACAAACAGTAGCACATGCAAACATAACTCTACAAAACTAAGTGAGACAGACATCAGTGATTCTCAAGGACTATAAGCGGAGGAAAAGTGGCATCTTATATTATAATAAATCAAAAGTTTCCACACCATGACTGCATTCTAGCCTCCAAAGAAATTTGCAGAATCTTCAAAAGCATAAGATTTAATGCAAAAGCTAGCATTCCAGAGAAACAAGGTTGAACGATGGAATAAATAAGGAAAACAATGCATATTCTCAATCAGATACAAAGTGGTCCCAAATTGTTACTGAAATATCAAACAAACACAAATCTAATCAGAGGCTAGAGGATTTCATCAGAAACCAGGTGAGAACATTTCAATCCACTAAAAGATGATAACAGGCTTTGTACAGTGTACTTTTTGTGCCTCCTTTGTTTTTGTAAGTAATGACTTTGCTGTGGAGATCTCCCTCACAGTTCTTTCATTAAAAATGATAATCACCAAATACAGAAGTATTGAGATTGCCATAGCCAATACATGGGAACAGGGTTTGAAACAATCATAGAAGAATAGGATTCTCAGTCTTTGATTTCAATAAAAGTGGAGACTAATCTTTTTCTAGAAATGTTGGTTTCCAGTCATATAAATCAGCCCCAACAAATATGCAGAGTCATACCTAGTGCTCCTAAATGCATTGTTTATAGACACTGTTGTCAATAGCAAAGAGAAAATATAAGTTTAATGCATCCATAACATACCTCAAAACGCATGTGCCTTTTTGCCAGTAATGATTTGGGAAATGTGAAGTCCCCTGCTGAAAGCTTCATTGAACAGGATCCTTGTTTGCATTTCTTGAAGCCCAGGCAACCATGATAATACAGCCACAGGTGCCATAACAATTACTCCAAACAATATGTCATACAAACGTGCCACAGTAACCACAGTTTTCCAGACCATCTCAGATCTCCTCAGATATGGCTTGAATACCAGAGCAATAGATACGATTCCCCAGCCAGTTGGCAGAAAAGCCAAAAGACTAGTAAAAGTATCAACAAACTGAAACTTTGTGAATTCTAACAGCACAACAATAGCAGCCACTGTGCCCCCAACAATGATTGCCTGGACAAGACGATACCGTATGTGCTTCTTTGCCGAATATCTGTCTCGAAAGTAAGCCACTGTCACAAGAGCCACAAAAGCTAGGAGGATGCATGCCCATGAAAGAAGGTAGACAAGGATGCTTCTACTCTGACCAGCAATGTGAAGCCGATAAACAATTGCATACTGAAAGAAGAAAAATCGAAGGTCTAATAAGATTTCCAAGATGCAGCCCCATAGACCCGTCGTCCGGAGATGATCAGTTTCATCCTCCCACCACGTCTCCCAGCTTTGATCTGACTGAACTGAGATCCCACCCCGGAACCAGATCCAGTTTAGAAAGTCCTCAAAGTCATTAAAATTCTTCAGCCAGTCAAAACCAGAGGGATTAAAAATGAAGGGAGCAAGAATCCATGACGACACAAGAAACCAACTTGAAAGTGTCAGCAGAATATACACCAGTGTATTCCCAGATGCACTGCCATAAGCTGCATAAAGAGTTAATATCACACCAAGTTCTATAGCTTTGATGAAATGGCTGCGAGCATAGAGCCTATAGTTTTCAGCAAACTTCTTATGCTCTACAACAAAGCCTCTGCCAGTGGCCCGATACTTCGCTCCTCCGTGAAGGATCGTCCTCCCATAATAGTGTGTCTTTGTTCCCATGGAGAATGTGTAGAAAACAGATGCAAACTGTAGCTGCATTTTCATGAAATCCCACACAGCAGTGAGGAACCCGTGCTCAAGTGAGTTTTCAATAATCATGGGTAAAGCTGTGAACAGGCCTAGCTGTATGACAAACTGCTGATTGAGGACAGCTCCCAGGGCTGCATTATTAGAAGAGGAAGTGTTCTTGCTGATATAGTCCTCAAGCCCACTGAGTGCAAGGTAAAAGCGCCCCCATACAAATGCATAGACAGTTAGCACAACCATCATTGTATTGAAATAGAATCCAACAGTTGTATAGAAGAAAGAGAGCATCCGGAAGAAATCCAATCGGTGGCCCAACCTGTAAACATCTCGGCTCAAAGTTTGTTCACCATTGCCACTAGCAACCTTGGCTTCAAACATAGAGACCTGGTTGAGCCCCACATCTCTACCTTTACCAACCTGGATATACTCATGGTGTGTAACATTACCGCCACGGAGGGTACAGTTGAAACCAGCAAATATATCCTCACTAATGTTGATTGTTTTTGATGCTTTACTGATACCACCTCGGCCCAAAAACCAAAGACGATCAAAAACATCTGGGTGCCCATAATGCATTCTGACTTTAAGTGGATTAGCCAGAACACGCTGCCCCAGAGTGACAAAACTTGTCTCCTGGGCAGACATGAACCAAGCAAGAGAAGAAACTGAGCCCGTGAAGACATGTTCCCGAACCCCAAGAATTTTAGGCTTGCGAATTCCATAATAACGATTGAACTCTTCTAGCAGGTTTCTCATCTTTAGAGCTTCTTCAAAGTAGTTGTCTTGGTTCATATCAATCGTTTGAACTGCATCGCCCCTTGTGAAGATGAGTGCATGATTCTGATTTTCTGGCTTTCCTTCGCCAATCTTCTTGAACTCTCCAGGCAACTTAACCCGATAGATTTCAACCTCCCTCTGCAGTTGCTGATCATACTTCACGAGAACAGAGAAGAACTCTTTTTCGTTGCCATTGACCTGCCTTTCATCAACATAGGCAACACGTAATGCTTCATAATTTTTCATTAGCTCCAGTATTTCAAAAGCATTGGGGTCATTCTTAGCTTTCTGCTCTCCATATAGCTGGCATGCAACTACATATGTGTATTTCATGAGGACAGTCCCATACTCGCTTCCTTTAAACAAGGAGCTCACACTACTGCTTGCTCTGCTCAATGCACGAGAGGAAGATGCCCTGCTGTAATACCCTGACCCACCAGCAACCCCATCATGCCTTGAGGATCCAATTCTTGAGGAACCCATAGTAGCTAACTCCCTTGTCCCAGTCTTTAAGTCATGTTCAGAGGCAGAATCCAGAAAAGTCAGCATTTTGAGAGCTTCATAATTGTACATCATTCCCCTCACCGTACGTGATAACGTCTGTCCCCTGTACGAGACCCAGTGCCGAAGATCCCTTAGTCTTTCCTTCTCACTGTACAGCTCGTTAATATCAGACATCCCCTCACGTTTCATTCGCTCTACAAAGTACTCCCACTCATCTGGGTAAATCTGTTTTAGATAGTATAATATTGAGATGCCATCTTCATTCTCTTTATAGAGTTGGTCCTTGCTGTACAACACCTCCTCCTTATAATAAGGCGTCAAGACACTGAAAGCCATCATCTTCTCAACCTGGGTTGCCCTTGGTATGTTCATAAACAATGAATTGCTGAAAAAGGCAATCCTCCGACGAGCTTCAAGGTTCTGTGGGACATTGATCATAGAGTCCCTGGAGGTCAGGATGGTGTGCATGCGCCTCACTTGCTTATAGAAGGTAGCATTCTCCTCTTCAGGAAGCACAACTGCATCCACAAAGAGAAGCCTGGTGGGCCTTGATTGTGCAAGACCTTCATTTCTCAACTGTTCCATGCTCCTCTTCTCAGCCTGGAAATCACGAACGACAACATCATAGAGAGTCTGCAAGGCATTAACTATCTTGGTAACATCTTTGGTGGGCTTGAGAAGGAGGCCCAATAGAGCAACAAGCCTTGTATGGATATTATGCAGCTCAGTCATCTTATAGCCCACAGTGAACTTCTCCATCTTCATGGATCCATCAAAATCACTGAACAATTGTGTAACAATGCCATGCTCCTCAGTCCCCTCCTTGATGATCTCAAGAAGCAAGTGCTTTGCACTATCATAGACCTCAATCACAGCACAACGACGATACTCGTTCTTGCATATCTTCCTCCATAGCCTGCGATCAGGTCCTCTAACCTCTTTTGCCTGACCAAGTGCAAGGGACAGCTCATTACAGAGCAAGAAACAAGGCCAACGGATTACACGCACATTCCACAGCTCAGGCGGCAGCTCAAGAAGCTCAACCTCACGATCACTAACAATGTCTTCCTCCCGGAACTTGCTTATTATCTCATTCCAAACGAGCGCAAACCGCCGTGCCTCCACCTGATTTGACTCGATCTTCCGAAAGGATCGGCTGAAACCGTACCTTAGCTGCAATCGCTGCCAGAAATTGCGAAGACGGCTGGGCAAGAAGCTCTCATTCACCTGCTGCTCCTCTGGCATGATGTTGAATGACATGGCACTTGCAAAGAACTGGAACCGAAGTCGCAGCTGTTTCATGTCCCTGATCTCCCCCAAATGTGCAAAAAGCCCCACAAATGCACCCGTCAGAGAAGAAAAGATAGCATACCAAATCTGGATATCCATGAGGTAGATCAACACCACTGGTAACCAGAGCACAAACACCGCAAAACGATTGCTTCGGCCAAAGAACTCATGCCAAGTATACTGGATTCCACTCAGCTTGTATATCTCTTTTGTGGGTTTTACAAGTGGCCTGACTTGGAGAAAATAGCTGAAGGCAAACTTCACGGCAAGCAAAAGCACCCAGAAGATGGAGTACTTGACATTGTCAAAGGTGCCCTCACGTAGTCCTCGGCCAACAAAGCTGCGGCTCTGGAACCACCAGGTGAGGGCATAACAGATCTTCCAATTTGTCTTCTCCAAAGCGTTTCGCACCCAGGGCACAATGAAGAGCACGATAGCAAGGACCTCAGGGATAACAAACGCTGCAGCTGCATAGAGGAAGCTCATGATCCGTGAATCAGCTGCTGACGACCACTGCCCATTGCTTGACCTCTGGTTCCAGATCCTCTTGTATAGGACAGCAAACGCAAGGACCCATGCGGCTGCAACAATGGCCTTGAGCACCATGCGCACAGCAAGCGTGCGACCATCCCTGAATGCGCGGCGGAACTGCGTGCCGATGTCCAGAAGGGACTGGAGGAACCGGAGCGCAGCCCAGGTGATGAAAATGGAGAGCACGCGCGCCTGTGTGTCCTTGGACTTTGAGCCCCGGGATGAGCGCAGATCATCCCACGGCCACTTCGCGCCCTCCCACGCCACGATCGCGGCAGCTTGCAGGTAGAGAATCAGCATCACCCACAGCCTGTCGAAGCTCCGGTAAATGTTCCAGAACGAGCGGACCTCGACGAAGCCCGTCTTGCGTACGCGGCTGCGGTCCGGCGGTGTGCGGAAGAACTGGCGCGACTGCTCCATGGGCCAGCCGAGGCGGTCGAACACGTCACGGCGCCAGAAGTACTCGTTCATGTCATCGTAGTTCCTCCAGGCGGCGTGCGGCGCCTTGCCGTCGCGGCTGGACTCGGCCTCGGCGCGGATGACGTCGTAGATGGGCGTGACGACGCGCGTGAGGAAGGCGTTCTCGCCGTGCACGGCGGGGTTGGCGGGGCGGCCCGTGGCGGTGTCGATGAAGCCCTCGAGGATGCGGTGCAGCTCGCCGGCCATGTGGTGGTAGATGTAGCAGAGGCACTCGGGCATGAAGCGGAGGTTGGCGGCCTCGCCCCAGACGAGCAGGTGCAGGCCCGTGTAGAGCAGATCGGCGCGCGGGTCGCCGTCGGGGATGTAGACGGAGGGGCGGCGGCCGAGGAAGCCGCACCAGGAGGTGTAGTTGCGGAGCAGCTTCTTCCGGATTTGGCGCGCGATGCGGGGCTCGAGAGTGTCGGAGAAGTCGGCGGAGGAGAGGCGCATCTGCGCGTTGGCGAGGAGGAGCACGAGGTGCTCCCGCTGGTTCCTGACGTTGTCGCGCTGGAAGCCGAAGAAGGCGCCGAGCCAGTCCATGAGGTCCTGGTCGGCGCGCCACTGCGAGAAGGGCGGCGGGCGGAGGCCGCCCACCGCCCGGAGCGCCGCCGCGGCCGCCCGCACCTCGGGGAACCGCAGCGACGGGTGCTCGGCGAGGAGGTCGTGGATGGGCAGGATGTTGTAGGGCTCACCGCCCGCGGCCGCCGGCGGGGCGGACGCGCGCCGCTGGGTGCCGCGCGGCGTGGTCATGCTGGCATTGGGTGGGGTGTGATGGGTTTAGGGCTGAGCTAGATCTGGGGAGCGGGCGGCTAGAGAAGTGGAAGGGGTGGAGGCGTGGAGCTGGATTCTGGAAGGAAGGGAGACGGCCGGACGGGTCGGGGTGGGGGTTTGGGGGATGGTTTGAAAATTGAAACGCGTGGCGACCGGCGTGGGGAAGGGGATGGACGATGGAGTGCCCACTGCCGGGCCCGGGCGGGACAGTGGGCGAAGCGGCGGAGGAATTGAGAAGGGCAGGCGGGCTGGCGCCTAGGGGTGGGCGGCGTGGGGTTGACTCCCTACGCGAGGGCGACGCGAACCAGGGCGAGCTCGCGTGATTAGCCGGGAATCTATGAAGCTAACGGTGAAATGAAACGGCGGATGGTCTAGCTCTTGTTTCGTGTCTCGGTTTTGGAATGGTTTGAGCGTTTATTTTTGGTAATAAAATTAATGACGAAGGATATTGCCATTTCCATACTCAAGTTTGCTCGTTTTACCTTTTTTGCGAACTAGTTTCATGCAAGTAGAAATGTTGAATGAATGAATGATGAGATTGTTTCTGCCAAAAAGGAAAAAAGGCATGAATAACCTTCTTTATCACTACTCTATATAGCTGTATATTGACCTTTGACGCGTATAAATCGGTATATTAAGGAGAAGTCTTGCTCCCGTCATCAAATAAGTTTGTTCAGGGCAGGACCAATGAAGGCTGATACTCGGTAATAGTATCACCTAAAAAAGATGCCACGTTCACGGGGGAGTATTTGAGGTAAATACATTCACAACGCAAGCTGCTCAAGAAAAGTTCTTTGGTTAGATAATGCTTACCTTTTGCAAGTCCTGATCTTACATGGTTCTCAAAAACATTGCAACAACCTCTTAACCAACGCATCTATTATAGTGGCTTCAACTTTTGGATTGACGAGACCACTGTCACTCTGCACGCTACGGAGCTACTGGTCTATTTGACGTAGATGCTTGGCGCAAACGTAGAATCTGGAGCAGTACGCCACGTCCTTGCATTGGGGAAGCCCTCATAATTTCGAGCTCTCGTCATCATATTAGTATGAGACATGAGAGCACCTGTTTCTGGATTCCCATTGTAGGAAAGGACAGCTCTATCGAGTACTTAACATGTTACACTATCGTTGATCCTAGGATGGTATGGTATAATTTAGCATTGCCATGTTTATCAAGAAGGAAATTTTTGGCTCAGGAGAGTAGATCCCCTTCCTGTGCTATAGATGGAACAACGATGCCTTCCCAACTTCCATGCCAAACTTGATGACTTTGTTGTCCGCTCTCGCCGTGCGTCATGGTCACCGTGTAGCGTTTTAAGTTCTTATTAGTCCACCCCTTCGTGTGTAAGGAATCAGATATCACGTCTGCAGATGCAATTAAGAGCACCCCTTGATGCATCCCTTTTTGGTGTATGCCTCGTCAGACCAACTAGGTTTAGAGAATAAAATAGTTGTCTTGTGGATGACAATAATAGTTGCAGGGGCTACATAGCCTCGAAGAGAGAAGACATGGACAACTAAAATTGTGAGGGAAAAATGGAAGCGAGATAGTTGTAAGGATAACTGGCCCCGTTCGGCTTACCTTATATCCGGCTTGTTTGGTTTCTTTTTTCAGCCGGAATAGTATTTTTCTCTCACAACATTTCAGTCAGAATAATGTTTTCCAGCCACTTTCAGCCAAGTTTCAGCAAGCCGAACAGGGCAAATATGCTTGTGTTGGATAGATAGTAGTTTCAACTTTTCTATTTCTATTTGGACATATATTAATTTCGAATGAAACCATTAGTCACGCCCTAAAGCAAATTGGTCTGATCTCATAGTTCTTCTCAAGTCATCGTTTTTTCTATTAGTTAAAATCAAGCCTTGCATTGATGATGAGTTTAAGTTTTGCATTTCAACCAAAAGCATAGGAATTTGTTGGTACTGAACATCGAACTAAAAAAAAATGTTACAGTAATAAATAATAACTAGTCTATTCACATAAATGGACTAGTTATTCTTTATTTCTGTAACTAGTCAGATGTCTCAATATAGATCTTGTAAACAAGCATGACAACAGATTCATACATCCCCACTGCTTTTCTCACAAGATTGACCTTACCAATTGCTATCCACCAATCCATGATACAAAAAGAAAACATCTCCGGCGATACGCCATAAATCAAGGCCCTATTTGCCTAAGTAGACCCCGCCCCCCTATTTTCTCAACTATCCAACCATAAGTATTTATAAATGCATAGATTTCAACCAAAATCAATTTGTTAAATTTAAACACCTTAATTCGAATCAGGAAAGCGAATTTAAATACAAAATGACCACCATGTCGTAGGAAGAAAACAAAGTACATAATACATGCAATCAACACAAGTTGTATAGGTATGGATGGATTTGCACCATTTATGTTATTCCCACAAATGCTCGACCAAAATCCTCTTGAAGTTTCTCATGTGTTTGCTTGTCTTCGATCTACTCATGGTCAAGGGCGGAGGGAGGGCACATGAGTAGATCGACAAAAGAAACTGCAGACAGTAGTGACCGTGGTGGATGCATGGTCGATCTACTCATGTCATGTGTTTGCAATAGTTGCGCCGGTGCCGCTACAAAACGGCCGATCATCACGCCGCAGGCGCGGGGCGGTGTCCCGCGAGGCCGGTGGTCGCGGCACTGGTTTCTTTATTTAACTTCAGCGTAGGCAGCGACGGACGACACGTCTGCCCGGAAGGTTCAAACAAACGTTCGTCCTCGCCCAGTCGCCCTTGTTGCTGTCTGCCGAAGTCCCCGGTTCGCAGAATTCAGAGGCGCGAAGCATCTCTGGTCAGTCCAGACGTCCTCTAGTGAGGCATCGACTGTTTATTTGTTCAGATCCCGATCATACGGGCACGGCACCGGGCTGGATCGGGGGTCCGCGCTGCCATGTGAGCCGGCGGTGGGGCCCGACCACGCCTCGGTTTGTTGAGCTGCAACTGCAGGCGCGCCTCTTTGTCGCCTGCGTGAGTAGCCGGGAAAACGACGGCAACCCGTCAGACGCGGCACGGTTGCTTCTTGCTTGTGAGCCCGTGCGGCCACGCAAACCGCGTGGAAAGCTGTTACGCTCAATCCCGTGAACGAGAAGAATCGTCTCGCCTCGCCTCGCCTCGCCTCGCCTCACGCGTGTGGTGATCCATCGTTTTACTGACCGACCATGTAACTGCTACTCTTGGGCGCTTGGCGATAAAGCTCCTCCGGTGACCAATCATCGCTAGAAATAATCCAGCAGTCCTTGCAAAACGACAGTTCACTGGACCAGAGTTTCCTTCTTCGCCACCCCGGATCCGGAAGGTAGCTGAACAACCTCATCTGCTCATCTAACGTTTGCCCAAACTGGTGCTGATGCAGTGATGCATGCAACCATGATCGGCCCAGGTTGTCATTTCAGGACGGTGGTGTGACGGTGCTATTCAGCCTGTTCGTTTTCGAACTTATTCGCTTCAGATCCCGCTTTATAATCCACGGGTTTAAAAAGATTTTTTTTTCACACTAAAAAAAAAAAAGCAAGATTTTCAACCACGACTTTATAAAGTTTAATTCAAATTAAAACGAATACATGCTGATTGTTAACGAAACAACAGAAAGTACAGGCACTTTTATCACTATACTAGGCTCTCTTTTTTTAGAAAAAAGGCGCATGTGGATTAACAAAGACACCCATGTGATCGACCTGGATCTGATTCCAAACAAAAATATGTACAAATAACCTGACATTTTTTGCAAGACGAGAGAGCTACGGCCTACGAGTAGAGCAGCTAGCTAGGCACATCACATCAGTTTATCCCTTTCAGACCTTTTTTTTCCTTGAAGAATCGTTCCTTTCCGATTCTATACATCAGAGATCAGACAGGTCGCAAGATTACAGATGTACTACGTGTCTACTATGATAGATTAACGCGTTGGATGAGGATGATAAACTTGTTGATGGCTCCATGACCGTATGAGATCTTTGTTTGCATAAGTAATTCCAACCCGTCGCACTCTGAGAAAAGCGGCTTCGATGCGACGAATTCTCAACAAGCAGGTGGGCCGAGGCCCCAAGATTCGAGAGGAAATATTGTGTAAACTTCGGAGCTGAGATTTGGCGACGTTGACGCGCTTAGTTAATCGATGGATCGAACGCGGTTACTACACGGATGATAACGTGGCGCTGCTCATAGCTGTTATCTTACTCCATCCATGGGACTATGGCTACGTGTGGGCATGGCACGGAATTCCCGTTCAATTGACCGCTTAGGCCACCCACCATGGTTACAGATAGTTAGGGCAGGTTCAATGCAGGTTAACACTGCTACAGTGCTAGTGGTTTCAGTACAATTAAAATGATCTAAGTAAACTAGAAGATATTAAGGCCACTATTTGTACAATACAAACCACCATGTCTTTTCTACTTATGCTCTCCACCTTGCTTTTTTCTTTCACCACGCGTCACTTTTATCTCTCTCCCCCTCTAATTATCTTGCATGGACCACCTTCTCTCAGATTCTGCAGACAACTATGACATATATAGAGCACCTATTTTTTTTTTTGTACAACATGACATCCAAACCTAGTGAACCTTAAAGCCACTGCTGAGGCTACTGGCGTTGGGAAAGGCCTTACTAGCTCTAAGCTAACTTTTAATATATAGGTTTTAAAATAGATAGCCCAACATAACACTCTCACGTAACCTTGAAATGTGTGTAAGAGTTTAGCTCTTGATAAGAGCTAACTTTTCTCCTTTTCTATTAAAATATGAGAAAAATGTTAGAGCTAGTTTAAAAGCCGATGGTTGGAGCTGCCTTTGTACTACCATCAATCAGTTATAAAAATCGAACGGCATGTTCGCTGGTTGGTTTCTAAGTTGATAAACCCGACTGATGCTGGTTTGTTGTAAGAAAAAAACACTGTTGACTAGCTAATAAGCTCTGGCTGAAATCAACGAGCAACATGCTGCAAATCTATTCAGTTTACGAGGTCCGAGCATCACCCATGTTAGGCTTGGCCGCTTGGGCGTAAGATATTTGAGCTGGACATTGAAAACCAGATCAAAGCCCGATGAAATGCTCCGTGCAGATACGCGGATTCTAGTCGATCCAGGATCGGAACCACATGGCACAAGTTAACCTAGGAGAAATACTGCAGTACAAGTTAACCTAGTAGGAGTATAATAAAGCCACTGTATTCTGGATTTCTGGGAGAACCGGTCCGGAGAAGCAATTGCGGAAAACGGCAGTGCGCAGGTCTTTGCCCTGTTCACATGGCAGCCTGTAGAGCGATTCGATTCGCCTGCAAGCATTGGCAAGTGGCAACGCAGCGCAAAACCGGCACGGCAGGCACTTTTGCCGCTTTGCGCATGCTGCTGCCGGTTCTTGCCCGCGGGTTGCTTAGCGCGGGGAACGCGGGAACGCCGGATCAGGACTCAATCAACACACGGCGCCAACGGGGCAAACGATCCCGTCCGTCATGAGCGCACAACAAAGGCGAGAGCATATTCATCAGTGTCCAATCAGATGGGGCCGCCCCGCCTATTGCCCTATAAGGCACCCTCGCCGTGAAGGAAAACTGAAAAAGAAGCGAGCAAGTGGGATTCTGCTTTGGGGTCTCCGGCCATCTGCATTGCCCTTGCTCCGCACTCGCCGCCGCCGTCGATTTTGACGCTCCGGCCCTCAGTGCCCCTTGGCCTGCGAGAGAAAACCAAGAGAAATTGACCCTTGACCGTGCAACTTCGTTCTCTCGCCGGCGAATTGACCGTGCCACGTTGTTGATAGCGCGTCGCTCTCGGCTAGCTCTCGCTGGCTCGCCGATCGCCAAGTGGAGACTGTTTTGTGAGCACTGGGTTAAACAGCATTACCGATTTAACGTGGACAGATCATGAAGCGACCAAGTGGGTGTTTGTGCTGTACGCAGTGCGCCCACGCACTGATGGCTGATCCATTCCACGGGATGCCATCTCAGATGTGTCGGGCCTTGGAGTTGGAGGGCGGTTGGGCCTCTCCGTGGAGCTATTACACTCCCGGTCCCTCTTCATGATTTATTCATGGATCATGGTCCATTGCATCTATGATGACTTGATGAGGTCAATCGGTCTAGTCTAGGGATATATAGGGTGAAATACAAGATGGTTCTATTACCTCTTTTGAACTCAAAATCAAAATGACGAATTTCATGACTACTCAAATTAATTTATTTCCTATATAGTGTTTTGTATAATGCTGCTTTCGGAGAAAACGTGAATCCCTCTCACAAAGAGGTGGAATGGAATTTAGATCTGAGAAGGAGACTGGGTATTGATGAGGTGGCAGAGTGGAATGAACTGCAGGAGGAATTAGAGTTAATAGTCTTTTCAGAAGAGGATGACACTGTAATTTGGGCTCTGGAACGTTCAGGCAAATTCTCCACCAAATCTCTGTACAGATTTATGAAACACAGTGGCAATGTTGATCTGAGAATGACAGAGCTGTGGAAAGTAAATTTACCCCTCAAGATCAAGATCTTTCTTTGCTTATCTTTCTTAAACTTTGTTGTTGCAGATGCTAAACTGTAAGCTGGTATCCCCTATGTGCTTTCAATATAAGCAGGCCAATGCCTTTGGTCTAAAAAAGGAAAAAAAAAACAGGAGAAGCAAATAAAAAGGAAAAAAAGAAGAAGTCCGCTCTCGGTACGTTTCGTGGGCCGCGGATGGCAGAGCTACGACTTCACTCCTTCTATAGGCCTGGCCACGGCCGAAACCCCCGTCAGCAAACTTGCGCGGCCCGCCTGCTCCACTCCAGGCTCCAGCCAGCGCGCGCCTCAGAAGCCCAATCCATGGCTCTGCAGGAAGCGACGAACGCGTGGGCGTGGCCTTGGCCGCCACCGCCACCGCGAAAGCGAAGGAGGAGGGGGAGCAAGGGCAAACGAGCTGTTCTCTACTACCCCGCGCCGCCGAGGCAAGCAGCCGCCACAGCAGCAGCAGCCCCAGCCGCCGCCACGGAGATGGAGGCCGAGGCGTCCGTCCCCGCCACGAACTACGTCTACGACACTCTCCCGGGCCTGCACTTCGCCTTCTCGCCGGAGGAGGAGGCCCTCGATGACGCCGCCGCCGCCGCGGGGCAGGACGAGGATGATGCGACCGCGACCTACGCCGTCTTCCGCAACGAGATAACGGCGGCTGGGGATGCGCTCGCGGACATCCCTGCGGCGAACTTCTTCTCGCTCGACGTCTCCGCCCCTGCCTCCGTCGAGGCCGAGCCCGAGCCGGCATCGCCGCGGGCCCCGGCGCCCGCCGCTGCGGCGGCGACGCCCTCTAGCTCCCGTGCTTTGGAGGACCAGCCGGCGCAGGGGTCGGAGCGCGCGTGGTTCAGAGTAGGGAGGCGGTTTAGGAGCCCCATGCTTCAACTACACAAGGGTGAGGGTTTTAGTTTGGTGCTTTTGCGCAGTGGATTTTTGGTAGCTTAAGTTCGGGAATTGTTTTGAATTTTGTGGCTTCCAGTGCCTAAATTATAGCGCAACTAAATGGACTTTGCTCTGCTGTGGCATTAAATTACTGATGCAGTGAAGTGATCAGATGTAACAGATTAAAGATCACATTTTCTTCAGTAAATATATCAGAATAGCTAAACTATAGGTTGCCATACAGAGCTTCAGTAACCTGTAATGTCTACTTGAAATCTGCATGAGGCTTTTGGTGCTTTGGATTAAAAAGCATTGCAATGGCATTCTTCTTGACGGTTAAAAATCAAACAGATATAAATGATGAACAAAACTACTCTAACTACAGTTCAAAATTATAGTTCACTTTAGGTTTGTCCTAAATCAGACTTCTCTAACTTTGACTAAGTTTATAGAAAAATACAGCTAGAGTGCCAAAATAGTAGATTCAATTCTCCATGACATATGTCTTGATAGTGCATTTATTTGAACTTGTAGATATGTTTTTTCTAAAAACTTGGTCAAAGTTAGAGAAGTTTGACTTAGGACAAAGCTAAAGTGAAGTATAGTTTGGAATGGAGGGAGTACCTTGTAGTGTGGCCTTCATGTATTTGGATGCAGAAACTGTGTAGAGAGTGCTATGATGCCAAACACTTTTTTTTGGTTCCGATAGAGCTGATTGTTACTTGGAATTTGTTAGACAATAGTCTCAAGGACCAGTTTGATATTATACTTAAGAAATAGTAAAGCTACTTATGCAGTTGATCCAGACATTCAAATCACATTTATCTTTAGCACTTGAACTAGTAGAACTTGAGATCAATAAAAACTCACAGATGTATGTATGGTTTTGTGATGGATAATTTGACTGTTGGAGTACTAATATTGTATCTTTGTTGCAGAGATTCTTGACTTCTGTGATTTTATCTCACCTTCTACTGAAGAGCAATCTTCACGAACAGCTGCTGTGCAAGATGTCTCTGATGTTGTCAAACATATATGGCCACAGTGCAAGGCATCACACCCTCTTTCCCCCTGTAGTTTGTGTCAAATAGCTGTGAACCATTTTGGTGATTCCCACTCTTGCATGGCAGGTGGAAGTTTTTGGATCTTTCAGGACAGGTCTCTATCTACCAACAAGTGATATAGATGTAAGCATTCTTCTTTCCTCCTCTTTCTATATTTCTAGCTTGGTGCTTCACTTTATCTGTTCCATTGTGTTGTATTAATTGCTGGATCATAGTGCTTACTTTGTTAGACAGTATTAGTCTCTATCTTTACTATGAAGGAGAAAGAAGAGCTGAAGATTTGTTTTTTCTCTTCTAATTTTGTTTAACGACACATTAGTTGAGGTCCTTATAGCCATAACTATTCAATATCAAATTTGAAGCAATAGAAAGTTCTATTACCATAAGTAACAATATGATTGAGATAATGGAATAAATAGTAGGAGAGTATATAGTAACAGAAAAAGGTAAAGGTGGACTTCCATCCTATGTTTCTGCTGTTGCAATTGCAGAAAAAACAACAAAACTGCCATATAGGGAGGGTGAAAAGTGGTATATGTGTCAGTTCACGCTAGCAATATCGTCATGCGTAGGTCAGAAGGACATGCTATGTTTGTATGGACCTATCTTCACCTTGTATTTTTTTCTCGAACGACACAGGAGAGCTGCGTGTCATTTCATTATTAAGAAGAGAAAGAATACTAAGGAAAAACAAGAGTCTGCTCCTAGTACATGGGAGAGAAATTCCTTGTATTTGCACTAACTAATTCGATATCGACAGACATACTTTGTTTGTTCTTTGTAACACTCCCTCTGTGTCACTATGTTTGTCCATAACCTTGAGAGAATGTCTCACAATGTTTGTCCAATTGTCCATCGAGAAAGTGTAGTTATTACAATTTTTCCATTCTCTACCCTCAACCAAGTGCTTTGGAAAAAGAGAAATGGTTGCGTCATGTTATTTAACAGGGGCATGGACAGTCATTTCACATTGAATTTTCTTGAAACACATACTGGGTTAGTGCGCCGGTGTGCTATGGACAAACATAGTGGCATGGATGGAGTAACTGATAAAGAAAGTTTCTAGGGTACATCACCTAAGCTTGTTGTAAACTAGCACTTCCCATGTTTCACCTGGACACACAGGGTCATGCACCTTCTTTTTATGAAATGCCTATCTCCTTTATCTGCTTAAGTTAATATTAGGCTTGTTGCAGGTTGTAATATTTGAGTCCAGAGTTAAGACTCCTCAAGTTGGTCTATATGCTCTCGCAAAAGCATTGTCTCAGAAAGGTGTTGCTAAAAAAATACAGGTCCAGTTCTCACTTTTTTTTTAAAAAAAAAAGTATTGTGCAAGAATCTCTGTGAGTTTCTTTTCTGGTTCATAAACTACTCATAACATGAGTTTCTACAGGAAAACACTGTTTTTTCCCATCAAAGAAACAACACAAGCTGTTACCCAATTGAATTAACCACGAGGGATGATAACTGGTTGGTTTGGTAGGGAACATGGCGGAGGGCTGTCATACCTTAATTTTGCCATGATATCCCTTGCCCTTTGTTGCGAATTGCTGGTCCTGGCTCCATGGCTGCCGACCTGCCGATTGCCGTCCTCCAATATGAGCAGAGAAACACACGGGAAATAAAATAACGATGGTGAGGCATAGAAAAATGAGGAGGGTGAAAAGTGTGGAGCCTGTGGTGTCATTGAGCTGCTTGACGAACATGTCGCACGAGCAGCACAGGAAGGATCAGGTGACCAGCACAGGCACTTGAGAAGTGTGAAGGAAACAAACAAGCTAGAGATAGAGGAAAGTTTTGTAAGTTGCCGCAGCAAGTAGCTCGCTGCTGCTGGGGGCATTGAACCTTTTGCCACTATTAGTGTGGCCCACCCAATCCCTCTCACATTCAGTCCAGTTTCGTGGGTCTTGACACTTAAGTGCTGTTCTCTCTCTCTCTCTCTCTCTCTCTCTGCCAGTGACCAAGCATTTTGCCCATCTGCCTACCATCCCCACTCCTGAAGGCTGAATTGCTAGCCCTAGATGACGCGCCAAACTGCCAATTCCACAACATGAACCAACCCCGTGATACCTCAAATCTAATCTGTCTTCCGCCACCGGCAGTGACCAAATGCCATCGTCTGGAACATTGGACATTGCCACTTTGTCAACTATTAGTTACCGAGTTGCTTATTTAGTCAATGGACTACTGTTTTTCTTTTGCGGCAGGTAATAGCAAAGGCACGTGTGCCAATTGTGAAGTTTGTGGAAAGAAAGAGTGGCATAGCTTTTGACATCAGGTGCAGTTTTGTTTTCATTGCTCAGACCAATACTCGACTTCTTTTTCTGTTGTCCCAGTTCTCTGTTAAGAATCTTTTCTGTTCCAGCTTTGATATAGATGGTGGGCCGCAGGCAGCAGACTTCATCAAGGTACTTGTTGAACTGGGCAACTAACTATTCTAGTAACGGAGGCAGCATGTACTCTGTTTGAAGCTAATCTGTGGCAGATGTTCAACATGTACTTTGGCTCACCTGATTGTTTTGGACTACCACAATGATCCTTTTCCATTTTGTACTGTATAGGATGCTGTGAAGAAGTTGCCTGCTTTAAGACCTTTATGTATGATTCTGAAAGTTTTTCTGCATCAGAGAGAGCTCAACGAGGTACAATTGAACAAAAGTCAGTGACTTGTTGCTCCTTTAATTAAAAGGTGGTTATCTTGAATTGTTGTGTCGATCCAGATTTCTAACAACCATTACACTTTCTGGGTAGGTCTATACCGGTGGAATTGGATCATATGCTCTTCTTACAATGTTGATCACACATCTACAGGTGAAATGGGATTTCACTTTTTGATCTGGAAAGCCTTTTCCTTATGATCTTTCAAATAGGATTTTGAGTTGATATTTGAAACTTGTATAAACCTATAATCCTTTAATAAATGGTTGAAAGCAAAGATGGTGTTTTGTTAGCTGTTTAAGTTCTCCTAAAAAATGTTGAAGTTCAATTAATAGAACTGAATTATTTAGCTCTAAACACTTGTAACACTACTATTTCAGCTGCATTGCACTTCACTCGTAGTGTTATTTTTTGCTTGTCTGAAGTTTCATATTATTTGTGGGCCTGAAAATTCATTCTTTCTTATAAATCATTTACCACTGTGGTTTTTGTTCTTAGTTGGTCTGGGGAGGAAAAGATATTCTCGGGTATCATCAGTCAAAGGAGCACAATTTGGGAATTCTTTTGGTAAGTGATACTTTTGTTATTATTGTTCCAGTCTCAGAATATCTTCATATTGGCTCACAGCAAACTGTGAGCTTTATTTTCCTACCTTGAAATTCTTGTTTCATTCTCCCTTGAGATTTCTCTTTGTGACGGTGAAGAAAAGTCAAAGGACACCCCTTTATATTTTCCTGCTCTTTTATGGCAGGTCAGGTTCTTTGATTTTTATGGACGCAAGTTAAACCATTGGGACGTCGGAATATCTTGCAATTCTTCAAGGACCTTTTTCTTGAAGAGTGATAAAGAGTAAGCTGATGATTTACTAGATGAACTTATTCCAGACAACTCACTGATTATTGACTTGCAAATTTTGTTGAGCTGGCAACATATCTTGCTTTCATTTAGTTTGGTCATTGTTCAAAAAAATATTCTGTTGCTGTTTGTAGACTAGCAATAGACACTGATATGTGAATTTCTTTAATTCCTTTAATAATTGGAAAACTTGTCAGGTGCTAGGGCGAAATTGTTTAGTTTCTCCACGTTCTAACCTTTTTATACTAGTTTATTTCTACGCTTCTCTTATTCTTCTTTTATTTTGGTTTTATAGCTTTATGAATCATGATCGACCACATCTATTAGCGATTCAGGATCCCATGGTAAGGATCCCATGGTAAAATACCTGTCCATTCTTTTTCACCTAACTTGAGGATCTTGAGTTACAATGGATTAACTCATTCAACTCATGATGTCCAGGCACCAGATAATGATATCGGAAAGAATTCCTTCAACTACTTTAAGGTAATTACTCTATTGATTTTTTACTCATGCTTCTGCATTGCATGTTGCCGATGCTGTGGATGTGATACTGGAACTGTTTGATGCTTTAACTCATTTTGCCTTTTGCTATGATACTATTACTCTGGAATTTTTCGACTTGAGAAAACCCTGAATAAATTCCCTTTTTTTTTCAGGTGAAATCAGCATTTTCCAAGGCATACTCTGTGTTAACTGATGCAAACTCGCTTATAAGTTTGGGACATAATAGGAGCATTCTGGGTACCATTGTCAGACCAGATTCAGTTCTCCTTGACCGGAAAGGCTGGCACAATGATATGTTAGCGGAACCCTGGGAACCGATCACCCAACAGTTTGACAGCGAGAATGATGCAGTGTATAATTGGCATGTGATAAATGAGGATGAACCATTGCCCAGAAATAGTCAATCCACATCCGAGGACACTAGTTCATCACCATCTAAAAAACGGAAGTCCTCAAAATCAAAACAGAAATCGCGAAAGAAGTCGAAGGGTGGTGCCTCAGGCAGTAGTGATGTTGCAAGAGAGGATAAATCATCCAAGCGGGAAGCAGGAAGCAGCAAACGGAGGAAAGGACCAAAGGAGTATGACAGATTCACGAATACACTCCCAAAGTACACGCATGTTAGTAAGTGGTAACTAACAGCGTTTATAGTATGGTCGCAAAGGTCCAGCTCAATTTGACTCGATTTGACATTGAGAAGTATCATGTCACATTATGGCATGCGATGTGAATGACGAAAGTTGTCAGCAGCTCCAGAAGCCCCATCGTATGATTTGCTTGTTTGTCTGTTTAATTGCTATACTTTATGTAACAGAGATAAAACTTGATTAAATGAAGATTCAGTTATTTTATTTATGCTGCAGAAATTTCTTTTTTGAACCTTATGCTGCAGCAATTTTGGCGACTAGCTTGTATTCTTTTTGTAATGGTATCAGTTGGTGACGATGAGGTTCTGTTCAGCAATCTGCGAGAGGAATAGTATGTTCGACATATTTGATTGATGGGATGATGGTCTTAATTACTGAATAGTATGTTCAAAACATATTATTTTTCACTCAAGAATGTACATCAATACTTTTAAACTGCATTTAGAAGGACAACGTGTAACGAAAAATTTAGTTGCAACGACCCCAAGCTTCAGAGGCATTCTCAATTTCTAATGTAATTGAGAACTATTGCTATTTCATAAATAATTATAACCAGTTTTCAGCATTACTATTTCCGAGCTACTGTAGCACTTGCGTTCTGCAAATATGCAGCGACCATTGTTCTGTGTTTGGTAGAGCAAGCTAAGAAAAGTAGATGAGATGAAATGCATCAAAATTTTCAAAGTATAGCTATGTCTTCATGCCATACACAAAACCAACTAGATCGAGCGTGACAGATTCTGTGAGAAAGCAGCAGCGGCTAAAAACTAATGTTACCTAGCAAACATCTGACAAGCTGATGTAAACCCGTCATATATTCATATAAGAAAGGCATATAAGTTCGGTTACAAGGAGATATGTCCATTAAAAGTGAGGACATATGCCAACAGTGATCACTCAGCTAACCTACTTTTCTTATTTCAGATTGACCTTCAGCTGAAAAAGGTAGAAGGATCTGTTCTAATCTGCTGGCTGATGGAAAAAAAGGAGCCAGATAAAATAGACCTGATGAGCTTCCAACTGCAATAAGTATAGTAGTATAAGTTGTGGAAGCTGTGAAATGTCTGATCGCGCATTGTCCACTATGCTGACCACTCACGAGGGGATGTTACATTGCTGCCAGCATTAAGCTTATCAACCATTACAGGTTGGGCTGCAGCCACCACTGGGAGTATCTCAACCATATTTCCAAATGGATGACTGTGCACGACCTGTGGTCCCAAGGGATGATACGCCATAGAAGCAGTAGCTGGAGGCTGAGGCAGAAGAGCTACAACAGTTGCAGGGCAGTTAGAAGGGTTCTTGTATGTGGAGCTGTAGGTCTGGCCATTTCCTTGAACAGCATAGGATGCAACGCTGCAGTGACTGGGCTTGCTTGGTTGAGGTGGACAGGGGCCCTGGCTGTGTAACTGCACTGATTGTGGTTGCTGATGCTGAACATTATGATCTGCTACGGGTAGCAATATTGTATTGCCTTGGCCATAAAATGAATGGGCAACTTCATGCTGCTGCTGCTGCGATGAAGAGTATGGAGGCTGCCCAGCCACACTTCTTGTAATTGGCTCAGTGTTAGAACTGGCAGGCTTTGGGGAACTGAATGGAGGAAACAAGGGTGTGGCTTGAGCACTCTGAGACTGAGGAGATGAGGACTGTTGTTGAGCCATGTGTCGTGAAACTTGTTGAATAATGTATTGCTGCTGTTGCACCATGGGCTGTTGGGGATGCCATGTATGCGAATCAACTTGCTGGGTAGGCATCTGTAGTCTGTGATTCTGAGGCTGAGGGTACAATTCAGTTGCTTGACTAGATTTCTGAGGTAGCTCAACTTGAACCATGGCTTCAGGGTTGTGGACAAGTGGCTGCACAACTTGAACCAAAGGCTCCAACGCCTTGCTCTCGGTGGATTTAGCATGATCTGGGCTTTGCACATAGTACACAGGAGGAGCCTGGCTCAACTGCTGCTGATCGTGCTGCGTGCTCAAAGTGACAGGCACCAGGTGCTGCAGAACAAACCCGTTGCTGGTTTGGACCTGCACGGCAGCAGGGGACTGCATCCCATTAACTTGGTGAAGCGGCAAAAGGGCGACCTCGTGTTTTGGAGCCTGTGTGCTGTGGTCATTTTCCCTTGGCGCGAGCACGGAAAAACCGGCGGTGGCCTCACCCTTCTGAGAGGGTGCCTCATGTGCTATTTGAAGCTTGCTGAGTTCTTTTGGAGTTTCAGCTAAGTCCTGCCTATCCTGAAGAACCTGCAAGGATTTGTGGACCTGGCAACCAAAATGTAGATCTAGTTATCAAAGATGCTAGCTGTTAGTCTCAGAACCAAGTGATACAGATCTCATCTCCGGGAATCGTAAGTTGACTCCACTGAATGTACTAGCTTTCAGGGAAATAAACAATCAGTTAAGTCTATGAAGCACTGTACACCAAACATAAGTGAGAAATCCAAATCGCACTGTCATTGTGTGCCATTACTCGGCGGCATTACTACTCGAGAAGCACCAACTGGTGCACCGGGAGGGATTCAATCCAAGATGCACAGTCCACGGAGAAGGCAGGCACGCAGGCGCTTACCTGTCTGAGGTTCTTGTCGAAGCATCTGAAATTGGCGGTGCTCTCGCCGTGGTAGTCCATGACGTCGCTGCGCAGCTCCCCGATGGACCTCTCGAGCTTGTAGCAGTAGAGCTCGAGCTGCGAGAGCCTGCCCCCGATGCCGTCGAGCGAGTGCAGCAGCGCGTCGGCCTGCTTCCGCATGCACTCCTCCACGGCCGCCATCACGGCGTCCTTGGGGTAGAAGCCACCGTCCTGCTGCGGCGGCTGCGGCTGCCCGTAGGCGGCGGCCACGAACGTCCGCACCAGCCTCTCGTCCTGCAAGCCGTGCCCGGCGGCGCGGCGCGGCAGAGTCGGTCCGTCAGGCAGGCGCCGATGGAGGGAAGGAGAAGGGAAGAAAATTCGAAATCAAGAGATGGCGACAAGAGCAGAGCAGAGCAGAGTGCGGGCACCTCGCGTAGGCGGGGCTGGTCGTAGGAGCAGCGCGCGTCCGGGGGCAGGCCGAAGGCGCCGGAGACGGAGACGGAGGCGGCGGCGGGGCGCGCGGGGGAGGCCATGCGTGGGCGGTGTGGCTAGGGTTTTTGGGTTGGTGCTGTGATGGGAGCGAGCGGGAGCCTGAGCTGGGGTTGGGAATCCGAAGCGGGAGGAGGAAGGGGCGGGGAAAGAGAGAGAGGAAATGAGGAAGGAGTACTCCTATGCACTTGCTGCTGTTGCAGGCAGGAAAAATCTCAAAAAGCAGAGCGCCCAATGTAAAACAGCCAAGTAAAACAGAGTCCGTGACACACTGTAATAAGTCCGTCTAGGAGACGCTGAGACCTGAGAGAGAAAAAAAGGGTGAATACTGAGGAGGCAAGCAAAGCGGAGCTCGCCGAGAGCGGGTGGTGGGGCTGCACCCTGTGGAGTTCGAGGCGCGGGGAGGGAATAAAAATGGCTGGGGAAGCGGAGAACAAGCGTGGTGGACCTCGGAGAGCGAGACGGATATGCTGGCTGCCAAGCTCTTTGCTTCAGCTCTCGGCGGAGTCCGTCCACATGTGGGCTGGAGATCCGGCGAAATCTGGTGGGTGGTGGCGGTGGTATGGGGATGGGGGTGAACCGACCGAAGGATACCGTGCGGGGCGGCCGTGCCCGTGCTCTGCCCGCTCCTGCTGCTGTGGTGTGAATTGGGGATGCCTGGGCGAGATGTGATCGGTTTCCGATGACGTTATGTGCCATGTGCAAGATTTAGGGCGTCCCCAACAGAAGATCAAATCGCTAGCACATGGCATTTTCTATTCCACGTGGATGAGAGAGAATGCACAAAGTGGACTCGCTAGCCATAGTTGGCCATGCAGCCCGAGCCCGTCGGCCCAGCCCAAGGCCTATTTTTTTGGCCCGGCCCGACCCGGCGGCTAGCGGGCCCGGGCTGGCACGGCCCGGAGGAGCAGGCCATGCCTGGGCCTTACCCCAGCCACGTGGGCTGGCACGGCACGGCCTGCTACAGAACCGGAGGCCCGCTGACGGCCCGGCCAGCCGGCCTGCTAAGAGCCCCAGCCGGCCCGGCCAGCCCCTACCTCTCTCCCTACCCTACCTCTCAGATGCGGCGCCCTCTCTCCCTCACGCGCCGTCGATCTCTCCCTCCTCCACTCTCTCTCCCTCCGGCCCTCCCTCCACTCTCTCCCAGCGCAACAACGGCGCCCCTCTCCCTCCCTCTCGCGTGGCCCCTACAGCGGCGCTCCGCGGTGGAGCTCACGTGGCCCCCTGCGGCGGAGCTCGCGTGGCCCCTGCAGCGGCGCTCTCGTGAGGAGGCGGCAGGATCCGGCGCTCCCCTGCAGCGGTGATGCTCCCCTGCAAGCGGCCGGCGAGATCCGGCCTAAGGAGGTGGCGGCACGGAGCAGGGCGGCTCTCCTCCGGCGCGGACGTCTCCGGGGCAGGGGCGGCGCAGATCCAGCGCGGGACGGCGCGGATCTCCTCCTCCGTGGCGGATCCACTCCCCGCGTCCTCCCTCCCTTCTCCGGCGGATCCAGTGAACAGCGGCGGCGGATCCGGCACCGGTGCAACGGATCCGGCGAGTGGCGAGCGCGCTGGCCTCCTCCGGATCCGGCGTCGATCTCCTCGGCGGCGAGCGGCGTCGACCCCCTACACCTCTCTAGCGGCGTCGCCCTCCCCCCCCCATCTCTCTGTCGGCGGCCAGTGGGCCTCGGGCTGGCACGACCTCTGAAACTGGCCATGCTTCTCGGGCCGGCCCGGCACGAAAATCGGCCCATAGTGTCGTGCCTGGGCCGAAGGCCAGGCCCGTGGCCTTGTGAGGCATGGCCCAGGAGGCACGTCGTGTCGTGCCGGCCCGACCCCCATCGGGTCGTGCTTTCACGGGCCCGTGTCGAGCCGGGCCGGCCCAGCCCGTTGGCCATCTATATCGCTAGCCACTCGGTAAGCAGTAGTCTCGCACGGAAACTGAAAAGCTCACAGTCACTGACGCCTGCTCTCTTTTCGTCCATCATGCATGAGATCTCACATCAGCTAGCTATGTGGCCACACAATAATTGCGTGGCCAGTTTGTGGTTCTACCCACTCATTGTAGTCTCTTGTTCTACTCATAAATCAGTAATGTCTTCATCAACGTGTGAGATCATGTCATGAAAATTGGGTTGAGATGAAATCGACACTGCAAGGTGATGCACTCGTGGCAGTGTATCGGTTTTGATGCTGTTGCATGGAATGCTCTTGTGAGGTGTTGTGTGGATCGACTTGGGCCAAGTCATGGACTCAGTGCTCGGACGTGTTTTGCATGTTTGTTTCATGTGCAGGTGTCACTTGAGGCGGAACGTGGTCGATGACTGACTGGAACTAGGTGTTAGACGTGTTAGATCATCTAGATGACTGACTAGACCTAGGTGTCCCCTTACACAGCCACCTCCGCGGTCCACGGGTCTTGCGAGGTCGGATCCGGACGCCCCTAGCCTCTCTCCGTGTCGGCGCCGCCTCCTCCCTCTCCTGTCTGCGTCGGCGCCACCTCCTCCCTGTCCGACCCAGATCCGGCAGCACCAAGCTGATCGCCGCCGCCTCCTTCCCCTCTACTCTCCGCCCGGCGCTGCCTCTTACCCCTCTGGTTCCCGGTGCCCACAGTCACTGACGCCTGCTCTCTTTTCGTCCATCATGCATGGGTAGCGATTGCTTGTATTTTTTAAGTTTCTCTGTGCTCTTCTCGCTATCAATTTGAGGCCCCGTTCGCGTGCCTTTAAACCCGGCTTGATCCGCTTCTTTTTTCATCCGAAACAATATTTTTCTCTCACAGATTCCTCCAGAATTCCTCCAAACCATCCAAATTCCTCTAGAACCATACCATCCGAACGGGGCCTTGAAGGGGTTCGTTGGGGACGCCCTTATAAGAAGGTTATTACTGTACTCACTGGTTTCAAGTTTCCTTTCCCAGGATTGGTTGGTAAGTTGGTGGCAAGCTGGTGTCGAGATCTCATTGGTCAATGATGCATCGCAGCTGTTTTAGCAGTAGAATATCGCACACTTTTTTTTTGTACCCATTCTTCACCTGTGGCTTTCGGCCGCTAGATATAAATAAACCTTCGCACAGTTCTAATGCAAAACTTAGAAAGAAACTAACAATTTCAATCCACCGTTCGAATGTAGGATTTTTTTCACACTAGTAATCTCAATCCAAACAGAATTTGGAAAAATAAAGTAGCCCACCGTTCTACCTTCTAAGGGTGAGTTTCACCTGGACACGTGCATGCATGCACCCATTCTTTTGAACAACCATCTCTATCCATCCACAACATTTCCCTCTGACGAAAAACAAAGCATTAAGTACAATTTCGTCTTAGGTTATTCATATTCTTTGGCAGTTTAGGCTAATATAACTATGCAACCCAGAGTTAAGACTTTCGCTTGGTGGTTGTCGAGGCTTGATTTAGACACCGTTAGTCGAATTCACGAGATAATTCCAAGCATAGCAGGAACTTGTTCATAATTGAAAATGATGCTCACTTGTTTTTCAAGTGCAGCTTTGCAAGGGCTATTTGGTTTGCCTCGTCGATGGGCCTAAGATGTCATGCTCTTCCTTCCTCAGGACGGGGTGTACTGGTTGCTACCTTGATCCAGCATACTCAAATCCAAGTCACGATAAATCAGATTTTTTACAATCATGTTGTGCCTCTGAAAATCTCGAAATGATCATAGGTTCAAAGTCTTGAATTGGTTACCCACAAAAGTATTTCAAAGCCATTAAATTGGCTTACAACTTGGCAACAGAAATTGAAACATTCGCCACTCTCCATCTTCCAATGCAAGCCGACAATGACAGGCACCAAGGTACGCAATTTGTGCAAATCACAACATGCAGGTTCCTGACGACCAAAAAACTTTTGCGACACCTCTGTTTGTGTGCAACAAGGGTCAAGTACTACCTAAACGGGCATTGGAATCTTCAACCTCACTTCTCCATCACATAATCTTTGCAGTGGAATATATATATTTTTTCTGGTGGCCATTCAACGTATTTGCAACCCATAGAGGCCAAAGCATCAGCAATGTTGCTGGCAGCTAATAAGCTTGCTACCGCACTATAAATCTTCAAAGGCTAATCTTTATCATAATGAAGTACTGTCGACTGCGGCCAAGAGAAGGGGCCTCCTTCACAATCCTGGTCATTGGTCTTTGTGGCCAATCCTAGTGGACTTTTTAGCTACCACAACAAACATGATGCACTCTATTATTAAAATTGGCAGAGACACAAATAGAGTAGGTGATAATTTTATAAAGAAAGAAAGACAAGCTTCCATTCCTGGCTCTTGCTTGCTCTCTTGTGAGTCTTGGACGTATTCCCTGGAAAACTTTTAATAATAAAGCATTTTTTCCCCATCTCTATACTCTGTATTTAATCTTTGAATGAAATTTAGCTTTTGACAGATAAAAGCATTAAGCGCATGGGCATAATAGCAGCAGCCACGTTTAGACCAAATTAAACCCAACCTAGGAGAGAGTAGGAGGTTGTAGTGGGCAATGATGCCATAAAAAATCCGTTGGCGATGCATGTTTGAGTTCACGAGTAACGTAAGAGGCCAAAAGTTGCCCGGGACTGCAAGCTGTGAATTTTGCCATGACGCATCTCCCCTGTTCCGCTTTGGACGTAAAGTGAAAAGGCTGCATTCTTTTGCTGTTCAAAAAGCATCGGTAAATTCTGAATGTCAATTCGGTGTGTTTGCGGTCCGTTCTAAATAAAAAAAAAAACGGTGTCAATATCATGAGTCATGACACAGACATGCGTTTGCTGAACTAGAAATAGAAAGGAGTGAGTACCACGGCTGAGTTGCATTTTGCAGTTTTACTAAATCTAGGACTAGAACTTGAAATTCAACTTGGACGTCCTGGAAACATTTTTGGTACTCGGCAGAAGCGCAGAATTCAGTTTTGTAAAAAATTTGCCCTCCCGTCAGCCACAACTTGGCGCCCCACGCGCGCGCCGACCCACTGTTCCATCGATCGATCGATCCAGTACGCACTAGCTCGGCAGAGCAAAAGCAAAAGATTCTTGCGCCATTTCTTTATCTCTCTCCAGTTCGTGCCTCGGCCGGCTACTTGACGTTTTCGATAGTTAAACTGACTGCAGATCTGTTGCATCAGAGGCGATAATAATGGTAGCTTCCTAGGGTGGTTAACGAGCCGGCTATTGAGCTGAAAGGGGGCCTCGTTTAATAATTCATTTAAAAACTGAAAGGAACCAAGCATTTCCTGGTAAAAAGAAGCATAACTTCCGCCCTCCGCGTTGTTTGGTTTGCTGGATCACGTTGCCCGAGTCAGGTTGGCTTCGAATGAGGTGTTCCTTCGTTTTTTCGATGGACGAGTTGATTCTCAAAATTAACCTGTTTGGCACGGCTTCGGCCAGCTCCGGCTCCGCCTGACAATCACTGTGCAGATCACTGTAGCTCGGAGCCGGATTTCTCTCCTACTTTTTTCTCTCACTGTAGCTCGGGGGTACTGTTCACGGGCCGGAGGAGCCTAAATTTCGGGCTTCACCGGTGAAGCCGCCGGCTGTGAGAGGGAGAGAGGAGGAGAGAGAAAATGGGCTCCGCTACATTGAATGAACAGTGAAATTGCGCGCCGGAGCCGTGCCAAACAGGTTCTAAACGCGAACCGCAACTACAAAGAACCGCTTGGTGCCGGACGATTCCGCTCCACGCCTCAATCCAAATGTGCTAGCAGGTTCGGATGGCTCCGGAGTCAAAATGGCAACGGGTATCCGAAACCCTAAGTACCTGATGGGTTTTACCCGATAAGGAGGCGGGTATGGAAGACATTTTGCACCCGCGGGTACGTTATTGGACGAATTCTTGTACCCATCGGGTATGCGGGTACGGGTGTGGGTGTATACTACCATACCCGCGGGTAAAAAAAACCCGCATAAATAATATCCAACCTCTATAATTTTAGTCCATATAAGCATATAGCCCATATTTGGCCCATATAAGCATATGAGTATATATATATTCCAGAACTCCCTCAAACCATAATCCCCATATAAACATATTTAGAATGAACCAATGAGGCATCTGATCTATTTCAACTAGCTTGACCTAGATATATTTCTGTTTTGCTGCTCTATTGTTGATTTGTTTTGCTGGAAGCTATTATATTTTGGTGTGTGAACTCGGGTATATTGTTGGGTGCGGGTTACCCGTCGGGTGCGGGTATGGAATGAATTTTCTACCCGCCTGACGGGTACGGGTAACCCGACGGGTAAGATTTTGATCTGGCGAGTGCGGGTACGGGTGGCCAGTACCCATCAGATACGTACCCGTTGCCATTTTGACTCCGGAGTCTTGCTTTGTAATGCAATCCAAACACGCAACAACTAAATGAACACAAAAGTTTATGACAAAGAGATAAAATAAAATAAAAGCAACATAAAGTAGTCATAGATTGATTTAGTTTGATCAGACTGTCTCCAATTTACTATCGTACTTTATACTTACCAGCAAATATGCATATACGTCGTAACTAGATGTATAACAAATCATAAATACTTACACCCGGGCGCTCGATCGTTCGGACGTCGCCGTTCGCGGGCCGATACCAGCCCAACGGCCCAACATCGTATCCTCTTATCCACTCGTCCTCTCCAAAATCCTCTCTTCCACTCGTCCTCTCCAGAAGACTGTCCACCGCAGCGCCGCGACCGTGCTCCACCACGTCGCCTCGGCGTTATTCACGTCGGCCGACGGTGCCAGCCGGCATCTCCACCGCGCCCCAGCGCGGCTGCCTGTCTTCCTCTCCATGGTGCCTCCTACTTGCCGCGGCCACCCGCCTTTCTCTCTCCACCGCGTCTCTCGCCCACCGCGGCCTTTTCCAGCGCGCTGTCCGCCTTATCCCGCCGCTGTGGCAGAACCGTCTGAAATAACGCACTTACGGAGGCGTTCGTCTTCCACCAGACACTAAGCACCCCGTAAGCAAGCTACAACGGGCGGTTTTCGTCGAGCACACCCCAAGGGAGAGCCCGAAAGATCCACATTTTTCTCCAAGGATCCAATAATGAGAACGAGTTACAAAACTTAATCCATTTCATACATCCAGAGTTCTTAAAATTACATTATTATATTTCCAAAGTCAGAGTGCGGAATATTAAACAGCGGAATGATAATAAACATCTAACGATAAAGAGCAAGGATCCATCTGTGCCCACCAGAAGAATCCTTCACACACTGTACTCCTCAAGTTGAACCTACAACAGGGGTAAATAAACCCTGAGTATATAATGTACTCGCAAGATTTATCCGACTAGTAGAAATAATTTCCTGACTCCAAGGGATATGATAAGCTTTATGGTTTGTTGGTTTTCTTTTTACAGAAAGCGATACTAATAGTGAGTCCTTATTTATGTTATTATTAGTAGCCATGATTACTTGATTATCTAGCCATTTTATGTAAGCACATGTTCTACTTTCAAGTAAGAGTTGAGCAATCAGTCCCATTTCATCACCTTTCATCTTTCAGTTTTTACTATGGTGCTAGACCCAAAACAAGCCGTACCGGATCGCCCGGCGATTCGCGAATCAATGCCCCCAGCTGGGTACTCCGAAAACACACACTCCGCTTATACCCCAGACACAAGCAGGACCAACCCATCACCCTCGTGTCATGTGGTCCAGGTCCCCATCCAAACTTGGACTCTAAGCCCCCGCTCCTAAGTCCTAGACTTAGTGCGGTGCAAGGACCTTCACCATCTCCGCCTCCAATCAGTCGGCCCGAAAAGAGCCAGAACCCACGGCAAGAGAGCAATAAGTCTTCCTTGCGCCCATACCCAAGTATGTGCTCGGGATAATAAATCTGTGACTTGCCTCGAGACTTATGCAACAACCGGTCCTTAACCGACACAGATAGGAAAAAAGTGTAACCATGCTATGCCCTGTTGGCCGCAGGACACAACCTCTTACACCCACCAGTACCCAAACCATATCCCTGCCCGGTCACCATTTTTCCTTTCCACCACTTTATCATGAAGGATCATAATTATCACCTATTGTGAGTAACGGCAGGTTACTCACGCTACCAAAATCCTGAGCATAGCAGCTACTCGACCTACACTAGTAGGACTCATAGGTAGATATTTTTATGCATGTAGTTTCCATAAAATTCCTATAACGTAAATGCACATCATATGTATATTCATTAATCATTAAAAAATATGAGTTATGCACCGGGGCTTGCCTTGGGCAGGCGGTGGGTCAATAAAGTTAGCACCGAACGGCTCCAGGGCTCCCTCTTGTACGAGAATTGATGTAGACTAGGCCCGATCTTCCGAAAGGTATGATAGCGTCGATTGGTGGAGACTCGACGTTCACGATCTAGGCTTCGAACCAAGACTGATTCGGACCCCCGCAACCGTTACACCACTGCTCCGTTGGTTATCAACCACGCGAACGCGATTGACCTCGTCGAGAAGGCTTTCCTGCAAGCGAATCGAGAACACAAGCAAGAACGAGATGAACGCAATTTGAAATTGCAAATAAATATGAGGCTTATGATAACGAGCAGGAGTTCAAGTCTTTATTTGAAAGGACTAATCGCCACAGGCGAACAAGATCAAGAACTGGGGCCCTGGTTCACAGCAAGCGGCCTTGGCGACGACAGTTGCAGCAAAACGATGTTTGTTTCACGAGAAAATCAAGAACTAAACAAAACCCAAACCCTAAGGAGAGCGATGGCTGCTAATTATAGAGTTTTGGGCGTCACCCCCCTGGACGCGCCCCCTAATGGGCCCAAACACTATACATGGTCCAATGGACCAAAAGACGGTGTCGCAGCACCTTGGTAGATTCTGGATGCTGACTTGTGACCACGATTCTTGTTGATTCCGAACAGCTTTTGACATAAGACCACTTGGATTGGCTTCCTTATCAAATTATCTTTCCATCCATATGTGGATCGTCGAAAACGGAGTCCGGATGCATCCTGGGTGACCAGTTTAAGGAAGATTGTTCCTGAAGGCCGAGATGGACTCGAACTTGATTTGGGCCTCCATCTTGGTGACTCGAACCGGGTGAGCTTCGGGCCTCCTTCTCGCTTAGAACATCCTCGCTGATCTCCTTGGTCTCCATATAGTTCTTCAAGCATGGTCATATGTATAGAGGTCATGTCCTCATCAAGAATCTCCTCCTCGTACTCCTCAATGACCTCCTCGTAGTCTTGTTCGTCCGCGGGCACGAACTCTACCAACTCGTGATCTACATGCATGAAATGATGATGCAACACTTAGTAATACGACAACGGCAACTCTTAAAATAAAAATACATCTGTCAAGCTACTGAACTAGCTCTACCGACTAAGATGCTAAGTTATCTACTGTTACCACTAACAAGTATGAAGCATAGCATATATTATCTTAGCAACTAAAGGTATTCTTACTTTTAATACCAATTTACTCTATATATGATTTAACCAGGAGTACTAGCTACTCTATTTATCAACCTATTATAGGGCTACAAAAATTATAGTGAGTGTATATTAATCTAATGAGCCTACTGTAAAAATTTCATGACTAAAGCTATCATTGATTTGCCACAAAAATTCCTACAAAAATTAAGCTAACTAATACTAAGCTTTCTAAATTGAATTTATGAATCTATTGTCATCATAGATAAATGTAAACTAACTGCACCAACAGATAGATAGCATTTTTGTGAACCTAACAAATTTTGTTTCACTATTTTTGGACATCTATAGAATTTACTATTATTTTTTAAAGTTCAGCTCAAAACTAAATTGAATAAACATTCATAATTTCACTGGAAATTGAAAACCAAATTCCTCAGTGCGGCCCGCGAGCGAGCGGCTTGGCCCACCCCAGTGCCCCGTGCGGGTGTACGCGCAGCACACCGGCTTTCAGCTGAATGAACCCATAGTCCCTTATACTATTTCACTCTCTCTCTGACGCTCGCACTTAACCCCCCGGTTCACTTTGAATTCACGTTGCAGAGTCCCTAGCCGGAACTCAACAAAGGCCGCGGCATCTCCGGCCAAACGCCGGTGAGCACGGACCTCCTCGTCCTCAACCAACACCTCCCTAGCACTCTATGAGCGAAGCGCAATCGATCGAGGTCTCAAGCACTAAAAACTGTGCAGCGTGTAGGTGTGGCCATGTGCCGCGGCGGGGTCTGCCCGCGGCAACACCGGTGTCGGCCCTAATCACCTAGCCCAACACTACCACCACTACCTAGACTCCATACCTAGTGTACTGGTAACACCCTAGAGGTCCTAGATGTACCGATTCTACTCCTAATCAAACTGGCCATGGACACAGCAGCAACATCGTGTCCGCCGGCGGTGGCCACACGGTCCGGCGAGCCTTGGCCCTAACCGACTTAGCCATCTACCCTAGGAGCAGGAGGGCCTCACCAGTGACGTGACGGAGGGGCTAGTCAAAGTCGTGAGGCTCGGCAAGGTGGTTGGCCATGTGTGCGGGGTTGCTCCAGTTCACACCGACTACGGCCAAAGCGTTCCCGGTGACCAGCTGCTCCGTCGGCGAAACCGCTGCACAGGCGAGTCAACCAAGTCAAAGAGACACAATTGCACCGCTCAATTGAGACAAAGGATCAAGGAGCGACGCCCTGGCCGAGCACCCACCTCGACGGCCATGGCAGACCACCACGAGGAGAATGCCCCGCATTACCTCACTAGAGGATGACGGCACGTCGGAACGACCCCAATGGTGAGCTAACTACCAGAGCTAGTTGGGTGCTCGGTTAATTGGACGGAGGTGGACTATGCAAGACCAATTAGATGGACGACGGCGTTCGAACTTAAGGGGTCGGTGGCGGGGGAAAACTCCAATTGAAGCCCCAACACCGTACGGCTGCAATAGTGGCAAGCTTGGCGTGAAGCTGGACTCCAACTCGACCTCCAGACGTGCGCAATTACAAGGATGGGCTAGCTCTATGGGTTGGCTTTGGCTCAGCTCGGCCGGCCGGCGCGATGCCATTCAAGGCGACGTGATGTAGAGCATGGCGTGGTGCGGTCACTAAAAGGGAGAGGATGGCAGTGCGACGGGTGAAGGCTCCTCATGCGCGTACGAGTCCGGACACAACGACATGCGACCGCAGCGCCATGACTCGCAAGACAACGGTGACCATGCCATGCGATGGCGCAGCGGGCACGCGCAGCAGTGGTAGTGACATCGTGATGCAAGTGATGTGACAACGCGATGCAGAGGCACACGCGAGTGCTGGCGACGTCGGCAGCGGAGACAGAGCGGCCAGGCGGACGCGACGGCGGTGGCAGGTTGGTGAAGTGAACGCGACGGTGATGGCAGGTTGGTCAAGCGGACGCGACAGCGGTGGGAGGGTGGCCAGGCCCACCGGCGCGGCACGCGTGCGTGCGTGAGCGTGAGCGCGAGCGCGTACCAGAGTGCGGCAACGGGTGTGGCAGAACCGCCTAATCTAATGCCTCCTAGGAGTGCTCGTCTTCCATTAGACACTAAGCACTCAAGGAAGGACACCAAATTACACGGTTCCATCGGGCACACCCCATGGGAGAACCCGAAAATCCACATTTTTCCATCAAGATCACAAATGAGAGAAAAAAGCTTACAATATTATTATTCATTTCTTACATCACTTTACATGTAACATCAGAGTATAACATTTATTATTTAATAGCGGAATGTATTCATATTATCAGAGTTATGAACAATTTAATTGAACAACGGAATATAACATGTGAACAGAGTTACAGCGGAAATAATTATCTATTTAATGACATGATGAAACATTGATATATAAACTATATCAACAAATTATAGAACTTTCATTTATAAAAACATTTGGTGAGAGTTATAAAAAAACTATGATCGCAGCGTAAAGAAAATTCTCTCTGAGCCCATCAGGAGAAATCCATACACAAAGGTCATCTCTAGCCTCCACCTGTCACCTACAACAGGGGGAAATAAAACCCTGTATACTTAATTGTACTCAGAAGACTTACCCGACAGGAGGAAAGAAAAGACTCCAAGGATATGCAAGGCTATCTGCCTTGTGGGTTTATTGCGTCTGTAGGAAGCATTACTAAGCGTGCGTCCTTATATTCAATTTTTATTAATAGCCGCATTAGTTCATTAACCAACCATTCTATGTAAGCACCTATGCTACTTTCAAGCAGGTGGTAAGCAATCAGATTTCCTTTTTCCATCTTTCATCTTTCAGTTCTTACTACGGTGCTAGACCGTAGGCAAGCCATACCGGAATGCCGGTGATTCACGAATCAATGCCCTCAGCTGGGTACCCTAAAAACACACGCCCTGCTTGTACCCTAGGCACAAGCAGGTCCAACCCACTACCCAACTGTCACGGGGTCTAGGTCCCCATCTAAACTGGGACTCCAAGCCCCCGCCCCTGAGTCTCGGACTCAGTGTGGTGCAAGGACCTCCAATACCCAAAAACCACCATGACAGTCAGTTCAGAAAGAGACGAAACCCATGACAAGAGAGTAACAAGTCTTCCAAGTGTCCATACCTAAGTATGTGCTCAGGATAATAAGTCTGTGACATGCCTAGTGTCTTATGCAACGACCGGTCCTTAACCGACACAGACAGGGAAAAATAGTGTAACCAAGCTATGTCCCGTTGGCTGTAGGACACAACCTCTTACACCCACCAAAACCCAAACCATATCTCTATCCAGTCACCATTTTTCCTTTCCATCATTTATATTTTCCAAGTGATAATAATACAGCAATATATTTGCTAACTCTCACGAGTGACAGGCAATCACTCGACTTCTACCGAAGTCCTATAGCATAGCAATCTACATGATCCTATCATGCTAGTAAGACTCATAGGATAAATCCTATATATATATATATATCCAAGTGGGTTTCATTCAACTCCTTAAAATTTAATGCACATATATAATTTAAAATGTAGAATAATAGGGGTTATGCATCGGGGCTTGCCTGGGTAAAATATAATCAGAAATTAGCTTTCCATCATGGCGACATGATCTCCAAAAGCACCATTTCTCCAGCATCTCTCGATGACTCCGTGATCCATCGATATCCCTATTATGATATGCAATGTGATGCAAAGCAAAGATATAATTAATTGACTGCAACCGTGACTCCTAAAATACGATTTGCGCCTCTCAAGTTATCGAGTTAGTTCTAATGATGATCGTACTTAGGCTATGTATCCATGTTGTCGAATAAGGCGTTATTTCCTAATAATTATTTTAGTTATATAAACCCAAGTTGTTTCTTTATTTCATTCTATCGATTTAATCATTATTGAAAATAGGGCATCATTATCTATCTAGCAAACTAATTATTCCAGAGCTACAAAAATTACAGTGAGCAGCTAATATTGCTAGGAACCTTCTATAAAAATTTCAGATCCAACACTATTACCAATTTATCACAACAATTCCTACAAGTTCATATTTTAATAATATTAAATATTTTTTAAATAATTAGAGCAACCCTAGAAACATTTTTAAAACTAGATGAACCAATTACGCTAATAGATAGATTATGATTTTAGGAACTTAACAAAATTAGTTTCACCATTTTTGGACAACTACACAAATTTATATTGATTTTATAATTTTATTTCCTTAACTAAATTAGCAATTACTTTAGAAAGCTAAAGGGCTAGTGGCCACCAAAACGGCCCAGTGGGTGGGGTGCGCGCGTGGGTGGGTGGCCTAGGCACGGCAGTGACAGGTCAGCCGAGCGGCGAGCGCAAACGGTAGCCCAGGCGGCAGGCAGGCCCAGGCGGGGATGGGCGCGCGCGCGGCCACATGCCGTGGCCCACGACGCAGTGAGCGCGGCCCATCGCGACGCGATCGGCCCAGGTGGCCAGCGGCCTAGCAGGCCGGCTCACGCATGGTGAGCGCGGCCCAACATGGGCGGCGGTGGTAAATTTTTGAGAAGGCCCCTGGGTTTTCCTCAATTTAACCCGCGGTACAAAAATACTATTAACCTGAGTCAAGTATTTTGCAATAAGAACCATGTAGAACTTTTCTACTTTGATTCTTACCATTCTCACCTTTTCTCCTTCCTCAAAACAGAGCACGGCATAGAGGCGCCAACCGGTGGTGGCGGCAACAGCGCTGTGGGGCCGGGGAAGGCACGGTGGCGGCAGACAACCCACCGGCGAGTTGCACGAGGACCCGCGCAGCCTCGGGCTAACCATGGCAAGGCCTGAGCTGGCCCCTGGCACCTTCCCGTGTGAGCCGATGTGGCGAGCACGTCGGCCGGGGCAGCATGACGCCGTGTTGGTGTTTCGAGCAAACACCGGCTAGTAAATTTATAATTGTTGCGCGTTAGGCTCGGATGGTGTATTAAAGGACACAAGGTTTATACTGGTTTATGCAGAATGTCCCTACATCCGGTCTGCTGCTGCTCGTGTTATTAGTACCGTAAAAGGTTCATAGTAGGGGTTACAAACGGTCGAGAGAGGGATAGGTCTCAAGTCCCTGATGGAAGAGTCAAAAGGACGCCAAGAGCTCAGTTGCTGCTTGACTGCGTGTTGTGTGTCCAAAACGATCGGTCCCCTTAGTGGGGTGCCCTACCCTCCCTTTTATAGATAAAGGGGGAGCAGGGGTTACAGACGGGAGAAAGAGGGGAAAACCAAAGGTAGAGAAGGTCCTTCGAGGGAGCCGGGTCTTCCTTTTCCCCTGTGCCTGCCCTCCTAACAAGGAAGACCATGTCAGGAATGGCATGTTCATTGATCCTTATAGGGCCATGCCCTGGCCCCTTTCAGCAAGTGGGTGCAACCCATCCTACACCGGCGGATGGTGCGGCGTGTTAGAGAGCCGAGATGTGACTCTTCGTGGAGTAGACGGGGAAGTGACCATACGTTCGTCATTGTAGATGATGTGAGCTCTGTCTTGGATCGTAGTGGTTGTCGTATGCTCGTGTTACTATCTGCGTCCGAGGGCTGTTGGCGGCGCCCACAACACTGTGAGACAAAAGTCGGCGCCTACAACACTGTTTGGGCTCTGTTAGGACGGAGAGGGCCTAAAGCGTCTGTCCCGTCGTATCCTGACAGTACCTTCCTGCAGGCATGCAGGGCATGGCCCTTGGTAGTAAGGTTGACTCGAATGTCTTGTCGTACCCTGTGCTCGTATTTATGAAGGAACAGGGTGTAGTCGTCGGGCGAGGCAGAGCCTGCCCACGCCCGTCGGGTGAGGCGGATCCAGCCCTCAGTCGTCGGGTGAGACAGAGCCAGCCCTCAGACATCGGGCGAGGCGGAGCCAACCCTCAGACGTCGGGCGAGGCAGAGCCAGTCCTTAGCCGTCGAGCGAGGTGGAGCCAGCCCTCAGCCGTCGGGCGAGGAGGAGTCTAGCCCTCAGGGGTCAGGCGAGGTGAAACCCATCTTCCGTCGTTCGGGCAAGAAGTGTAGTTGCGTTCTTGTCTAACCGGAAGCGTCAACGTTCGATGGTTATTAATACCACCTCATTGGGTACCCCGGTATTAGGTCCCCGATAGTAGCCCCCGAGCCCTCGGGTGATTCGGATAGAATCCCCCGGGGGGTATTTTGACTTGCTAGAGGGTGCGCGCGAGCGCACCCGACGGGTGTAGCCCCAAGCCCCCGGGTGATTTAGGCAGAATCGCCCGGGGGGTATTTTGATTCGCCAGAGGGTGCGCGCGAGCGCACTGTCGGGTGTAAATTGAAGACATGGTTCTCCCCCGAAGGGGTAGTTAGTTGGTCGAGTTTGATATACATTTATCTGTAATCCGTGAACAAGTGTTGGTACTTTTGCGTCCGAAAACAATTTTGTAATTTTTGTTTCGTTCGTTTGAACTCGCTTTCTTCCCTTTTGCATTTGAGAAAAAAGGTTTATGCGATCCGACCCTTCTGTTTGTTAAGACCGTAAGGCCCGAGGTGTACATGGGGGAAATTTCGGTCGTGCTGGTGAGCAAAGTTACCATAGCCGTCGGGGCGTGGGCTTTTTGCAGTCGTAACGGGCATGCTCGTTTATCCATTCCCACAAACCTTGCCGCTACTCTTAACGTGAGGAGAAGGTCTGACGCAATGACTGTTTCGAAAAGGAGGTATTTACCTTTATCCGCCCCCGAGTGAGATCCGGCCCCTTGCGGTCGCTGGGGCTGGATGTTACTGGAGACCGAAGCGAGGGTAGCGAACTTACTCTTGTACTCACACGTACCCCTTACTTAGGATTTTAACGAACATTCATGACCATGCGTTTGGTCCCATTGCTCGCTTGGCCTTCCCCGAGCCCCTGCGCGTGGTGAGGATTCGGTCAAGGGTCGGCTCGTTTTGCGACTGTAGCCTCATCCGCAGTTTTTCGCAACTAGAGGGGTTGAGGTGGTGTCACCTGCCTCGATGGCTCGAGTGACGTGCCTAATGAGCTCACTAACGGGGATGTTCGGATGGAATCCGATCTCGTTGCTTTGCGATAGAGTCGGCAAATCCCTCGAGTGGTGTTCCGTTGCTCCTTGACCTGCCTTCCAATAGATTCCCCCTTAATGGGGATTCTATGGGCTCAGCAAGAGGCTGGATTGAACTTAGAAGGTTGAGATAATCCTATCCGCCTCAATGCGGGTTGGGCAAAGGCCACTGAGGCTTATCTACGTTTTCTCCCCTGGCTCTTGTTTGACGCGAGGTGGCCATGGACTCTTTGCGGGTCAGCCTTTGAACCTCGGTCTCTCAATCTTGGATCGAGCGGCTCGAGCCCCCAAGCCCCTTAGGGTCTGATAGGGGTCGGCCATGTTTCGCGCATCACCCCATCCTCGGTTTCTGCAACCGGAGGGGGCTGAGTTAACGACACTTGCCTCGATGGCTTGAGTGTCGTGCTCAATGAGCTCGCTAACGGGTATGTTTGTGTGGAATCCGGGTCCATCTTTCGCTGATAGGGTCGGCAGAGCCCTCATGTGGCATTCCACTACTTCTTAACCCGCCTCCCGGCAGATGCCCGAGCTGTTCGGTAGGCTCAGGTGGCCCGTTGGCCTCTCCTCGACGGAGATTATGTGGGTTTGGCTCGAGGTTTAGAATCAAACAAGAGATGTCGAGATATCCCTATCCGCTTCTGAGCGGGATCGAGCAAGGCCGCTGGGGCTCATCACGATTTTTCTCCCCTGGTTCTGTTTGACACGAGGCGGCCTCGAGCCCTTCGCGGGCCGACCTTCGAACCTCGGTCTTGTGTCGCTCATATCGAATGAGGGGACTACCGCTTCGTGACGCGACATGAAGCATTGAGATGTAGCGATTGCATATGCAACGTTTGGATGATGGGATTAATGTATGATTTAATTGAAGCGAAGCGGGGGTCGGTAATGTTACCTCGGTGGCATGAGCAATGAGAAGCTCTTACCGGACATGTCCGTGCAGGGTTCGAGTATGATGTTTGTGATGGGGCCGGCGTGACCTACACGAGCATCGCAATTTTTTGTTTATCTCTCGGCGGCGATCTGAGCCGTTTGATCGTTTTTGGGCGACCCGACAGCTTCTCCTTGAGGGAGATTCTATAGGGGGGCCCCTCTGAACCCTTCTGAAGAAGGCGGATGATAAAAATTGGGGCACGGGGAACTATGAATTCGATAATGCTGGTGAACGAAAACACCATATCCTCCGGGGCATAGGGTCTAGTGGTTCATCCAGTTCTACTCAAAGTTTTACACCCGCACCCCGTGTCTTTGGTTTTTAAACGTAAGGAGGGGTCAGGGGATGAGGATGTCTAAACAAGTAGACACTCTCGGTAGCCCCTAATCGATGTCCGTGCCCCTGCCGTTGCTAGGGTCGAAAGCTCGGTAATGAAATTAACACGCAAAGTGAGTAAACAGAGATGCTTATCTTTTAGCTGTCGTTCGTTCGTCATTTTACCTAGGTCGTCTGATCGACCCAGGAGGCCCGTTGGGCCCCCCTGGATGGGGGTTCCATCATCGGGTCGTTCCATGGTCCTGCCTGGGGAAGCGGAGGGCCGCCTGCATGCGGGTGTGCCCTGATTCTAGCGCCTGGCTCGCATTAGTGGCGGGCCATGCCCAGGCAACGTCCTGTTTGACTAGGCGACGGCTCATCAACCAGAGCGCGTCCCCTTAGATTCCAGTCGGCATCGATTTCCCATCTGCATTCAATAGGGGAAGGGAGAGAATTTTCCGTCCCAACCTTTCGCCTTTCCTCAGCCACCGCGCCTCTTCCTTAAATAGGGAGGGGGAGGGGAGTTCTCATCTCATTCCTTTGCCTGTTCCTGAGCTACTACCTCTCCTGCTTTCTCCTTCTCGCCGAGCGCATTCGTATGTCACAGCGATTCCTGAGTGAGAGAGGGTAATGCGAGGGGGAGGAGAACCCACAGATCCGTTCATGAATCCGAAGTGCGATATCGAGCTGGAGGTCATCCAACATAGATGAGATGGTGTTGTTCGCCTTCGCCGAGAAGGGGCAGCCTCCGCCGAAGGAGGAGGTGCACTGGAGGGTACTAAGCGTCGTCTGTTTTGCCGTCGTTCGTGGTGGCCTTTTGAAAGTGCATCTAGCCCTTTAGTGGGTTTTGGATGATTGAATGACAACGTGATTAAAGGACTAACCCGTTTGCTAAGTGTGGACAGGTAATAGGTTATCTCACAGGTACTTAATGAAAGCCAAAATGATGTGTTGTTGTATAAACAATCTAGTTCAAGCACAAGACAACAATGCAAATGGAATTCATGTGAAGGCTTATTCATTGTGGGATTTCCATGTTCTATGTGAAAGCAAGCTCGTGATTATTAGTTAATGAGACATGAGGGATTGCATATGGAATGGTCTCATATTTGAAGCTTGCTAAATTAAAATGAAAAAGATAACAATACATATGAATGGATGATTCAACACAAGATGTGACCGATGGCTTGAGATGGTGAAGATAGCAAGGAAAGGCTTCGAGGTACTAAGCAAGGGTGAAGGGCAAGCGGCGGCTTGGCGGCGAAGAACCTAGCTAGGGTGAAGAAGAAAGTACTTGCATTTAGTTGAGGTACTAATCAAGCTAAGATGGTCATATTGATGTGAAGGATCAAATCTATATTGGACAAGTTGATTAAAGTGACTTGATGAATTTGGAGTTATTCATATTTGATGAATGGAATCAAGTCACGTGCTCAAGATGGCTATGCTCAAGTGACAAGATCAATATTGACTTGTTGGCACCCTCACTTGATGAAGATTGAAAGACACGGCATCAATTTAAAGAAGATCAACTCAAAAGGTTTAATTTCGTTTTTCTTTTGATCTTGAGTTAATAGGTATGCCGTATATTATTAAGAGGGATGCAAGTTTAGGTGGTCCGAGGAAGATAGAGTGCTCAAGCATAATAATAAAATCAAAGAGAGACACTCTAGCACTTCACGAGCACATAGAATAATTTTCTATGATCGTCGATGTCGGAAGTCCCGACGTAGTTTTAACTCCCGCGACCGAAAGTCATGACTCTTGCCGGAAGTGTTGACTCCTGATCCTTTGCACCTTACGATGATTGTGGATGTCGAAGTCCCGACGTAGGCGGAACTCCCGGCGGTCGGAAGTCATGACTCTTGCCGGAAGTCTTGACTCTCGATCATTTGCTGCAGGTGATCGTGGATGTCGGAAGTCCGGACGTGGCCGGAACTCCCGATACCGGAAGTCATGACTCTTGTCGGAAGTCCCGACCCAAGCCGGAGTCCCGCATCGATGGTTCTCTTGACTACTTGTCGTGTGCCCGTCGGAAGTCCCAACGTTCGTCGGAAGTTCCGACGTTTGTCGGAAGTTCCGACGTTGGTCGCCTCGAGTGGACTTTTGACCTTGCGTGAATGATGTTTTCTTCATGCGTCGAAGTCCCGAGATCTCGCTTAACTCCCGACGTAGATCTGAACGGTTAGATTTTGCCTTGGAGTATATATACCGTCTCCTCCATTCTAACCGTTGGCCACTCATTTCATTGCAACGAACACTCGCCAAAACAGCCCCCAAGCATTCTAGGCTCGCCACTCTTCTCTCCTTTGCCTCCAACTTCAATTCCTAAAGGGTTTGAGTGATTGGAGAGTGGATTGAGTGAGAAAACACTTTGAGCAAGCTTGAGCACTTGATTTCTTCATCAAGCGGTTTGATTTGCATTTGTTACTCTTGGGGATTTTCCCCTAGCCGGAAGGCGTGCCCAAGAGCTTCCATCTTGTGGAAGAGCCTTGGGAAGTTTGTATTACCCTTGATTTCTAGTGAAGAAACTCAAGTGACCTTTGTGGTATCCTTGAGTGAGGCAAGGAGGTGGAAGAGACTCCGACCAAAGTGGTCACCTCAACAACGAGGACGACGGGAGCTCCTTTGTGGGGTCTGCCGAACCTCGAGATAAATTCTTGTCTCCCGCGTGCTTGTTGTTGTTGTGATTTGCTCGAAATTACTTGTATTTGGTTGTCTCCCTCTCTAGCTATTTCTTAGGGTTTGGGACTCGATCTACGGAGTGGTGGCTTATCAACGTCAAGAGAGTGACCCAACACCTTACCTTACCACTAGGAAGTGGGTTTGTAAGTTATCGGCATCACAAAGTTCATTTTAGCACTTGTAGTTCATTTCCCGTAAGGGTCGGAAGTGCTGACAGTTTGCGTCGGAAGTTCTGACCCAAACTGTCGGGACTTCTGACACGTCGGAAGTTCTGACCCATACGTCGGGACTTCTGACACGTCGGAAGTTCTGACCCAAACTGTCGGGACTTCCGACATTAACTGACTAGTGCATTTTGTTTCAACTCTTTGGTTGCAGCTGTTTGGCTCCCTAGGTTTATCTAGTATCTTTTATATACTTTGTGGCTAACTTGTGAGGGGTGGTATTACTTTGATTTGGAGTTTCCATTTTGGAAACTCTTATTACTAATCGTTTCCGCTTTTAAAGGTCTTGATTTTTCAGAAACGCCTATTCACCCCCCCTCTAGGCGGCATCCTAGGTCCTTTCAATTGGTATCAGAGCGAGGTTCTCACCTAAAGCTTCACCGCCGTGAGAAAAGGATGTCGACGCCTATCGAGTTGGAGCCGATGCTTCTCCAAAATGACGGTTCAAACTTTCTACCTTGGTCAATTCATGTACTCAATGCTTTTAGAGATATTAGTCCTCTTGTTGAGCATATTGTGTTTACAAGCATACCTCTTCCTATAGTTGATTGGAGCAACTATAAGAATTTATCAAAAGAGGAAGAGATATGCGTGCAACTAAATGCTCAAGCTATTAATATCATTTTGAGTACATTGAGTGCAGAGGTTCAAGATGAGGCAATATTCAATGGGCAACCACCTCCGGAGAGTGCTCATCTCATTTGGACCAAACTCATTGAGTTATATGGAAAATCCAAATGCGATGATGCACTTGAGGTCGAGTCAATGGAAAATATGTCCATTATGTCTTCATGCAAAAAGAAGCCTCACAAGATCTCAAGAGCGCTGAGCCGGAGCAAGAGGTGCAAGCCGAGGTGATCACTTGTTGTTCTGCAAGCGCATCTTGGGGACGTGTCCGTATCCCTACCAGACGCGTTCGGTATGGCCAAGGCAACAAGCAGCAGCAGAGACAATCCGTGATGATGAGGCTCAAGCCGTGGCGGCCAAGTGATGAGTCAACCTCGGTATCTCATGATACTCATCACTTGTGTCTCATGGCCAAGAAAAGCAAGAAGAAGGCTAGCAAGAAAGATCAAGCCAAGGAGATAGCACGAGTAGATGATCAAGAAGAGAGTGATATTGAAATTGAAGATACTCTTGATCATCTAAGCAACAAAGACAAGCTCATTCTCATGAAGCTAGTTGAGAAGAATGATGAGCTAGAGGAAGAGAATGAGAAACAAGAGCAATCACTTCAAAATCAAGAAAAGTTTCTCATCTCCAAATTGCAAGAGCTAAAGGCCATAAATGAGAGGTATGAAAAATTATCAATTGAGCATGCTTTAGTTACTAACTCCTCTTCTAGTGTTTCACAACTAGAGAAGGAAAACTTTGAGCTCAAGGCAAAATTAGATGAACTCTCAAGCAAATATAATGTGCTACAAGCAAACTATGTTCATCTCAAGTGCTCTCATGAAGAATTAGTAGAATCAAGCATCATGCTTGAGGTGGCTCATGAGGTTGTGATTACAACGGTAAAATCATCTCAACCTCCCACTCACACACTCACTTGTACACAATCTCAATTGAATATTTCTTGTGCTAATGAGTGTGCTTCTCAAGCAAGCCAATCTTCGATTGAGCAAAAATTTATAGAAAATGTAGAGCTTAAGGAAGAAGCGGAAAGGCTAAGAAATGATGTGATTCGATTGAAGGGTAAGGAGAGAGCACAACCTTCTCAAGATAACCGTGTTAACATGGTGAAGAAGCTTGAGAAGGGTTCAAACCTTGCTTCCTCCAAATCCCAACAAAAGAATCACATTTCAAGCAAGGCCAACACAACCAAGAGCAAGAAACATGGAAAAAGACTATGCTATGGTTGTGGAGTGAATGGACATGAGATTACCATGTGTCCACACAAGAGTTGGGCCGACAAGTGTGAAGTGGCCGATCAAACGGCCTCAAACAAGTTGGCCAACCAAAGGAAAAGTGATGGACAAAGCACTTATCTCATGTGCAAGAAGTTGGGGCATCCAACCAAGAAATGCCCAATGTACAAGGAGGCAAGAAAGGAAGCCCAAGTTGCAACAAGAAGATGCTATGGATGCAATGAGATGGGCCACAAGGTTGATGGATGTCCATACAAGCAAAACAAGCATAGAGCAAACAAAGGTCGCATATGCTATGCTTGTGGAAGAAAGGGGCATCTAAGCTATGATTGCCCAAATGGTAACATCCCTAAGCCGAACACATTTGTTTACGATAATATGCTTAGGAAGACCACAAATAGAATTAGCACTAGCAAGGTGATGTGTTCACCACAAACTAGTACTAAGGCCATTTGGGTGCCTAAGCACTTGTTGACTAACCCAAAAGGACCCAACAAGAGTTGGGTACCAAAATGTGCTTAAGTTGATAATGTAGGTACTTGGTGGTGAGATGAAAGCTTCGGGGTGGTTGAGCAAGCAAATTGAAAATATTCACTCAATCTATCAATTAATTCTTATCATAATCTCATATATGGTTGACCCAAAGATAAATCAATGACCATATCGTTTACTTCATCTCTACCATTGGTAACAAGTACCTAAAGACCTTATAGGATAGCCACTTTGTGTTTAGTGCTCAATGGCTCACAAATAAGCATATTTGTGAAATAATCGGAAGTGACTAATTAGTTTCATTTAATAATTATCATGTTTGCCATGTGATGCTTTTAATGGCTCTCTAGTAGAGCAATGCATTTGTTCAGATGCAGGCATACAAGAAGTACTAGAGCTAAAACGAAGAATTACAAGCGGCGCTTCAATTGTTTCTCATCTCAAGCACCTCTGGGGACGTGTCCGGTATGGCGAACCAGAGCACTAATTGGGATGCAATTGAGGTTTGATCCATATGATTTCATATATCCTTAATTTGCTCAGAAGCTTGTGATCTATCAAACCTAAGTGGGTTGTGAGTATGTCCCAACGAAATTTAAATATGGCAAATTACTTTGTGTGGGTCAAAATAGAAAATTGACTCCCAAATTCTTAAAAAAGAATAAAGTGCTTGTTGAAAGTCATTCAAATTACTTGTGGTACTTATTTAGGGGAGCTCAGTTTCTATTTTGCACCATTGTGGACTAATAAATTTATCTAGCATTACTTGTAGTCCTTTAGATGAAAATTGATTTCATATATGGTATGATTATTTAACAAGTGAGGTCAACATGATGTTGTAATGCCATGTATTATCTCAGTGGTGATATTGTGGACTAACAAATCTATCTAGTATTATTTGTAGTCCTTTGGATGAAAATTGATTTCATATATGGTATGATTATTTGACAAGTGAGGTCAACATGATGTTGTCATGCCATGTATTATCTCAGTGGTGATATTGTGGGCTCAAGGCAAAGATATGTATTTACATACATGCATTGTAAGTGCATCTAAGGCCCTTTATATGCTAGTGTGTGCATTTGTGTGATATAGGATAGATGTTTTTCAAAATCCCTAACTAGCATGTGTAGGTGGTGTGGTTTTTGAAAATCATGTGGTTTTTGGGTCTTTGTGACCTAGTCATGTCATATTGTGATTACTGCTACCCTTAGTTGATTATTTGCCTGATCACATGTGACATGGTTCTCTCAAGTACATAAAAATCTCTATGTCCCTTTAAAATCTCTCTCAAGTTTTGAAAATCATAAATTTGCCAAATATTCGAAAAAGAGAAAATCAATTCTTGGCTAATACATGTCCCCTAAGTGAGAATCCTAAGCCTATTTCAATTGATGCAAATATTATGCCTAGGAAGGTTTGTTATTGTACCTTATTGGTTAGTATTGCAAAAAGAAAATTCCGCTATTCATACTAAGGCTATGCCTAAGTATGTTGCGTCTAACATGAGAGGACCCAAACTAGTTTGGGCACCATCGAAAAATGGATGATCGTTTGTAGGTACCATGGCATTGGAGACTTGATTCAATGAAATTATTATTGTTCATCTTATGTTGAGTCAAGTATTAAAACCTAGTGCAATTCTATCCCAATGCCAAGTCAAAATTGAGTGAAGTCCATATGCTATCAACATACAAGTGTCATATTCAAGTTGTGGGAATTTATTGATATATTTGAAGGCCTGCAAATAAGTGGAGTTGAAGCTTGCAAAGATGATCATAAGCTATCAAGGTATATCTCTTGTTGATCAAAGTTTATTTGGGTGCATATGAGTTAATTGAATTGGATATATATATGCATATGTTGCTTGCTATGAGATGTTTGAATGGATTAAATGCTTAAGTAATCAAGTTTGAAGTTGGTTTGATTGGATATGTTCATAAGATTTCTTCTAGTAAGTGGTTTGAATGGACATATGTCTTGTGAGAGTATTCAAACAAGTTGATTTCAAGTTTGGTTCAAATTGGAGAAAAATAGCTTAATTATTGAAATCTGTCCAATATTGAAAATCTGAGCTAGCAGTGATCATAGACATGATTAAGTAATCAAATCTATTTGTATTGGCTTGAAATTTGGTCTACATGCTCTACACTTATGGTATTAGTTGCTGTGCAAAATTCATGAGATTTGGATAAGTGATACTTTGGATTTGGAGTAGATCTTGTCAACTATAGTGCAGCAGTTCTCAGCATGTAGCAGTGTAGAAAGATGTGAAATCTGGTAGCAATATAGTAGTCAAAAGAAGCTCAAATTTTTACAGCTAATAGAAGACTTAGTGTGTCACATCTTCACCAAATTTTGTGGTTTTTGGATATGTACTTTGGGAGATATGATTTATTCTTTGAAGAGTACAGAATCTGCCAGGAAAGTGACAATTATTGGATTGATCAAAAGTCACTTAGATTTAAAGGTCCTCAAACTAGAATCATATCTATAAGTGATTGAGGTACCTATGTTTTGGTTTTGGTTTGAGATAGAAGCATGACAAGTGATGAGTACAAGACAATTTGTTTGAAGAGTGTATCTAGTACACATTTGGTACTCAAACTAGAGATTAAGACCAAGATCAAGATGAAGATGGAGTTTAAGTTCTAGTGATAATTGGAGATCTTTTGATAGAAACAAAAGGACTTAAACAAGTAGAAAGAAAAGGACTTAAAGAAGGATTCAAAGTTACTCATCAAATTAAGTCCAACAATATGGATCAATCAAACAAAATCTTTCAAGTGGATCAAGTGATTTTCTTTTAAGTTATTTCAAGTAAGTATCAAGGATGGTTCTTTGGAGAGAGGTCACTTCACCCTAGGCTTGGATGGCTAAAATCAAAGTGGTAATCTAAAGGGACATTTGAGGTACTTGGTTGAAGAAAATCAAGAGATTGGTCTAGAAAGCAAGCAACACCCAAAAGAGAACAAGTCATGAAATTTCAAGTGGTATCATGAAATTTCAAGTGGTATTACAAGTGGTGCATCTTTTAGTTCTCTCAAGCAAGCAATGATCAAAGAAGAAGCAAGCCAACCACAACAAGAAGAGTGCACTTGATCATTAGTGATTCTCAATTCATATGGGTGAAGAATAGGAATTCAAAGAATTGGTATCTATTGGTCTTCACCAAGCTTATAATTGGACTTTATGGTGCTATTGGAGAAATGAATTGAAATCTATATGACTATCTTCCTCTCCAATATAGCAAAGGTATCATTGTATTGTGCATGATCATTTTTCATCCCTTACTAATATGCGGTTAGTGCATATAGTACATGCTTATAGGATCATGCATTACAAATGAAAATTTTTAGACTCATAGAATACCACTATTGCTTGAATGATTATATAATCTAGTGGTTAGTGTATGAGTTGGTTCATGAGATAGTAAACCCATGTACTTGATCTATTTTGAATTGCAAACAAGTGACAAGTACAACCTCTTTAAGATGACAAAGGGGGAGAGTTTAATACAAAGGGAGAGATTAGTACAAAGTTTGAACCTTAAGCACCCTTTGTGCTTTGTGTGACAGCTTGTAGCCCCTTTGTCCTTAGTATGTCATTGTTGGACCTTTGTGGTGATAGATGACAAAGGAGGAGAGAGACTGATTAAAGCTTCATTGATGTATCTTGGATTTGAGATAGATTGTATCATGTGAGAGATGAGACTTACTTATGCTTTATCTATGAATCTCTTGAAGACATGATCTTTATTTATATTTTAGTGGCTTGTGGACTTGAGAAAATACATAATGAGTGCTATGTGTGAATTACATGTGATCTTTATTTATATTTTAGTGGCTTGTGGACTTGAGAAAATGCATAATGAGTGCTATGTGTGAATTACATGTGTTATATTTATTTTCATAAGGACTATGCATGCTAGAATGAAAATATTTGATGTGATGCCTTTATATTTATTCTTTTGTGATATATCTTGTCATATGCATCATGGTTTCACTTTGTCACACACACATGCACCCCACGGTTGCAATGATTTAGGGGGAGTCTTCTATATGTTTTAGTATGTGCAATTGACATTTGAGGTCATTTTGTGAATTCTAATCATAAGCACATATTAAGGGGGAGCCTCTCATAAATCATTGAACCCAAAAGTTTAAATGTTTATATCATTTTGTAAGCTTTAATCAAGTTGTCATCAATCACCAAAAAGGGGGAGATTGAAAGTGCATCTAGCCCTTTAGTGGGTTTTGGATGATTGAATGACAACGTGATTAAAGGACTAACCCGTTTGCTAAGTGTGGACAGGTAATAGGTTATCTCACAGGTACTTAATGAAAGCCAAAATGATGTGTTGTTGTATAAACAATCTAGTTCAAGCACAAGACAACAATGCAAATGGAATTCATGTGAAGGCTTATTCATTGTGGGATTTCCATGTTCTATGTGAAAGCAAGCTCGTGATTATTAGTTAATGAGACATGAGGGATTGCATATGGAATGGTCTCATATTTTAAGCTTGCTAAATTAAAATGAAAAAGATAACAATACATATGAATGGATGATTCAACACAAGATGTGACCTGATGGCTTGAGATGGTGAAGATAGCAAGGAAAGGCTTCGAGGTACTAAGCAAGGGTGAAGGGCAAGCGACGGCTTGGCGGCCGAAGAACCTAGCTAGGGTGAAGAAGAAAGTACTTGCATTTAGTTGAGGTACTAATCAAGCTAAGATGGTCATATTGATGTGAAGGATCAAATCTATATTGGACAAGTTGATTAAAGTTACTTGATGCATTTGGAGTTATTCATATTTGATGAATGGAATCAAGTCACGTGCTCAAGATGGCTATGCTCAAGTGACAAGATCAATATTGACTTGTTGGCACCCTCACTTGATGAAGATTGAAAGACACGGCATCAATTTAAAGAAGATCAACTCAAAAGGTTTAATTTCGTTTTTCTTTTGATCTTGAGTTAATAGGTATGCCGTACTATTAAGAGGGATGCAAGTTTAGGTGGTCTGAGGAAGATAGAGTGCTCAAGCATAATAATAAAATCAAAAGAGAGACACTCTAGCACTTCACGAGCACATAGAATAATTTTCTATGACTGTCGATGTCGGAAGTCCCGACGTAAGCCGGAACTCCCGACAGTCGAAAGTCATGACTCTTGCCGGAAGTGCTGACTCCCAGTCACTGCCTGCGCGATGACTGTGGATGTCGGAAGTCCCGATGTAAGCCGGAACTCCCGACAGTCGGAAGTCATGACTCTTGCCGGAAGTGCTGACTCTCAGTCACTGCCTGCGCGGTGACTGTGGATGTCGGAAGTCCCGACGTAAGCCGGAACTCCCGACAGTCGGAAGTCATGACTCTTGTCGGAAGTCCTGACCCAAGCCGGGAGTCCCGGCATCGATGGTTCTACTGACCTGCTGACTGTGCCCGTCGGAAGTCCCGACGTTCGTCGGAAGTTCCGACCATCGGAAGTCCCGACGTTTGTCGGAAGTTCCGACGTTGGCTGTCTCGAGTGGACTTTTGACCTTGCGTGAACAGTGTTTTCTTCATACGTCGGAAGTCCCGAGATCTGCGTCGGAACTCCCGACGTAGATCTGAACGGTTAGATTTTGCCTTGGAGTATATATACCCATCTCCTCCATTCTAACCGTTGGCCACTCATTTCATTGCAACGAACACTCGGCCAAAACAGCCCCCAAGCATTCTAGGCTCGCCACTCTTCTCTCCTTTGCCTCCAACTTCAATTCCTAAAGGGTTTGAGTGATTGGAGAGTGGATTGAGTGAGAAAAACACTTTGAGCAAGCTTGAGCACTTGATTTCTTCGTCAAGCCGGTTTGATTTGCATTTGTTACTCTTGGGGATTTTCCCCTAGCCGGCGAGGCGTCGCCCAAGAGCTTCCATCTTGTGGAAGAGCCTTGGGAAGTTTGTATTACCCTTGATTTCTAGTGAAGAAACTCAAGTGACCTTTGTGGTATCCTTGAGTGAGGCAAGGAGGTGGAAGAGACTCCGACCAAAGTGGTCACCTCAACAACGAGGACGTAGGAGCTCCTTTGTGGGGCTGCCGAACCTCGGGATAAATTCTTGTCTCCCGCGTGCTTGTTGTTGTTGTGATTTGCTCGAAATTACTTGTATTTGGTTGTCTCCCTCTCTCTAGCTATTTCTTAGGGTTTGGGACTCGATCTACGGAGTGGTGGCTTATCAACGTCAAGAGAGTGACCCAACACCTTACCTTACCACTAGGAAGTGGGTTTGTAAGTTATCGGCATCACAAAGTTCATTTTAGCACTTGTAGTTCATTTCCCGTAAGGGTCGGAAGTGCTGACAGTTTGCGTCGGAAGTTCTGACCCAAACTGTCGGGACTTCTGACACGTCGGAAGTTCTGACCCATACGTCGGGACTTCTGACACGTCGGAAGTTCTGACCCAAATTGTCGGGACTTCCGACATTAACTGACTAGTGCATTTTGTTTCAACTCTTTGGTTGCAGCTGTTTGGCTCCCTAGGTTTATCTAGTATCTTTTATATACTTTGTGGCTAACTTGTGAGGGGTGGTATTACTTTGATTTGGAGTTTCCATTTTGGAAACTCCTATTACTAATCGTTTCCGCTTTTAAAGGTCTTGATTTTTCAGAAACGCCTATTCACCCCCCCTCTAGGCGGCATCCTAGGTCCTTTCACCTTTCTTCGACGGGAAATGCCCCCCCCACGTAGACGCCGTTGTCAAGGTTGCGGCTGATCATGATGGCATAGTCCCTGGACGCCCCGACATAGGTGCCATTGTTAGGGTTGCGGCTGATCGCGATGGCGTAGTCCCTAGATGCCCCGACGGAGGTGCCGTTGTTAGGGTTGTGGCTGAGCATGATGGTGCAATCCCTGGATGCCCCGGTAGAGGTGCCATTGTCAGGGTTGTGGCTGGTCACGATGGCGTAATCCCTGGATGCCCCAGTGGGGGCACCACAGTCACCGACGTGGTGCTCGATGTTGCAGGTGACGGCGCCCTCGAGGATCCCGTGGAGCGGTAGGACGTCGCCGATGGAGAGCGTGGTGCGACGACCGTAGTAGTGCTCATAGTAGAACTGGTCAGAAACTGTAATCGAATAAGTTTGTGGGGAGCCCCTGAGTGACCGGTCTTTTGTATTTATGAATACATTAGTCCTTTTCGTGATGAAATCACTTTGTAAGCGATGAATTTGTGTAAAAAATGAACAAGTTTTCAACTTTTGTAAGGGTTTTCTGCTCTTCTCCCTCTTTTTGTAAAAGAGGTTTGTTGCCTTCCGACCCTTCTCATAGTTTGAGGTCACAAAGGACTAGGGGTGCGGGAGAGCCAACTCTGATCATGCTGGTGAGGAAGGAGGCCATAGCCGCTGGGGCATGGGTTTCCCGCAGTCCTACCAGTTATACTCAGATTTTGTTCCTGAAATTCTAGCCTTTAGGAGTTACCATGAGAAAAGAGGAAAAACACAGAGAATGTTTGCAAGATAACACAGAGAGTGTTTGCTAGATAAACGTACTTATATCTGCTCCCGAGTGAGTTTCGACCCCTCGCACTTTGCAGGGGTCGGATGTCACTAAAGATCAGGGATTTTTTAAGACAAAAACTGATAAGAAAGGGTATGCATTTATTTAAGGGTAAAAACGACGTAGCTGCTCAATGTTCTAGGCGTTAGTGAAGACCTCGCCGTTGATGGTTTTCAACTTGTAGGCGCCTGGCTAGAGTACTTCTGCGATGACGTACGTTCCCTCCTAGGGTGGGGAGAGCTTGTGGTGGTCCTTGTTGCTCTGTATGAGGTGGAGAACCAAGTCCCCGATGTTGAAGGCTCAGTCCCGCACCCATCGGCTGTGGTACCATCGCAACGCCTGCTGGTACTTGGCCGAACAGAGGAGGGCGATGTCACGGGCCTCATCTAGCTGGTCCATGGCGTCTTCGTATGATGCCTCGGCTCCCTGTTCGTCGTATGCTCTGATTCTTGGCGCTCCATAGTCGAGGTCCGTCGGGAGGACGGCCTCGGAACCGTAGACCATGAAGAAAGGTGTGTAGTCGGTGGCCCGGCTGGGAGTTGTTCTCAGGCTCCAGAGCACCGTAGGGAGCTCAGCGACCTAGTGTGCGCCGAACTTGTTCAACCGGTTGAAGATCCTGGGCTTGAGGCCCAGTAGGAGCATGCCGTTTGCATGCTCGACCTGCCCGTTCGTCCGGGGGTGCGCGATGGTGACCCAATTGACTCGGATGTGTTGTTCATCGCAGAATCGAATGAATCTCTTGCCGGTGAACTGTGTGCCATTATCGGTGATGATGGAGTTCGGTACTCCAAAATGATGGATGATGTCGAGGAAGAACAGCACAGCTTGCTCGGACTTGATCACGGAGATTGGCCGAGCTTCGATCCATTTTGTGAACTTGTCTATGGTGATAAGCAAGTGGGTGTAGCCCTCGGGTGCCTTTTTGAGAGGCCCAACCAGATCAAGCCCATAGACCACGAAGGGCCATGTGATGGGGATCATCTGGAGTGCCTGGGTCGGGAGGTGAGTTTGCCAAGCGTAGTACTGGCACCCCTCGCAGGTGCGTATGATTTGCTCGGCGTCGGCTACTATAGTGGGCCAGTAGAAGCCCTGTCGGAATGCATTCCCTACCAAGGCTCTAGGCACGGCGTGGTGACCGCAGACCCCACCGTGGATATCGCCTAGCAGAAGCTTCCCCTGTTCGACGGGGATGCAGAGCTGCAGAATTCCGGTGTGGCTTCATTTGTAGGGTTCGCCCTCTATAAGAACGAAGGACTTGGCGCGATGTGTGAGCCGTCGAGCTTCCGTTTTGTCCATCGGCAGCGTGGCACGGAGGAGGTAGTCAAGGTAGGGCGTTCTCCAGTTGTCCAGAGGGTCGGGCTCTGTCGCTGGATCCTCTTCAAGCTCCATGACCTTGGGGCCGGACGGAGCCGTCGGTTGGTCAGCCCCTGGGGCTGGATCAGATGGGCCCTCAATGTCCCGTTCTGACCCTTCGTAGCGCACAGAGGGTTTGTGTTGGTCGCTGGCAAAGACGCCCGTTGGCACTGGCTCTCGACCAGATGCCGCTTTTGCAAGCGCGTCGGCTGCCTCGTTGAGGCACCTCGGGATGTGATTGAGTTCGAGGCCATCGAACTTGTCCTCTAGCAGTCGGACTTCTTGGCAGTACGCAGCCATCTTGGTGTCATGACAGCTTAACTCCTTCATAACTTGGTTGACGACCAGCTGAGAGTCACCCTAAATGTTGAGGCGTTGGATGCCCAACTCGATGGCGATGCGTAGGCCATTGATGAGTGCTTCATACTTGGCCACGTTATTTGATGAGGGAAAATGGAGACGAACCATGCACCTCATGCGGACCCCGAGGGGTGATACGAAGACCAGCCCCGTGCCGACGCCCTTCTTTATCAGCGATCCGTCGAAGTACATTGTCCAATACTCTTGATCGATGACCGCCGGTGGTGTTTGGACCTCGGTCCGTTCCACGATGAAGTCAGCCAATAGTTGGGACTTGATCGCCGTTCAGGAGGCATATGTGATGCCTTGATCCATCAACTCGAGTGCCCATTTTGCAGTTCTTCCCATGGTGTCTTGGCTCTGGACGACCTCGCCGAGGGGGAACGACGACACAACCGTCACGGGATGTGACTCAAAGTAGTGGCGCAGCTTCCTCTTGGTGATGAGGACGGTGTAAAGGAGCTTCTAGATTTGGGAGTAGCGGGTTTTGGAGTCAGATAGTACCTCACTGATGAAGTACACAGGGCACTGCACCTTGGGGCATGCCCCTCTTCCTCCCGCTCTACTACCAGGGCGGCGCTGACCACTTGCATGGTGGCCGCTATGTATAGCAGGAGGGATTCTCTGTCGCTTGGAGGAACTAGGATCGGGGGCCTTGTTAGAAGAAGTTTGACCATGTCAAGCGCCTCCTAGGCCTCAGACATCCACTCGAAGTGGTCGGCTTTCTTTAGGAGTCGATAAAGGGGGAGACCTCATTCACCGAGGCATGAGATGAATCGGCTGAGGGCGGCGAGGCACCCTGTGATTCGCTGAACCCCCTTTATGTTCTGAATTGGGCCCATCCTTGTGATGGCTAAGATTTTCTCTGAGTTGGCTTCGATGCCACGCTCGAAGATGATGAAGCCGAGCAGCATGCCCCTCAGGACCCCAAAAACACACTTCTCGGGGTTGAGTTTGATGCCATTCGCTCAGAGTTTTGCGAAGGTCTGCTCAAGATCGGCAACGAGGTGGTTAGCCCATTTGGACTTAACTACGATGTCGTCGACGTAGGCCTCAACGGTCCACCCGATGAGGTCCCCGAAGCATCTGAGCATGCAGCGCTAGTATGTAGCCCCAGTGTTCTTCAGTTCGAACGACATTGAGACGTAGCAGAATGATCTGAAGGGGGTGATGAAAAATGTCGCGAGCTGGTCGGACTCTTTCATCGCAATTTGATGGTAGCCGGAGTAGGCATCAAGGAAGCAGAGGGTTTCACACCCCGAGGTAGAGTCAACTATTTGGTCTATGCGCGGCAAAGGAAACGGATCCTTTGGACACGCTTTGTTGAGACCTATATAGTCTACGCACATCCTCCATTTTCTGCTCTTCTTTCGCACAAGAACGGGATTAGCTAACCACTCTGGGGGGTGAACTTCCCTGATGAATCCGGCCACCGAGAGTTTGGCTATCTCTTCACCGATGGCCCTGCGCTTCTCCTCATCGAAGCGACACAGGTGTTGCTTCACCGGCTTGGAGCCTAGATGGATCTTCAAGGTATGCTCGGCGACCTCCCTCGGAATGCTCGGCATGTCCGAGGGTTTCCACGCAAAGATGTCTTTATTGCTGTAGAGGAAGTCGATGAGCGTGCTTTCCTATTCGGAGGAAAGTGTGGTACCAACGTGTACCATTTTACCCTCAGAGCTGCTGGGATCTATGAGGACTTCCTTAAAGCCCTCTGTCGATTCGAACGACCCGGTTGATTTCTTTGCGTCGGGCGCTTCTTTGGAGACCTCCTCCTTGAGGGCCGCGAGTTCCCCAGAGGCGATAATTGTTGTGGCGTGGCCGCAGCACTCGACCTCACACTCGTAGGCCCGCTGGAAGGAGGTGCCAATGGTGATGACCCCGTGGGGGCCCGGCATCTTTAGCTTGAGGTATGTATAGTTGGGGACGCCATGAACTTCACGTAGCATGGTCGTCTCAGGATGGTGTGGAAAGTTCTAGGGAACCCAACCACCTCAAAGGTGAGGGTCTCAGTCCTGCAATTGAACTGATCCCCAAAGGTGACGGGCAAATCAATCTGCCCCAGTGCCATGGCCTATTTCCCGGGCACGATGCCGTGGAAAGGCGCTCGGGTTGGGCGGAGGTTCGTCCGATCAACGCCCATCTCGTTGAGCGTCTTGGCGTACATGATGTTGAGGCCACTGCCTCTGTCCATTAGTACTTTGGTGAGTCGCTTTGGGCCAACGATCAGATCGACTACAAGCGGATATCTCCTAGGGTGCGGGACGGTATCTGGATGGTCGGTCCAGTCGAAGGTTATGGCAGACTCCGACCATCAGAGGAAGGGAGGTGTGGCCGGTTGGGCCGTGTAGACTTCGCGGTGCACGACCTTCTGACGGTGTTTGAGCCGTAGGCCGCCGATCCTCCGAAGATCATAAGGCAGCCGTCTGGCGTTGGAAAGCCATCATCCACAGTGGGAGGAGGGTCCTTCCCATGCCCCCCTTGTTGGAGCTTCTAGACAAGAACTTTCACATGAGGCTGTAGTCCTTGAGTAGATGCTTTATGGGAAAGGCGTGGTTCAGGCATGGCCCCTCGAGTAATTTTTCGAAGTGGTTCGGAGTGCCCTCCGCAGGCTTCCAACCACCCTTGTGGTCAGCAGCGGCCACGAGTGAGTCCTCGCGCTGTTGCTTCTTGTTCTTCCTTTTGGTGGAATGGTTAGAGGTGCCTTCGTTGGCACCCTCATCCCACCTTGCCTTGCCATCAAGGCAATCGAAGATCGCTCCGACCGCCTCTTCTCCTAAGGCATGGCTGGTGGTGATGTCCAAGATTTCCTTGGTAGTCCATTGGCCCTTGTCCCAGCTTATGAACCAAGGACTCGCAGGTCATCCCGGACAGGAAGGCTCCTATCACATCGGCATCGGCGATGTTAGGGAGCTCGTTGCACTATCGAGACAAGCGCCAGATGTACCCGCGGAGGGTCTCACCGGCCTTCTAACGATAGTTCTTAAGGTCCCATGGGTTCCTAGGGCGCTTGTATGTGTCCTGGAAGTTTCCCACAAAGATCTCCTTTAAATCTGCCCAACTCTAGATTGCGTTGGACGGCAGGTGCTCCAACCATACTCACGCCAAATCGGCCAAGAATAGTGGGAGGTTGCGGATAATGAAGTCATCATTATCCGCACCACTGACATGACAGGCAAGCTGATAGTCTTCAAGCCAAAGCCCAGGGTTAGTCTCCCCAGAGTACTTAGGGATATTGGTAGGTGGTCGATACCTTAGCAGGAATGCAACGTTGAGGATGTGCCGGCCGAAGGCCTGAGGGCCTGGCAGGCCGGGGCTCGGGCTTCGGTCCTCGCCGCTGTCATAGCATCCTCCGCGATGAGGATGATAGCCGCGGCGGGCTCCTTCTCTTGGGTCGCTGTAGGTACACCTATGAGCATTGAGGGTGCTGCGCGTGTCGCGGTTATGGCCAAGACGCTGATGTATCTGGGCCATAGCGCGCTGCCTGCTGCCTTGTGGTGCCTGGTGGACTGATGCATCCCTGGCGGGGTGCACCGAGGGCGTGTGCTGGCTGGTGTCGAGCTCGCATCACTAAGACAATGAGCTCTCCGCCTGCTGTGCCGTCGCACGCTCAAGCAACGTGCGAATTTCACAGTGGACCCGTCGATCCTCGGGCGTTGCGGCCTCTGGAAGGCCATGGATAAAGGCCGTTGTGGCGGTGATGTTCTGGCTTGCCCGAACGAAGTGAGGAAGGATTTCATCATCGGCGATGATCCTTTAGTTCACGTCACGGGCCACGGCTTGTGCGCGCCCACCATCACCTCGGCGTTTGATCTCCTGATCGACCTCTACGTACTCCTGAACAAGCTGTTGTTCGACTTCATCTATTTCTCGCTTTTGGGCTCTCAGCTGCTCCACCCCTACGTGAGGTGGGGCCGCTGTCCCCCTTTAGTTCTGCCATCGAGGTTGCCTGCCGGGGTAGTCTCCTCCGCGGAGACGCTTTTGACGTGTCCCTCGGGAGTTTCCGCCATGAAACATTCCTAGGAGGGGTGATGGCTCCCTCTGCTGGAGTCAGAGCTAGGGTCTGACCCTAGACCTTCTACGAGGAGGCCATGGAGGGATTCCGTGATGCTTTCGATCATCCCCATGAACTCATTGTTCGTGGGGGACGGGATCGTGTGCTGTGCCACAAGGTGGCTAACGGTCGCCACGGCGTTGCGGAGACCGAACGAAAGCGCCGTCGGGCGCTCCGTGCGGAGTGTTCCAGAGAGAGGGTGAGGCGGCGCGAGTCCTCCCTGGATGGCTGGGGTCTGAGGGAGACGTCGGGCTGGCGCTCAAGCCTCCCATAGCTAGAGCCGATAGAGGGGAGAGACTGGATGGCGACATGAGCCAACGCCAACTCTCCTCTCAACGTGACGATGAAGTCTAGGTCACCGAAACGCACGTGTGCGCCCGGGACCCAGCTGATTGCGTGGTTAGCCATCCGAGGCCTGATTTGGAACGCGCAAAGGCCCCTACTTGGCGCGCCAACTGTCGGTGTTTCGAACAAACACCGGCTAGTAAATTTATAATTGCTGCGCGTTAGGCTCGGATGGTGTACTAAAGGACACAAGGTTTATACTGGTTCGGGTAGAATGTCCCTACGTCCAGTCCACTGCTGCTCATGTTATTAGTATCGAAAAAGGTTAGTAGTAGGGGATACAAATGGTTGAGAGAGGGATAGGTCCCAAGTCTCTGATGGAAGAGTCAAAAGGACGCCAAGAGCTCGGTTGCTGCTTGACTACGTGTTGTGTGTCCAAAACGATCGGTCCCCTTAGTGGGGTGCCCTGCCCTCCCTTTTATAGACCAAGGGGGGGAGCAGGGGTTATAGACGGGAGAAAGAGAGAAAAACCAAAGGTAGAGAAGGTCTTTCGAGGGAGCCGGGTCTTCCTTTTCCCCTGTGTCTGCCCTCCTAACACGGCAGACCATGTCAGGAATGGCGTGTTCATTGATCCTTATAGGGCCGTGCCCTGGCCCCTTTCAGCAAGTGGGTGCGTCCCATCCTACACCGATGGATGGTGCGGCGTGCCAGAGAGCCGAGCTGTGACCCTTCGGGGAGTAGACGGGGAAGTGACCATACGTTCATCACTATAGATGATGTGAGCTCTGTCTTAGATCATAGTGGTTGTCGTATGCTCGTGTTAGTATCTGCGTCCGAGGGCTGTTGGCGGCGCCCACAACACTGTGGGACAAAAGTCGGCGCCTACAACACTGTTTGGGCTCTGTCAGGACAAAGAGGGCCTAAAGCGCCCATCCCATCGTATCCTGACAGTACCTTCCTGCAGGCGTGCAGGGCATGGCCCTCGGTACTACGGTTGACTCAAATGTCTTGTCGTACCCTATGCTCGTATTTATGAAGGAATAGGGTCTAGTCGTTGGGCGAGGCAGAGCCTGCCCATGGCCATCGGGCGAGGCGGATCCAACCCTTAGCCGTCGTGAGAGGCGGAGCCAGCCCTCAGCCGTCAAGCGAGGCGGAGCCAGCACTCAGACGTCGGGCAAGGCGGAGCCAGCCCTCAGTCGTCGAGCGAGGCGAGCCAGCCCTCAGCCATCGGGCGAGGCAGAGTCTAGCCCTTGGGGGTCGGGTGAGGCGGAGTCTAGCCCTTAGGGGTCGGGCGAGGCGGAGTCTAGCCCTCGGGGGTTGGGCGAGGCGAAACCAATCTTCCGTCGTTCGGGCAAGAAGTATAGTTGCGTTCTTGTCTGACCGGAAGCGTCAACGTTCGATGGTTATTAATTCCACCTCATTGGGTACCCCGATATTAGGTCCCCGACACAGCGCGTGAGGCAATGACGGCTCTGTCCGCATGCGTGGGTGGCAACTGCACAACCGACGCAGTCGGTGGGGCACCCACGGCGAGCATCAGCCGCAGGATTGGCCCGACGCGGATGACGGTGGACGGGCGACATGGCACGGCGCGCTCACACGCGTGGTGGAGGCGGTGGAAGCGGCCACCGTGGGGTGCGGGAGGGCAGCGCTGCGGGCTACGGTCCAGCATGGGACCTCAGGCTTGCGCGCGCACGCGAGGAAAAAGGGGAGGGAACACCGTGCTACACACGGAGGAGCGGGGAAGCAGGGGAGCGGTGCGGGCAACGCAAGCTCGAACGTACGATAGGGCAGCGGTCCAGAGCGGACCGGGGACTCGCGCGGGGGGGAGGACCAACACCGGTGAGTAGACCTGGAGCAGGGCAATGGCGGGCGTGGCCATGGCGTGCTACGGGGCAACGGGCAGGGCGTGGTTCGGCCGGGCGCTGTGGCACGGGCGCGTAGTGGAGCAGGGGAGGCGGCGTCGGTGCTCACGGAGGAGCGGGGATGTGGTGCACGACAGCACGGTGGTCGAGCACGGAGGTCGAGCGGCGCTAGAGAGGGACGGCGCCGTGGCGCAGCAGTGGGGCTCGCGACGGATGGACGGTTGGCATGGCACGGCGACGCCGGCGCGAGGCAAGCAGAGGAGGGAGCCGAGCGAGAGAGCAAGCTAGGATGGCGAGCAGGAGTTGGGACGCCTCCCTTCGGCAGCAGAGAAGAAAAGGGAGGAGGAGGCAGCGCGGGGGAGGAAACAACGTTAGCACGCCAGAGCACGGACGCGGGGGCTGGACAGGACGACGCGGCGTGGCCGGTAGCGGCGCACCAGCGCGCGCACATTGAAGTGAAAGCACATGGCATGGCAGGGACAGAACCACGTGCTCCCTTTTAGACGCCCCTGCGCGGTGGACTTGTTCAGGATGCGGACTCCGCTGCATTAACAAAAGCTCTTCTCCACAAACCATGGCCGCAAGGACAAAGCAGGACAGGCAAGCAGAGAAAAGAAAAAGCAAACGACGACTCAACAACGCGGTGCGATGCGAATAAATCAAAAGACTGATTCAGAGCAGGAGGGACGCACCACCGTATTCAAGTGGCCAGGACGGCAGTGAGGCAAGGACAGCAGCTGCAGCAGCAAGGACGCGAGAGATCAGGCAGCAGCTGAACACATGGGCGTCGCGTGGCTCTGCTAGCCGCCTGCCTGCGCGTGAGACGACGCGGCGCGGATGTGAACAGCGATACATCGTCGGCAACACCAAAAGATCTAAATCCTATCGATTTCAACTAACAAGTATATCATGACCTAGCCCATACTGCATACTAACCCCTAGGAGCGAAATACTTAAGCACTATTGAACTATTTTGCTTAACATAATTCGTCAAACTTGACCTTTCGAACATAAATACAATTTCTCGCCGACTCACGAAAAGTTCTAGTTTAAATCTCGGATTTGATTTCTGAGCTATCATATATACTATTGAATAACTTCTACTTACCAAAATAAGAGTTGCATTTTCATCTATTAAACTTGCGCTCTAGATTTATTCCAGTCATAAATACGAGCTATATTTTATTTTGTTTATAAAAATTGATTTTTATGCTTAATCTAATAGAACAAACCGTTCGCTATCTTTTTGCTAGAATTGTTGTCAGACATTTTTAAATACTTTTACGCACTGAGTAATTTAACTTAGCGTTGATTTGAGTCCACAAAACTGAGTCACACATGATTCCCTTATCACTTCACGTATGTTTTAAATCAAAAATACGAGAAACTCGCTTCGGAAATTTTTCTTAGACCTAAATTTCGGTGCTAAACGAGCTCGTAACACCAGAGGTGTTACAACGGGGGGCAGTGGACCGCAGCGCGGAGCCAGCGGCATGCCTGGCCGGCGCGGTGGCACGCGTGCGGCGTGCGTGCGTGTGCGCGTCGGCGAACCAGCGTAGCGCGCCGAGCCAAAGCAGAGGGTGACCGCGTCCAAAAGTAGCAACCGACGGTAACGTTCCATGCATGGTTTTTAAAGAGCCCTAAAAATTCAACCCGATGATGCAATTGCTAAACCACCTATTTTACGCTCGAGACGGTATTCCCAGCTACTAAAACCAACCATGAAATTATACTACTTCTTAATCCAATTCGCCTACAAAAATTGGATATTTTAGATGAAGCAAAGTACATAGTACATGCAAAGACACCAAAATCTTCATTCGTTGAATCAGGAGTGCTGTTGGCTACAGCCACCCACAAAAACACACTCAACAAACCGCGGAAAGCCGATTTGACGACCTTCGGTTTATTCCACACTGTCCCGTGAGCCGAGAAACGTATCACGCATCGCCTATACGGCATTACGGCTTCCAACTAACGGCAGAAGCCACCCAAAACGGTAACATGACCACGAGATTCGATCAGTGATGCTGAGGGTCCGGACCTCCAGGGCTCAGCCTCTTGGACGCTCCCCCAGCCTCGCCGTCACCTGGCACTGGCACCGGCACCGGCACCGGCACCTGCAGCGTCGTCGTCGTCATTTCTTCATGAGCCTGCAGGCGGCCCATCGCCAAGGGCGGCACAGCCACGGCCACGGCCGCATCTACCTCGGTTCCCAGCAGCCGTGCCGCGTCGGCGCCGCCAGGAGCACACATGGACACAACGACCACCAGCAACAATGCGCTCATGAGGACAACGCTGCAGGTGAGGCACCTCGCCATTCGATCGGTGCTGGGAGCTGACAAGCTATAGGTTCAAGAAAACTTGCTCAGGGTTTACGTGGAACTGAAGCTACTGATTAAACCGTGTGCTTGTGCACGAGCGTGTGTGATGGTGGTGGGAACAACACAGAGCTTGAGCCGCATTATATAGGCGCCAACAGCCAGGCGCCATGGCCGCCTGGCCGTCGTTAACCGTTGCAAAAGGCCCAAAGTGGTCGATCAACACGCGTTCAAGTTGCCGCCGCGTCATCGTCGACGTCTCACACGGTCTCAGGGGTGCTCCAGAAGATCGAGTCTGCGTATGACGCACAGACCCGATGCTAGATTGGTCGCCGCATCAAAGGGATACCGTTTTGCGAGCAACGTATGCGGTATGCCTACATGGGTCATATGGTGTAGGAGTTCATGTTGCGCTTCGCTTCAAATAAAGTAAGCTCATCCTCTGATCAAATGAACTCTGAGTAAAGCCTTCCCAAGTTGGATTTTGTAGATGTGGGGACTCGATGACGCCCGATACGGTTGTTAGATCACGACGAACCTTCTTAACCAAGGCCTTGTTTAGATCACCTTCAAATTCAAAGTTTTTTCACTCTCTTTCCATCACATCAATTTTTAAATGCATGCATGGAGCATTAAATATAGGTAAAAAAATAACTAATTACACAATTTGGTTGTAAATCACGAGACGGATCTTTTGAGCCTAGTTAGTCTATAATCGGATAAAGTTTGTCAAATACAAACGAAACATACTACAGTATCCAGGTTATAAAAATTTGCAATCTAAACCAGACCCAAGCTGCTTTGAGCAGCGTTAGTGCGATCTTCCGTGGTACGACCAAGCAGGGCAGAGAGTTCCGTGGTACGACCACTCAGGGCTTCTCACTTATGGCTAGTGGTACATGCACGTACGCCGCAACTGTATGCTTTCGTTGTCATGTCAATTTTTCCTTTTAGATAGATCACGATGAGATCTCACATCAGCTAGTTATGTGCCCACACAATAATTGCGTGGCCAGTTTGCGGTTCTACCCACTCATTGTACTCTCTTGTTCTACTCATAAATCAGTAATGTCTTCATCAACGTGTGAGATCATGTCATGAAAATTGGGTTGAGATGAAATCGACACCGCAAGGTGATGCACTCGTGGCAGTGTATCGGTTTTGATGTTGTTGCATGGAACGCTCTTGTGAGGTGTTGTGTGGATCGACTTGGGCCAAGTCATGGACTCAGTGCTCGGACGTGTTTTGCATGTTTGTTTCATGTGTAGGTGTCACTTGAGGCGGAATGTGGTTGATGACTAACTGGAACTGGGTGTTAGACGTGTTAGATCATCTAGATGACTGACTAGACCTAGGTGCCCCCTTACACAGCCACCTCCGCGGTCCACGGGTCTTGCGAGGTCGGATCCAGACGCCCCTAGCCTCTCTCCGTGTTGGCGCCGCCTCCTCCCTCTCCTGTCTGCGTCGGCGCCACCTCCTCCCTGTCCGACCCAGATCCGGTGGCACCAAACTGATCGCCGCCGCCTCCTTCCCCTCTACTCTCCGCCCGGCGCTGCCTCTTACCCCTCTGGCTCCCGGTGCCCAATCTCGCCCAACACATAGCCGCACCCCACCGCCAGCACGATGCCCCGCGACCCTGATGGAGAGGAGGGCCAGCACAACCTCAGCGGTACTAGGCAGCATAGCGCGGGTGGTGGCGCGCTCCCGACGCCGCCCCGCCAGCATGTCTGGGCGAGCGATGGCCGCGCCATGAGTCGGGGAGTGGGGGCAGCGCGAGCGCCACATGAGAGAGAGAGGATGATATATGGGTCTCACATGTCATTGTTGGAGAAAACATAAAAAAATATAAATATTATATTATTAGAATGTGTTGCTACCAAGCCAGACAGAGGGCCTATCTTGGATAGCACTGATGCTCTTAGGAAAGGATAACGGAGCTTCACGTGTGAGGGAATGCGAGGCGGTCACAAGCGAAAACGAACGTGTTCCACAGCTAACTGGTAATAGCAGTGTGTTAGAGTGGCATGAGTAGCAGGCATGAGACCAACAGCTCACTGGTGTCAATGAATGTTCCATACATTTTTTTTGGCACAGGCCAGTTAGCAGCTACTTAAAGGCAGAAATGGCTTCACAACACATGAGCGGCATCGTGATGAATTTGGTGATGTTTGATGGCAAAAAAGAGCCAACTGAATCCATAAGAGAAGGTATAGGATCATATTTTTTTTTAAATTTACAAAATAGCCAAGGAATGGAACATTTGAAAAACTTGGACAGTGGTTTTATCGAGGAATGGAGCTTATACGGAGAAAATTGAAAGCAACATTTATTTAGCCTCGTCAGGATCTCTGAATGAACTAAGAAATTGATTGATCAGGTAGCTCATGGGGAGAGGACAACTACAGTCAATGAATAGACAAAAAAAAATGCGAAGGTTATTTTCAAGTAAAAAGACCCAAATGTTACCATGAAAAAAAAAGTTACCCACGCTTTTTGCATGTAAAATGTGTATGTACCTTTTAGATATGTCGTTCATTTAAAATGTGCATGTACTTTTGATTCTTGTGATTTATACTCAAATACGTTATGGCATATGTGGTCTATTTTTATACCATTATATCCTTATGTTGTGTGTCTGCCCCACCAATAACTTTGAGCGTGGTCCGCCACTGTGTATGATGTCTATGTTGTGCAGCTGAAAGCTCAAACCCACCAAGAGAACGAATGGCAAAAGAAGCGCAGACCTTCATGGGAAGAAGGTTGTGAGCCACTACATGCTGACCAATCCAGACTAGAAAGCAAATAAACCATAATTTACCATGCATTAGCCCATTTTTCTATACTACTAGGTACAGTCATACTGGGTTTCTGGTGCACTGAACAGAAAAGTGTATGCACGGAAGTAAACTGAACTACAAATCTGACCCACTATTCTGGGTTTCTGGTAGTGCTACTAAAAATACATCAGTGTCACGAAAACAAATTGGATTGACTCTTCTAAGTACACAGAGGTTCACGCTGCTCGCTGGAAGAAACTCAAAAACTGTCTGACAAAACATAAGATGACACCAGAGGAATAGATAAATCGAGCCAAATGCAGGGAAAATACTAGTTTCTCCTTATCCAGGTGAGACTGAGCTACCAAAAGAGCTTATTACTCATCAAATGAATGATAATGTACAACATACAAGGATAAACATAATGTTTACAAGGATACCTCAGCACGTCGATGAATTCAGTATTGATCTATTGGCCCACGCATGAGCATACAAATTAAACCTTACAACAGGCTTCTGCCCTGAAAGGAATGTTACAGATGCTTAGGGAGTAGTTCAAAGAACACCTCAGAAATCAAAGACACGGATACTCTTGGTCATACAGCTCACCTTTAGACATGGACATGACTGCCATAATCTTGGTTGAACTTTTCATATCTATGTGCATGAAGATGAGCAGACGGTCTTGTATTCCTCAAAGCAAGTTCAATATCTTCTGTAGTTACTGGACCAACTTCAGGCAACTCTGCAACATGTCCCACAGAAAAAGCTCTGAAGACTAACCCTTTTTAATTAACATGCATTGAAAGGTACTATCATAGAACAAATTTGGTTTTTTTATCTGTGGCACTACTTATTTTCTATTCTGCAAGCACTGCAACCCATACATACAAGTAAGATTTTCCAAGAAATTGAAGAGAAGTTGACAACAAAGAGCAATAAAGTAGCAAGTAGTCATTTGTTCCTGTTCACAAGAACAGAATTGCTGAAAAGAAGAGATTACTAGTTACGAACAAATCACATACCATCCTCAGGGACCTCTTCTTGCCCGCGTTCAAGAACTGACATTAACCGTCTTAGGGGCTGCATTGCTGCTTCCTTGCATACAAGGCGAATATCAGAGCCAGAATATCCTTCAGTTTTTTCCACAAGAACATCATAGGGAATCTCCATTGTGCCAGGTGTAGATGGCAGGAGCTCTTCAAAGATAGCGTGTCTAGCATCTGGCTCTGGCAATGGAACAAGAATCTGATTGACAAGTTATGGGAAAAAAAGTCCGTTCAGATTTGTCATGAGACTTGAGCTTTCGATTAAAAAAACAGAGATGTTCTCTTTTCTAAAAAAATGTGACAAGCTTTTTTTTTTAAAAAAAAAATCAATCCCTTGGGGGAAAGACCTCCCTGAGGCACTGCATTAAGGAGAAACCTCAACCACAGGGTCGACAAAAAGGCCCCGAAGGCTGGCTGCCCAGGACACAATCACATATATCTCTGGAAGCAGTTACACAGCGAAGGGCCCTTTTTGGTGACACCTTGGGTTCTAGCCCTGGTTGGCTGGCGCCCCAACTGGGTGCCCAACCACCACACTAATGCATTCTCATGCAACTTGAACTTTGACATAAGCATTCTGGAGGCTGCTGAGTGCTATAAATTTTCTAGATATTGACCAAACATTATTTAGAATGGTGCCAAAAGAATCACTTGTGCCGGAAGTTGTAAAGATAACTGAATAATTGGAAAGGAGTAAAGATCAGACCGCTGATTTTAGATTACAAAATGATAAAGAGGGCCCTGTACAATTATGCCAATGGTTTGTATACTGAAAGTTCACGATGGTCTGCCATGAAGGCTTGTCAGACAAGGCAAGATTTCTAAAACAGAAAAGAAAATGAGGCTTGCTACCGCACCTGACTCTTGCAGTTCACTACCAAATAAGAAATCAAATAGAAATCACACATTCAGAAAATTTTAGAAAAATGTGGTAATATGTATGAAATTTGTAAATCAACTATTTGAAACACAAGATTCTTTAGAAAAGGATACACGCTTCTCCAGCCGACGCAGCATTGCTGCATCCAACTCCCATGGTAAATTTGTTGCTGCTAGAACAAAAACAAGCTCATCTGTCTTAGTCAACCCATCCATCTGCACCAACAAAATCAAAATGTTATGAAATAACCAATACCGTAGAGACAATAGCCTGTTCCCAAAACTGAAGACTAGTTTGTGATCAGTTCAAAGAAGTTAAGAAAGCCAATGATATTCTGCATGTCAAGTTTGGAAAGCTTGAGATGCTTGCTGATCCCCGTGTAGTTAGGTATAATGTCCTTATTTCCCAGATTTTGTAGTTTCCAAAAAGTTATGATTGCAACCAATTTGTGGTTGAGAAGCTCAAAGTTCTCAATGGAAGATAACTGATTATACTTCAGGCTTTGTACAACCCAAGAAAGCTACCTGTATTAATAGCTCAGTTTTCAATCGCCGGCTAGCTTCATGTTCACTACGAGCTTCACCACGTTGACTAATGATAGCATCAATCTCGTCAAGGAAAATGGTAGATGGTGCATGATGCCTTGCAAGCTCGAATAACACTTTCACTAGTTTCTCCGAGTCACCTGCATCACTCGGACTATTAGAATAAGCAAAACCTTTCTGGGAGTGAGGTCAGGAATGAACACTGTGTGCAATAAGGCTACATGTATTCGAGGCTACAAGTTTGCTCTAGATGCAAAAGTTCAATTATATATTTTGTTGTACAAGTTAGTTGTGCTGCGGCTGCGGCTGCGGCTGCAGCTTGTAAAATGATGAATACTGTTTCCAAAACTAGTACAGCCACTTTAAGTAGAAGCAAACACACCCCACATAGAAAGCATAAAGTAATCATATCATGAAGATTAAGGAGTGTGTGTGCTGCACTTCATGCAATCAATTAGTAAGCACTAGGCCATCTGCACTTCATGCAATCAATTAGTAAGCAGTTGGCCATCAGCTATATGGCAGGTAGTGTTAACACCAGAGGTTCAGGGGATACTAGAATGGTAGATTGTGATGCAACTATGAAGTTTGTGACAACAATGTCTACAAAAGAGATAACAATGGGTAGCAGAAGATGATGTAAATACATGCCAGGGAACATAACATGATTATTTGAAGGCAAAGAGCTACAGGTCAGCAGCTTTGAGAAGTTACACTATGATAACAATGAACAGCTCTCAAGTGGGCAGCATAGGAGGCCCTAAGCCTTGCTGCATTGCATGTATGCGGCTGGGGAATATACAAACAAGATAGAAAGGGAAACATAGCAAGAGTCATCCATCTTCTGGTCCCCCTTGGTTGCATATTGAAGTAATGTTGAGGCGAACTGAGTCCAGTTACAATTTATGTTCATCTTTAAGCTCCGTAGTTATGCACAGAACAAGTGTTAAATTTCGTGGAAGGATCAAATTTCCACAGTTATGTAGCTTTGAGCAGACCTAAATACTTCTATCAAGGAAATCTCTATAGAGCAGGCAAAAATATTACATCTTATAGCAAATTTGCAGCAATAAATGGAGCAATAAAAGAAATGCATTAGCTCATACTGCCAATATGGAACATATAAATTGATGCATGCTCATGAACCAGCAAAAACATGTCAAGAAACACATAGAAGACAGTGACATACCACGCCACTTGCTCACAATTGATGAGGCAGAAATATTGAAAAAGGTCGTTTTGCACTCGGTAGCCACAGCTTTGGCTAGCATTGTCTGAAATGAAACATGCTGAGGTTATAACAGTTGCACTCGAAGATGATCGGCAATTGGCAGAGCCTGGATATAGCATCACAACTAACAGCCATACATACTGGCAGAAATATGCAGGATATGAGGAAACAAGCAAAACAAACCAGTATTGACTATTGATGTTAACAAGTGACATTATCCTTTTTTTAATGATTCAGTATAATTAAAGACAAAAGAAATACTGAGAAAAGAAACAGATCAACTGCAACTTTTTCAGGTAACAATTCCACGTGTTACGGAGCTTGATCCTTAGACACCAAAATAGAGCAGCCAATTCTCTATTATCTTTGATAGTTATATGCTTAGCCAAACCGCAGTAGAGAGTAGAACATTCCAAAGAACTGTTCTTTTCTCGAATAGAGGACAGCTGCAAATCATTTCATTAAAGAAAGAGTAACAAGTACACTCCAACGAAATGCTGTAAATTGGTAATTCAATTATACCATGCCAGATATTTGGATTATTTGCACAACTACTAAAGTTCCATGATGAAAAGTCAATAGTATTATTTGTTTTAAATAGGGGGAATTAGCTTGAGAGCAACGTGGACCTGCAAAAGTATCACTTAGCAAAATATCGCAAAATATAGCTGCCCTAGCAAAATATAAATATACATAAAGAACTAAAAACAACAGGAATATCATATATGGTTCAAAAACGAGACAAAAAATGCAAATGATTTTTGGAAGTGCAAACCTTTCCTGTTCCAGGTGGACCAAATAGTAATATGCCTTTCCAAGGTGATAATAGACCAGTGAAGTATCTGGGATTGAAACACAAGTTAGAAGTAATTAGTCAGCAGAGACGAAAGTATCCAACTGGACAACGCATGATTGAAAAAAGTTGAGTGTACAAAAGAAATCCTTAAGACCTTGACTAATACAAATTTTACATCTGTCCTTTAGACCTTCTTTGCAATAAAGACTCCTTTCAAAATCAGTCAGAGTGAATATTACTGTTGGATGGTTAAAACAGGTACTCTATAAAATACGAATGTAGCTTCCAGTAATAAAAATGTTGAAGTAGGTAAATAACTAACTAATTACCTAACTGCAAAACAATGGTTGATAGAGTTCGCCTTTTAAATCAATAGAAATGGAAGCCAATGTGAAAAGCCATGCGTCACAAATTGATTAAACAAACCTTGTACGTCATCCGTATCATAAACGTATACAGATACAAATAACATGTAAAGAATATGTTAAGAAAGTATCTATAAACATGTGTTTTCTTTAACTTTGCTGCTAAAGTTATTAAAACAATGTTCAAATGAAAAAACATCTAATTGGTACTGCAAGATCTATAAGTCTTTAATTTTATTAAAGATTTTCTAGGTTGTACACATATAACATACAATATATTTCACTGAGAAGTAAGCCTACTTGGGATATTTAATGGGCATGACAACTGCTTCTTTGAGAAGACGCTTTGCATTCTCCAGACCTTTTATGCTTTCCCATTTAACATCTGGACTCCCACGAATTATATCCCTGTAGGCATTGGACAAGGAAGCTATAGTAACAACAGTCCAAAATAAATTAGTGCCGCATGAGTGATGTCATGCACAGATTTTTGAAAGATTTACCTCAACAATGACTCAGCTAAGTTGCGCGTTTCTGCAGATTCAAATGAAGGAAGTAGAGGTTTCTGCCTGCAACCACCATAACCTGTTACCACAGGTCCATAAAAGGGAAAATACATTTGCATGGCAAGTGAAATACATGGTCTTGGAAGGTTATGTTTCCCAAAGAAAATAATACAGCAATGCTTAAAAATTAACGATTGGATCCAGAATTTTTCGAGAAAGTGCTTGAGCACGTATATTTGAAGTCCAAAATCAGGCACAAGATTGCATCAGGTTTCATCATGTAAGCCACATGGAGCATGCTGGTCAACATGCAGAGCATAAAAGTCTAGGAGCATCTCTATCTTACACTCTTAATAGAAACCTGCTATTTCTGGAATTCAGTCAATGGAGGTAGAATGAAGGCTTTCAAACAAACACTACAGTGCAGTTTCAAGTAAATTTGGCCACACTAACTAGTAGTTACTAATTGATGAACAGAGTAACAGATGGAATTAGCTAACTTTAGAGCGTCATTTCAGTGGTTCACATAAAAAAAATTTGTGTAGTCAAACTCTTTCTGATGTACACCCAAGTAAGCAGAGCAGCAGGTCTTACGGTGGACCATCCTCTATAGCCCCATTGCGTATCTCCACCTTCCTCTCCTGCGAACCAAAACCAGGGGAAGCAAATAATTGCATGATTCTCCAAGACGGCAAACTAAAACCATCACCAACCAATGCAACAACAGCTCAGCGACGGTATCCGAAGACACCAGGCACAGATGACCCAACGCACCATCCGCTCGAACTGCTCGAAGACGGCGAGGTCCGCGCCGCCGTTGGCGCGGGCAGCGGCGGGGCGGTGGCTGGCCGCATGGTCGGATCCGCCGCGCGGCGTTGGGCCCTCGTCGCGGTCGTCGCCATCATCGCCGGTGGCCTCGCGCCGGATGCCGAGGCGCGTCTCGTAGTACACCACGAAATCCTGCGGGGGGCAGGCCAACCGATCGCGCCACGAGATCTCAGGCACATGCTGGGGGAAGGAGCGGTACTGACGCGAGGGGGGAGGAGTAAAGGGAGAGCGCACGCAGAGGCAGAGGTCAGCCAGCCAGTCACCTCGAAGCTCCAGCGGGTGAGGGAAGGCTCGCCGTCGGCCATCGAGACGCGCGCGCAACGCGTGGGGGAAGAAGGGCGGTGCGGTACTGCTGCTTCGCCGCCGCGCGCACCCACGCACGCACGCACGCGCGACGCGAGCTCTCCGGAAGCAGCAGCTGGGTGGAGCCGTGGAGGCGCCGGGTGCGGTGGGGCTGACGGAAGAATAAACAAGCGGCCGGGACAGCGGGGCGTCGATGGAATCTGCGCTGCTGCGCTGGTCTTTCCCCGGGAGGACGGGGCTCGGTTTCTCTGTGACCGCGCCGCTCTCACTGACAGTGGGCGGCCAGAGCGCGAATTCGTGGTTCTGGCCCATCTGCCAGTGGGAATTTGTGCAAGAGCTGTAGGTTTTTAGGACGGCCCGCTTTTCACCGCGGACTCGCTGACTGCAGATTTCGTGTGCGTTGTCAGCCACCGCTGACGGTTGGTAGGTTCGGTGGGAGAGAAAAATACTATTTTAGTTTATAATTTATAATTATATATGTATAGTAAGTCTAGCTGAACAGACTGAATGTAGGCGTCCATTTAGGTCTGACCCGATGATGCCTCAGCAACCGTGCTTTTGTTTAGATGCGATTGGCCCTTTTTCGCATATATTGTTAAATCAACTAAAATACCTTTCAGCGAAGCGAACAAGAGCAAGATCGTGTACTGAGCATGGAAATTTTTTCATGTTCATGTAGTTTTCTATAAAATTGAGTTGATTTCTATAAAATTCTTATGTAATTACTGTGAAATTTTTATGTTCCAAACAAATTCTAAAATTGGATTATAGCTTTGGCTCATCAAGACAATTCTGTCAAACGGTTCGCGATACATACATTTTTTTTGCCACCGCTTCCACACAAAGGTGCTGATTGAACTAGAAACAACGATATAATATCACAGAGAAATCTATGGATCTGTTTGGTTCGTGACCATAATGCCACAGGTTAGTTATGCCTAGGTTTTTTAGTTGTTTTGTTCATTGCCACACATACGATGTGCCATACTTTCTTAACACCATGTTCCACGCGTCATAAACTTATTTTCTTATCAAACTTTACCATAAGTGTAGCTTCAATTTTACTCATCAATTTTTATATCGTAGCCATAGTTTGCTGCGAAGGGATAAAATATGGCACCAACCAATAGATCCTATGATTCCTGCTACCGCACCACGCGTCACAAAACTCACATCAAAACAGGGCCAGTGAAGACGGCACCTAGGCCACCATGAGTAGACAACGGAATTGATGCAGGAGCCAAACCTATCAAACATCTTTATCATGAATAGTGACACTGCGACAGTGATCACACTAACACAGATATATCGACGGTCGACATGTCCACGAACAATCGATATGAGATGAAGGCGTCCATGACAAGAGTCGTCACCTACCGTTTGTCCTGTTATTTCTACAGTAGCGCAGAATAGAGAATACTGCTCTTGAGCACTACGAGACAATTTCCTGTTTTGATACCAAGAGAGAGAGAGAGAGAGCGCGCGGTGTGTTTTCTCTTTTGTGATTCTAGAAGTTTAATTGTACTTTTTTTTGTATCTATCTTAACTTGTGTTCCATAGGTCCGTTCGAAAGGAATTTTTTACAGCTTCCTCTCACATGTTACTGAAGAAACATCATTTGCAGCGAATGGAGCCACGGTTGTTACTTTAACTATTATAAGTGGCCACAATTCCCTATTTGATATCAAAGAGACAACGATGTCTTTCGTGATTCTAAAAGTTCAATCATACCTTTTTCATATCTATTTCAACGTTAGTATCCCACATGACACTGTTGTTAGTTCAGATCGGCTTATTGGCTGTGACATCTGACCGCGCCGCCTTGATTAATTACTTCTAACCCTATACATGGTCTGGAGACCGGACCAACCCGTAAACCGACCCCATGGTAACCCGTACTTGGAGGGCACATCCAAGCTGGTCTGCATCGGTGGTCTGCATCGGGTTCCAGACCGCTCAACCCGTCGGGCAGGCGAGGTGTGGCCGGCCGTGCTACTGCGTTGCTCTCTTTTGCATCTTGGCCGCGGCCGCTTCCTTCTTCGCACTCCGGCGACTTACCACCGAGCCCCAGCCGCCGGGAGCGACCTGCGTTGTGGTCGAGGACATGGCGCCGCTGCCACAGAGATCTCGGCGAGATCCATGCCCAGGTGGCCAGGGCATAGTCACATAAAACAGGTTCACCACCTTTGACCATCGACCCAGATTCGTCGACCCCGACCGGGTCCACGGGTTTATCTTCGACCCGAAGCGTAAAAATCTCTCGCAAGTAGCGTACTAAGTTCCGTGACCCCGTACCTCCACCTCATCGACCCCAAAACTTTGTAACTATGGGTCAGGGAGCACGCCGATCTCGGCGACGGGAGGGCAACCGTGCACCTCGTCTCAAGACCAAGCACCATCTAGGCCTGCACCTGCTCAACGTAGCGCACCGCTGCAAGCCTCTCTCCAAGTCGTCTTGTGTAAGCGCCGTCGCTGCCGCTGGCGCAGAGCCGCGGACTGTGTGCGGACGGCCCAGAGGCGAACGCCGCAGACTTGGTGCAGACGGCCCATGGCAAGGAAGGAATTGGCCACGGAGCGTGCGGACCACGCCATTGCTGAAGCTGAGCTCAACGGCGGCGGCGGACTGTGCGGGAGCGGGCGATTGGGATGGAGTCACGAGGGGAAGGTGGGTATTTTTTTTCTGCCACGGGTACCAAACCGGAAGCATAGCCTCTTTCACGGATTGGACTGGGTTTTAACCACAAACCGGTTTAACCGGACCATATACAGGGTGAATTACTTCAACTATTATAAGTGACCATAATTCCCTATTTGATAAAGAGAGAGCGATGTCTTTCGTGATTCTAAAGGTTCAGTCGTACCTTTTTTTATATATATTTTAACGTTAACGTCCTATACTATTGTTAGGGACTGTTTGGATTTATTAGCTATTTTTTAGTGGAAGAGTGTTTGAATCCACCTGCTAATAGCTGCTAATAGATTTTTTTAGAGAGATGGTTGATAGTGGATTGAAGGTACATATAAACTATTAGCACTTATTAGCAACTATAAATCTGCTAATAAAACTAATAGCTAGCAACCCTGCAGCTAATAATTAGCAGATTATTAGTAGGTCCGTTTGGATCCATTATTACTAATATCTAAACATGCCCTTAGTTTAGATCGGCTTGTTGGTCATGATATCTAACTACGCTGCCATGATTAATTAGACCTTGACCAGATTTAGCACTGAGGTGTGGTGAGCTTGAGCTAGAGGCCGCCATGATTAATTAGACCTTGACCACAGACGTGGATCTAGCACTGAGGTGTGGTGAGCTTGAGCTAGCTCCGCTACTGCTACTTATGCATGGAGCCCCTCCTAAGCTCCTCCTACAAATTGGTAGCCATGGAAGGAGGGGCAATATTCTGTTTGTTTTAAGACCTGTCCAGCCCTTGCCTAGCCAGACAACAAAACTTGCCCCGGGAGGTCTGCCTGGCCATGCAGCTTTTCTATGTCACTAACAAAACAAGCCAGGGCGTGTTTGGTCTGGAGATCGAATCGATCCGGAATGGAATGGTGCCGCATTGAAAGAAATCGGACCATCCGGTGGTTTTCAGAGGAACGAACTCGTCCTAGACTTTTATGCTCTGCATGTCGACCAGCATGCTCCATGTGGCTTACATGATGAAACCTGATGCAATCTAGTGTCTGATTTTGGACTTCAAATATACGTGCTCAAGCACGTTCTCGAAAAAATCTGGATCCAATCGTTAATTTTTAAGCATTGCTGTATTATTTTCTTTGGGAAACATAACCTTCCAAGGCCATGTATTTCACTTGCCATGCAAATGTATTTTCCCTTTTATGGAGCTGTGGTAACAGGTTATGGTGGTTGCAGGCAGAAACCTTTACTTCCTTCATTTGAATCTGCAGAAACGCGCAACTTAGCTGAGTCATTGTTGAGGTAAATCTTTCAAAAATCTGTGCATGACATCACTCATGCGGCACTAATTTATTTTGGACTGTTGTTACTATAGCTTCCTTGTCCAATGCCTACAGGGATATAATTCGTGGGAGTCCAGATGTTAAATGGGAAAGCATAAAAGGTCTGGAGAATGCAAAGCGTCTTCTCAAAGAAGCAGTTGTCATGCCCATTAAATATCCCAAGTAGGCTTACTTCTCAGTGAAATATATTGTATGTTATATGTGTACAACCTAGAAAATCTTTAATAAAATTAAAGACTTATAGATCTTGCAGTACCAATTAGATGTTTTTTCATTTGAACATTGTTTTAATAACTTTAGCAGCAAAGTTAAAGAAAACACATGTTTATAGATACTTTCTTAACATATTCTTTACATGTTATTTGTATCTGTATACGTTTATGATACGGATGACGTACAGGGTTTGTTTAATCAATTTGTGATGCATGGCTTTTCACATTGGCTTCCATTTCTATTGATTTAAAAGGCGAACTCTATCAACCATTGTTTTGCAGTTAGGTAATTAGTTAGTTATTTACCTACTTCAACATTTTTATTACTGGAAGCTACATTCATATTTTATAGGGTACCTGTTTTAACCATCCAACAGTAATATTCACTCTGACTGATTTTGAAAGGAGTCTTTATTGCAAAGAAGGTCTAAAGGACAGATGTAAAATTTGTATTAGTCAAGGTCTTAAGGATTTCTTTTGTACACTCAACTTTTTTCAATCATGCGTTGTCCAGTTGGATACTTTCGTCTCTGCTGACTAATTACTTGCTTCTTGTGTTTCAATCCCAGATACTTCACTGGTCTATTATCACCTTGGAAAGGCATATTACTATTTGGTCCACCTGGAACAGGAAAGGTTTGCACTTCCAAAAATCATTTGCATTTTTTGTCTCGTTTTTGAACCATATATGATATTCCTGTTGTTTTTAGTTCTTTATGTATATTTATATTTTGCTAGGGCAGCTATATTTTGCTAAGTGATACTTTTGCAGGTCCATGTTGCTCTCAAGCTAATTGCCCCTATTTAAAACAAATAATACTATTGACTTTTCAACATGGAACTTTAGTAGTTGTGCAAATAATCCAAATATCTGGCATGGTATAATTGAATTACCAAGTTACAGCATTTCGTTGGAGTGTACTTGTTACTCTTTCTTTAATGAAATGATTTGCAGCTGTCCTCTATTCGAGAAAAGAACAGTTCTTTGGAATGTTCTACTCTCTACTGCGGTTTGGCTAAGCATATAACTATCAAAGATAATAGAGAATTGGCTGCTCTATTTTGGTGTCTAAGGATCAAGCTCCGTAACACGTGGAATTGTTACCTGAAAAAGTTGCAGTTGATCTGTTTCTTTTCTCAGTATTTCTTTTGTCTTTAGTTATACTGAATCATTAAAAAAAGGATAATGTCACTTGTTAACGTCAACAGTCAATACTGGTTTGTTTTGCTTGTTTCCTCATATCCTGCATATTTCTGCCAGTAGGTATGGCTGTTAGTTGTGATGCTATATCCAGGCTCTGCCAATTGCCGATCATCTTCGAGTGCAACTGTTATAACCTCAGCATGTTTCATTTCAGACAATGCTAGCCAAAGCTGTGGCTACCGAGTGCAAAACGACCTTTTTCAATATTTCTGCCTCATCAATTGTGAGCAAGTGGCGTGGTATGTCACTGTCTTCTATGTGTTTCTTGACATGTTTTTGCTGGTTCATGAGCATGCATCAATTTATATGTTCCATATTGGCAGTATGAGCTAATGCATTTCTTTTATTGCTCCATTTATTGCTGCAAATTTGCTATAAGATGTAATATTTTTGCCTGCTCTATAGAGATTTCCTTGATAGAAGTATTTAGGTCTGCTCAAAGCTACATAACTGTGGAAATTTGATCCTTCCACGAAATTTAACACTTGTTCTGTGCATAACTACGGAGCTTAAAGATGAACATAAATTGTAACTGGACTCAGTTCACCTCAACATTACTTCAATATGCAACCAAGGGGGACCAGAAGATGGATGACTCTTGCTATGTTTCCCTTTCTATCTTGTTTGTATATTCCCCTGCCGCATACATGCAATGCAGCAAGGCTTAGGGCCTCCTATGCTGCCCACTTGAGAGCTGTTCTTTGTTATCATAGTGTAACTTCTCAAAGCTGCTGACCTGTAGCTCTTTGCCTTCAAATAATCATGTTATGTTCCCTGGCATGTATTTACATCATCTTCTGCTACCTATTGTTATCTCTTTTGTCGACATTGTTGTCACAAACTTCATAGTTGCATCACAATCTACCATTCTAGTATCCCCTGAACCTCTGGTGTTAACACTACCTGCCATATAGCTGATGGCCAACTGCTTACTAATTGATTGCATGAAGTGCAGCACACACACTCCTTAATCTTCATGATATGATTACTTTATGCTTTCTATGTGGGGTGTGTTTGCTTCTACTTAAAGTGGCTGTACTAGTTTTGGAAACAGTATTCATCATTTTACAAGCCGCAGCCGCAGCACAACTAACTTGTACAACAAAATATATAATTGAACTTTTGCATCTAGAGCAAACTTGTAGCCTCGAATACATGTAGCCTTATTGCACACAGTGTTCATTCCTGACCTCACTCCCAGAAAGGTTTTGCTTATTCTAATAGTCCGAGTGATGCAGGTGACTCGGAGAAACTAGTGAAAGTGTTATTCGAGCTTGCAAGGCATCATGCACCATCTACCATTTTCCTTGACGAGATTGATGCTATCATTAGTCAACGTGGTGAAGCTCGTAGTGAACATGAAGCTAGCCGGCGATTGAAAACTGAGCTATTAATACAGGTAGCTTTCTTGGGTTGTACAAAGCCTAAAGTATAATCAGTTATCTTCCATTGAGAACTTTGAGCTTCTCAACCTCAAATTGGTTGCAATCATAACTTTTTGGAAACTACAAAATTTGGGAAATAAGGACATTATACCTAACTACACGGGGATCAGCAAGCATCTCAAGCTTTCCAAACTTGACATGCAGAATATCATTGGCTTTCTTAACTTCTTTGAACTGATCACAAACTAGTCTTCAGTTTTAGGAACAGGCTATTGTCTCTACGGTATTGGTTATTTCATAACATTTTGATTTTGTTGGTGCAGATGGATGGGTTGACTAAGACAGATGAGCTTGTTTTTGTTCTAGCAGCAACAAATTTACCATGGGAGTTGGATGCAGCAATGCTGCGTCGGCTGGAGAAGCGTGTATCCTTTTCTAAATAATCTTGTGTTTCAAATAGTTGATTTACAAATTTCATACATATTACCACATTTTTCCAAAATTTTCTGAATGTGTGATTTCTATTTGATTTCTTATTTGGTAGTGAACTGCAAGAGTCAGGTGCGGTAGCAAGCCTCATTTTCTTTTCTGTTTTAGAAATCTTGCCTTGTCTGACAAGCCTTCATGGCAGACCATCGTGAACTTTCAGTATACAAACCATTGGCATAATTGTACAGGGCCCTCTTTATCATTTTGTAATCTAAAATCAGCTGTCTGATCTTTACTCCTTTCCAATTATTCAGTTATCTTTACAACTTCCGGCACAAGTGATTCTTTTGGCACCATTCTAAATAATGTTTGGTCAATATCTAGAAAATTTATAGCACTCAGCAGCCTCCAGAATGCTTATGTCAAAGTTCAAGTTGCATGAGAATGCATTAGTGTGGTGGTTGGGCACCCAGTTGGGGCGCCAGCCAACCAGGGCTAGAACCCAAGGTGTCACAAAAAAGGGCCCTTCGCTGTGTAACTGCTTCCAGAGATATATGTGATTGTGTCCTGGGCAGCCAGCCTTCAGGGCCTTTTTGTCGACCCTGTGGTTGAGGTTTCTCCTTAATGCAGTGCCTCAGGAAGGTCTTTCCCCCAAGGGATTGATTTTTTTTTTTAAAAAAAAAGCTTGTCACATTTTTTTAGAAAAGAGAACATCTCTGTTTTTTTAATCGAAAGCTCAAGTCTCATGACAAATCTGAACGGACTTTTTTTCCCATAACTTGTCAATCAGATTCTTGTTCCATTGCCAGAGCCAGATGCTAGACACGCTATCTTTGAAGAGCTCCTGCCATCTACACCTGGCACAATGGAGATTCCCTATGATGTTCTTGTGGAAAAAACTGAAGGATATTCTGGCTCTGATATTCGCCTTGTATGCAAGGAAGCAGCAATGCAGCCCCTAAGACGGTTAATGTCAGTTCTTGAACGCGGGCAAGAAGAGGTCCCTGAGGATGGTATGTGATTTGTTCGTAACTAGTAATCTCTTCTTTTCAGCAATTCTGTTCTTGTGAACAGGAACAAATGACTACTTGCTACTTTATTGCTCTTTGTTGTCAACTTCTCTTCAATTTCTTGGAAAATCTTACTTGTATGTATGGGTTGCAGTGCTTGCAGAATAGAAAATAAGTAGTGCCACAGATAAAAAAACCAAATTTGTACTATGATAGTACCTTTCAATGCATGTTAATTAAAAAGTGTTACTCTTTCTATTTGGAGTCGGTTAGTCTTCAGAGCTTTTTCTGTGGGACATGTTGCAGAGTTGCCTGAAGTTGGTCCAGTAACTACAGAAGATATTGAACTTGCTTTGAGGAATACAAGACCGTCTGCTCATCTTCATGCACATAGATATGAAAAGTTCAACCAAGATTATGGCAGTCATGTCCATGTCTAAAGGTGAGCTGTATGACCAAGAGTATCCGTGTCTTTGATTTCTGAGGTGTTCTTTGAACTACTCCCTAAGCATCTGTAACATTCCTTTCAGGGCAGAAGCCTGTTGTAAGGTTTAATTTGTATGCTCATGCGTGGGCCAATAGATCAATACTGAATTCATCGACGTGCTGAGGTATCCTTGTAAACATTATGTTTATCCTTGTATGTTGTACATTATCATTCATTTGATGAGTAATAAGCTCTTTTGGTAGCTCAGTCTCACCTGGATAAGGAGAAACTAGTATTTTCCCTGCATTTGGCTCGATTTATCTATTCCTCTGGTGTCATCTTATGTTTTGTCAGACAGTTTTTGAGTTTCTTCCAGCGAGCAGCGTGAACCTCTGTGTACTTAGAAGAGTCAATCCAATTTGTTTTCGTGACACTGATGTATTTTTAGTAGCACTACCAGAAACCCAGAGTAGTGGGTCAGATTTGTAGTTCAGTTTACTTCCGTGCATACACTTTTCTGTTCAGTGCACCAGAAACCCAGTATGACTGTACCTAGTAGTATAGAAAAATGGGCTAATGCATGGTAAATTATGGTTTATTTGCTTTCTAGTCTGGATTGATCAGCATGTAGTGGCTCACAACCTTCTTCCCATGAAGGTCTGCGCTTCTTTTGCCATTCGTTCTCTTGGTGGGTTTGAGCTTTCAGCTGCACAACATAGACATCATACACAGTGGCGGACCACGCTCAAAGTTATTGGTGGGGCAGACACACAACATAAGGATATAATGGTATAAAAATAGACCACATATGCCATAACGTATTTGAGTATAAATCACAAGAATCAAAAGTACATGCACATTTTAAATGAACGACATATCTAAAAAGTACATACACATTTTACATGCAAAAAGCGTGGGTAACTTTTTTTTCATGGTAACATTTGGGTCTTTTAACTTGAAAATAACCTTCGCAATTTTTTTTTTCTATTCATTGACTGTAGTTGTCCTCTCCCCATGAGCTACATGATCAATCAATTTCTTAGTTCATTCAGAGATCCTGACGAGGCTAAATAAATGTTGCTTTCAATTTTCTCCGTATAAGCTCCATTCCTCGATAAAACCACTGTCCAAGTTTTTCAAATGTTCCATTCCTCGGCTATTTTGTAAATTTAAAAAAAAATTATGATCCTATACCTTCTCTTATGGATTCAGTTGGCTCTTTTTTGCCATCAAACATCACCAAATTCATCACGATGCCGCTCATGTGTTGTGAAGCCATTTCTGCCTTAAGTAGCTGCTAACTGGCCTGTGCCAAAAGAAATGTATGGAACATTCATTGACACCAGTGAGCTGTTGGTCTCATGCCTGCTACTCATGCCACTCTAACACACTGCTATTACCAGTTAGCTGTGGAACACGTTCGTTTTCGCTTGTGACCGCCTCGCATTCCCTCCACGTGAAGCTCCGTTATCCTTTCCTAAGAGCATCAGTGCTATCAAAATAGACCCTCTGTGTTGCCTAGGTAGCAACACATTCTAATAATATAATATTTATATTTTTTTATGTTTTCTCCAACAATGACATGTGAGACCCATATATCATCCTCTCTCTCCTGTGGCGCTCGCGCTGCCCCCACTCCCCGACTCATGGCGCGGCCATCGCTCGGCCAGACATGCTGGCGGGGCGGCGTCGGGAGCGCGCCACCACCCGCGCTATGCTGCCCAGTACCGCTGAGGTTGTGCTGGCCCTCCTCTCCATCAGGGTCGCGGGGCATCGTGCTGGCGGTGGGGTGCGGCTATGTGTCGGGCGAGATCGGGCATCGGGAGCCAGAGGGGTAAGAGGCAGCGCCGGGCGGAGAGTAGAGGGGAAGGAGGCGGCGGCGATCAGTTTGGTGCCGTCGGATCTGGGTCGGATAGGGAGGAGGTGGCGCCGACGCAGACAGGAGAGGGAGGAGGCGGCGCCGACACGGAGAGAGGCTAGGGGCGTCTGGATCCGACCTCGCAAGACCCGTGGACTGCGGAGGTGGCTGTGTAAGGGGGCACCTAGGTCTAGTCAGTCATCTAGATGATCTAACACGTCTAACACCCGGTTCCAGTTAGTCATCGACCACATTCCGCCTCAAGTGACACCCGCACATGAAACAAACATGCAAAACACGTCCGAGCACTGAGTCCATGACTTGGCCCAAGTCGATCCACACAACACCTCACAAGAGCGTTCCATGCAACAACATCAAAACAGATACACTGCCACGAGTGCGTCACCTTGCAGTGTCGATTTCATCTCAACCCAATTTTCATGACATGATCTCACACGTTGATGAAGACATTACTGATTTATGAGTAGAACAAAAGAGTACAATGAGTGGGTAGAACCGCAAACTGGCCACGCAATTATTGTGTGGGCACATAGCTAGCTGATGTGAGATCTCATCGTGATCTATCTAAAAGGAAAATTTGACATGACAACGAAAGCATACAGTTGCGGTGTACGTGCATGTACCACTAGCCATAAGTGAGAAGCCCTGAGTGGTCCTGTCCGTAACTCCCTGCCCTGGTTGGTCGTACCACGGAAGATCGCACTAACGCTGCTCAAAGCAGCTTGGTTACGAAGGTTCGTCGTGATCTAACAACCGTATCGGGCGTCATCGAGTCCCCACATCTACAAAATCCAACTTGGGAAGGCTTTACTCGAGTTCATTTGATCAGAGGACGAGCTTACTTTATTTGAAGCGAAGCGCAACATGAACTCCTACTCCATATGACCCATGTAGGCACACCGCATACGTTGCTCGCAATTTGATGCGGCGACCAATCTAGCATCGGGTCTGTGCGTCATACGCAGACTCGATCTTCTGGAGCACCCCTGAGACCGTGTGAGACGTCGACGATGACGCGGCGGCAACTTGAACTCGTGTTGATCGATCGCTTTTGGCCTTTTGCAACGGTTAACGACGGCCCGGCGGCCATGGCGCCTATATAATGCGGCTCAAGCTCTGTGTTGCTCCCACCACCATCACACACGCTCGTGCACAAGCACACGGTTTAATCAGTAGCTTCAGTTCCACGTAAACCCTGAGCAAGTTTTCTTGAACCTAGCTTGTCAGCTCCCAGCACCGATCGAATGGCGAGGTGCCTCACCTGCAGCGTTGTCCTCATGAGCGCATTGTTGCTGGTGGTCGTTGTGTCCATGTGTGCTCCTGGCGGCGCCGACGCGGCACGGCTGCTGGGAACCGAGGTAGATGCGGCCGTGGCCGTGGCTGTGCCGCCCTTGGCGATGGGCCGCCTGCAGGCTCATGAAGAAATGACGACGACGACGCTGCAGGTGCCGGTGCCAGGTGACGGCGAGGCTAGGGGAGCGTCCAAGAGGCTGAGCCCTGGAGGTCCGGACCCTCAGCATCACTGATCGAATCTCGTGGTCATGTTACCGTTTTGGGTGGCTTCTGCCGTTAGTTGGAAGCCGTAACGCCGTATAGGCGACGAGTGATACGTTTCTCGGCTCACGGGACAGTGTGGAATAAACCGAAGGTCGTCAAGTCGGCTTTCCGCGGTTTGTTGAGTGTGTTTTTGTGGGTGGCTGTAGCCAACATCACTCCTGATTCAACGAATGAAGATTTTGGTGTCTTTTGCATGTACTATGTACTTTGCTTCATCTAAAATATCCTTTTTTTTTCTATTTAGTTATTAGTTACATATTATCTATTGACCACTAAAACTTACATCTATTAGCTAGAATCCAGAATGCCGGTGCTAGGAGTTGTAGATGGATCATTTTCAATGTGTTTCCCATAAGAGTTGATAAATACAGATTCCCCGCTCTATCTATCTATCTATCTATCTATCTATCTATCTATCTATGCATAGCAAAATAGATAAACAAAAAAGTCAAAGCGACTTATAATTTAAAACAGAGGGTATAATATAAAAAGAAAAAAAAGATTCTTCGGTCCATCGTATTTTACTTCTCACAATTAATATCTCGCGTCTGTCTAGGACCAGGACTTTCTATTGTGCTGGAACTTGGGTGCGGAGTCCGATCCAATAAGAATTAGTAGATAAATTGCCAAGCCTCGTATGGATACTCGTACGAGTTAGGGCAATATGTGTTAAGACATGATGGTACATAGTTTGATTCCAAAATGATTTGGAACACATAGCATGGTTGTTGAATAAATCTCTACAAGTCATATATGTGACTACACAATTAGTTATCGGACTTGCTAGTGTCCGGACTCCGATCCGAGACGCTAGCATCGGACGGTACCCGTTTCGCGAGCGAGCAAGCACCCCAGTGCGTCGGGCTTGCGAGCGAGCGACGCAATAGCGGGTGCGCGCCGCCCCGGACGTCGCCCGTGCCGTCGTGGCCGCTTCCCAAAGCGCATCTCATGTGCACCCCTTATCTACTTTTGAAATATCCAGATACAACAGTTGCAACATGCAAAATAAGACAAATGAAACACTTAAAACAGGCGTCTGAAACACTTGCAAAAACATCTGCAAAACACTTGAAAACCATTGCAAACATATGCAATATCTAAATGAAACACTTGCAACAGACGTATGAAATACCTGAAATACTTGAAAAAAATACGCTTGCAAACATGCATGTATATGCAACATCCAGATGAAAATACTTGCAACATACGTCTGATACAGATGAAACATTTAGAACATACACTTGAAATATACTAGTATAGCTATTAATTGCAACATGTGCAACACCCCGATCTACTTTTGCGACACCAATACGAAACATTTGCAACATACCTCTAGAACTTCTAAAACATATGTTTGCAACATGCGCTTTTAGCGCAAGATCTCCTATGCTTGGAATGGAGGCTCGTCGGCGTGTGGAGTTCACCGGTGTAGAGCTTGCCGGTGACGCGGAGCTCGCCGCTCTGGTGGAGAAGGCCGCGACAGGTCCGAATATCCGACGGAGAAGGCCGTGGCGGGATAAGGCGGCCAGCGCGCTGGAGAAGGCCGCGGTGGGCGAGAGACGCGGTGGAGAGAGAAAGGCGGGTGGCCGTGGCAAGTAGGAGGCACCATGGAGAGGGAGGAAGACAGGCAGCCGCGCTGGGCGCGGTGGAGATGCCGGCCGTCGTGAAGAACGCCGAGGTGGCATGGTGGAGCACGGTCACGGCGCTGCGGTGGACAGTCTTCTTGAGACGACGAGTGGACGAGAGGCTTTTGGAGAAGACGAGTGGACAAGAGGATACGATGTTGGGCCATTGGTCTGGTATCAGCCCGCGAACGGCGGCGTCCGGACATCTGTACATCTTTCTAGGGCATCGATAGATCACTGAATTCATCGACGTGCTGGGTATCCTTGTAAACATTATGTTTATCCTTGTATGTTGTACATTATCATTCATTTGATGACGCCTTTGGCTCGATTTATCTAGTGTAAGTATTTATGATTTGTTATACATCAAGTTACAACGTATATGTATATTTGCTAGTAAGTATAAAGTACGATAGTAAATTGGAGGCAGTCTGATCAAACTAAATCAATCTATGACTACTTTATGTTGCTTTTATTTTATTTTATCTCTTTGTCATAAACTTTTGTGTTCATTTAGTTGTTGGATTGCATTACAAAGCGACTCCGGAGCCATCCGAACCTGCTAGCACATCCGGATTGAGGCGTGGAGCGGAATCGTCCGGCACCAAGCGGTTCTTTGTAGTTGCGGTTGACGTTTAATTTTGAGAATCAACTCGTCCGTCGAAAAAACAAAGGAACACCTCGTTCGAAGCCAACCTGACTCGGGCAACGTGATCCAGCAAACCAAACAACCTATTAGTGCGGAGGGCGGAAGTTATGCTTCTTTTTACCCGGAAATGCTCGGTTCCTTTCAGTTTTTAAATGAATTATTAAACGAGGCCCCCTTTCAGCTCAATAGCCGGCTCGTTAACCACCCTAGGAAGCTACCATTATTATCGCCTCTGATGCAACAGATCTGCAATCAGTTTAACTATCGAAAACGTCAAGTAGCCGGGGCCGAGGCACGAACTGGAGAGAGATAAAGAAATGGCGCAAGAATCTTTTGCTTTTGCTCTGCCGAGCTAGGGCGTACTGGATCGATCGATCGATGGAACAGTGGGTCGGCGCGCGCGTGGGGCGCCAAGTTGTGGCTGCCGAGAGGCTTTTAAGTATGGCCAAAGCAAGGAATTTGTCGGCCATTTGCTGCAGCCAACGCGCGGCGCAGCTAACCAACTGAAAACCGTTTGCCGCGCACTTCGCATCGGTCGGTCTGGTCTAAAAGGGGTCCGATCTGTATGTCATCTTACTCGCCTGCTGATGCGTGTAGACACCTAGGATCTCGCTGACTCCGTGGCCACTAGGCAACTAGCTAGTAGATCATATGCTGACTTTTCCCAACGTCCTCGACTGCCAAACTACGTACTTTATCTCTTGGTTTTTAATGTACTAGTGTCCCATTGTGAGCTCACCACTGTATGACGCCGACTTCGCATCCACTACGATTCTACGAAAAATGGCAGGTTGAGACGCACTGCTAGCAGCAATGCATCGTGGTGCCATCCCAAGTCAAGTTCATTTTCAGTCTGTGTTACAGGCACGTCATCAGCCACGGGACACCGACGTGACTTTCGGTAGAGTGAAATGACTGATAAACACACGAGCATTGCACCATCTATGACATTGCACCATCGCATGTCAAGTTCATTTTTCAGTCTGCTAGTAGTCAATGTTGTACCTTGGAGATCGTTTTGAAGGAGTGAACAGACGAGTAAGCTACTACTACCTTCATCCCTTAAAATTATGACATTTTAGCATTCAAATTTTGTAACAAAATTATCATTCTAGCCTATCATAAATCCAATAGGACATCAATATTTTATTTAAAGCATGCTAATGAGACCCAAGGAATACAAACTAATATGGTTGCTTGGGTACAGATCCTTAGAAGCAAGACTAACGATACAGTCCACTGCTAGCTGTATAAACATATAAGGCCTTGTTTAGATGCATGTGTATTCAATGTGGATTGAGATGAATACATGTGTATCCAAACAAGGCCTAATACTCTTTGTGTAATACATGGTCCAAGTGGAATTTTAAATAATAGGTTATTACACTACTAAAAAAAACATTTGTAGAGGTGGCTGGCGATGGTTTGTAGAGGCGGCTCACCACTAGCCATAAGTGAGAAGCCCTGCCTACTATACCGTATCTACAAATCATGCATTTGTAGGGCGGTTCTGACCACGCTGCTCAAAGCAAATCGATTTGTAGAGGCGTCGTGATCTAACAACCGTATCATCATCGAGTCCCCACATCTACAAAATCGATTTGTAGGTGGCTCGAGTTCATTTGATCAGAGGACGACACATCGATTTGTAGGCGCAACTCTGAACTCTGACCGTCCTATATAATCGATTTGATTGCTGCGCAATTTGATGCGGCGACCAATCTAGCATCGGGTCTGTGCGTCTACAAATCGATTTTCTGGAGCAAAAAATTCAAATTACCAACACATGCTCCCCCAAATCATCCTGTGACGAGTAAAATACATGATTATGTATCCTGGCAAACTTGACTGTAATATTGTGACCCAAACAAGATTGTTTAGCCAAAAGTTTCTAAACATCTTCTATAGTACAAGAATCACAATAATAACAAACAGACTCATGTTATGACAACAAAACATATATCTATATCACAAAAAAGCCAAGCAAGCACTCAAGTGCTAACAAAACAAAAAGGCCAAGCAAGCACTCAAGAGCAAGCACTGACGTGGATCTTTCTGAAGGCCTTGCGTAGGTGTTACGGGACGTGGATCACAACAGCCTTCCTGCTCCCGGCTGTCGTGAAGAACGCCGAGGTGGCGTGGTGGAGCACGGTCAGCGCTGCGGTGGACAGTCTTCTGGAGAGGACGAGTGGACAAGAGGCTTTTGGAGAGGACGAGTGGACAAGAGGCTTTTGGAGAGGACGAGTGGATAAAAGGATACGATGTTAGGCCGTTGGACTGGTATCAGCCCCCGAACGGCGGCGGCCGGACGATCGAACGACCGGGTGTAAGTATTTATGATTTATTATACATCTAGTTACAACATATATGCATAAAGTTACAACATATATGATGCGTGTAGACGCCTAGGATCTCGCTGACTCCGTGGCCACTAGGCAACTAGCTAGTAGATCATATGCTGACTTTTCCCAACGTCCTCGACTAACAAACTACGTACTTTATCTCTTGGTTTTTAATGTACTAGTGTCCCATTGTGAGCTCACCACTGTATGACGCCGACTTCGCATCCACTACGATTCTACGAAAAATGGCAGGTTGAGACGCACTGCTAGCAGCAATGCATCGTGGTGCCATCCCAAGTCAAGTTCATTTTCAGTCTGTGTTACAGGCACGTCATCAGCCACGGGACACCGACGTGACTTCCGGTAGAGTGAAATAACTGATAAACACACGAGCATTGCACCATCTATGACATTGCACCATCGCATGTCAAGTTCATTTTCAGTCTGCTAGTAGTCAACGTTGTACCTTGGAGATCGTTTTGAAGGAGTGAACAGACGAGTAAGCTACTACTACCTTCATCCCTTAAAAATATGACATTTTAGCATTCAAATTTTGTAACAAAATTATCATTCTAGCCTATCATAAATCCAATAGGACATCAATATTTTATTTAAAGCATGCTAATGAGACCAAGGAATACAAACTAATATGGTTGCTTGCGTACGGATCCTTAGGAGAAAGACTAAGAATACAGTCCACTGCTAGCTGTATAAACATTTACAACTCATTATCAGCCCATCCATATAAGGCCTTGTTTGGATGCATGTATATTCACTTCAATCAACACATGTGGATTGAGATGAATACATGCGCATCCAAACAAGGTCTAATACTCTTTGTGTAATACATGGTCCAAGTGGAATTTCAAATAATAGGTCATTAGGAGATACTTCGTCTTTAATACGTGGTCCATTTTTTTCTCTCAATGAGTTTCTTGAAGAACTCGTGCATCATTCGGCTATAAGTTTACGGCCAGTTCTTTTCTCTTTCATCTACTTCAGTATAAAGTCCACTCTCAGCCCTTTATTATAATTGCTCTAATATAGTAACTCTTATTGCTCCTAGTTATGTGTGGTTCTTGATGGTGGTTACCAAATCATCATCCCCATTTTGAAGGAAACGCCTATAATAAATAGGGGTATTAAGATCATTTTCTTTATATTTATCTGTATAAAAGATTCTAAAATGTTTTTTTTGTTGGACGGAGAGAGTACCTCTGTATAAATGTATGACGTCCAGGAGTATCTCTTTGTGTAAATGTATTCATACCGATATAACTCCATTGGATTTGTTTACTATCGTAATTTTTATAATCATTTTCACACAAAAACTAGCGATCAATGTTGCATCTTGGAGATGGTTTCGGTGTCCAAAAGTTAAAAGATCATACATTTATGTATAGGAGGGAGGGCAAATTTTTTACAAAACTATGCTCTTTGTTATAGCTTGGACTTACTGAATTTTGCGGTTCTGCCGAGTACAAAAAATGTTTCCAGGCACGTCCAAGTGGAATTTGAAGTTCTAGTTCTAGATTTAGTAAAACTACAAAAGGCAACTCAACCGTGGTACTCACTCCTTTGTACTCATAGTTCAGCAAATGCATGTCTGTGTCATGACTCGTGATATTGACACACCGTTTTTTTTTAAACGGACTGCAAAAGCTTTATTGACACACCGAATTGACATTCAGAACTTACAGATGCTTTTTGAACAGCAAAAGAATGCAGCCTTTTCACTTTACGTCCAAAGCGGAACAGGGGAGATGCATCATGGCAAGATTCACAGCTTGCAGTCCCGGGCAACTTTTGGCCTCTTACGTTACTCGTGAACTCAAACATGCATCGCCAACGGATTTTTGATGGCATCATTGCCCACTACAACCTCCTACTCTCTCCTAGGTTGGGTTTAATCTGGTCTAAACGTGGCTGCTGCTATTATGCCCATGCGCTTAATGCTTTTATCTGTCAAAAGCTAAATTTCATTCAAAGATTAAATACAGAGTACAGAGATGGGGAAAAATGCTTTATTATTAAAAGTTTTCCGGGGAATACGTCCAAGACTCACAAGAGAACAGACTCACAAGAGAGCAAGCAAGAGCCAGGAATCGAAGCTTGTCTTGCTTTCTTTATAAAATTATCACCTACTCTATTTGTGTCTCTGCCAATTTTAATAATAGAGTGCATCATGTTTGTTGTGGTAGCTAAAAAGTCCACTAGGATTGGCCACAAAGATCAATGACCAGGATTGTGAAGGAGGCCCCTCCTCTTGGCCGCAGTCGACAGTACTTCATTATGATAAAGATTAGCCTTTGAAGATTTATAGTGCGGTAGCAAGCTTATTAGCTGCCAGCTACATTGCTGATGCTTTGGCCTCTATGGGTTGCAAATACGTTGAATGGCCACCAGAAAAAATATATATATTCCACTGCAAAGATTATGTGATGGAGAAGTGAGGATGAAGAACAAGTGAGCACTTGAAAAAACAAATAGCCCCTGCAAAGCTGCACTTGAAAAACAAGTGAGCATCATTTTCAATTAACCTGTACTGTGAACAAGTTCCTGCTATGCTTGGAATTATCCTGTGAATTCGACTAACGGTGTCTAAATCAAGCCTCGACAACCACCAAGCGAAAGTCTTAACTCTAGGTTGCATAGTTTTATTAGCCTAAACTGCCGAAGAATATGAATAACCTAAGACGAAATTGTACTTAATGCTTTGTTTTTCGTCAGAGGGAAATGTTGTGGATGGATAGAGATGGTTGTTCAAAAGAATGGGTGCATGCATGCACGTGTCCTGGCGAAGCTCACCCTTAGAAGTTAGAACGGAGTGCTACTTTATTTTTTCCAAATTCTGTTTGGATTGAGATTACTAGTGTGAAAAAAAAATCCTACGTTCGAACGGTGGATTGAAATTGTTAGTTTCTTTCTAAGTTTTGCATTAGAGCTGTGCGAAGGTTTATTTATATCTAGCGGCCGAAAGCCAAAGGTGAAGAATGGGTACAAAAAAAAAGTGTGCGATATTCTACTGCTAAAACAGCTACGATGGATCATTGACCAATGAGATCTCGACACCAGCTTGCCACCAACTTACCAACCAATCCTGGGAAAGGAAACTTGAAACCAGTGAGTAGAGTAACAACCTTCTTATAAGGGCGTCCCCAACGGACCCCTTCAAATCGAAACTTAAAAAAAAATACAAGGAATCGCTACCCATGCATGATGGACGAAAAGAGAGCAGGCGTCAGTGACTGAGCTTTTCGGTTTCCGTGCGAGCCTACTGCTTACCGACCGCCTGTTCGGGAGGCCGTAAACGATCGTGGATTATTTACTACAGGTTGGTTTGGTGTGAGAGAAAAACACAGTTCCGACCAAAATTTTATGATCGTTTACGACCCAGTGAACAAACTGTGAGCTTTTCGATTTCCGTGCGAGCCTACTGCTTACCGAGTCGCTAGCGAGTCCACTTTGTGCATTCTCTCTCGTCCACGTGGAATAGAAAATACTACGTGCTAGCGATTTGATCTTCTGTTGGGGACGCCCTAAATCGCGCACATGGCACACGAGGCGGACAGCGATGGAGCACCCCAACATAACGTCATCGGAAACCGATCACATCTCGCCCAGGCATCCCCAGTCCACGTCACAGCAGCAGGGGCGGGCAGAGCACGGGCACGGCCGCCCCGCACGGTATCCTTCGGTCGGTTCACCCCCATCCCCATACCACCGCCACCACCCACCAGATTTCGCCGGATCTCCAGCCCACATGTGGACGGACTCCGCCGAGAGCTGAAGCAAAGAGCTTGGCAGCGAGCATTTCCGTCTCGCTCTCCGAGGTCCACCACGCTTGTTCTCCGCTTCCCCAGCCATTTTTATTCCCTCCCCGCGCCTCGAACTCCACTGGGCGCAGCCCCACCACCCGATCTCGGCGAGCTCCGCTTTGCTTGCCTTCTCAGTTTTCACCCTTTTTTTTCTCACCCTCTCTCAGGTCTCAGCGTCTCCTAGACGGACTTATTAAAGTGTGTCACGGATTCACGTTCCTTTTTTGTCATACTTTTTCAGCCAACAATATACTTATACTTTTTCAGCCAACAATATTTTTCTCTTACAATAAATTATCCAACGCTGCTTTCAGCGGCAATTAGCGTCTTCGTTGGACGAGGCAGAATGGCCTGGAGACGGACCTCTTCACTCCATGAGGCAATCCAAACACTGCGGCTAGGTTCGGACTTTGGATCAGATCATTCCAAGTCGACTCGTTCGCCAAACCAAATACGCCGAATGTATTGGTTGTTTCAACATAAAAACACAACCCACGAAGCCACAATACTCTAGATCATTTGTTCTAAAAAAATACTCTAGATTATTATCCAGTGTATAACTGGAGGATAATATTTATGGATTTTCGTATTCCACCTGATTATGACTAAAAAATGTATTATAAAAAAAATCCAAGTAAAGCAGACGAAGTACTGTGATAAAACAAACCACTTATAGGAAAGCAGCTCGCAGCAAAGGTGACCAGGTGCGACTATATAGCTTCGGCAATTCGCATTCTCAGACGACAATCGACAGGCAAAGAACAAGGTACAGCAAAAGTGCAACCAAGCTAACCAGCCTCAGTTTCAACACTATGGACAGTTGAGAAACTCTTCTACATGAAGTAACAAATATATTAGAGTAACAGCAAGTTCTACCACAGATACTGATTAGTCAAAGGTGCCCAAAGGTAAAGGGAACCGACCACAGGTGTACAACCAAACAATTCAGAGTGGTAGTCATTTAGAGACTTCCTTCCATGGCAAATATCTCCAGTCTGTTTTTATCAAGCAAATGGCAATAGATTAGGACTGAAGTATGACGGGTTATTACATCAAGAACAGAACCAGGTTCTCATGCACCGCTCGCATACAGGCGAGTCCACTCCTTGGCTGCAAATGACATGAAATCTCTCATTGTAAGCTATAGGAAAATCGGAGGCCAGAAGTGACAACATTGACTGATTTGTCAACTTCAATTTACCTGTTTCAACAGCTTCTACCTCATTGGCTTTCCAGTGCTTTGCAATGTTATCGGAAAGAGGGTCATCTGGATTTGGCGCACTCAGGAGAGCCTGTATACTGAAAGCCAGAACAATGTCAAGGAATAGCTAGCATGTCCGTGGATACAAAAGGCATAGAAACTGAACATCGTTCATAAAGTCATATTTTGGTGCTGCACAAGAACAAAAGAGAAACAACTCCCCTTGGCACATTTGGTTCATTAGGTTAAAAAAGAAGAAACAATGTTTTTGTAGGTAAAAACATAAAGTACGGTACACTGACACTCAGACAGATATAGAGACCTCAAAAGAACCGTTCGAATCTGAAGTGCTGGGCTCCATTTGTCCTTGAGAATGTCGAGGCATATCCTACCAAGCTGCAACAGTAAAGTCCTCTGCTGAATAACAATTCATAGGAAGGAAACTGGGCACTACAAAGGAATATGCTATATGCATGGTACCTTGTCAATGTTGGGATGATAAATCTTGGTCAGAAACCTAACCTGCAACAGCACAAGCTAAATAAGTGTCCACTGAGATTATACACAATAGAACAGTGTATTTGACTAGGTCTTAACACTTCAATGGACACCAAAGAGAAGGGGCAGAAAATAGTTAGCCCTTCTAACAGATGACATTCTTAATCCAAATACATACTACAAATCTGAGTCAGCCAAAATATGTTTGTATTGTTCAAACAGAAGAAAATCAGGTAAACAAGTAGTTAAACTAATACCACACATCATACAAAGCTGTTTGGCGATTCAAATAACTATGCAAAAGAAAGCACAAGTCAACTTGGAAAAGAGAAGTTTTACTCAAAGTTAAAATACAAACAAGATTAGCTTACAAAGTATAGAGCACAATAATGTTATAGACAATAAGCAAATTTTATAGTTACCTTTGGGGCAGCCATTGGATATTCCTCAGGTAAAAAGAGTTCAAGCTTAAAAACTCCACCTGACCAATCAGTAAGCGAAAGTAACACTATCAGGAACTAAGTATGATTACAAGGAAACCAATAAATGCTCTAAAAATAATTTTCCAGTTACAAATATCACCAGTACAAGCAAAGAATTATGGTGATTGCTATAATGCACATAATGAGATAAACACAATAATCCACTAAGCCAGATAAAAGTGAGTTCCACCATGGTTTTCAAGGCATCGCCTAGGCAATGAGACACGCTGCGTTTCTGGGTATCCAGGTCTCCACGACAAAAAAAATCAGCAAAAGAGATGGATGGAGGGACGGAGAAGATAGGAAGAACGGGAGGTGAGCTGGCCAACAAGACAAAGAACCTGCAGCCGCTGCCATCCCTGCTGGCTACAGTGCACATGGCCAGCGCATAACTTGCTCCGGTCCGCTGCGACGCAATCAATCTGAAAGGGGGCAGCCGCAGCAGTCGATCTGAGGGCATAGAGCAGGGAGGAAAGGGAAGGGAAGAGGCAGGGAGAAGTTGCGGGCAGCACCGCAGCAGCAGCAGCAGCAGCAGCGCATCTGAAGCGAGAGGCGCAGAGAGAGGAGCCCCCTTGTTATCCTCTGGCATATGGCATCACCTTGCCTCGCCTTACACATGCCTAGGCCTAGGCGACTGGAAGGGGTGGCTCGTCATGTCTCCCCTTGCCATCTTATGAACTGGTTTCCACTAGTACGTTACAGTCATTCCCTACCATTTTAGAATGGAAATCAACTAACCCGTTGTCCTAGGTGCATACTAGTAACTTCCATAGTCCTTACCTCCGAGAAAGAGATAAGCAGTGAATCTGTTACATTACAATTACAACTTACACAAATCAGATCATCACAGCATACATGGATAAGAACTGTGGGATCATGAGAGGAACAAAATATATTATTGCCTATTCATCAAAAATAGCTACAGCCTACAGACAACTATAATCTATAGTAGGAAATAAAATATGTCTTTTGTTTCCCACACAAATATGTAGAAACAGCACACATAAAACAAAGCTAGTAATGACCACCACATACTATATTAGTGCAAAACATTACTAAAATTACCTGCAGCTAATAGAATGCTGCAAATAGAAGCTGAGACTCATCAGCCACAGTATCGCCCAAAAACTAAAACTGACAAGCCAAAAGTCACCAGCCAACCAAACAATACAAGCTTACCTATGTGCACATAAACTAAAGCAAACATTTCAGCATTTCTCCCATTTCCAGAGGCATCTTTTGAAAAGAATTGTCTCGACTCGACTATCGATATCTAGAAGCACTCCAATATTACCACTCTAGTCTCTACACCACGCAGCAGGAACAGCGCATAAAAAAAATCCGAATCAGAAGCCCGCACCTTCATAGGGCGACTGCGCCGGCCCAAGGATCATAACGTTGAAGTAGCGCATGTTCTCCTCCGAGGGCGACGCGCTGATCCCCGGTGCTGCACGGACGAACGAACCAAACCAAACCATTTGACTAACAGAATCAAAACTCGGCCCTCAGAAAAAACGAAAAACTTGACGAAATCCACTGAAACAGCGAGACAGAGAGCACGCCAACCTGGCTCGCTGAGCAGCCGCTGCGTCTCCTGCACAGATCCAACCACATGGCAACCAAAAAGAGGTCAGACAAAACAAGCGAGGACACAACGAATCGGATCGGCGGCGGGCGAGAGATCTGCTCAGAGGTGATCAGATCGGGCGCGCACCTTGATGATCCGCCGCGGGAGGTTGCTGTTGGCCATCGGATCGGGGCCGGGGTGCGGGGGCTTCCTCCTCAACGAAGTTGCGGCGCCGGCGATGCCTTGAGGATGGCGCGGGGGAGGAGGAGCAGTCGGTCGGGGTGGGGAACGGGGGAAGCGGTGGTGGGTTGGACGCTCGCTATTGTACGCGGACGCGGTTTTTGCTGCAGTGGTCTTCCTGTGTTCTCTGCTTGGGTTTTATCTCAGCCCTGTCACGTTACCTCAACGATTGTGATTAATCGCAGTGCCTTTTTCAGGGTAGTGTTGTTACTTTTTTTTATAAAAAGAAAGGCATAAAGTGATGGCATGCATTATGCTGCGTTAAAGTAATATATGATTGATTGAGTCGAAAATCGCATCATGTCCATCTTGGGTTCTAACCAAATTTTTCTAAAGAAGAATTTTGACTAGCACTATTTGTAAAAAATGTATTTTCTTAAATCAAAATAACTGCACATTATGAAAGTGTTTTTACATAATCTAGAAATGTCCGTCTTGATCGGTAGTGTATATTTTTTTCTTTCAGATATTGACATTAAAAAGTTTATCATGGAACAAATCTTAGGCCCTATTTGTTTGAACTCTTGGTCACTTTTAGACTACTAACTTTTAAACTTCACCGAAGACAAACAGCTCCAAAAGCCCAAAAGCTCGCTATAATGAGCTTCTGAATTTTGGTTTTCATGAGCTTTTGGCTTTTGAAAGGTCTAAAAGCTGAGGTAAAAAAACTCTCGAAGCCCAAACAAACAGGCCTTTATATGACTTGTATTTACGACAAAACCTTGAATACTCTGAAAACAAGTGCTATTTGTTGTTGTTTGAGTAAGTTGTCAATGTTATTTTTGTAATGTCCGAACGATAAATGGTTAGAACTTGGACTTGATTTAAATCCATAATATCATAATTTCTAGTGCAATCGATACTTGTCTAACCGAATTAGAATAAGGGCTAGTTTGGCAAAGCTCCGCTCGCACCTTCTTTGGAGTTGATTCTGTGGATCCCTATGAAACAGTTAAAATGCAACTAGACTCTCATGGGGAGTCGACGAGAATCACTTCTCTATTTACACTAAAGGCTAGGAGCTAAAAAACTCACTACCCACCCCACTCCCATTTAATTGTCACTAGAATCTTCTAATATAAACTCACTTAGCTCTATATAAGTTTCTCACTTGAAGTGGAATCCTTCTTGGCATGATGTTATTTTACTACTTGTCTAATCGCTAGCTTTGGTTTTGTTTCGAGTTCTTTTAATAAGTTCTTATGATTTTTACAGCAACAATGAGGTTTTATATAACTTAATTTGCGCGATGGGCATCAATGTTCGAGCAACACCAACATCTATGTGTCGATCGACGCCTAGACTTGGGCGATGACTACACACATGCAGAAACTGTGGAGCAAATCATAGAGCGACAACAGAGCACATGATGAGAATGATGAGGAACGATGTGGGGGAGATAAGAGGATGATGAACCAAAGGAAAAGGAAGGCGATGGTAGAAGACTAGAAAAGGGGACAGCGGAGCCACGTGGGCCCTACTTCTGATGTTGATGGCACGTCAGGAGCATCCATAGGGAAACGCGAATTGGATGAGGGGGAAGATAATTTGAGACGCGTTGAAGAACTTACGATGACAATCAATTATATCAACACAAAATAAAAATCACGTGTAATTATTGTAAACCATTCTATAGATCATGGTAATTTCGCATGTAGGGTCTACTTGGTTGGCTACCAAAAACTGCCATACCAAAGATTTGGTAAGAAAAAATTGCCAAAACTAAGGCAAGAATATTTGCCATAAATTTGGCAAGCTAATGTGAGATGTTGGTAAATTTTGGTAGCCAACGAAATATCAGCCAAAATCTTGGCTTACCCAAGTTTTGATAATCAAATTTTGGTAGTCAACTAATTAGGCCTGTAACTATAAGACAACGGGGACACCCTTATCTGGGGCCTTGGCTTTAGCTTATAAGAGGATGAAGTACCAAATTAGCCCCTTGATGAGCACTGATAAAACATATACATAATAATAAGTTCTGTGAAAAAGATGTATATGATGTTCTGAACTTCTTATTGAAGCTTACAATTACAAACGTGCATTTGGAACTTTCATTTTTTACAAGCTTTGTCACTAAAACCAAGAATTGGGCCAACAAAATGGAGCGTGGGAAGGAGGAGCAATGAGAAGGAAGACGGTCCAACGGAAAAGCAAGTTATGGTCTTTTGGGGTCTGTTTGGTTACCTAGCTAGGAAATAAGCCAGGCTAGCCTTAGACTGCCTCCAGCAAGTCAAGATGGACTTGTTTGGTTGTCTATACTATCTAAGTCTGGCTAGCAACTAGTTTGTTTGGTTGGCTGGTTTAGCTTGGATAGAGTTACCTCTTCTATGGGTAGGTAACTTCACCACCTTTGAAGCAATTCGTCGAACACCTTTGAGATGAGTAGAGAGAGAGATAGAGCGGAGGAGTCTTTCACCGCTGCTCATCTGATGCGGTAGCTCCACTAACCTCGCGTAGCTTTACACAAGCTACAGTCCGTCTAGGATCCACCGCTGCTCAACATGATTTATTTGTTGGAGAATAGATAAATCAAGGGAGCAGTGAGCTTTGTTTAGTCAAGCTCAATGAAGAATAGTTTAATCCCAAAATCAAACATTTGAACATCAACAGAACAAACATCCTAGATCCATTGCTCGTGCTTGCCGCTGTCATGCGAGACCGCCGCTCAGGCCTGCCACAGTGTGTGAGCCTGGCGCTCGTGCCTCCGGCTCTGAGGGAGCTGGGGCATGTGCGAATCCGAGGATACGGGCTCTCATAGGGAGCTAGGGAGCGGACGGGGATGAGCTCCCCTGCCCTAGCTCCGGTCACCCCTATGAAAGTCCTAGTTTGGTTTTGGATAATTGATGAAACCTAGCGCTAACCTTTGTCATGAGTTGTGAGATGAGCTAGGTTGGTGCAATCTAAGTATGGAGCATGGTGGCTCTCAAGAGAAGGTGACAATCACATGAAATGTTGAGATGGCCACATGTGATGATGATCAAGTGCTCAACTTGGAAAAGAAGAAAGAGAAAAACAAAACCCTATGGAGCTCAAGGCAAAGGTATAAATAGGGACTTTGTTTCGGTGATCAAGACACTATAGAGAGTGTGATCAAATTTAGGATAGATGGCCTGTAACACCCCGGTGTTATGCCAGCATGTAGGCACTACAAATCATGCATATTGTGCATCATCAAGCATCCTAAGTATCCATGCCTAATCATGTAAATAATAACTGAAACCATGCTTCGAAACGTATGAAATATGCTCATGAAACATGAATGTTGCATACACTTGTTTAGAGTTGTTTTTGGCCTAATTATGCTTGCTAGGTTAGTAAAACATGTTTGGCTATAATTGTAAATCATCTAGAATTATTTAGCACAGTTTTTGGAGCAAATTTTGTATTCAAACTTTTGACAAAATATGCATTTGAAATCTTTATTGAAAATGGTCAAAAATCCTCCCTATTTAGCTTTTACTTTCCAATTCAAAATCTATGCAAAATTTTTAGTTGGTCCCTAAAGCAAAGTTGTATAGGATTAAATTCTAAGCAACTTTTATTTTTGGGCCATTATCAAAAGAAGTCATTTTCTTGCTCAAAGGGGTATTGAAAACTGATATTTGAAAATTCCTTGAAAATAGAAATTGAAAAATGGTTTCTCTCCTTTCTTGGGCACGCCACTTCACTTCAGCCCGCCACCAAGCCGCCCCAACGTCCACCTTCTGCTGCAGCCTTCGCCTCCTCACCCCTAACTCACGCTTTGGCTCGCTTCACACACACCCACACACATGCCGCATGCCTCTTCATTCCATGTGGCGCTGACAAGGCTGGGCAAGCGCTCATCAGCGTCATGCCATGCATGCGGCCATGACGCCGCGCCGCTTGGCAGCCCCGGCCTGCCTCACCCTCCACATGCTCGCCTTCATCTGCTGACCCCGCTGTGCTCCCCACTTACTCTCCTGCCTGCCTCTTGCCATTCATTTTGAAGCTCTGCTCTCGCTACCGCCATCGCCACCGGCTAGCTCACTTGCGGCAAATTGGCCGCCGGTGGTCCACCACGCCATGTTCAAGCACGTGTCGCTCCGCCTCGCTCCCGGCACCGGTGCTCGCTGCAGTGACACCTTTTGAGCAAGGTATAGCGGGCTTGCGCGTGTTCGCCATCACGGTCATGGCGCTGGCCGCCGATTGGCCTCGCCGCGTGAAACGCTTTCCTCCTTCCCTTCTCCATCCCATTGTGCTTGCATGTTCGGTTCGTCACCTCCTTGCGAACCTCACAAGCGCTCGCTTCGCTGTTCGGACATGGCCGGCAACGGTTGGCGTTGTTTATTATTGGCGGCGCCGGACCGTCAGAATCGCGTCGGCGTGGCGTGGCGTCTCGCCGCGGCTGAGCTGGGCCAGGATGGCCGTGGGCCGAAGCCCCGAGCCAGGCCGCCGCCCTTCCCCTTCGCTCGGTCTATACAGGCCGAAAGTGGTCGTGGGCCAGTTGTTCCCACGGGCCGGCCCAGTAGTAATAAGAAAAATACGTTTTCGGTTTTTCTTTTATTATTTGGGAAGAGAAATACTTTAGAAAATGTTTGTGTACTCATTTTGGCTCCAAATTTGTTGAAACAAATTTTGTTGGGTTCCTTGTCACCAGATCTACGTGATAAAAATATTGCATGTCATTTTTGAGATACTTTTCTGTAGAGCTTTATTTAATCCTTGATATTGCTGATATCTTGTAAAATGTGTAGTAAAACCTATATGTTTCAGAAAAATATGCTTCTAAGTGTGTTATTCTTCTTGTGTAATGTACTTCCTAGGAAAAATATATGCCATGCATGTCCTATAGAAAAAATGTGAGATGTAGTTCAAGTGCCTTTAATGGCTAATTTTTGTTATTTTTGCTAGAGAGAAAAATTTGTATAAAACATGCATGTGATAATTTTTGTACAGTGATTATTTACTGTTTAGAATCTTGGAAAAATACTAAATCTATTGTTTGACACTTTTCATAATACAAAGTATTTTCATGCTCATAATTAGGTCCAAGCTTGTCATTTTTGTGTAGGTTACTCCACTTATCCAAATGCCATAAAAATCTGGTGGTAGACTACTTAGGGTAGTACTGTGCTATGGTAATTTTCTAATATTTTTATAAACTATAAAAATAGATGTTGCTATTCAAACCTATTATTAATTAGGGTTTAATCAAGTGTTGCTTTATGCATGATTAAGAAATTAGTGAAGCTTTGGTGTATCTTTGAAGCATTTAATGAGATGTGTTGACTTAGCATATTAGTAGTATAAGAGAATGCAGTAGATGACATGTGCTTGTAGTACATGTTCTTGGATGATGTTGACTACTTTGCATTCAAGCATACCCATTGTGTTCACCTCATCCGATGCACCTTTTTCATAAGCACTTACGCACATGCATCATACAGGCTCGCAAACCAAGAGCCCAGTCGTCATACTTGAGGAGCCCGAGGAGCAGCTCGAGGTGCAGCCGCAGGAAGTGACCGAAGCCGACGAGGAGGACGTTGAGGAACTTCCGGAGTTCCCCGATCACCGCTCGAGCTCCTTCGAGAGAGGCAAGCTCCGGAGCATTTTCTCTCCGGTTTGCAATTATTAATTAAATGCTTTACTTTAATTGATGCATTACGTTCAGGAGTTGTTTGCAACCGTTGCTGCATTATACCTTATCTACCTTTGTTATACTATATCCTTATTACCCTGGTATCCGCAGTTGAGTCAATGCTTAGCTGGCTTAGACCGGTAGAAGTCGGGTGATTTCCTGTTACCTGCGAGCTATAGGTGGTTACCTGGATCTGCTTGGATAACTATGTAGTCATGGTATAACTAAGTGTTAATTTGAAGTTGAGACCGGACAGAGACTTACAGAGTTTAGGACTATAGTGCTTTCCATCTGTGTCGATTAAGGACCGATCGTTGTTGGGCCTCAGGTCATGTTGAACGCATGCCTTACATTTAGCTGGCCAAATAAAGTACCTTTCGACCGTGAAGCTGGGAGATTATTCGGGCCGAGTAGATTGCCCGCAGCGTACTGTGCCGGAGCAGGTGTGGTAGGACACGGGGGCGAGATGATAAGACCAAAGTGCAGTCGGTCGGCCCCCGGGTACATGTGGTTCCTGGCAAACTCGAGATTCCTGGATAGTTGACTTGGTGACCGATACCTCACTTTAGCGGGTGAGTGAGGTTTGTGTAAGGAATAAATCACCAGCTGGTTAGGAATCGATTCGAATCGCCATCGCTCCTGGATAGTGAGCACTTGACTTGAGTTACTTCATCGTAGTAATATTGATGGAACACTTGGACAGTTATAATGAATATGACATTATGGAAGTTGTTGATGATCATGGGTTATCATTATTTGCTTAATCACATGTTTGCTCTAGTATAGGTGCAAATCTAGTCGACAGGTTAATAATAATTAACTTGACAATAATACTTTTGTAAATGTTCTTGAAATGCTAAAATGCCCCTTTTTGTAAATGAGTCAGCTACCCTACTATAAAGCCCTTCATAATCCTTGGTGTCACTTATTTTCGGTTATGTCGGGTAAGTCTAGCTGAGTACCTTCTCGTACTCATGGTTTTATTCCCACTTGTTGCAGATGTATTACGGCTACTGTATCAACTGCCTTTATCCTGCGATGGGTGATGCTTAGGACCATGGGCATGGTCATTCCTTACGTCTCGTCTGATGCTTTTGTTGGAGATGATCATTAGCTGGCACTGTATTTGAACTCCGTGTGAGTGTGTGTGGTTTTGAACAAATGGCTTCCGCTACTTCTATTTGAACTCATTTTGTAATAACTATGTTTAAACTCTGATGTATCTGTGATGCGAACTTTTATGTAATATGTGACTATGACCGCTAAACTTATTACGATCTTGGCTGGTATGTGAGTTGGTTTGAAATCCTTCGTGATTTCACGGACTACCAGATTATACGGGCTTAAGTTTGCTAAATCGTCTGCTCTGGCGGATGATTTTCTTACTTAATTTCGTATAATTGGTCGGTTCTATTACATGGCCGTACTATTAAGAGAGGTTCTTAATTAGACAATTTGGTCATCTAGTGCCACTAGGTGTTAGACTTCATGCATTGTATTTAGGCCTAGTGCATTTCGGAGAACAAGCGAAAATATTTATGGAAAATGATTTGAGAAATGCTAACTTGACTCTAATATGTTTTGAGAAAACACTTTAAGAGTTAGCATCGCTTGAGGGGAGTAGCTCGAGTTGAGTTTGCAACTCGGAGAGCTAGTGGTGGTGCCTAGGTGGCACCGCCACCCATAGGGCAGTGCCCACCTGGGCACGGCAGAGAATGGTCGAGAGTGGCTAGTTTGGGTGGTCACCGGACATGCCGGTGTACACCGCCATGAGCGAGGCGGTGCACCGCCCGGTCACCGCCATGGGCTGTCCGGTGCCACCACCGTGTTTCACCCGAGAGCACCGAATGCGAGGGGGGCACCGCCATGGTCACTGCCATGGGTGCGGCAATGCACCGCCCCTTTTATCCAGAGAGCAGGGAAAACAGGGGGGCTCGGTAGGGTGGTCACTGCCACCCCTAGGGCGGTGCCACCGCCACCCTGTCCGGTGCCCCAATGGCTAGTTTATGACCGTTAAAATTCAACCGTTAGGCATGTCACCGCCATGTCCGGTGACCTCACAGAAACAGCTCCAAGGGGTATAACGACTCTATTTGCTTGTGTGTTTGTAAATAGAGGGTGTGGCCGGCCTTAGCCACTCTCTTCTTGACACTTCATACACTTGTGCACACTCTTTGAAAGCGAGCAACACACTCCACTCACTTGTTCACTTGATTTCATCATTTTGAGTGAGTTTGGAGAGCCTCTAGTGCATTGCATTGAGTTGCATCATCTTGTGGCACTAGTTGGGTGATTTGGGCTGGTTGTGAGCTTGTTACTCTTAGTGTTTGCCGACACCTAGATGGCCCGATGATAGGAAGATTGTTGAACGGAGTTGGTGATTGTCTCCGGCCTCGATCGGTTGCTTGTGGTGTCTTCCCCGGTGGAGCATCAAAGGCAACTCTAGTAAATTGCTCGTGTCATTGAGCTACCTCACTTATATGTAGGTTCATGCGGCGCCCCTTATGGTGGGCTAGGCGTGTGATACCTATTAGCCTGCCGAACCACCAAGTGTTGGTCGACACATGGGGACTAGCATGTCGACAAGCACGTGAATCTCAAGAGAAAAATCTTGTATTTTTTGTGTGATTGGATTTCTCCCGGTGAATGGTCATCTTCATATTGTGATTGATTCATTCCCCGACACAGCGGTATAATCACCCTACTCACTCCATTTACTTTCTCCCAAACTAGTTGTAGCAAGCTCTTTAGTGTAGCTAGAATTGTGTAACACCCCTAGTGTTATGAACTTGTTTAGCACCGAGATTTAGGTCCGAGAGAATTAGCCAAATAAGTTTTTGGGTTTTAAAATTTTAAAACACACATGAAATGAGAAACAAACCCTGTGCGACTCTCTTTTATGGTTGAGAGAAATCAAATAAATATCTAACTTAATTTACTTAGTGCGTAAAAGTGCTAATGAAAATCCTAACAAGAAGAATAAAATAAGTAGTTTTAATTGTTTGGTGCGAAAAACAATTTCTATAAACAAAAATAAAACATAACTTGTATTTTATACTTAAATAAAAATTGAAGTACAAGTTTAGTAGATGGAAATGCAACTTTAACTTTTGAAAAATAAATATTGTTAACTAGTGTTTTGGAAGCTCAAAAATCGAATCCGAAATTTAAATAGAACTTTTCGTTGAATCAGCAAGAAGTCAAAAATGTAGTTAAAGTGTCATTTTTTGTGAATTATATTGAGCAAAATAATTAAAGAGTGTTTAAATGTTTTGTTCATATGGGTTAGTATGAAGTATGGGCTATTGTGTGAACTGCTTATTGGTTGAAATTAATAAGGTTTAGGCCTTTTAAAAATTGTAACAAAAGAGTTAATGGTTACTTAGTTCCAACTAAAAACCCTTAACTTTTCTAAGTATGGAAGGGTGGTAAACAATGCTATTTTGACATTTAAGTTCTAACTAAAATACTTAAACACTAGTTTCATGTTTTTTTACTATTGGTTACTTCTAAGTAAGCACTTGAGCATGGTGTAGGTCGAAGTTGTGTTGGGTGTCACGTTGCTCTCGTAAAAATTGCCCAAACCTTCTTAGAACGCGCTGGAAACCATGATTTGGTGCTCGGTTCGCGAACCGATGTTCAGCGCGATGATCTTATCTTGGCGTCTCTCCATCTTTCTCTTGGGCCATCTTCTGGTAGTAAGCATTGTTTCGCTAGTTAACTGTTAGCACCAGGTACAGGTTTGTGAAATTGGTTGAGTCTTAATCAAGACGCTAAGTAGTTTTGGCTCGCTTTAAAAATCATGCTTGGCACCATTTCGGACGCTGGCCCCGTGGGCGCGGTCACCACGCGTGCGTGCGCTGCTGGCGCCAAACTCAGGCTGTGGCTAGGTGAAAGCTCTAGTTTGGTTTTGGTGAACTGATGAAACCCTAAGTGCTAACCTAGTTTATCAAGTGATCATGAGATAGGTAGCACACTCTAAGTGGTGAAGCAAATGAAGATCATAACATGATGATGGTGTTGCCATGGTGATGATCAAGTGCTCGGACTTGGAAAGAAGAAAGAGAAAAATAAAAGGCTCAAGGCAAAGGTATAAACTGTAGGAGCCATTTTATTTTGGTGATCAAGACACTTAGTGAGTGTGATCACGTTTAAGATCGATAGCCGTACTATTAAGAGTGGTGAAACTCGTATCAGAATGCGGTTATCAAAGTGCCACTAGATGCTCTAACTCATTGCATATGCATTTAGGATCTAGTGGAGTGCTAACCCTTTGAAAATATTTATGAAAATATGCTAACACATGTGCACAAGGTGATACACTGGGTGGTTGGCACATTTGATCAAGGGTGGTGAAGTTTAGGTGCAAGGGTAAGAAACTCCACCGGCGGAGTGTCCGCCCATAGAGTGCGGACAGTCCGATGGTGCCACTGGCGCCCTAGACAGAAAAGATGAAGGTCACTGGGAGTGACCGGACGCTGGTCTCGTTGGACCGGCGCGTCCGGTCAGTGGCAGCAGAGGGCGTGCGTTTCGGTCTCATGACCGGACGTTGGGTTGCTCAGCGACCAGACGCTGGCGGGGTGCGTCCGGTCAGTGCTGACGCATGTTGACGTATGGCGTACAGAGGAGACGTTGTGTGACCGGACGCTGGCTGTGTCCGGTCAGGAAAAATCACGTTTGGAACCTTACTAGAAACGACCGGACGCTAAGATCCAGCGTCCGGTCACTTTCTAACTGACGCATCCGGTCAGCAGACGACCGTTGAAATCTGACAAACCGTATTTGAAGCAGGGGACACGTGCGTGAATCACGTGACCGGACGCTGAGGGCCAGCGTCCGGTCGATCGGACCGGAGCGTCTGGTCGATCGGACCGGAGCGTCCGATCACCCCGCGTTATGCCCAGTGAAGGGGTACAATGGCTCTATTTCGTGGGGGCTTCTATTTAAGCCCCATGGCCGGCTCAAGCTCACTCTCTTGGCCATTTGCATTGACATAGCAGCCTTGTGAGCTTAGCCAAAGCCCTCCCACTCATTTTCATCATAGATTAAACATCTTTGTGAGATTGGGAGAGAATCCAAGTGCATTGCTTGAGTGTTTGCATCTAGAGGCACTTGATGTTCATGTTTTGCTGTGGATTTCACTTGTTACTCTTGGTGGTTGCCGCCACCTAGACGGCTTGGAGCAGCAAGGATCGTCGAGCGGAGGGTGGTGATTGTCTCCGGCTCCGATCGTGGTGATTGTGAGGGGTTCTTGACCTTTCCCCAGTGGAGAGTCAAAAGGTACTCTAGTAGATTGCTCATGGCTTGTGTGATCCTCGTCTTATGTTGGTTGTGCGGCACCCTATTGAGGGTTTGACGTGTGAAGCCAATTAGCGCGTGAACCTCCAAGTGAGTGAATCGCCACAACGAGGACTAGCTTGCTGGCAAGCAAGTGAACCTCGGTAAAAAATCATTGTGGTCATCATTGATTCCGAGGTGATTGGTCTTCATTGTTATTCATCCTGGTGATTGATTGGTTCCTTCATCTACACAACGGTATAACTTTCTTGATCACTCTGTTTACATTACCGCAAACTAGTTGTCAAGCTCTTTAGTGTAGTTAGTTGTGAGAGCTTGTCTGCTTGGTTGGTGTGGCTCTTTAGTTAGCTTTTGAGAGCACACTAACATAGGGTAGTGTTATAGCTATTGTGTGAATAGATACTATCTAAACTAGAATTATGGTAGGTGGCTTGCTTTTTGAGTAGGCTAGCGCAACATTTGCTTCGCCTCTTAATTGTCTAACCGTGTTGTTAAGAGTTGTTGTAGAAATTTTTATTAGGCTATTCACCCCCCTTTAGCCATTAGGACCTTTCACTAGGCTGTTGCCGCTGGCTAGCTCGTGTACCTGGTCGATGTCGCGCGGCGCCCTTGGCCTCGTGTTGGCCATACCGGCTGGCTATGGCCTGGCCCCGCTATCACTTTGTGCTCGCGTCACCCTTTGGTCGTCGAGCCACGCGTGGGGACGAGACAAGGCTATGGTGAAAGTGTACCATGACACCTAAGAGGAGGATGAATTAGGCAACTTAAAACTCTGACTCTAAGCTATGGCCTCTTTTTCTATTCTTAGCAAAACCTATGTAAAAGATAATCTATCTAAATATGCAACTACGGTTTTGCTAGTGTGTTGCTATCTCTACCGTAAAATTGAGTTATGCAAACAATGTAAATGCGAAACCTAAAGAGTAACGTAGAGATATATAAACTCCCGTCGATGACTCTGTTATTTTTACCGAGGTATCGAGAAGCATGCAAGCTTCCCCCTAATCCTCCTTGGAGCCCCTCGCAAGAAATCCCTCGTAAGGGCCAAGCTCCCGGTCGAGTAACTTTGTGGATAGCCCTGGGCCTTTCCCACGCGCAAGTGGGTCTCTGGTGTGCCTTTCGGTAAGCCTCTCCTGGAGCGCTCCCCGCTGTCTTCACTATCAAGTTTCCGATCAAACCGCCGTGGGCCTTGTTCCCTTCGGTACATGGTGGTGGCCACACCACAAACGCGGTTGGTGTGATCTCGCAAGACTATAAGCGCCTCCGATATACAACAATGGTGCACGCAAGCACCGAGTGGTAAGAGGTATGCAAACATCACTAAACACTAGGCCTAAACCTAGAGCAACCGCATAAGCCGTGGTCTAATCAACCTAAGCACTTCGCAAAGCACCTACGCTAATCACCTAATGAATCACTAAGTATTATGCAAGTAGAGATCACTAAAATGGTGTATCAACACCCTTGATATATTTCCTCAGCTCCACTCCCACCAAATGGTTGGTTGAAGGGTCTATTTATAAGCCCCACTGAAAAAAGTAGTCGTTGGTGATGAAACCCAGCTTTTCTGCTACTGACCGGACGCTGATCACGTCCTGACTGGACGGGTCCAGTCATCCCGACCGTTGGACCGCATGCATTGATCAGACTCTGGCTGAGTCCAGTCATCATCGACCGGACGCGTCCGGTCGCGCTGGCGCCGCTCTAGAACCTCTCTGGACTCGATCGGACGCTGCACTTCGTGCATCCGGTTGTCCAGTCTGCTGCGTCCGGTCATGCTGAAAACACTACTGTGACAATAAACAATGTCACCGGTGCGTCTGGTCACTGCTTCACTCAGCGTCCGGTCACTGCTGCTCAGCGTCCGGTCACGTTGAACACACTGCTGTGATGATGAATAGTGTCATTGGTGCGTCCGGTCACTGCTTCGATCAACGTCCTATCACAGCTACCGACGCCTGCTGTTGCCTGGCACTTGATCGGAGCGTCCGGTCACTTATAGGGCTGTGTCCGGTCACCTCTGCTAGGCTCGTTTCTTCGCGATCTTGCGTCCGGCTTGGTTTCCAATCTTCGTGCTTGGACTTTGCTTGACCTTGTATGTCTTCTATGCATCTTCACATGTCTTTCTTGATGTGTTGATCATTGGATCATCACATCGCCTTCGTCCAAGTCACGTTTTGCATCCTATTGAACTACAAAACAATTACTTGCTAATTTATTAGTCCAATTTGGTTGTGTTGGTCATCAAACACCAAATTCCAAAGTAAATGGGCCTAGGGTCCATTTTCCTTACAGTTGTGGCTATCATTGCTTTGCTATCGTGGCGCTCGCCTCACCCCTCATTTCACCTACCGTGTCGAGGTTGTGGGCAGGTGCCAATGCCGCCGCGTCTAGGCCAATGACCTCGGTCGCAGGGGCGATGGTGATGTCCCTCTACCGCGCTTGCCCCCGCTAGCCGACGTCGGTGCGACCTGCTTGGGTCCGGCTGCTCCAATTCAAGTGCTTCGTGCCAAGCCTCTAGGTCTCGTCGTCTATGCGCACGTGCTCGTATTGCTGCCATTGATCGAGTTCACCTCGTCTTAATCCGCTCAGGCTCACTCGTGTGACCTCCCCACACCGCACCATGTGAAGAGCCATCGTTCCTTTCTCTTCCTAGTCACCAGCTCAGGTTTCATAGCGTAATTCCCCGCATCAGTGGGTGGCATAGGTAGTCAGCTAGGCGCCCTGTTCTCCTCAAGCCCGGCCGATCACTACCAACCGGCAATTTGGCGTTTTGCTCACCGCCGGCCGTGGGCGCCGCCGAATCGGTAGGTTGGGAGGTAAGGCATGTAGGAGTGGTAGCAGTTAGATTGCTAGTAACCCTAAGCTCGCATTGACTCCCTCCATCCGGTGCTCGCGTTACTTTGGCCAGGATGCTTGATGACGGAGTGTGGACAAAACGATGTCGCGCTCGGAGCGCCGCCACGTGGTGCGGGCGCGCGTGGCCAGACCGCCACAGCGCTCCCCTACTTCAACAGTTAGGGGGATGTGCACCACGATGAGCCACTGATGCTTATCCGTCACTTCTACTCTGCCGAGCATGAGGGTTCATCGAAACAGGCGCGCCACAACCGTAGATAGCCGCTCGCCGCTGTAGCTCGCGCCAGTGCGTCTCTGAGCCCCTAGCCGCCACCCATCTTAGCGTGTTTAGCCGTAGATGGCAATCGACCCGCTAAATGGGTCCGCGCAGACCCCGGTGGCCGGAGTGGAAGCCCAGTGCCGTTGCTCGCCGCGTCGCCGTGGATGGGGTGGTCGGGGGTATGCGCGGGGAATTTAGAAAAATCTAGGGGGTTAAGTGAATTCGTAAGAGAAAGGGAGAAATAGTATTAGGACCTAGTCGTGGTTCGAGAAAAGTCCGAGGGCTTATTTGCTAAAGTGCCAGCGCGGGCTCCCCACCGTGGGCCGTCTCGCGCGTGGGCCGCGCTCCGCGCTGGGCCACGGGGCTACTGGGCCGAATGGTTGCCACCAACCCTTTTTCTTTTCTAAGTATTTTCTAATTTAGTTTCTAAGGTAAACTTGTAAATTCAATATAAAATTGTATAGTTCCTAAAATCATGATATACCTGCTAGTATATTTTGTTCATATAGTTTTATAATATTTTCATAAGTGATCTAATTAATTTGAGATGCTTAATATTGTTAGGTTATAAATTTAAAAAAAATTGTGATAAATTGGTGATAGTGTTGACTCTGAAACTTTCACAGTAAATTTCTAACATTATTAGGTTCTCACCATAATTTTTGTAGCTCCATAATAATCAGTTTGCTAAGGTAGTTAAATGAGTCATAATTCAAAAATATATATTTAATCAATGAAATACCGAAACACCTTTGGGATTGTAGGACTAAAACATTTTTTCGTAGACAACCTTACTTGACGACGTGGATACGTAGACTAGTACATTAGTCATTAAAGCTAGCTCGTTAGCTTGCGGAGTGTAATCGTATTTTAGAGTTGCAGTTACCGTTGATTATTTGTCTCTGTGTTGCGTCCACGTATATCATAATAGGAACAACGATGGATTATGGAGTCATCTGGAGTAGCAGAAAGGATGGTGCCATGATGATCGTGTCACCAATGGATTGCTAATCTTTGGTTATATCTTGCCCAGACAAGCCCCGGTGCATAACCCCTATCATTCTGCACTTTATTTTATGCTTGTGCATTAAGTTTTAAGGAGTTGAATAAAACCACTTGCATATATAGATACTTATTCTATGAGTTCTACTAGTATGTTAGGATCATGTATATTGCTATACTATAGGATCTGGTAGAAGTCGAGTGATTACCTGTCACTCAGAAGAGATAGAAAAGATATTATTGTTGTTATTATAATTATTACTATCACATGGAATATACATGAAGGATAATCGGAGACCGGGCGGAATGGTAATTTAGATCTAGACTTGGTTAGGCATTCGAGCGAGCTTGGATTGTACTTGTTCCGCCTGTGTCGATTAAGGACCGTCTGTTGCTGTGGATGGTAGTCATATCACAGACTTATTATCCTGAGCATATACTTGCTTATGGGAGCGGGAAGCCTCGTTATGCTCTTATCGCGGGTTCCGGCTCTTTTCGAACAAACTGATTGGAGGCGGGAAAAGGTGAAGGTCTAAGCACCATACTGAGATCAAGTCTTAAGTGTGGAGGCTTGGAGTCTAAGTTTGGACGGGGACCTAGACCCCTCAACGGGAGTAGAATGGGTTGGTCTTGTTTGTGCCTGGGGTACAAATTGGACGTGTGTTTTGGGGTACCCAGCTAGAATACATTGATTCGCGAATCGTCGTTTCTCTGAGACGGTACGATTTGGCTACGGTCTAGCACCGTAGTAAGAAGTGGAACTTGAAAGATGATAAAATGGTTTTGATTTCTTACCATATGCTTGAAAGTAGCATATGTGCTTACAAAGAATGATTAGTTAATGAACTAATGATGACTGCTAATAAAATTAAATATAAGGACACATGTTTAGTAATGCTTCCGCAGATGCAATAACCCACAAGTCAAATAAGTCTTGTATATCTTTGGAGTCTTTTATTTCCTCTTGTCGGATAAGTCTTGCTGAGTACAATCGAGTACTCAGGGTTTTATTCCCCTATTGGAGGTGATCGGAGGATACTTAGAGCTGACTCTTGTGTGGAAACCTCCTGGTGGGCTCAGAGGGGATTCCTTCATGCTACGACCATAGTGTTTATTTATAACCCTCAGTAAAGATTTTTATAAAAAAAGATGTAAAATCTGCTAGCATCTTTTGTATATAAATGTCCACTATGTTAATGCTACACTATGTCATTAAATTAATCTTTGTTTCCTCTATAACTATAATAACATTGTTCTATTCCGCTGTTATAATCAATTGAGATAATATTCTATTACTGTAATAAAGTGATGTGAGAAATGACTTAGAAATGTTGTAAGGTTTATTCTCTCATTCATGTTCCTGATGGAAAAACATGGATTTTTGAGTTCTTCCTTGAGGTGTGCTCAACGGAACAACACGATTTAGTGCACTCTCTTGGGTACTTAGTGTCTAATGGAAGACAAGTACTCTTGGGAGCACATTAGATTAGGTGGTTCTACCATAAATTGAGAGCTTGCTTTGTGGTTTAGTTTCATCTAGTGGAGCTCTTTAGTGTAGCTTTCTTGCGAGCTCTTAGTGAGTTGCAACATAGTCTTGTTGTGTGTCTAGCGATCATAGCAATTAGAATTGTTGGGATACGTGGCTTGCGACCCTTGTAAAGCTGAAGCAAAATTGCATTACGCCATTTGTTATACTAATTAATTGATCTAGTCAATTTATAAAGTTTTAAATAGGCTATTCATCCCCTTTAGTCATATTAGGACCTTTCACCCTGCCGCGGCGGCGGCGCCTGCCCCAGAAGCCGCTGCATCAACGGAGAAGGAGCATCCGCTGCATCGCCGGAGCGAGATGCGTGAAGTCCGAGCGGTGAAGTCTCGCGTCCAGGGCATGTGGGCCGCCGGGACGAGCCGCACGCGACATGCGGCCGCAGAAGCAGGTGAGTGGAGGCGCAAAGCGCGAAGACTGGGCGGTGACGAGACTTCACACGGGGGCTTAGCCAAGCCTGGCAAAAAAAAAAGATCTCCATCTCATTTTTCTGGAGCCAGGTTAAGGCCTCAAAAGTGGCTTAGTTGATCTAACTTTAGGCTATTTACAGGTAACCAAACAGCTAAAAATTAGCTTCCTGTAGCTTGGTTGGGGTTAGCCACCCAACTAACGGACCCGTGGTTACTGCGAAACAGCGAACGGATGCGGGATGCCAAGCCCGTCGGCCGTGGCGCAACCGTGCGAGCGACAGAGGAGAGGAGCGGAGTCTGCTTTAATTTTGTTCCGAGCAAAAATGTAGGAATCAATTTGTTTGATCCTGTAAGCGCGCGGGCAGGAATCTGACGGGAAATGAATGGAATGGAATGGAAGCCAACAGCGAGGTGTCGGAGGGCCAGGCAAGCTAGCCTTGATCCTACGCAACCCCACTCCCCTGAAGCAACCGACGTCGACCGCTGCGTCATCCTATCCCCTCTCCTTTTCCGCCTCCTCTGTCCTCTCTCCTTGCGATCGCACGGCCGGGGATGGACGAGATGAAAGCTTTACGCACGCGACAAGGGCAGAGGTTAACTCTTAATAATTACGTGTTCTATTCACCTGGCTGATAAGCTATGACTAAAAATATTGTTGACTGATTTAGCGTGAGAAAAAATAATGGTCCTTACTTAGAAAAATACGGCACTGGACGGACGGTTCATCCAAATCCAGAGGGCATACGATGAGACGGACTGTGTTAGTTGTGCTTTTCGTACCTGTTGGCTGCTGTTCTGTTCATATGTCAAATATGCCATATTGCCATCTCCGTCGCATTGTCCACGTAGAGTACTGTTTCCACGCAAAGCAGCATATAGTAGTTTATTAGGCCGGCAGCTTACGTGGGAACAGCGAACATGATTATATATGTTGATCAGCTGTGCCTTTCTGGCGGAGCAAGTTAGCAGCTTGACAAGTCGATTTCCTAGCTCACCAACCCAATAGTCCTAGCTCCTAAGAAAGTCCACCTTCTGGTGTCAAATAATTAAGCAATGCTTCAAGTAAGATTGTTTGAAGCCAATCATATTCTAAACTCTTGCTGTGATGAGTTACTTTTTTATGTACCAAATTTTAGTGAATTCAAAGTTATATACGAGTAGATTTTGTCTTGGAAATATACTTCCACGCATGCAAGAGAGAGAAGCTCATGGAGTGGCTAGGCAAACAGATAAGACAAATGGTTGAAGTTGGATCCCACATTAATTGCCCTAGGTCACGGCTGCTCATCATCATCTATGAATTGCATTCTTTCTTAGCTAGACAACCTCCGTACTCAACAATTGCTTTCTTTTGCGAACGAGGGAGTACCTCTGTTAAGAGTGCATTTTATAGACATGTTAGAACAAAAGAAACTAGTGGACAAGGTTTAGACAACTTCAAAGTATCGCTTACTACTAGTGATTGGAGGTAGTACCAAAAATGATCAAGAATTAATTGTTCTCATTGGTATTCACAAGAGAATTTCTCATAGTACCATAAATAAAAGTCTTTAGTTTTGTTCTAAGTTAATCTTCTCTAACTTTAAGATAACCAAGTCTATTGAAATGCATGTGTATCTACAACATCAAGTTAGTTTTGTTAAATTTAATTTGTCATGAAATATATCTTGATGATGCATTTATTTGTTATTTTAGATGTTACTATGTTTTTTTATAAACTTAGCAAAGTTTGACTTAGAGAAAACCAAACAAAATTATGTTTTGGAACTAAATGGAGTAGATTCAACTAGCAGCCGCATGGTAAAATGTTGGATTAGTGTGATGCTGTCAGGGGCAGAGCTACAGCTTATCATCAGAGTTAGTTGACCCTGACGTATTTTGAGAATTCCAATAGAATTAGTGCATATAGTGCTAATAGTTTCTAATGGCTCCACTATTATCAAACAAGACCTCGATGACCATGTGACCTAGATTCGCCCCTAGGTGCTGTGATATACTCCCTTCGTTTAAAAAAGATGCAATTATCATTTTTCGAGAGTCAAACAATTTAAAATTTATCTAAAATTATAAAAATACTAACATTTATGATACAAACCAAGTATAATTAAATTAATTATAGAATATATTTTGTAGTAAATCTAGTTGGAGACATAAATATTAATACTATTTACTACTATAAATTTAGTCAAAGTCAAGTTTAATTTGACATGTACAAATCTTTTTTTAGAAGGGCAGCAAGAGCGTTGCCGTATTTTTATTAGACGATGGAACCAGAAAAAAGGGTTTACAAACAAGAAACACACATGTACAAATCTTATAGTTGTATTTTTTTAGATTGAGGGAGTAGTCCTCCACACGCTTGAATGAGCTAACAACGTGACAAACGACAAGTTTGCGCTTTTCATAAAATGGACTAGGTCTATGCATGATCTCGGCAAAGGGCGTCCCTTGCTGGCAAGGTAGACACGATCGATGTTGACTTGGGAGTTGAAATACTACTAGTATATATTAAAAAAAAAGATTATACCCATGCTTGTTTGACAAGAAGGCTCACGCACTTGTTTGTGTTGTGCGCACAAAAGCTGTAGACGTCATTACGAGTTTATTTACTGTAAAAAAACTCACCCGCATGGGGCAAGACAGACAAGCATTATGCTTAAGAAGAAGATATTCTCACATAGGTCAAGAATATCCTTGAACTTCTGTCCTATCTATACACAGTGGCACCACAAGTTCCCGTAAGACTAGACCTACCTTAGATCTGTGTTTTGACGTGGACAGACGAGATGATTTTTTAAACATGTAGATAAATTACGATCCTTCCTTGAGAGCAACTTGTTCTACCCCATAGGGGTTCGTGAATCTACGACCAGAATAGGGCAAAGAGTGCATGCACCCAACCAACTGATCTCACAAACGTTTGTCCCAAGCCAATACGTTTTTTTAGGACCAGGAGTATTGATTGATTTTGTCTTGAAATATTTCCACGGCAAGAGAGAGAAAATGACATTATAAGACAAATTTTTGTTGTTATTTAATTGACAATTAATGTCCAATCATAGTAGACAACCTCCGTACTAATTAACGAACGGAGGGAGTACTTTAAGAAAGACATGTTAGAACAAAAGAAACTATTTCGTTTAAATTGTGCTAATTAGTTTTGGATTTATATTTATATTTAATCTTTCTCATAGTACCATAAATTCAAAAGATTTTAGTTTTGTTCTAAGAATCTTGAAAAATTTAGGAGGAAACTAAACAGAATCGCGATGGAACCAAGAGATATTATGTCACGTTACGTGCTGCGATGAGAGACAAGCTAGCTCCCGAAGCATGGTTGCATTGATTGGACAAGACTGGGGAGCTGATGCATGCACGGCGGAAAATCAGGCTCGACCTAACTTGGACCGGCGCGTCAACTCCATCGAGGATAGCTTACATTACATTCCAGATAGGGCCAGGCGTACGTTCCGCTGCCTCACGTAGCGTGTGTTTATACGTCGGAAGCACGTTGTGAGGGATTTTTAGATACTAATAAAAAAATAAATTATGAGAATAATTATCGAATATATTTTTTAGTAAAATCTAGTTGGAGACATAATTTAATGATTTACTACTATAAATTTAAGATTAGCGCATGAACCAGAAAAAGGGTTACTGTAGCACACATGTACAGGTTTTTTGTATTTTAGATTGAGGCTTAAAAATGATTAACAACGTGACAAACGACAAGTTTGCGCTTTTCATAAAATGATTTTGCATGAGAAAGGGTGTCCCTTGCTGGCAAGGTTAGTTTTTTTCGGAGTTGAAATCTACAGTTTAGTAAAAAAAAGATTATACCATGCATGTTTGTCAAACATGCTCTTTTTTACCGTCACCCGCAGTCAAAAAGGAAGAGGACCTTTGGAAACTAAACATGCCATAGTTCGTTGCATCTGTTCATGTGCTTCGATCGGCTCTAAGAACGTCCTGTTCGAATACACATTTTTCTCACTGATTTTGAAGATTTTCTTGGTAACCATACTACTATATGGTCAGGGCGGATCCAACCGGGGAGCCCACGTTACGTACGATGAGCAAGATGGATCTCCTAGCATCTTCATTGATTGGACAAGACTGGGGAGCTGATGCTACGGCGGAAAATCAGGCTCGACCTAACTTGGACCGGCGCGTCAACTCCATCGAGGATAGCTTACATTACATTCCAGATAGGGCCAGGCGTAAACGCTTAAATAGTTCGTTGCATCTGTTCATGTGCTTCGATCGGCTCTAAGAACGTCCCCCTAAATTTATCTCGGATCCTCTCTGCGGTAAGATTTTCTTGGTAACCATACTACTATATGGTAAGCTTTTGGAAGGTTAGTAACCACAGTTTGTATACCAGCTTCAGATGCCTAGTAGCCATAGATTTGTCTTCTCTCACCTCAGTTGGAAGTAGGAGGAGAAATAATAATAAAACAAAGAGGATTATCTTCTGGTCGCGCTCATAGGGATCTTCTGCGGCGCTCATAGGGATCGCCCGTATCTCAGCTCAGCACTGCAGCACTGCACACAACGGAATTCGGAAGATGAGAGATGACAATGTCAACGTTGGTTGTCTTTCCGCTTTCCGCAGCTCAGCACTGATCGAGTCACTGACACACAACGGAATTCGGAAGATAGAGAGCGACAATGTCAACGCCTAGCTAAACAGATAAGCTGAGTAGTACTCCCTGGCACATGTCGGCCTCTGAGCCAGTAGTAGGAGTAGGAGTACCAACCAGGCAACCAGATAACCCCTTCCATGAATCATCCAGTACTTTCCGTGCGTTGCTTAGCGCCTAAACAAGGCGCTTTATTTCCCCTGCCGCCGATCGATCCAGCTTTGAGTCCGCCGCACACAAGAATCACTCGCCACATGCGTCCAATCCGTTTTATTCCAAAAAATAAGCTGCGACCATGCATGAAAGTCAACCGATTATGATAACGAGAAAAAAAGAAACCCATCAAGGTCAACACGACGAGAGGCTGGCAGCCAACAAGTGGCAGCTGCACCCACTGCTTCTGGGCGGCGAAGGGAGCGAAACCCTAGTGCGGCCAAATCGCCGGGCCACATGACCGGCACGCTTCTCAGCGTTTCCGCGTATTTTTTTTAGCTGGCCGCTGCATGCCATGCCATGGTCCATGCTCCAGTCCAGCCTTCAGCCAGACCTTCCAATCTTATTATTACTAGCGGGCGGGCGGACCGCGGGTGGTCACGCAAAGAAGTCAGGCGCATGAAGCAAAGTGAGAGCGGGGAAGAAGCGATGACCATCTCCACCTCCTCGACCTCGGCCTCGACCTCTCCCCGTGTATAAAACCCGGCGCCGGCCGGCGTCCCCTACCCACCCCGGGCCCCGCCTCCAGCTCCGACCTCCACCCCGAGCTATGGCCAGCCACCTCCCGGACGCCGACGCCACGGGGTTCAAGCTCTTCGGCAAGGTCATCCAGCCCCCCGACGCGCATCACCGCGCCGCGGACGAGGGCGCCGCCCCTCCGCCGCCTCCGCCTCCGCCTCAGCCGACGACGGCGACGGACCTTCCTCCTCCTCCTCCCCCGCCTCCGTCCCCGCCGCAGCCGCCTCTGCCCCTGCAGCAGGCGCCCGGGGCCGCCGGGAGCACCGGCGGCGGCGAGCCGCTGCCGTGCCCGCGGTGCGGCAGCCGGGAGACCAAGTTCTGCTACTTCAACAACTACAACGTGCGGCAGCCACGCCACCTCTGCCGCGCCTGCCGCCGCTACTGGACGGCCGGCGGCGCGCTCCGCCGCGTGGCCTCCGCGTCCCCGGGCCGCCGCAGGCCGCGCCCGACCAACGTCCGATCGGCCTCGGCCGCCACCGCCGCCGCCGCTGCCGCGTCGTCCGCCTCCGCAGCCGCCGAGGAGGTGGGGACCCCACGCCCACCCCCGTTCACACCTACTACTAGTCCTCTCCTTTTGGTTTATTAGATTTTGTTTTTTCTATACCATTTTAGGATTCTTTTGGTGGCCAAAAGGATGCTGCCGGGCCGGCCTGCTGCGACCGCGAGAGTTCAGTTCAGTTTGGTAGGCAGTCAAAAAGTGAGTTAAAAAAAAGTGAGTTTACTACCAGTAGTAGTACTGCTGCTGCTGTAAAATTCGGCGAATTGGTGACTCAGGTCAGGTGGCGGATTCAGCCATGATGATTTGTTGGAATGTAGGGGAAGGAAATCAATCATTCTCCATCTGCCCTTTCTTAATGGTTGGTTCACGTGTTCTTACCCTCCGCGGCGGAGTCAGTTATTACGAGTGGTATGTGCAGGTGACATTGAATGAATTGGATGATGCATCATGTGAAATCTGTGACAACATTCAGCTTCCGTAGATCTGGAAACTTGGGTCTGGTTTAGATGCAAAAAATTTGGCAAAATGCACCGTAGCGGTTTTCGTTGTTATTTGGTAATTAGTGTCCAATCATAATCTAATTAGGCTTAAAAAATTCGTCCGGTGGATTTCGTCTAAACTGTGTAATTAGTTTTATTTTTTAATTATATTTAATGCTTTATGTATGCGTCTAAAGATTCGATGTGACGGAAAATCTTAAAAATTTGGCAAAATTTTGGGAACTAAACTGGCTCTTGAATGGAATGGAAAGGGGTAGTACGTACGTACGTACTACGTATGTAGGGGCTGTTGCAGTGTAGCAGGCATTTTCGATCAGATGATTTTGCGTGGAGTTTTTTCTTTGCAACTCCTGGGAAATGCCTTTTGTTGTTCGAAACAAGCCTGTAATTGTGGATAGTGTTGTTCCAAAGAAAAGCCCAACCTTGTTTAGTGATATAGCTCAAAGCCTTGATAACAGTGCTACTACAGCTCAGAAGATGTCCGTCCCTTCGTGGCTGATTTTTAGTGACAACATTCAGCTTCCGTAGATCTGCAAACTTGAATGGAATGGGAACGGGTACGTGGAGTTCTTTTTTCCCCTTTGCAACTCCTGGGAAATGCGTTTTGCTGTTCAAATCCAGCCTTGTTCGTGTCGCGGAAATTTGGATTATGCTGATGCTGAAATGCTACGAGAGGAAGCACTGTTTGTTCGCTGAAAATTACTGTTGAAGTAGCGTTGTTCCAAATAAAAGCCAAACCTTGTTTAGTGATTTAGGGGTGTTTGGTTCTTTACTCGCTCCTAAAATTCATGTCACATCGAATGTTTAGATATTAATAAAGAACATTAAATATAGATTAATTACAAAACCAATTACATAGATAAAGGCTAATTTGCGAGCCGATTTTTAAAGCATAATTAATCTGTCATTAGCACATGTTTACTGTAGCACCACGTTGTCAAAAGATTCGTCTCACAAATTAGTCGCAAATTATGTAATTAGTTTCGTAATTAGTCTATATTTAATACTTCATACATATATTTAAACATTTGATGTGATAGGAATTTTAGGAGCGCATGTAGAAACTAAATAGGGCCTTAGCCCAAAGCCTTGATAATAGTGCTACTACAGCTCAGATGTCATTGCCCTCGTCAACGTTAAGCATCGGCCCTTACGTTTAGTAACACATCCTCTCAGATTTCCGAAACAGTTATCAAAGTTTATGGTATCAATCATAAACAATTTTGCTCTGGTGCAAGTCCCAATCCCAAGTCTAAGACCCCGTTTGGCAGGGCTTCACTTCACTAGTGAAGCCATTTTTTTTTTTTTGACTTCAGCCTCGTCAACGTTAAGCATCGGCCCTTTAAACGTTTAGTAACATGGCTCCTCTCAGATTTTTTAGGGGCCTGGAGGAGGAGCCGGAGAAGCCAGTTATCAAAGTTTATGGTATCAATCATTTTTAAACAATTTTGCGGTGGAGCTGCTTCATTTTACCCGCAAAACGGCCCAATCCCAAGTCTAAATATAGACCATCCTCAATGCTATGTTTTACTCCCTCCATTAAAAAAAATGTAACTCTAGGTTTTGGATAAATCAAACTTTTCTAAGTTTGACCAATTTTTAGAGAAAAAAATATCAGCATCTCCAATTAAATTGACTAATAATATTCACTCGGTATCATAAACGTTTATTGTTTAACTCATCGGAAAGTAAGAATTGTATTTTTTTAGGGGACAGAGGGTGTATAAGTGATGAAATAAGACCCCACATTTCACACTTCCATAGGTCTACATAAAAATAGTACGTATAATAATAAAAATCAGACAGATGAATGTCTCCCGCTAGGACTGGCTAAATACATAGGTAAAACATAATTATCTTGCCAAGTGTATGAACATTTGCCTGACTAGTGACTACGACTACTAGTATGCTTCCGGATAATGCATGTATTCTACTTAGCTACTTCTGACTTATTGGATTTATAGAGCTAATAGGTCACCGGTAATAATCGCCCTGTTCGTTTGGGCTTGTTTGGCTGATAAGTCATGGTTGGTGTGAGAGAAAAATAATGTCCGTTGGCTAAAAAAATACAGCTTATAAGCCAAACAAGCCAAAACGAACAGGGCGAATTAGCTTATTTGTATTCAAACAGGTCTATCTAGTAATAATCTAGCTAATTATTGGCTGATTACCGAACTAACAATTATCTTACTGGTTGGGCCAATCCAGCTAATAGTTAGGCCTTTTTATCCCATGGTCAAAGTTTAGCCACTAAACTTTAGCTCTTGATGCTCTAAATAGTGGTCTAGAGTGTTGTTTAAAGTTAGCCAACCTCACAAAAAAGCCTTAGCTCACTAGACCACTGTGCTAAAGTGGTCCAAACTTTAGTAGTCAATTAAATTTTAGACCATAAAATCTAAACAAGGTCTTAGCTAGAGCTAATATTAGCTAACCATTAGCAGCTATTAGATCCGAAAATGGCCTTAGTTTCCTGAAGATTTCAGCATTCGTAAGGTGTACTTCTGACCGACTTTCTTTAAATGAGTGTACTTGCAGGCTAGTTATTAAAGCCGGCTGAAGCTATTTTGTTGTGAGAGAAAAATACTGTAGATTCTAACTGATAAGCCCAAACAAACATGCCCATAACATAATTTGCATTCCGTGCTTAATGTGAATTCAACCATACAATTGTGTTGTCAATTAATCATTGTGGTAAAAGTTCGGAGCCGTAAATGTATACATTGATGGTCTGCGTGCAATATGGAATGAATGTGGTAACATCACCTTGCACCACCTTTTGTCAGAATATTTGCGCAAAACATTATATTTAAGCACTCAAGATTTTCAAATGGCATCCTCAACGAGCATCTCATCTACTTGGTGATGACACCAGATCAGATTCTTCTATACAGACCTATAAAATAAAGCATTTGGATCAGGATTAACAGAAAAAAGGTTGTACTTCTTTTTCATTTCTCAATGTGCAAGGATTAAAAAAAAAAGATCTGCTGCCTGTAACAACGCTCATTCAGCCATTCAGGGACCCCGGCCTGTTCGTTTCGGCTGAAACGATATTGAATTATTTACTGCTGGCTGGTTTGGCTGGTTTTGTGTGAGAGAAAAATACTGTTCCGGCTTATAATCCACGATCGTATAAGCCCAGCCGAACAGAGTCACATGCATTAGCTGGGAGTGCACTCATTGCAATTTAAAACCAGTGTCGACATCAAAAAGTAGGGCATCTGAGATTCTGAATAGGTGTCTGCTCCTTCAAGTCTAGGGTCAAGGGCACCATGAGGTCAGGACACAATAACGAACATCCTTAATTGTCCTTAATGGTCAGAAGCACATGCATTGGCTGCAAGCATACTGGAAACACCTTTTTTTTTTTAAAAACGAAAAACTGTTTGGTGTTTCCCCATAGGTGTGTCTTGGGTGGTGTTTCCCTTTTCGTGGCTAATGTATTGTCTGTCTGGGTTTAACTTCTTTTCTTTTATATGAATAATAGATAGACATCCTGCTTGTTGTTTTCTTTAAAAAAAAAGCGTAAGATAAAAAAAGGAAAACTATTGTTGACACATATTGCTTTCATGATTAAGAAAAGAAGATTGGTACCTTACTACTGGGTGACCACTGACCAGGGATCAGGGCTAGCACCTTTGTTTATATACAACAGGACACTTTTCAACCTTCACGATTTCCAACTGCAGGTATAGAATCCTGGATTGCTTGAGCGAACGTAGCAATCTTATAGGTAAAAAACCCAACAAGCATTGGTATTAACTGCAGTTGCATGAAACCATAATCCGGAACTAATATCCTGAACCACGATAGAAAGAACAGATTCTTGTAAGAAGAAGCACTTCTTCCAAATATTCTGAATCAATTGTAAAAGTTCACAGAGAATTTCATCTGCTTACCCATTCCATCTGTTATACATCATCACAAGTACCACTGGAATAAGCAACCTTGGTTGTGCAGCAGCACTCCTGTAAGTACACAATAACAAATTCAAGGGTTGTCTTCATCACAAACAAGTTCTACAAGCTGCCTAGCAGCTATTTTAGATCTGTCACATCCTCATGTAGAAAACAAAAGAGTGGCCATTCTATGACAAATAAATAATTATTTACTAAGGGCGTTGACTTAACATGATATTCAGATGAGAACCAACATTTTTTTTCATGTTCTTTGGTTAAACTCTACAAAATGATAGATTACCAAACTAAAATCATACTACTCTGTTTGGTCTGCATGAAAATAAGATGCTAAAACCTTGTAGATCAACCAAAAACAGGTCTGGAACTCTGGACACATCAGCAAAAGTGTGGTGTGCTGACTGCTGAGTCACAACAAGAATGTAATATCTGGATTTGATCTCCACAATCTACCTTGAAATTGAAGGACAACTCTACAAAAGATCTCATATGAAAAATATCTTTAGTCTATATGTTTAGTTTACTGTCAAAGGTTGTCAAACATTATTTTTATTCAAAGAAGCTGAACATGAGTAACTTTCAACTTTGAAAATAGAACTGATAGTCCTGTAGAATGAGGTCAGAAACTAAATTTAGCACAAACTGACTGTGTGAAACTGAAAGTCTAAGTACATTTTATTTGAGAGCCTATCTGTAAACAAGATTTGTGAAATAAGTAAATGACTAACTGAAGGAAGCATACTTGATAGTTTCACCGGTTCCACCTGCTAGGGAATCTACACTGGTTCCAAGCATGCGGAGATACACCAATGATCCAATCAACCCTGCACCAAAGCTGAAGAGTAACTGCTGTCAGTTGAAGTAAATCGATCCAAGAACTGGTAACCAAAAAAGAGATTTTCCAACTTTATCTCTACATAAACAGTCAAAACTAAAAGTTATCTATGTCACATTAGAAGGTAGCAAGAAAATAAATAAACTCATACCTGGCAGCAACTTCAGGAGAGTATGAAATATAAGCAGAGATTACACCAACGCCACCGATGCCTAAAGTGAGCCACTGTAATCTTTGTTTCAGCTGCAAATACGAAAGTTATCAAAGACCAATAGATAATCTATGCATACTTCATATTCAAGAGCACATAATACTGGGACACATAAAATGTGCAGCATGCAACTCTCTAAAGAGGTTACATGCGGAAGAAAATGACTACCTTTAAGTAGTCTTCTCTGGACCGAGCTGCCAATACCTTAGGGTCCCCTTGCTTCACTCTTGACTTTGACTCCCTTAGTATAACATCCTGAAATGGGACCAAAAGAACGAGACAAAGTTTATGAAAATACTACAAAAAATATTGTACAAACCATAAAAACATTGTGGACATAAGTTGTAAGATTGCTACATCAGGCAGGATCTAGAGCAACTAACAAGTCAGTTAAAGGACTGTAGTTACTTACACTTCCACCAGTCGCTGCCTTGGCTGCTCTGTCCCACTTTGCCTGCTCCCTGCGAGTTGGGACTAGCCTCCATCTAGGAGTGCTGGCTCCATTCACAGCCTACATCCATATTCAAATATCACAACTTGTGTCACGACTCACCATCTCCAGGATTGGAGGCAAAGGAGGGCCATAATAATAAAGAAAAGGGAATTGAAGTTTGAACAAAGGGAAATCTCACCTCAGCACCAATTGCCCGTCCTCTCCAGGCAGCCTCAACCTGGGTTTGCAAGATTGGCCTGGTCGGCGCCAGAAGCTCCTGGCTCAGATCAACGTCCACACTGTAATCCATTCAAAGATCACTCAACTTTGCAGTCGGAACAACAATTGGTGAGCAGAGAATTTGCTTGATAACCAGGTGGGGTGAGATAGTGACCTGTCAAGGCTCATTGCGCGGTTGATGCTCAGAAACCCGGACTCCTCCTCATCCACCTGCTCACACGAATTTTTGCTCAGAACTAACTACTCCTAGACTCTAAGCTCGATGAAAGGTTTGAGACAACTACGACGAAGCAGGTGAGTTCGTTCGCTAAATCGAACAGGTCTGTGAAGGAACTCGAGATACTGATACATACCGGAGCAAGGCGGGTGATGGTGGGTTCTGCATCGGCGCCGCCGTTGGCGATGACGCGCTCCATGTGGGGGAGGAAGTCCTTGTTCCAGATGAAGTCGTCGGTGTTCCCCACGGGGTCGCGGTCCTCCTTCCCCCACCAGTACTTGCGCGGCTTGACTGTGGCCGGCCCGCCGCCGTACTCGCCCGGCGCCATCCCCGTCGACCACTTCTGCGGCTTCTTCTTCGGCAGGATCACCTTCACCGGCCTCCGCCCTGCGGCCTCCGTCGCAGCAGGCGCCGGCGCCGGCGCCGCCTCGCCCGAGGCCGCCGAGGCGCACAGCGGCCGCACTGCCGCGGCGCGGGTGGAGGAGGCGACGGCGAGCAGCGACATGACCAGGAGGAGGTGGCTCTCAGAGTCTCGGGAAATATCTCGTCCGGACCGGGGGAAGGAGCGGAGCGGGGAAGCCGAGAGGGGGAGGGAGAGGACCAGTGGCAGCCGAGAGAGTGATCCGGAACTGGAACGGTTGTACGGGAGATTGGCGTCGACGCGTCGTGGGCGGGCGCTGGGGGTCGCGGACTCGTGGTGTGCGTGCCGTCGGGTCTCATACTCTCAACTCAAATCTTGTTTGTCTATTTTTGTTTTTGAAAATGTTTGCACACGGTCGTCCGTCTCATCAGGACACAGCCTTCCTGGGTCTGTCCAACGTACAGGCCCAACAGCACATCTACGTCATTTCCACCTTTAAAATTTCCCCACTCCACCACTCGCATCGGTGTCACAGTGTCACCATGCATATGTCCCGTCCCACTCTGCCTCCTTCGCGCCCCCTTCCCCCACTACGCACTCCATCCCTCGCCGCGCTATGCCTAACGATGCTGTTGAGTAGATTTGGGTAAACCCGTCGCTTCCCCATATCTAAATTCATAACGGCTCGGTTCGCTGGAAGGAATCTTGATGAATTTTGAGAAATTTATGAGAGAAAAACACTATTTCGGATAAAAAAAAGAAACGAATCAAACCGAGTTTAAGAACACGTGAACGGGCCAACATGCCTACCCACCTCGCACCCTCCCCATACCCACTTATCTCTTATTACCCATACCCAGTAGATAATTACGGGTATGGGTATCATCTAGAATACGACGCAGGCCAGCGTGTGATCATGCTGTCATTCGTTTCAGGTAACCCCATTTAGGAAGTTTACTTGGTAATATTATACTATATAAAGACTAGGTAGCACGCAAGTTTATTTTCATTCATTTGATAAACATCCACGAGTTCCGGCTGCAGGGCAACGAGGAGGGCTGGGTCGTCTGCCACGCCTTCCGGAAGGCAGAAGCACATGCCCACTCAGCAGCACAGGCACGCCTGCTCCGCCGCCAGCTATCCACCGTCGGGCAGCTATGCCACCATGCTCGCCACCTAGTACTACGACGGACCTGCCCCTGCAGCACGGTCACCGATGAGCGGCGCTGCTCCTGCACCTCCGGCAGCGCATGACCACGGCGGCTTGGCACATGAGTCCAAGCTGCACGTGCAGCTCCTAGCCGACATGCCGCCGCACCAAAGTCCCATCGTCGACGGCGGCCGTTAAGTATTTATTAACACACACAGATAAATTCGTAAACGCATGATATCGCTATAGTGTTTACTCAAAAGTATTTTAAGTATTGTATCTATAGGAAAACATATGAGATTAACTACGTCTAACTTAACCCGGAGTAGCAACCAGACTTAAGATAACATGAGTATAAAGGAGATCACTAAGATCTCCTATAATAACTAAATCATGCTCGACCTATAAATGGCAGAGGATTCAACGAGGCTATAAGAGTCACCCTCGCGAGCTACCACTGATCTAGAATGTAGGGTACATCTACGAGTAACCGAGTCTAAGCACCACGCTTACACTATGAATACTACTTTAAACCCAGGAATAACAAGGATTAAAGTATTAAAAAAGAGTCACAAACCTGAAGAACAATATAAACACGTTACTTACTTGAATTAGAAGTTGATTACCAGAGAAATTTCAGAAACAAGCTCATGAAGAACTTGATTCCGCTAAGGTACAAGCTGTACAGAGAGCACCGATAGGCCGGTACTTTCTTCAAACTCTTCTCTCGCACTCTATCTCTCTATTTCTAATACAAGACTAGATCCTATGAAGCACTAATCTTCTCTTGATAGCTGGCTCTGATCCTAATGAGTAGGATATGAATTATGGTTTCAGGATGGCTCTGCTGGACGTGGTACATGGCTGTATATATAGGGGTAGCGTCAATTCTGGACCCTCGGATCGAACCGACTTAAAAGGATGGCGTAGATGAAATCTAGGAAGCGGTGGAGAACCGACATTCGAAGGGGAGGCTAACCAGGGGGCTCATAGGCCAGCCGACCTGTAGGTGGGACCAGCCGGCCCCACCTGGCAGCCCCTTGGCCTCTGCTGTGGTGGGTTGTCCTCTGGTATCTTTCTGAAACCTTCTGGTACTAGTTTCGTCGCGGATAAGTATGATTAATTCTGATGTTTAGGTCCCCCTTGAGTGATTTTCTAGATATACCCTGCTGGAAACACAGATTCATTAAAACTTATGGAATTTATCAGTTTAAACCCCTATACCTATGTTTGTTGATGGAATTAAGTATATATGTAGGTTATATTGACGGTTTATAATTGATGTTAATGATCGTAAACAAGCTTTCCTAAGTTTAACCTTTGTCAATCCCTGAGCAAAGCAAAACTTAGCAATGGACCAGGAGTTGCTACAATGCTTTCACGCCTCAAAAGTACACATGCGTTCAATTAAAAATTCTCCTCCGGATAAATTGATCTGACTTTTCAAACTTACCCATACACTACTAGAAATATCTACTTATATAACAAAAATCTTAATGATGATTCCGAAACTGTCATAGAAGATCGCTTTTTATGATGATTTTTTTGTTTTGTCATATATCAGTGGTGACGATTCTTCAACTCTCCCTATCTATGACGAAATCAGGCATCGTCATAAAAAATATCATAGAAGAGCAAAGAGTTTCATCATAGATCACTCGCGCGACTCATATGTGACGATCTCCTTTAATACTGTGACGAACAGGGCTTCGTCATTGAACCCATTGCACATTTGTGATGAACAATATCGATCTGTAATGAATGGTGCTTCATCATAGATCTCCACACGGTACTTTCTCCATCTGGCGTGTATCTGTGGGACCTGCAATTACTCATCCGTGATGCTTGCAATTCGTCATAAAAGTTTATGCTCGATCTTTTCTCCATGCGACGTATACCTGTGGGACCATTCTTCATCCGACGTGTACCTTTGGGACCTGTAGTTACTCATCTGTGACGCTTGCAATTTGTCATAAAAGTCTCTGCTCGGTCCTTTCTCCATCCAATGTGTACCTGCAGGACCCTTCAGCATCCGACCTATGGGACCCAACGGCTTACGTATCACGTGTACCTATGGGACCGTTCTCCATCTCCATCTGATCTGTGGGACCCAACGGCCCATCTCCATCCGACCTGTGGGACCCGACGGCTTGCGTGTCTCTTGATGCTTGCAATTCGTCATAAAAGTCTCCGCTCGTTCCTTCTGTATCCGACCTATGGGACCCGACGGCTTACGTGTCACATATACCTGTAGGACATTTCTTCATCTCCATCCGACCTATGGGATCTGACGGTTACCTGTGGGACCGTTCTCCATCTCCATCCGACCTGTGGGACCCGACGACCCATCTCCATCTGACCTGTGGGACCCGACGGCTTGCGTGTCACTTGATGCTTGCAATTCATCATAAAAGTCTCCGCTCGGTCCTTCTGCATCTGACCTGTGGGACCCGACGGCTTACGTGTTACGCGTATCTATGGGACCTTTCTCCATCTCCATCCGACCTGTGGGACCTGACGGTTTGTGTGTCACTTGTACCATGTGTGCCGTCGGGGTTTAATTTCTCAAAAAAAGGTCTGATACCTGGGAGTCAAACATGGGATCTGGACCAAGGATTGGAGCGTCTTTACCATTCTGCTAGACGCCTGGCTGTGCTGACATCTCTTTGGAGTCGCTATAGTTTCCTATTGGCTGTGTGGATGCCCTATAGGTTGACCTAAATTGGATATATCCCCTACAAGTGGAAACAAATATGTGCTCGCTGGACTTGCAGTGGCAACGGTGGCGGTGACGAAGGCGGAGGTAGAGGTGGAGGCGGAGGCGGAGGATCCCCGGTCTGATGTGGTGGCTCAGGCGTCCTTTTGGTGGCGTGGCAGGGCTCTCTCGGTGGAGCGTGGTAGCATTGGCGTCCACGTGATTAGGTGTGTGCCGCGGCAGAGGCGGCTTGCAGCCAAGCCGTGCCAGTTCGTAGAGCGAAGGTATGAGTACATTCTTCTGTGATTATAGAACTTTATTTTCTATACACGATAAAGTAAAGAACACATAAAGAAAGGCTATTATGTATTATAGGGGACCGTGACGCCTAAGAGGGGGGGGTGAATTAGGCAACTTAAAATCCTAACTCTAAACTATGGCCTCTTTTTCTAACCTTAGCAAAACCTATGCAAAAGATAAACTATCCAAATGTGCAACTACGGTTTTGCTAGCGTGTTGCTATCTCTACCGCAAAAGGAGTAAAGTAATCAATGTAAATGACGGAAGCTAAAGAGCAAGGTAGAGATATGCAAACTCCCGTCGACGACTTCGATATTTTTACTAAGGTATCGAGAAGCGCTTAAGCTTTTCCCTAGTCCTCGTTGGAGCCCCTCGCAAGGAATCACTCCATAAGGGCCAAGCTTCCGGTCGGGTAACTCCGTGGATAGCCTCGGGCCTTCCCCACGCGCAAGTGGGTCTCCGACGTGCCTTCCGACAAGCCTCTCCCGGATGCTCCCCGCCGTGTTCACTATCAAGCTTCCGGCCAAAACACCACGAGCCTTGTTACCTCCGGTACACGGTGGCGGCCACACTATAACCGCGGTTGGTGTGATCTCACAAGACTACAAGCCCCTCCGATGTACAACGATGGTGCGCAAAACACCGAGTGGTAAGAGGTATGCAAACCTCACTAAATACTAGGCCTAAACCTAGAGCAAGCGCATAAGCGGTGGTCTAATCAACCTAAGCACTTTGCAAAACACCTACGCTAATCACCTAATGAATCACTAAGCACTATATAAGTGGAGATCATTAAAATGGTGTATCAACACCCTTGATATGTTTCCTTAGCTCCACTATACTTAAATGACCGATTGGGGGGTCTATTTATAAGCCCCACTAAGAAAATAGCCATTGGGGACGAAATCCTACTTTTCTGCTACTGACCGGACTCTGACCAGCGTCCGGTCAGCACTGACTAGACGTGTCCGGTCATGAAAACTTCTCTCTGGAACCTTACTAATGTTGATCGAACTCTAGCACCCAGCGTCCGGCCCAGCGTCCGATCGCTGCTGTTGACGCCTGCTATTGCTGAGCCTCTTGATCGGAGCGTCCGGTCCAGCGTCCGGTCGCTGCTGCTGACATCTGCTGTTGCCGAGCCTCTTGATCGAAGCGTCCGGTCACTTTCCACCAGTGTCCGATCCAGCGTCCGATCACCTCTGTGAGCTCGTTTCTTCATGATCTTGCGTCCGGCTTGGTTCCTATCTTCATGCTTGGACTTTGCTTGATATCTTGGGTCTTCTGTTGTGCTTCTAAGATCTTGCTTATGGTGTTGATCATCGGATCATCATGTTGCCTTCGTCCAAGTCACGTCTTGCATCCTATTGAACTACAAAACAATCACTTACAAATTCATTAATCCAATTTGGTTGTGTTGATCATCAAACACCAAAATCCAAAGTAAATGGGCCAAGGATCCATTTTTCTTACAATCTCCCCCTTTTTGGTGATTGATGACAACACGACAAAAGCAAGCAAATAATAAAAATTTGGAATTTAAAAACTATCTACTTGCTAGGATGCAATGCAAGGGGCAAAGTTATATGATGCTAAAAGATACTACTTGTAAGACTAAAAGATACTACATAAAAACTTATCTTGCCCTTGCAAATGTCCCCATGTGGCATTATGGATTTTTAAGCCTTGCTTCCTACAAATTCTCCCCATTACATAGACTAATCCATAATTCACTATCCTCCCTTTCTCGGACCATTACCACTTGTAAATTATTATGATCTAGCTTTTGGTCCTATAAATTAATGCTTGCTTTTGGTCCTCTAAATTCTCCTCCTTTGAAATCAAACACCGAAAAGGAAGACATTAGTAGCACAAGGGAGGGTCAAACTTTGTGAACCTTTGTGTGTAGAGTGGAATAGGTCACAAAATTTGACTCTCACATTATATAGACTAAGCTCCCCATAAATATATGCATACATATGGTAGAAAACAAAGCATATGCATAATTGGCGATTTATTGCTCAAGGGAATTTAATCTATATAATGCATAGAGAAAGTATATAAATATCAAAATAAAAACAACATGATGATATCGGTTTAGAAATACCACATGTGGAAGCCAATTTGATTTCTACCACTTGTAATGTGTGGTGTATACTTAAAGTATGATGCTTAACTCTGGGGACTCTATTTTCCTTACAATGAGACTACTACACACATGATAAGCTTAAAAAGGTATTAGTCTCAAAGCATCCAACTTGTAGAGTAACCTTCCCTAAATTTGTGCACACAAGTATGGAATACTTATAGGAAACGTGCACATTGATTTTAGAATAAAAATACCACTTGAAGGATGACATCACATGAATGTGAGAGTCATTTTTGAAGGTGATATTCGGGAGAAATTATCTATAATTTAGACTTTGGGACATATTAGATGAACAATTGAAAGACAAGCTATGTGCCGTGCTCCTAAACAATTTTAAACCATATAGGTTTGCTCCAAGGATTAAGAATGAAATCGAGCAAACCTACCATAAGATATACCTAGTATATGCATGACAAAAGATATAAGCATGTGAATGCAAATATAGGCATGAAAAGTAACTAGATGCTTAAAGATACCAATTTGTAAGAAATACCACTTGTAGGAAATGCAAATTGATACTACTTGAAGGAAATTGAATCTAGTTACCTAACATGGGAAGAGAAATTTGGGTCCATAGTATTCACTAACCCACTTGGCAATGATTTTGTCCATCATGATGCACCCCATGAAATGCATCCATACTTTGTCAAGTCTTCAAATTCCCTGAAGTCCATCGGACTTCTCACTTCTTTTCGGGATCCAAACCTTTTTAGTGCTCTTCATGTTAGAAATGATTTCCTTTGGCACCCAAAAACGTTTGACCCCATTGTTGGCTTGCTTGTTCACCTTGATGGCCACCACCTTGTTATTTTTCTTCTTCTTTAACAAGTATGGTGTGGATGCCTTGTTGTCCACCTTGTTGGTGTAGGTGTTGGAGAGCTTGCTTGTTTGCTTCTTCTCTTTCTTCTTTGCTCCTCCCCCATTCTTCACCTTGCACTCATAGGACTTGTGACCTTCCTTGTGGCACACGTAGCAAACCATGGTTTATCCTTCATCAAGCTTCTTCACTCCCTTGACGGTGTTATCTTGATGAAGTTGGACTTGCTTCGCCTTGCCTTTCACTTGAGTCAAGTCTTTGGTGAGGCGAGCTACTTCTTGCTTGAGTTGCTCATTCTTCTTTGCAACCTCTTGTGTGCATGTATCTACAACAACTTTCTCAACACAAACTTGGTTGCACAAAGATGAGTCTAAACATAAATCATTACAAGAAGTAGAGACATCCTTTTTAGACATGTTAAAGATAGAACTTTTCTTTTTAGATGTCTTAGTGGGGGTTGTACTAACAGCTTCAAAATTAGCAACTTTATTAGTTAGCTGATCACAATATTTGCACATGGTTTCCATTTTAGCAAGCAAACTTTTATAAGCATTTTGTGAGCTAGCTAACTTTTCTTTTAATTTTTCATTTTTCTTTACAAGTTGCTCATCATTGATTGTGCATGCATTTGTTGTTGCACTAGCCTCAAATTGCTCAATTTTAGTAGATAGTTCAACATTGAGATTAGCAAAGTTCTTATATTGTTCAAGCAAAGTTTTGTATGCTTCTTGTGAACTATCTAGCTTTTCTTTTAATTTTTCGAGCTTCTTTTGTTGACTAGTGCAAACTTTAGCATAATTAAGATTTTGTTGCACAATTTCATCATCACTATCACTCTCACTAGAGGATGAGCTTTCGTTACCTCGTGCCATAAGACACATACAAGAAGAGCTTGATGATGAGTGCTTGCGCCCTCATCTCTTGTGATAGTGTTCTTCTTCACTTGAAGAATCATCCCATGACCTTATTGATGTGATGGCTTGGTTCTTGCATGTATTCTTCTTTGTCTTGGGTGTGGGTTTGTTTGGACAAACTTCCACAAAGTGCCCCAACTCACCGCATCCATAGCATCCTCTCTTTCTTTGCTCATTTCTTTGATTGGTGAAAATGAGATCTTGAATTTGGATGGGCACACCCTTGACATTGAGCCTTTGGATCATCTTCTCCACCTTATTGATTAGTTTGATTGATTCTTCATCAAGGTCGGAGGTGGAGGAGGAAGATTGATCATCTTCACTTGAATCATCATCATCATCATCATCGTCCTCATCTTCTTCTTTATCTTCACTTGAGGAGCTAAATCTTGAGCTTGTCTCAACTTGCTTGCCCTTCATCTTCTTTTTTTTCACTACATGCGAGAGCTTTGCCTTTGCCCGATGAAGAGGCTTCGTCTTGACCCATCTTACGTGATATTTCAAATGCCACTATCTTGCCAATGACTATGCCCGGGGTCATGGTGCTCAAGTTCTCCATGTTGTGAAGAATGATGATGATGCTTGCATATTTGTTTTGTGCTAGCATGGAGATGATCTTCCTCACGATGTCCGCATCATCTAGCTTTGTTAATCCTATTGAATGGAGCTCATTGATAATTAGATTCAAACGAGAATATATATCACGAACAAGCTCATCATCATTCATTTTAAAGGAATCATAATTTTGTTTAGCTAGACAATATTTTTGCTCACGGACATTAGATGTGCCGTCATGGAGCTCTTGAAGTTTTAACCAAATTTCATGTGCCGTATTTAAAGTGAACACTTGGTTAAACACATCCATACTAAAAGATTCAAACAAGCAATTCTTAGCTCTCGCATTGAAATGCATTTCCTTTTCTTCACTCTTTGTGGGTTTATCGGGATTCTTAATGGGTTTCATCCCGTCACGAGTGACTCTCCAAACATCCAAATCAACCACCTCAAGGTGGCAAGCCATTCTAGCTTTATAATAGGGGAAGTTAGTGCCATCAAAGTGCAGAGGCCTAGAAGTATCCATCCCAACCACTCTAAATAGCGTCGGCTCAACGGCGGTTAAGCCAAAGGTCCAAATTGAACCAACCGGCTCTGATACCACTTGTAGGGGACCATGACGCCTAAGAGGGGAGGGTGAATTAGGCAACTTAAAATCCTAACTCTAAACTATGACCTCTTTTTCTAACCTTAGCAAAACCTATGCAAATGATAAACTATCTAAATGTGCAACTACGGTTTTGCTAGTGTGTTGCTATCTCTACCGTAAAAGGAGTAAAGTAATCAATGTAAATGCGGAAGCTAAAGAGCAAGGTAGAGATATGTAAACTCCAATCGATGACTCTAGTATTTTTACCGAGGTATCAAGAAGCTCTCAAGCTTCCCCCTAGTCCTCGTTGGAGCCCTTCGTAAGGAATCCCTCGTAGGACCAAGCTTCCGGTCGGGTAACTCCATGGATAGCCTCGGGCCTTCCCCACGCGCAAGTGGGTCTCTGACATGCCTTCTAGCAAGCCTCTCCCGGATGCTCCCCGCCGTGTTCACTATCAAGCTTTCGGCCGAAACACCACGGGCCTTGTTCCCTTCGGTACATGGTGGTGGCCACACCACAACCGCAGTTGGTGTGATCTCGCAAGACTACAAGCCCTCCAATGTACAACGATGGTGCACGCAAGCACCGAGTGGTAAGATGTATGCAAACCTCACTAAACATTAGGCCTAAACCTAGAGCAAGCACATAAGCGGTGGTCTAATCAATCTAAGCACTTTGCGAAGCAACTACGCTAATCACCTAATGAATCACTAAGCACTATGCAAAGTGAAGATTACTAAAATGGTGTATCATCACCCTTGATATGTTTCCTTAGCTCCACTATTCTCAAATGGCCGGTTTGGAGGTCTATTTATAAGCCCCACTGAGAAAGTAGCCGTTGGGGATGAAATCCCGCTTTTCTGCTACTGATCGGACTCTAACCGGTCACCAGTCAAGACCGGACGGACGCACGCGGTCACGAAAACTGCTCTATAGAACCTTACAGATGTTGACCGAACTCTAGCACCCAGCGTCTAGTCCAGCGTCCGGTTGTCGCTGCTGACGCCTGTTGTTGCCAAGCCTCTTGATCGGAGTGTCCGATCACTTTCCGCCAACGTACGGTCCAGCGTCCGGTCCAGAGTCCGGTCGCTGCTGCTGACGTCTGTTGTTGCCGAGCCTCTTGATCGGAGCGTCCGGTCACTTTCCATCAGCGTTCGGTCACCTCTGTGAGCTTATTTCTTCACGATCTTGCGTCCGGCTTGGTTCCTATCTTCGTGCTTGGACTTTGCTTAATATCTTGGGTCTTCTCTTGTGCTTCTAGTGTCTTGCTTATGGTGTTGATCATCGGATCATCACGTCGCCTTCGTCCAAGTCACGTCTTGCATCCTATTGAACTACAAAACAATCACCTACAAATTCATTAGTCCAATTTGGTTGTGTTGATCATCGAACACCAAAATCCAAAGTAAATGGGCCAAGGGTCCATTTTCCTTACATGTATGAATTTCAATTGATATCAATGCTTTTGTCACACAAAAATAAAAAACCAGACTGTCCGATAGTATGATATGAACAAATATACAGATTAATGCTCTCGAATATTGTATGCTTTGTTGTAATGCTAGTTTTGACATTGTCCACCCAATGGTCGAAACTCTAACGAACTTTGCATACTTTTGCTATAATAGATGGACAGATCTTGGATTCCTAATGGGAGACCATTTTCGTTGACGTTCATCGCAGGAGTTGAAGAGTTCCTGGATATGGTTAAACAAAAATACCCGGAGCAAAAGATCCCTTGCCCGTGTACACATTGTCTTAACCAGGTGGTTAAAACTTGGCAGGAGGTAAAGGATGACTTACTTATACACAGAATGTCACCCACATACACCACATGGATTAATCATGGGGAAGAGGAAGGAGGTATTGATATTATGGAGCCATTAGATGTGCATGGATCTCATCATGATGGTTGAATTGCGAAGGAGGAGGAGCAGGAGGACCGCGACGATAACATGCTACCAGATTTTGATGATTTAGTTCAAAACCTATTGACATATGAAGAGCGAGCTAGAAGAGTACCAAAATTTGAAAGAGTGTTGGATGAGTTGAAGCAATCAGTTTTTTCTAGATCTACCTCAAGATTCTCCTTCCTTGTCAGGTTGCTCTATATCAAGTCCCAATATCGAGTTAGCAACAACTATTTTGATGCACTATTGGTGTTGCTGTTAGATGCATTCTCTAGTAGCAATGTACCAAAATCATATGAGGAGGCACGCAAATATATTAAAGAATTACGACAAGGTTATGAAAGTATCCATGTGTGCAAGAACAACTATGTGTTGTTTTGGGGTGATCGTGAGGAATTGCAAGCGTGCCCAAAATGCAAAGTGTCTAGATGGGGAGGATGCAGATGGTAGCAGGCGGGTTCCTCATAATGTTTTGAAGCATTTTCCTCTAATACGGAGGTTGTAGAGGATCTTTATTGCTCGAGGAATAGCAGCGAACGTCGAATGGCACGAGACTAAGCGAGAGAAGAATACTGATGAAATGAGCCATCCAGCAGACGAGGAGGCATGACAGGACTTTGATAGAAAGCACCCAACTTTTGCAGATGATCCAAGAAACTTGAGGCTTGCCGTCGCCACAGATGGTTTCAATCCATTTGGCAACTTTAGCTCAACATATAGTATGTGGCCTGTTTTTGTATAACGCCTCTGAACCTGCCACCATGGAAATGTATGAACCCATCGAATTGCTTTATGTCTCTACTGATCTCGGGCCCAACCTCTCTAGGAAAGGATTTTGATGTATTCTTGGAGCCTCTTATAGAAGAACTAAAAGAACTATGGAAGGGTGTTGACACTTTTCGTGTACTGCATCATGATAATAAGAAAGGCTTCACTTTACGTGCTACCGTGCTTTGGTGCATACATGATTTTCGAGCATTAAGCACCTTGTTAGGCCAAACTACAAAAGGTTATTATTCATGTATTTGTTGCAACAAAAATCCATTGTCAAGGAGCCTAAGAAAGAAGCTTGGCTACATTGGATACCATCGTTACCTTCCTAGGGATCACCCTTGGAGGAAGAGCTTGGATTTTGATGGAGAAACTGAGGACCAAGATGCGCCAAAAAAGTTCACCTTACAGGAGGTCCTTGAGGAACTCGAGAAGGTGAAAGATGTCTGCCCAAGTAAGCACGGTGGAAAAAGGAAACGAAAGCGTGGAGAAGAGCCAGTGATTTATAATAAAAAATCTGCTTGGTGGGGGCTGCTGTATTGGAAGGACCTGTTGCTGCCACACAATCTTGATGTCATGCACATTGAGAAGAACATATGTGAAAACATTCTTTGGACATTGTTGAAAGTGGAGGGCAAGACAAAGGAAACAACGAACGCTAGGCTAGATTTGCATGATATGAACATAAGGCCTCAATATCACGGCGTGCAGCAAGGCACCTCGCTTAAATTCCTAGAAGCTCACTATGTCATGATGGAAAAACACAAAGCAAAATTTTGCAAATTCCTTAAAGGTGTCAAGTTTCTAGATGGTTATGCAACCAACCTAGCAAAATCCATAAGTGTAGATGGTACCAAGGTAGTTGGCAAGCTAAAAAAGTGTAGATGGTACCAAGGTAGTTGGCAAGCTAAAAACGCATACTTGCCATGTCCTTCTCTAGAGGATCATACCTATAGGCTTAAGAGGTTTTGTTCCCAAAGATGTGTACAAAGTTGTTTCAGAACTTGGGAACTTCTTCAGGCAACTATGTAGTAGCACTCTGAGGAAACAAGTCATGGAAAAACTAAAACAGGACATCCCACTCAACTTATGCAACCTTGAGAAGATTTTTCCACCGACCTTTTTTGATGTTATGGTGCACTTGGCTGTCCATCTACCTGATGAGGCACTTCTTAGAGGGACCGTACAGTATGGATGGATGTACCTAATAGAACGGCGACTGGGCATGTTGAAGAATTTATTAAGGAATAGGGCCAGGCCTGAAGGATCAATTGTGGAGGCTTACTTAGAAAGTGAGACGTTGGCATTTTGTGTGAGGTTCATGGACGATGTTAAAACAAGATATAACCGAGATGACAATATGTCATAGGATGGGCCAGCACCTGGTGACCCCATTGGCTAGATTAGGGTAAAGGGCATCAAGGATAAAGCCAAAATTAATAAGCTAGCTTGGTGTGTGCTTAATAACTGCGATGAGGTTGGACCATATGTGTAGTAAGTATGATTTTTTATATGCTAATTTGTTGTTTTCTATATTACGTACGAAATGTTATCAATAATAATGCTTATATGTGCTATAGAATATACAGACAAATTTTAGAGGAACAAGGGGCAAGTGATGATGTTGATAGTAGGCTAGCAGCAAAGTTTCCAGCGTAGTTTAAGTCTCATGTACGTGATTAGCATATTTTAGTTCTGTTAGGCCGATCATTGGCAGAATTATACGACAACTTAGTGGTGACGGTGGTTTCATGTTGAGACAATTCCCTGTGTGCCATTAAAAAAGATCGCAATGCCCTATGTGCCTATGGAAAAGTTCAGCGGTCTTCAGCGCCACTACTCCAACTTTTTCGTGTCCTCCATGCCACTTCCGTTAGTTTGGGCTCTAACGCCGTCAAACTGTAGGTGTGAAAAGACAAAAATACCCTTAAGTCTAAATATGTTATTAATTTTTTTGAGCATCTTAACGACTTCAAATGAAAAAACTCAAAACTAGAAAGTTGTAGATCTCGTCGAGATCTATAATTTTCATATAAAAATTATTTTCATTTAATTCCACAAAAAATGATTTGATATGATTAATATATCTTAGAAAAATCATATTTTTTGCGGAATTAAATGAAAATAATTTTTATATGAAAATTATAGATCTCGACGAGATCTACAACTTTCTAGTTTTGAGTTTTTTTATTTGAAGATGGTTAAGATGCTCCAAAAAATTAATAACATATTTAGACTTAAGGGTATTTTCATATTTTCACACCTACAATTTGACGGCGTTAGAGAGCCCAAACTGACGGAAGTGGCATGGAGGACATGAAAAAGTTGGAATAGTGGCACTGAAGACCGCTGAACTTTTCTAGCGGCACACAGGATATTGCGATCTTTTTTAATGGCGCATACGGAATTCCCCCTTTCATGTTTGTGTGCAGATCGAGGAGCTAAGTAGAGAGAAACCAATAGAGGTTAGTGAAGGTTTGTATGCACTATCATATGGTCCTAATACCTGAGTCTGGGTCTGTGTAGCTTGCAGTGTTAATGAAGTCAGGTATAGCACTATTGATCATGAGAAATCCCTGTGTACACAGAAAGTGGTGTCATGACCGTCCTCACACATGAAGGACAATCAGTGGAATTTTATGGTGTCCATAGAGAAGTTATTCAGTTGATGTATAACTCCAGCATACAAAGCCATAGGACGGTGGTTCTTCTGCGTTGTGACTGGTACAATCTAGATGGCAATACGAAGTCTGTATGCATTGACGATGACGAACATTTCAGATCCATCAACATTAAATCATTCTAGTACAAGGATGACCCTTTCATTCTCGTGACACAGGCAAGGAAGATTTTTTATCTGTAGGACACTTCCTTGGGCAAAGATTGGTGGGTCATGCAGAAATTCGAACATAGGGATATGTTTGACGTGAATGAAATAGAGCCTATAGTGCACCAAGATGATCACTGTTCTAACAACGAGCATGAAGTCCTGCTGGATGATGGTGATCAGGTTATGCACAAAGCTAGTCATGATGGAGAAGGCACTATCATTAAAGCCAATTTAGAAGACCTTCTAAGAGATAAGAGGGAAGCAGTTGGCATACTTGAAGGCAGCGAGGATGAAGATGATACTGGAAACCAGTATTATAGTGACAACAGTAACTGTGATGGCAGAGATCACATGTCTGGAAGTGATGATGACTTGTAGGAGATTTCATGTATAATCTTTGGAAAAACATGTATTCTAAAGCTACACCTTGCTTTGGATTTTTGGCTTTGTATTCTGAACATGTTTGGTATGCTCGGTTGTTATAAACTTATGCTTCAGCGGACACATAGGCTTTGTCCACCGGGGTCAGTACTGCACTATGTGGACTGTCTATTGTGTACATGACTATTCCATTCAACTGCAACTAGTACTTGTTATAGGTTCATATACACTGCATAAGCCATTGACATAAAACATTTCTTTCACACAGCATGCTTCAACCACTACGGCAAGATCATTAATTAGTTTGACAAGCATGCCAAGTATGTATACTGATACGTGTCTAGTTTACCAAATCGAGGCATAAAGCAACCCTTGCGTGGTTGCCAATAGTGAATTGAATGCAGGAGGAAAGCCTCTGCAGTTATTTCACTCTAAAAACGCAGTCATAACAGTCGAGGGGTAGATTGAAGAGTGAAGAGGAGTTGCTTTCGTAAGCAATTTCTCTTGGTTGGTTTTGCAGAGGCATGCACACTGCTAGCTAGAGATGGCTACTCTTTTTATTATCTGATGAGAGATCAAATGGATAGCGCTGGACTTTCTGGCATGTGCAGTAAAAAAATGCAACAGCTATGCCTCCTCCATTGTGCATTAGATCGAGGTGACACTTGTTCAGATGAACTCCTCGCTGCATGGTTCTTGTAAATTCAATAAATTTTTATCGAAGACATGAGTTGGGTTCACCATAGATCAAAGCCACTCATGACTACTATCACTACTGGTACATTTTTTGTTCACCAAATCGAGGCACAAAGGTATCCTTGCGCGGTCAGTAAGAGTGAGAAGTGCTCGGCCCGGTCAGGTGGACGATGCTTTGACCATCATGTGCGCACGAAGATAATGGTAAACGTTACTTTGTGGACCAAAATGTTTGCATAAATGCTTAGTGCCTTGGGTGCCTCGGGTGCCGTCGCACTACCTCAAGAATTGCAACCGTATTACATCGGGGAAGGCGTGTGCGACCGGAGATGCAGGAGTAACAGCGTACCCAACCGATGAGACGACACGATGATACCAAATGTATGGCCGTTGGACTTTTTGTCTAGGCGAGATTTGTTCAGATGAACTCCTTGTGGCATGATTGTTGCAAGTTCAACAAATTTTATCATATACATGCAAACAAGACGAGTTGGGTTCACCACAGATACGTGCGCAGTAGAATTTCAACACCTATGGCTACTCTGTTCTGCATATAGGCCAGGCTTGCTCCTCTCAAAGAAACCTTGCGCAGTTGCTGAGAGCGAAGTGACGAGTTGGGTTCAACATAGATCAAAGCCACTCATGACTACTACTACCACTACTGATACATGTTTGGTTCACCAAACCGAGACATAAAGCAACCCTTGTGCGGTTGGATTGAGATTTGTCCGGCCCGTTCAGGTTTACAATGCTCGGACCATCACGTGCGCACAAAGATAATGGTAAATGATACTTTGTGAACCAAAATGTTTGGACAAATGCGCACATTACCTGCATAATAAGAGAATATCAATGCTACTAGATAGAAAGATAACGACAAACCAGACTTCATATATATGTGGATTACATCAATGATACGACTTTAGCCTACATAACCATGCCTTCATCTGCCATAATAATAAGAGGAGAGCAGTGCCATCCCACTACTTAAAGTCATCCAACTACTACCTAGACATACTATTTCTAATTACAGATGATTAACATGACTTCATACTAATTCTAATGGCACATGGCAGCAAACTAGTCCTAACTACATGTCGGATACCTGAAAATAGGGTACCCCAAGCAAAGGTCGAAAAAACTGCTTAGACCCTAAGAACAGAACCAACGGAATAAACGAACGAGGTCTTGGCCGAAATCTCCGATTTACTCGAGACCCCGTCGCCGAGCCCCAGCGGAAGTGACGATTCTCCGACTCGCCCGAGACCGCCTTGCCGAGACCCCATCGCTGAGGCCCCCTCATGGAGGCCCCCTCATCGAGGCCCCCTTGCCCAGGGCCTCGGAAGAAGTGCCGATTCTCCGATTCGCGCGAGGCCGGCTCGGCACCAGCCCCGTGGCCGCCTTTTTGACCAAACCGCTCTGACCGAACGTCGCATCCAAGCACCCAACCACTCCGACAGACGCACGATGGCGCAGTACAGCGAAGTGACCGACTACACGCCAGTCGCGTCAACCTCCTGCCATCTGCGACGGCACAGAGTAGGGGTTACCGACCACTGTGCTGCCTAACTCCTGCACCAAGGACATCGCAACATGGGGAGTCAGAGCGGGTTCCTGTAGCCTCGGAATCAGCGGACCGACCGCTCCGTCTCGCTCGAGCCCCCTCGACAGGGCCTCGGATCCACTGATCTTACTCCGCCTCGCCCGTCCACCTCGCCCGAGACCCCCATGGTAGGGCCTCGGACGAATTGGCCGCGCTTCACCTCGCCCAAGGCCGGGCTCGTCCCGCAACCTCATCGCCTCCGCCTCAAAAGTCTCTCTGGCAGGCTGTCGCATCCGATTAATGCGCTCAGCTGCACCCGCTACGTAAGCCATGATCGGCAGTGCGCTGCAACAGGAGCGACGGGACAACGATCAGATCACCTTTTCTGCCATCCCTTACTGACAATATAGGTACCGTATCCTATAGGCGCACGTCTCGCACTATTACGCCTGATGGCTGCTGAGGCCCGCATCTGCACCTGGGTCACTTCTCAGGCCTCGGCACGGCAGGCCTCGGCACAACAGGCCTCGGCATGACAGGCCTTGGCACGACCAGCTACGACGTCCACCGAGCCTCTGCAATCCACCAAGTCAACAAATGCGCAGCATGTTACTTGCAGTGGAGACCATACCGATTAGACATCTACGGGAACTCCCACGACAACGCCATGCTGCTCTAGGAGTAAATACGTCATCAAATAGTCCTTGCTCCACGTGTAGCTCTCTTATGTACTCCTGGTTTCCTCCCTACGGCTATAAAAGGAGGCAGCCAGGACTGTTTCTAGGACGACGGATAGGGTCACGAATACTCGCACGAACAACACGCCTCATTCTGTAATTCATAGCACCTCCCCTCATAGAGACCTGGGACAAACTCCCTCTCTCGCCTAGCTTGTAACCCCCTACTACGAGCACCCCGGTGCAAGGAATACAAGAACATCTTCTCAGACTAGACGTAGGGCATCTATTGCCCGAACCAGTATAAACCTTGTGTCTCTTTGCATCTCCATCCGGAATTGGGAGCACGCAGCACAAATTCACTAGTCGGTTAAGGATCCCCGGTTCCGAAACACTGACAGTTGGCACGCTAGGTAGGGGCCTCTGCGTGTCAGCTTAGTCATCCCACCAGATTCCGGATGGCAGATCCCGTGCGATCGTTGCGTCTTGGGACGATCGTCTGGTTCGGGAGCCTAGAATTCATGTCTCTAGGGCACGAGTACGACATGGTACTCCTCTCACCCAGAGCGTCATCAACCGACAACAATGTCTTGCACCGGCAGCCCACGCGCAGGCGGCGCCCTGGGCCACCGCTCTCGTCAAGCTCGCTGAGTGCCGCGCGGGCGAGTCCACCCTAACACCACGCAAGTACAGAACGCCGATCTGTGCTCCACCGGAATCCCATACCCCACTGCTGGCACAGAGTCCCTGCACGGGGACCTGTCCGGCTTAAGCCTCGACAGGGGAAAAGGGCCGGTGGCGCACAGCGACACCCCATCATCAAGCTCTGTCCCGCCTCCTCCCGAGGAGCCAGCTCTGATGGAGCAGAGCCTGGCGACGGCGCCATCCCCATACCCTTTTGGGCTGACCAATGTCGCCGCCTCCTACGCCACCGCCCTCGTCTCCATTCATGAATGTCATACCCATAACCCCATAGTCACAACTGCAATCCACCCCCACTCTAACTCCTCGGAGGAGGACGAGGCGTGGGTTGGAGCAGACTTCTCCAGGATTCGCGACCCTGAGGCGATGCGCCGCTTCATGATCGTGAGCGACTACTGCTTCGGCTATTTCGATTCCGACGGCGAGGACGCTTACGACCCGACTCGTGAGTGTTTCCACATCGGACTCGGAATACCGAGCATGGGCAACGATGGAGGAAGGGCAGCCAATGCCACACCACCACGCACGGGGTCCCCGCCAGCGGTGGCAGGTGTCCCCACCCCCGAGCAACTTCGACGCGTAGACCTAGAGCAGCTCCGTGAGCTTCAAGCCAAGGTCGAGCAAGATCGACTCCTCCTGCAGCAGCTCCGAGCCACCCTCGAGCAAGAGCAGCGGGGGCGCGACGATGGTGGAACAGCCCGACTGGGGGCTTGCGACGTCAACCGCCGCATTAACGATGATGAGGGGGGAGAGCAACCCCCTGTCTTCAATCGTGCTAGCCAGAACGTCGCTGCGGCGGCAATACTGGTCTGAGCGATGCCCGAGCCCTCTACCATGGAGGGGCGACGAGTCCACGATGAACTCCGGGGCCTTCTCGAGACTACCGCGGTGCAGCAGGCCGAAAGCTCTGTGTCTCGACCACGGTAGAGGGCCCGTCGGCTGAGCCCACCACAGGGCCTGAGGCCCCCTTTGCCACTGAGACCCCGCCACCCGAGCCCGAGGCCATGGCAATTGACACAGAGCCTCCCAAGGCCGACCGAGGAACGGACTGGCGAGTCCCTTTTCTTGATCGCCTCATGCGAGGAGAGCTTCCCACGGACAGGACCGAGGCCCGACGGCTTGCGCGACGAGCCAAGACGTACGTTCTCTACAATGGCGAGTTGTATAGGCGTAGCCCGTCTGGTATTCTCCAACGGTGCATCACCACCGAGGCTGGCCAATCACTACTCTGGGACTTGCATGCGGGAGCCTGCGGGCACCACGCAGCGCCTCGGGCGCTAGTGGGAAATGCCTTCCGCCAAGGTTTCTACTGGCCAACAGCGATGGCTGATGCCACGGGGCTAGTACGCTCCTACGAAGGATGCCAGTACTACGCTCGACAGATGCACCTCCCGGCCCAAGCCCTCCAAACCATCCCTATCACATGGCCATTCGCCATGTGGGGGCTGGACATGGTTGGGCCTCTGCAGAAGGCACCCGGGGGCTATACCCATCTGCTCGTAGCCATCGACAAATTCTCCAAATGGATTGAGGCTCGTCTAATCACCCAAATCAAATCCGAGCAAGCAGTGCTGTTCTTTACAGATATCATCCACAGGTTTGGAATCCCAAATACCATCATCACCGACAACGGGACGCAATTCACCGGCCACAAGTTCCTAACGTTCTGCGACGACCACCACATCCGTGTGGTCTGGTCGGCCATAGGACACCCTAGGACAAACGGTCAAGTAGAATGTGCCAACAGCATGATCCTATAAGGCCTCAAGCCAAGAATCTACAACCGGTTGAAAAAGTTTGGCAAGAAATGGCTTGCCGAACTCCCCTCGGTCATTTGGAGCCTGAGGAATACACCGAGCCGAGCCACGGGATTCACACCGTTCTTCCTGGTCTATGGGGCCGAGGCCATCCTCCCCACCGACTTGGAGTACGGCTCCCCGAGACTACAGGCCTACAACGAGCAAAGCAACCGCACTGCCCGCGAGGATGCCCTCGACCAACTTGAGGAAGCCCGAGACGTTGCCCTGCTACTCTCGACCAAATACCAGCAAGCCCTACAACGCTACCAAGCCCGGCACATTTGGAGCCGAGACCTGAAGGTGGGCGACCTGGTGCTGAGGCTGAGGCAAAGCAGCAAGGGCCGCCACAAGCTGACCCCGCCATGGGAAGGGCCGTACATCGTCGCCCAAGTACTGAAGCCCGGAACCTACAAGCTGGCCAACGAGAAGGGCGATATCTTCATCAACGCTTGGAACATAGAATAGCTACGTCATTTCTACCCTTAAATTTCCAAGCATTGTGTATATTGTTTCTCGAAATACATTAAAGAAGCGTTCTTTAGTTGTTACAATCTTTCGAGGTCCCCCCTTAATAGGCAACTCGATTGTATGGAACCTAAGGACCAAAAGTTCATCTCAAAGGCAAAAGACCGGGTGAGCGTGAACGACCTCACGCCTGGGCTCTGGCAGCTCCTCGCCACCTTTTTCGCCCAAGTGACGACTTAGGCTCCGAGGAAGTTCTTCGCAAAGAGCTGGTCTATCGATAGGGGCTCGATGTCACAATAACGCTACAAGAGTGACTCGGCTCTGCCTCTGCAGAGCCGAGCCTCCCTCGGGGGCTAAAAAGTGGGGAACCCCCTAAGTCCCGGACGCCGTTTCTTAACCGTCTTTCGAAAATTTCCATGCCAAACTCTCTCGTGCTCGGCAGACCCAGTGCAAGAAACCTAAGGACCAAAAGCGTGTCTCGAGGCCAAAGGGCCGGTCGTTGTGAGCATGCCCTCGCCCGGGCTCACGGCAACTCCTCGCCACCCTTCGCCAAGGGACGGCTTAGCTCCGAGGAAGTTCTTTGCGGGTATCCAAGAATGAGACAGGGGGCACAGGCTCGGAAATGGAATAAGAAAGCGGTTAAAAAATGCACATACGCAAGTACTTTAAAAGGCCTTGATGGTCACAAAACGTCACGGTATGACAATTAAACCAATCCGTTTACATGGCCCTAATTGCCCAGTCAAAACTTCGAGGATTGGCGGTGGCGGCCGGAGGGACCACCTCTTCTTCAAACAGTCACAACGGCTGTGCCAGGCGCCTCCACCGCCTCCATCGACCATGACCTCTGCGTCGACCTCCTCGTCATCTTCCGGCAAAAACGTAGTCATTCTTGTGACAGCCTCTAGGTTGACGTAGTGCGAGGAGACGGCAGCCTGGCCTGCCGCTTGACACCCATGTGCAACGCCCCCCGGATCCTCTCGTGGACGTAGCCGCTCAACGCAATCAGGTGGCTCCCAAGGGAGCTGGCTGATTGGACCCCCTCGACCTCCGTGAGCCTCGCAAGCGATGACAGGCGGCTGCAGAGCCTCGTGCTCCCGACCTCAACGTCCAGGCGCCTCTTATGCTGCGACGGAGGCCTCAAATTACTTGGGAGGCCTCTTTCTCCAGACCTACACCACAACAAAGAGTCAGGGGTCGAACGCAAACCAGAGCAAACGGAACAAGGAGCGCGGTTCAGCGGAACTTACCCTCGGCTTTGTTCTTCCAGGCTAAAGCCTCGACTCGAGAGGCCTCGGCCGCCTTGGTAGCCTCTACCAAAGCAACTTTCATCAGCTGATGTTCGCTCTGCTCTGTGCCCAGTTGCCCGGCGGTGACCTTGGCAAAGGCCATTGCTTCTTGGGCTCGGGACTTGAGGGAATCCCGCTCCTCCTCCAGCTCCTTGATCCTCGCCACCAAAGGGGCAGCCTGCTCCTTAGCCACGACCACCTCGGCCTTCAGGTCGACACAGCGAAGGTGGAGGTCCTCCACTTCAGCACTCCGCACCAACAAGAGCTCCTGGGCGTTGGCAAGCAGGCCCTTTTGCCGCCGGAGCTGCTCCCAGACGCCCCTCTCCCTTCGTAGGAACAACGATTTCCTAAGGGACCGGGTCTCGAGCTCCTGAAACAGGCAAAGACGTACGTCAAATGCCACAAGGGGGGCTCGGAGAAAAAACAACTCGACACGAGAAAGAGAAATGCGTACCTGGGTAACACCGGGTAGGTCCCTTTGCATAACAGACATCGCTGTCTGCATCGATTGCACCGCCAGTTGACGGTATTGCTCGAGGGTGTCCCAGCGCCCCCCCTCGGTGATGTCCTCAAGGGCAAACACAGGCTCCCCCTCAGGGTCGGCCCGGTTTCCCCATACAACACGTGGGCTATCCCACCCGCGGGGTTCGGGTCGGACCCGGACAAGGACCGAACTCCCCTCGGCAGGAGTCGGGATCGGCCGCTCCGTGGTGCTGGCCGCCTCGTCGTCCGTCGCCTCCTTCTCCTGGGAAGAATCCTCAGACGAGATCGTCTGAACTAGGGGCGGTGCTGAAGCCTGTCCCGCCTCTGTCCCGACCGCCTCGGACTCAACGAAACCAGGGGCTCTGGCCTCTGCCATCTCTACCTCGGTGGCCCCGGCGTCCACCGCCCTGGCCTCGGAAGCCTCGGGGGCTCTGGCCCCAAGACCCACGACCTCACGGGGCATGGACTCGTCCCCCCCCGCTCGTTCCATGGCCACCTCGGCGCCCTTTCCTTTAGCAGCCGGCTCCTCTGGGCTGACCCCGCCCAACGCCGCGCCATGCTGCACGGCAGCCAGCGCCTCCGCCGTCCGATGAGCGGTGGAGCTGGTGCTCACCTTGAGCGCCTTACGAGACGCCAAGGCAGGTTCCTCCACCCGGTGCTTCTGGCTGGAAACAAAGACACTCCTAAAGGTCAGCATACGACCAGGGGGCAAGCAGGAAATACTACAAACTCTGCCAAAAAATACACTTACTGCGAATGAGGACACAACCGCTTCTGGATAGCGTCCCTCCTCTGCAACGGCGGCGGTGGCGGTGATGGCACGGCTTCTGTATTCGCCGGTACCGGCTGGTCTCCGCCGGACCCCGGCACCCCCTCGACCGTCCTCGGAGACGGTTGAGCCGTCCCCGGCGTCGCTTGTGCCACCCCCTCCGCCGAGCCCACCGGGCTGACAGCACGCGTCTCGGGCGTGTCGCCCTCGACAACGAGACGGACGTCTACCAGAGACACCCCGATCGCCACCTCCCTAACGTCGGGGAGGTGGTCCAGGGTACCCTTCCCTTCCTCGACCGCGCCAGCGTTGCTCGAGGAACCCGACGCCGATAATGAGGGAGACGACTCCAGCGGGAGACCGTCGAGCCTCTGTTGCCGGCGGCGTGCATCCAGCTTTTCATGCTCAAGGATCCTCTTCGTGCGCCTTGCCACCTTGGCGTCTTTCTTCTTCTTCTGCTCCTCAGCGTACGCCCTGTTCACGGCTCGCCGCTGGGCGTCCTCAGGAACGGGCGGCGGGGAGCTTCGCACGTCCCTTATCCCCTGCAGAAACGACGAAATAAGGCAACGGGCGAAAAAAGCAATAAGCAAGAAGGCTGCGAAGGCCATGGCAACACCCAACTTACTAGGGAAATGTACCCCCACGACGGGCGCATCGGGAATGGCATCAAGCCGTCAATCTTTGGTTTCCCATCCACCGCCTCCCTTACCCGACGTAGGATCTCCTCATCAGTAAGGGCGAAGGTGGACATCTTGATGCCTTCGATCGGATCGCGTGGGGTCATGTCAAATAGGCGCCGCCGCTGAGCCATCAGCGGCAACACCCTCCGGCCGTGAAAAGCCACCACGACCACGGCCGCCGTAAGGCCGCAATCACGCAGCTTCCCCAGGGCCCTCAGGAGCGGTTCCAGCCTGGGCTGATCGGGCCTGATGACGCCGTACCCCCACTTCTCCGGCTGACTCTCCACAACCCGCCCGGTATAAGGGAGAAGCCCGCCATCGTCATTACGAAGGTAGAACCAGTTGTCATACCAACGACGGTTGGATGATGCCAGCGGGGCAGGGATGTAGAGGTGCTGCCAGTCTTGGCGCACCTAAAGGGTGCAGCCACCGGCCCTCATCGCCTTCCGAGCCCCCTTCGCTCTCGCCGACTTGGTGGTAAAAACCGCCCGAAACAAATGGAGCCACAGCTCCTAGTGGGGAGCGATCCCCAGGTACCCCTCGCAAACGGCGGCGAAGATGGCCGCCTGCGCGATGGAGTTGGGGCTGAAGTTGTGGAGCTCCACGCCGTAGTAGTGCGGGAGCGCCCGCATGAACTGGTCCGCCGACAAGCCGAGGCCTCGCTCGTGGAAGACGACGAAGCTCACCATGTAGCCATCACGTGGCCCCGGCTCCGACTCATTCCCCGGAGCAATCCACTCCGGCTCATCAGGATCGGTGATCGGGCGGAGGAGACCAGCGTCCACCAACGACTGCAGCTTCTCCACAGTGACGTCAGACCGCTCCTAGGGATCCGCCGGGAGAATGATAGGACCGCCAGCCATTGCGCGGTGAAGGACGCTGCTACGGCGGTAAATCTCTCTCTCTCTTTCAATTGATCTCTCTCGCCCTTCTTCTCCCCGACGCTTTATGCTCTCAGCAACGGCTTGGAGGCGGCGAAAGCAAACGCAGGCAAGGTAAGGAGGGGGAGGGGCGAGGCTCTTTACGTATTTATGCAGGGGTAAGACGAAACCGCTGGGCGACGAAATCGGGGAAGTTTCCCTCAGATCCGGCGCATATAATCCAGACCTGATATCTCCGCCCACGTGCCCACCTTCTCCACATTTAATCGCACAGACGGTTATGTCCCATCCACTGACACCACGTCGCAGCAAAGAACGGCAGCTCCCGAGAAGACGCCTCAAAAGACGCGCCGTCGTCGGCCGATGGAAGGAAATACCCCTAGTCGATTCCTTCCGAGCTAAGGAACCGGGCGCCGAGCCCGCTTCGGTCCGAGAGGTTGAAGGTTGGGCGTTTATGGTCTCGGCAATTTGCCTCGGACGACGGCAGTCGTGGGACAACTATGGGTGAGCTCAGACATGGCCGAGGTGCGAGTGCGATTGCTTGGGATGCCCTAAGTCGTGTCCGAGACCAGCAGGAGTTCTCTAAAGGGATCCCACCGTGAGGAGGCACTGAGCCCCTAGGGCCAATCAAATGGCCCCGGCACCCGCTAGAGAAGCCTTCTGGTACTTTTTTGGAGCGCGTCTCTGGACCACTGGCCGACCCCTATCGAATGGGGCACGGGCCTCCACTTGGACTTACCCGATAAAAGCTCACCGGAAATGTCATCGCTCATACCACCGAGGGTAGCCTGCATGTTCCACCCTCCTTCCGAGCGAAAAGGAAGCACGAGGGTCGTACAAAAAAGCCGGGGAACTCCCTGATCGCCCTCTCGCTCCGCGTGGAGGCTCGGGGCTCTTCCCGCAACCTTGCCGAGACCCAGGCTGGCCTAGGCTTTCGCACGCCAAGGGCTCGACAAACAACCCCTCCTTCCGAGCGAAAAGGAAGCGCGAGGGTCATACAAAAAGCTGGGGAACTCCCGATCGCCCTCTCACTCACTGTGGGGAGGCTCTCGGGCTCTTCCTACAACCTTGACGAGACCCAGTGGCCTAGGCTCAAGGCAAAGGGCTCGACAAACAACCCTCCTTCCGAGCGAAAAGGATGCGCGAGGGTCGTATAAAAGCCGGGGAACTCCCGATCGCCCTCTCACTCCGCGTGGAGGCTCGGGGCTCTTCCCGCAACCTTGACGAGACCCAATGGCCTAGGCTCTCCATGGCCAAGGGCTCAACAAACAACCCCTCCTTTCGAGCGAAAAGGATGCGTGAGGGTCACACAAAAAGCCAGGGGAACTCCTGATCGCCCTCTCGCTCCGCGCGGAGGCTCGGGGGCTCTTCCTGCAAACCTTGCCGAGACCCAGCGGCCTAAGCTCGCACACGAAGGGCTCGACAAACAACCCCTCCTTCCGAACGAAAAGGATGCGCGAGGGTCATACAAAAAGCTAGGAGAACTCCTGACCGTCCTCTCGCTCCGTGCGGAGGCTCGGGGGCTCTTCCTACAAACCTTGCCGAGACCCAGCGACCTAGGATCGCACACGAGGGCTCGGCAGGCTCGGGTGCTCCTCCTGCACCCCAAACAAGCGACCCGAGCTCGCTCTCATGGGTCAAGCAAATGCGATAGAGCGCCTTACTCAACGAAGAAAAAGCCCCTAAAGGAGTAAACTCACTCCTCTAGGGCCTCAGAAGAATTTGCACACCCGTAGAGGCGCTTCATGCACACCACCGGAATCGTGAGTATAAAATGAATCCGACAAGAGCCACTGAGAAACAAAAGTCTCGAAAAAACCTCAGGGAGAGTATCCCACACTCCCGCCCGAGGCTCGGGGGCTACTGTCGAATACCCGAAAATAGGGTACCCCAAGCAAAGGTCAAAAAAAACTGCTTAGACCCTAAGAACAGAACCAACAGAATAAACGAACGAGGTCTCGGCCGAAATCTCCAATTCGCCCGAGACCCCGTCGCCGAGCCCCAGTGGAAGTGACGATTCTCTGACTTGCCCGAGACCGCCTTGCCGAGACCCCGTCGCCGAGGCCCCCTCGTGGAGGCCCCCTCGTCAAGCCCCCCTCGCCCGGGGCCTCAGAAGAAGTGCCGATTCTCCGATTCGCGCGAGGCCGGCTCGGCACCAGCCCCGTGGCCGCCTTTTTGACCAAACCACTCTGACCGAATGTCGCATCCAAGTGCCCAACCACTCTGACAGACGCACGATGGCACAAGATAAATGAGCGACCGACTACACGCCAACAGATCAACCTCCGCCATCTGCGACGGCATGAGCAGTAGGGGTTACCGACCACCGTGTCTTTGCCTAACTCCTACACCAAGGACATCACAACGTGGGGAGTCGAGCGGGTTCTCAGTAGCCTCGGAATCGGCGGACCGACCGCTCCGTCCCCGCCTGAGCCCCCTCGACAGGCCCTCGGATCCACGATGTTACTCCGCCTCGCCCGTCCGCCTCGCTCGAGACCCCCCCCGGTAGGGCCTCGGACGAATTGGCCACGCTCTGCCTGGCCCAAGGCCGGGCTCATCCCGCAACCTCATCGCCTCTGCCTCAAAAGTCTCTCTGGCGGTAGTCGTCAGATCCGATTAATGCACTCAACCGCACCCGCTTCGTAAGCCACGATCGATCGGCAAGCATACCGCAACAGAGCGACGGACAACGGTCGATCACCTTTTACGCCATCCCTCACGACGACAATACAGATATCAGATCGTATCCACAGCAGAGGCGCCGTCTCGCACTATTCCGCCTGATGGCTGCTGAGGCCCGCATCTGCACCTGGGTCACTTCTCAGGCCTCGGCACGACCGGCTACGACGTCCGCCGAGCCTCTGCAATCCACCAAGTCAACAAATGCGCAGCATGTTACTTGCAGTGGAGACCATACCGATTAGACATCTACGGGAACTCCCACGATAACGCCATGCTGCTCCAGGAGTAAATACGTCATCGAATAGTCCTTGCTCCATGTGTAGCTCTCTTATGTACTCCTGGTTTCCTCCCTACGGCTATAAAAGGAGGCAGCCAGGACCGTTTCTAGGACGATGGATAGGGTCACGAATACTCGCACGAACAACACGCCTCATTCTGTAATTCATAGCACCTCCCCTCACAGAGACCTGGGACAAACTCCCTCTCTCGCCTAGCTTGAAACCCCCTACTACGAGCACCCCGGTGCAAGGAATACAAGAACATCTTCTCAGACTGGATGTAGGGCATCCATTGCCCGAACCAGTATAAACCTTGTGTCTCTTTGCATCTCCATCCGGAATTGGGAGCACGCAGCACAAATTCACTAGTCGGTTAAGGACCCCCGATTCTGAAACACGGACACTACATATGTTGACATGACTTGATACTACTAATGAGGAGTGCCATCCCACACCTCTATGCAAGTCATGCAACAAGGGCACCAACAGGTGTGAACAAAATCCAATGCCTGCAAGGTAAATCGGCCTTGATTGAAGCCAGCAAACCTCTCCGCCATGGCGAACCGGCGCTGCCGGACGATCCCTTCTGGCCATCCAGCCCTGGTTCCTTGCTAGGGCATGATGGCAGGCAACATTCTTGTCGTTGGTGTAGGTGCCGTCTAGGGGGGCATGTGCCCTTGCCAGCACATGCACCGTGGTGTCGGCCTCGATCCAACCATGGGCCTTTCGGTTGGGGCAGATGGGGCACACCAGGCCGCCATACGGGTTGACGTGCAAGAACAGATTCAGGCCTAGGAGAACAGGCATTGCATAGCTGTGTAGGCGATCATCCTCTGAGTCCGTCATGACATAGCCCGAGAGTCATCAGACTCGAACTCAGCCTTGGCCAAGATGTCGGCCATGGCCTTAGCCTCGGCCAAGATGTTGGCCTCATCATCAGCCTTGGTGGATGGCGAGGGGGACCACGAGGTGCAGGTGACCCACCCACGTGGGAAGCAGATCCAGCGATGGTGAGCAGACCAAGCAATGGTGAGCGGGACCGCACCGGGGTCGGCAGTGGTGAGCGAACCACCAGTGCCAGTGGCGTCAGCGTCGTCACCGAGGGCGATGGGGAGAGCAGCAGCCTAGGAGATGGTGTGAGATTCAGCGATGGGAATGCCGATCTACGGGGATTAGACATCACCGCCACCTCTATCAACACCAACCCGAGGTACACCATCAGCCCTGCCTCTGCCGAACCACTGGAGGAAGTAGGGACTGCAGCTGGGCCACCGACAGCCTTCATGGCAACCGACGGGGTGACAGAGGTGGGTGGCAAGGAGAGGGCTTTTGTGCAATGGAAGGTGGAATGGTAAACAATATGAATTGGGGCAAGGCCAGGCTTTATGTATACATAGGGATGCTATGGCTTCTAAGGCAAGATACTCCACAAAGATTTATTTATACACAGGGACGCTGAGGCTTCTAAGGCAAGAAACTTCGTGAAGATTTATCTTTCCTGAAGGTGGGTGCCATCGTGCTCCCTCAAGAATCACAACCGTATTACACCGGCGGTTGCAAAAACAGAGCACGTCTCCTCCATTTACGCTGATGAGACAGTTGAAAGGTCCTTGTTGGTTTTGGTAATTGAGTGACAACCTAGGTGGACTAATTGTGTTTATGTGAGATACACAGGTAATTAGTCCATAGGTACATGTGTGTGAGCAACATATGCCATGAAGGTGAAAATGGCTTAGAGATGTTGCAAAGCTCACACATGTGATGATGAAGGAGCTTATTGCACATGAGACATGACATTGAGTCATGTGATCAAGGTGGAGAAGATCAAGACAAGACTTGGCTTGATGGACCGGTTGCAAGCGTGAAGGGCAAGTCGAAGGCTTTGGAGTGATGGACCGCGTGGCGGTGAAGCTTGAGCAAGACTTGGCGCCCGATGGACGATGGCAACGGTGAAGGGCAAGTGAAGTCAAGATCGATGAACCAATATGATCACGTGATGATATGAAGTGGATCATATCATTGTTGATCGTGTTGGTGCATGTGTTGCATCAACATTGGAGGAGATGGAATGGAATGCGCAAGGCAAAGGTATAACCTAGGGCATTTCATTTCACCGGTCATAGGTGTGTAGAGAAGTTTATGACCGGGTTTAGGATAGATGGCCATACTATCAAGAGGGGCAAACTTGTTTGCATATCGGCCATCTAGTGCCACTCGAGTGATCTAACTTTGAATTGTCGCTAGGATCGAGTGGCGTGGCAAGTTGAGTGGCTAACATCCTTTGGGAAATGATTGTGAAAATGCTAACACACATACACATGGTGGTGTACACTTGGTGGTGTTGGCACATTTACAAAGGAGGTGGTGTTTGCAGGGGTGAGATGGGTTTGGGTCCCTCTCTCCCTCCCGCCGAGCTTGCTCGGCGGGATTTGTCGCTTTCGGGAAAATAGAATGCCTATTTTCTATTGCGCCGGATGCAAGTTCTTGTGGTTAGCACATTGGAGCAAGGGTGATGAAGTTAGAAGTGAAAACAAGTTAGTTGCAAAGATGCTGGATCTGAATGCATCGGACGCTGGCAGGCTGCGTCCAGTCAGGCTGACGTACAATGACGTAGAAGCTGGAGTGTGATCGGACGCTGGCTACGTCCGATCAAGTGTGACCGGACGCGTCCGGTCGAGGTCGGTACCTTACTAGAAACGACCGGACGCTGGGGGTTCAGCGTCCGGTCAGTTGAAAGCTGCTGTGTCCGGTCAAGTCAAGTGACTGTTGGAATCAGGACACGTGGCCGTCTGCGGGCGACCGGACGCTGCGGTCCAGCGTCCGGTCAACACGACCGGAGCGTCCGGTCGGCCCGACCGTTGCCCAGTGAAGGGGTAACGGCTAGTTTAGCCCTTGGGGCTATAAATAGAAGTGGCCCTCGGCCATGGCTGGGGTTGAGCACCTCAAGGGACTTAGTGTCCATGCTTGTGAGTGCTTGGGAGCCCTCCATCACACACATACTTGATAGCGATCATCCGATTGTGTGAGTGAGCGATTCTAGTGCGATTGCATCGTGAGGTTGCATCGAGTGGCACTAGGTGGTCGTGTTGCAAGCCGGTGGTGCTTGTTACTCTTGGAGGTTGCCACCTCCTAGACGGCTTGGTGGTGGTCTCCGTCAAAGCGCACAAGAAGCTTGTGCGGCGCTCCGGAGAAGTGCTTGTGAGGGGCATTATGCTCGCCCCGCGGGAGTCGCGAAGAGCAACTTTAGTAAAGCGTGTCATTGAGCTACCCTCACTCAAGGGGTAGGTTCTTCTTGCGGTGCCCGACGTGCGGGCTTAGCGGGTGATGCTAATTAGCCGCCGAACCACCAAGTGAGCGGTCGACACAACGGGGACTAGCGTGTTGGCAAACACGTGAACCTCGGGAGAAAAATCATCGTGTCAACCTTGTTCTTCCCGTTGGTTTGCATCCCCATTACACAAGCTTGCAATTACTTTTATATATCTTAAGCTTGTGTAGTTGCTCTTGTAATTAGTTAGCTTGTGTAGCTTACTAGTTACCTTCTTGCTTGTGTAGCATAGAAGTAGCTCCCTTGAGTGGCAAATTTGGTTTTAGTAACCTTGTTAGTCACATTGCTTAGTTTGTGTAGCTAAGTATTTGCGCTCTCTAATTAGGCATTGGTTGCCTTGTTATTGAGCTTTGCTAGTGAGCTTAGTTGGCTTTGTGCTTTTGCTTACTAGCATGTGTAGGAGCTCCCTTGTTGCTTAAAGTACTAGTGGCATAGGTTTGTGTGACCTTGCTCCTAGAATTGTTTAGGAGAGCTCTAGCTAGCTCGGCACCTTAGTTGCTTTATTATTCTCTTTGCAAGGTGCTAGTGAACACATATAGAGGGGTGTAGTCTTGGCTAGACCGATTGTTTTAAATCCGCATTTATATCGGTTAGCCGACGCGATTAATTTTAGAAAAGACTATTCACCCCCCTCTAGTCCGCCATCTCGACCTTTCAACAGTGTGAGTCTCGGCACGACGACATCAATTGTGTGGCCAGCGGACTTTTTGGCATGCACAGTTAAATTTCATAGTTTGTGATCGACTACACTCACTCATCATTTCATCCAATATTATTATTACTAGTAGTAGGGGCGTGGTCACTTGACCATGTTCTACTTGGCTTTTAATTTAATAATTCCTAAAAGAAAGTAACATTTTTCATAATCTATGACATAGGGCCGGGAGTACATTTGCACAAATACGTATGACACGTATACTATCCGACGCATTCAAATATAAGGTGGCAGGACTTTCTTGCATGTGCAGTAGAATTTTCACACATATATCTCATCTGTTCTGCATTAGGCTAGGCTTGCTCCTCTTAAAGAAACCTTGCGTGGTTGCCGAGAGCGAAGTGAATGCAGGATGAAAGCTGGACAGGAGTGAAAATTTAAGAGATTTTGACCACCATGACATGGTTGAGACTTGAAAGCCTGGTGCGGTTGTGATAGGTCTTTTCACTCCTATCCCAACAGTCACAACAGTCGAGGGCATCAGAAGAGTGAAGAGGAGTTGCTTTCGTAAGCAATTTCTCTTGGTTGGTTTTGAAGAGACATGCAACGACTAAGCTAGAGATGGGTACACTTACTATCCCATGAAAGATCCAATGGACCACGCGGGACTTTTTGGCATGTGCAGTAAAAATGCAACATCTATGCCTCCTCCATTGTGCATTAGATCGAGCCAAGACTTGTTCAGATGAACTCCTCGTTGCATGGCTGTTATAAGTTCAACAATTTTTATCACACATGCAAATAAGACGAGTTGGGTTCACGATGGATTAGAGCCACTCATTTTGAGCATGATCAAAGCAACTCATGACTACTACCACTACTAATACGTGTTTGGTTCACCAAACCGAGGCACAAAGCAACCATTGTGCGGTTGCCAAGAGTGAGATGTGTCCGTCCCAATCAGATTTACAATGCTCGACTATCACATGTGCAACGAGATAATGGTAAATGTTCCTTTGTGAACAAAAATGTTTGTAGAAATGCATACGACACGTATACTATCTGACGCGTTCAAATATACGGTGGCAAGACTTTCCGGTTGTCGAGACTTGCTCCTCTCAAAGAAACCTTGCACAGTTGCCGAGAGCAAAGTGAATGCAGGATGAAAGCTGGATAGAAGTGAATTGACCACCATGACACGATTGACTCGAAAGCCTGGTTTAGTGGTGATAGGTCTTTTCACCCCTCGGGTGCCATCACACTCCCTCGGGAACATCAACTAGTCGTACCGCCGAAGGCGTGTTCGATCGGAGATGCATGATTATTGACGTTCCCAAGCGTACACTGATGAAACAGAGCACGTCTCCTCCATTTACGCCGATGAGACGACGTTAGTCTCAATGTTGGTTTTTACATGTTAGCTCCTCCACTGATGCCCCAATAGTGTGTGCACTCCTTGTGTTTGTGACAACACCAGGAACACAAGAAAAGAAAGCCCCCCCACGAGAGGATAACAAGAACAGAGACATACCAGCAAGGATTCCTCAAGACAGTCAAGTTCCCTAGTTGGCACGGCGGGGTTGCAAGAAGACATGGCAGTACAACTTGGCTCTCATCTTTCTTCATCTTGAAGCTTGTCAACTTGTCCTTAAGGATGTACAACTTGGCAGTCTTCACCGCCGGTGTGCCCTCATATGTTTCCTCCAATCTCTTCCACACCTCATTAGCTCTCTCACAATCCTTGATTTGCTCAAACACCTTGAAATCAATGGCAATGTATATGGTGTTGAGAGCCATTGTATTGCATTACTTGTTGGTCTTGTCTTGGTTGGTGAGATCGTTGGGATCAATGATAGCATAGTCACTCTAGGTCACATCCCATACTTGATCATTGATTGAACCAAGAAACATCCTCATCTTTCTCTTCCAATAATCATAGCATGTGCCATCAAAGAACGGTGGTTTGCCTCCCACATGGTCGAACACAACTTGAGCCATAATTTGACACTGAGGTTGTTAAGCCTTCAATCAAATGGTGACCATGGCTCCGATACCACTTGAAAGGTTCTAATATGGCTAGAGGGGGGGGGTGAATAGCCTATTAAAAATCTACAAACCAACTAGATCAATTTGATTAGTATGACAAATAGCGAAAAGCAAACTTGCTCTAGCTCTACAAGGGTTGCAAGCCACATATCCAACAATTCTAGTTACTATGATCACTAGGCACACAATTTACTAAGTCACTACTCACTAAGAGCACTCACACTTGCTACACTAAAGAGCTCCACTAGATGAACTTAAGCTAATAAGCAAGCTCTCAATTCTAGCTACACTAAAGAGCTTACTACAACTAGTTTGTGGGTATGTAAATGAGTAAGGTGATTATACCACCATGTAGAGGAGTGAACCAATCACAAGATGAATACTAAATCAATCACTAGGAGAATACCAACGGGCAAGAGACGACCAATTTTTCTCCTGAGGTTCACGTGCTTGCTGGCACGCTAGTCCCGTTGTGTCGACCAACACTTGGTGGTTCAGTGGCTAAGAGGTGTTGCATGAATCTCGTCCACACAATTGGACACCATAAGAACCTACCCACAAGTGAGGTAACTCAATGACACGAGCACTCCACTAGAGTTACCTGTTGGTGCACCGCTGGGAAAGGTACAAGATCCCTCACAATCACCATGATTGGAGCCGGAGACAATCACCGACCTCCGCTCGACGATCCTTACGGCTCCAAGCCATCTAGGTGGCGGCAACCACCAAGAGTAACAAGTGAATCCCACAGCGAAACATGAACACCAAGTGCCTCTAGATGCAATCACTCAAACAATGCACTTGGATTCTCTCTCAATCTCACAAAGATGATGAATCAATGATGGAGATGAGTGGGAGGGCTTTGGCTAAGCTCACAATTTTGCTATGTCAATGCAAATGGTCAAGAGAATGAGCTAGAGCCGGCCAAACGGTATTTATAGACACCCCCAAACAATAGAGCCTTTGGCTCAATTATCGGGCTGACTACAGGACAACTGGACGCGTAGGTCGTGTGCACCGGATGCATCTGGTGTGGGGACTGGACATGTCCGGTCGCTGCGTCCGGTCACAACATCCGGTCATAGCCAGACCGCCACGTGTCCCTTTCTAAATGTTTAGCCATTGGCGCCCAACGACTATCTCTACGCATAGTAATACCACATGATCGGACACACTGTTAGAAAATGACCGGACGTGGGAGACGCAGCGTCTGGTCGAGTTTAGAGAGCTCACAGAGCCGCTCTGGGTCGACCAGACGCATTTGGTCACACCAGACCGGACGTAGGAGACCCAGCGTCCGGTCGAGTCTAGAGAGCTCCTAGAGCTGCTCTAGGCCGACCGAACGCGTCCGGTCACACCGGACCGGACGCTCCTAGCGTTCGATCAATTATAGCGCTGAAAACTCGATACTAGCTGGTTCACACCGGACGCGTTCGGTCGCTCTCTACAATCCTGTATCGGCTATATCACTTTGACCTAACGCTGAACAGTAAGTCGTCAGCATCCGTTCACTCCACTGAGCCAGAGTCCGGTCACTTTCACTTAGTCGCTCACCTCGGGTCCAAATATCAGACGCGTCCGGTCCTGATTCCGGACGTGTCCGGTCACTTCTGTCTGACTACCCGAAGTCTGGATAAAAATACCGGATGCGTCCGGTAGACACACCGGACGTGTCCGGTCACTCAGTGACCAGCGCGACTAACTCCTTTTCAACTCTATCTTCTTTACCCTTGCTCAAATGTGCCAACCACCAAGTGTATCACCTTGTGCACATGTGTTAGCATATTTTCACAAATGTTTTCAAGGGTGTTAGTACTCCACTAGATCCTAAATGCATATGCAATGAGTTAGAGCATCTAGTGGCACTTTGATAATCGCATTTCGATACGAGTTTCACCTCTCTTAATAGTATGGCTATCGATCCTAAATATGATCACACTCGCTAAGTGTCTCGATCACTAAACTAAAAAGCTCCTATCCATTTCACCTTTGCCTTAAGCTTTTTGTTATTCTTTCTTCTTTTCCAAGTCCAAGCATTTGATCATCACCATGCCATCACCATCATCATCATGTCATGATATTCATTTGCTTAAACACTTGGAGTAGTGCTACCTATCTCATAATCACTTTGATAAACTAGGGTAGCACTTAGGGTTTCATCAATTTACCAAAACCAAACTAGAGCTTTCAATCTCCCCCATTTTGGTAATTGATGACAACCCTTTCACAAAGATATGAATTGAAATTTAATTGAATCCATGTTGCTTGCCCAAGCATATTTATCTTGTGTAAAAGGATATGGACAAGTTTCATGAACCCCAAATGGTAGCAATTGCTCCCCCTGCATATGTGCTAAGAGTTTGGATTGTAGCTTGCACATATGCTCTAGATAGGAAATATATGAGACAATGTCTACCAAATGATGCTAAGGTATATGAGATGGACCTTTGAAGCATGATACCAATCGGAGTGCACCAATATACCATCCTTAGCACCATTAGTAACTAGACATACACAAAAACTAGAATATCCCATGAGATCAACATTATAAGCAAAGGTCTAGTTTCCATAAAATGAACATAAGTCTAGTTACTTAACCTATGCATGCTAGTTTTTTATTTCATCATTCAAGCCTATAACTAGCATACACCACACAAGCATGGATATTGAAATTTAAAACTTGTGCTATGCAAGCAAATATATGAAATGCACATTCAAATGCAACATATAAGTTTATGAGCTTGCTCCCCCTACTTGTGTACAATTTTGATTGATCCTCTTACAATGTCATTTCATTTGTTTGCTCCCCGTATCTTACTATCTTTGTGAATTTCTCTCCCCCTTTGTCAACAATTAGCACAAAAAGGCGAGCTCAAATTTTAGATAAGTTAGGGTGAAACCATATGATGTAAGGATCATTTTTCCAATTTGGTTCAATCTAGATCACTTGCAAAAGATATTTAACTCGGTTTGATCCAAGGACAAGCTTCTTCACACCTCCAAATAAGGGTTATCTTGTACCATGTTGAGTTAAATACTTAGAGTTTATTTTCTAGATCAAACACTAGGTTTACAATCCCAACAAACATGTCATATGCTACCACTAGACCAAATTAAGTATAGAAGCAATAGTGGTACCATACAAGCATCAAATTCATTTGATTTTCATAAATGAGCCTATTAAATGTGAAAGATGTCTAGATGCACTAAACATGTCCTTAGCAAGGATGTATGCCATGTTAATCAACTTTTACCTTGAATTGCTCGAAGGAGAGGATGTCATATAAGAGGGGGTGCTTCAACACATATTTGAGAAATCCAATATGTTCAACTCATTCCTTAGCTTGCAAAACCTTTTCTCTTCTAATGGCTTGGTGAATATATCGACAAGTTGATCTTCGGTGCCCACACTCTCAATGCAAATGTCCCCTTTTTGTTGGTGATCTCTTATGAAATGGTGGCGGACATCAATGTGCTTTGTTCTTGCATGTTGAATCGGGTTGTTGGTTAACTTGATTGCACTCTCATTGTCACATAGCAATGGCACTTTCTTGAACTTGATTCCAAAATCACTTAAAGTAGCCTTCATCCAAAGTAATTGAGCACAACAACTACCGACCAAAATGTACTCCGCTTCGGCGGTTGAAAGTGTTACACTATTTTGCTTCTTTGATGACCAAGACACAAGTGATCTTCCCAATAGTTGACATGTGCCCGATGTGCTCTTTCTCTCAACTTTGCATCCCGCATAATTAGAGTCCGAATATCCAATCAACTCAAATCTTGCTCCCTTGGGATACCACAATCCAACATTTTGTGTATGCTTCAAGTACCTCAATATTCTCTTTGTAGCCTTCAAATTACTTTCTCTTGGTGAGGCTTGAAATCTTGCACACATGCATACACTAATCATGACATCTGGCCTTGATGCGGTCACATAGAGTAGGCTTCCAATCATAGACCGATATAATTTTTGATCCACCATATTGCCTCTTGCATCACTATCAAAGATACCATTTGTCCCTATTGGTGTACTAATAGCTTTGCTAACACTCATGCCAAACTTCTTGATCATATCATTGATATACTTGCCTTGACTCACAAACAATGTTTTCCTAAACGGTAAACGATCTTTACACGGTCGCCCTTCGTTTAGCGTTTAGGCTGTTTACATGGTGTTTAAATCGAAGTTACACGGTATAAATGGTTTTGTACTTTAAAAAAAATACATATAATTATATATGTGCATGTAAAAAATCAAGTATTCTAGCATTTATACATATTTATCCGCGTAAAAATCAATTATTTTGGTATGTATATATATTTATGCATGTGAAAAGAACCAAATATAGATATTTATGCATGTAACATATCAAGTGTACACATTTATAAATATAATAAACTTAAGTATACAAATTTTTCCATACACAACTGAATTAGATTTACCTCATGTTCGCCTAAACAACCATTTAAACAGTAGTTTAGCCCGTTTAATGCTATTTATCTCCGTTCCGTTTAGGCCGTTTAGACTATTTTTCTCTGTTTTTTTGACCGTTTAAATGGTCAACCGTTTAATTTCCGTTTACCCCCTAAACAAAATAGTTTACCACCGTTTACCGTTTACTGGCCGTTTAATCACACGTTTAGGCCGTTTAGGCGAACACTGCTCATAAATGTGCCATTCTTCAATTGCTTTATTTGAAGACCAAGGAAGTAACTTAACTCTCCAATCATGGACATCTCAAACTCACTTGCCATCATCTTGCCAAACTCCTCACAAAAATCTTGGTTTGTTGACCCAAATATGATATCATCAACATAGATTTGCAATACAAACAAGCCATTTCTAAGCATCTTGGTGAAGAGAGTGGTTTCAACCTTTCCCATTTTGAATCCCTTAGAGAGTAGAAAATCCTTCATTCTCTCATACCATGCTCTTGGTGCTTGTTTCAATCCATACAAAGCCTTTCTTAACTTATAAACATGGTTGGGTTTCTTTTTATCTTCAAAACTGGGAGGTTGCTCAACATACACAAGCTTATTGATGTACCCATTGAAAAATGCACTCTTCACATCCATTTGGTACAACTTGATGTTGTGGGCACAAGCATAGGCTAACAAGATCCTAATTGCTTCTAATCTTGCACTGGGGCATATGTTTCTCCAAAGTCAAGAACTTCAACTTGAGTGTAACCTTGAGCCACTAATCTTGCTTTGTTCCTTATTACTATGCCATCTTGATCTTGCTTGTTTCTAAAGACCCATTTGGTTCCAATCACATTGTGTCCTTTTGGTCTCTCTACTAATTCTCATACTTGATTTCTTGTGAAGTTATTCAATTCTTCATGCATAGTATTCACCCAATTAACATCTTTTAATGCTTCATCTATCTTCTTTGGTTCAATGGATGACACAAATGAGAAATGTTCATAAAATGATGCCAATCTAGATCTTGTTTGTACACCTCTAGAAATATCACCAATTATAGAGTCCAAAGGATGATCTCTTGCGACATTGGTTGGTTGGAGCACTTGCATTTGATTGCTTGCATTTGATGGAGATGATGAACTAGCCAATTGTTGTTGATCTTACACTTTGTCATCACTAGCACTTGCTTGACTTTGATCTTGGGAACCTCTTTCTTGTTCATTTGAGTTAGAGAGCACTTGATTCTTGTCATCTTCAACATCAATTACTTCTCTAGGTCCTATATCACCAATGTGCATATTCTTCATTGCATTGACTAATTGAGTGCCTCTCACATCATCTAGATTCTCATCTCCCTCTTGGGAACCATTTATTTGATCAAATTCTACATCATGAACCTTCTCAAGACTACCACTAGTCAAATTCCAAACTCTATATGCCTTGCTAGTAGTGGAGTAACCAAGCAAGAAACCTTCATCACATTTCTTTTTAAACTTACTCAATCTAGTGTCTTTCTTCAATATGTAGCATTTACATCCAAAAACCAAAAAGTATGCTATGTTCTGCTTTCTTCATTCAATAGCTCATAAGGTGTCTTCTCCATCATGGGGTGACAATAGAGTCAGTTGCTATAATAGCAAGCCGTGTTGATTGCTTCGGCCCAAAATGAATGACTCACATTGTACTCACTCAATATTGATTTTGCCATGTCAATGAGTGTTCTATTCTTCCTCTCAACAAGGCCATTTAATTGTGGAGTGTACTTGGTCAAGAATTAATGTCTAATTCCAAATTTATCACACATCACATCAATTCTAGTGTTCTTGAACTCACTACCATTGTCACTTCTAACTCTCTTGATGGTTGTTTCAAACTCGTTGTGAATGCCCTTGACAAATGATTTGAATGTTGCAAACACATCACTTTTGTCTATAAGAAAGAACACCTATGTGTATCTAGTGAAATCATCCATAATCACAAATTCGTATTTGTTTCTACCAATGCTAGTGTATGTGGTTGGTCCAAACAAGTCCATGTGTACCAACTCAAATGCCTTAGATGTGCTCATCATGCTCTTCTTAGGATATGTGTTACCAACTTGCTTTCTGTCTTGACATGCACTACATAGCTTATCCTTCTCAAATGTGACATCTTTCAAGCCTCTAACTAAGTCATGCTTGATCAACTTGTTCAATTGTTTCATTCCAACGTGACCAAGCCTTCTATGCCATAACCAACCCATGCTAGACTTAGTGATCAAACATATTGACAATTGAGCATCTCTAGCATTGAAATCAACCAAGTATAGATTCTCATATCTAAATCCTTTGAATATCAAGTTAGAGCCATCTACACTTATGATCTCTACATCATCCACACCAAATATGCACTTGAAACCAAGATCACACAATTGAGTTACCGATAATAGGTTGAAGTTCAAGCTCTCTACTAGTAGCACATTGGAAATGCTCAAGTCATTGGATGTTGTAATCTTACCAAGCCCTTTGACCTTGCCTTTGCCATTGTCACCAAATGTGATACTATCAATCCCATTGCTCTTATTTTCATTGATTGAATTGAACATTCTTGGATCACCGGTCATGTGTTGTGTGCACCCACTATCAAGCACCCAATGCCTTTCTCCGGCTTTATAATTGATCTACAAAAGAAGATCAATTCTTTTTAGGTACCCAAACTTGCTTGGGTCCTTGAAGGTTAGTTACCAAGGTCTTTGGTACCCAAATGGCCTTCTTCTTTGGGCCCACAATTGGTGTACCAATGAACTTAGCCTTCACACCATTGGCACCCTTAACAAGCATGTAACAAGAATCAAATTTAATTGAGGATACTTTAGGTAGCTTGTTCTTGTTAGTCTTGCAATATTGCTCTATATGCCCAACTTGCTTGCATCTATTGTAAAACCGAACATTTTTCTTCACAAAGCTAGCTTTGGGAGTGACAAAGGCCGTCTTGCCTTTCTTGGGGGTATAGCCTAATCCCTCTTTATTGAGAGAAAACCTTTGGCTACCCAAGCACTTTAGCAAGCGGGCATCTCCACCATAGGCATTGTCTAAGGCACGAGTGAGCTCATTTACCTCCTTCTTGAGGGTCTCATTTTCCACCATTAGTGAGGCATCATAAGTGAAACCATCACTCAAAGGTGAAGTTGAAGTAGGAGCTCTACAAGAAGAGTTAGTGGGAGCAACTACAATGAGCTTATAAAAAGATTCATCAATAATATCACATGTTAGTCCCACATCACAAGACACAATCACTTGCTCCTTCTTGGCTTCCTCCTTGTTTACTTGCTCAATGAGAGAGGAGTGAGCCTTTTCAAGCTTAGAGTGAGCTTTACCAAGCTTCTCATGGGCTTCTATTAGCCTCTCATGAGTGGCACTTAGCTCATCAATGGATTGCTCAAAGAAATTTGACTTTCTTGCTCAATCCTTTACACTCCTTTCTCTTTATCTCAAAGCAAATGTGCACTTGCTCACACATGTCCATGACCTCCTCCTTGGTGTACTCCACCTCCTCCTCATCATCATCATCACTCATATCATATTTTACCTTTGTAGGCTTTGCTAGGAGGCATGTCGATGGAGGGTTTGTTGTTGATGGTGATGCTTGCTAGTGCTTTCTTGATATATTTCTTGCCATCATCACTAGAGCCATCACTATCTGAAGAGCCATCACTATCCCAAGTGATCATATAGCTTCCACCCTTTTTCTTCTTTTGGAAGGTCATCTTCTTCTCCTTCTTGTGCTTCTTCTTCTTATCCTCATCATTGTCACTATTGTAGGGACAATCCACTACAACGTGATTGGGGCTCTTGCAATTGTAGTTTCTTCTCACATATTCTTTGCTTTTGGTGTGATCTCTTCTCTTTCTTGCACCATAGCCCTTCTTCTTCATGAATTTACCCATCTTGCACACAAAAAGAGTCATGGCTTCATCATCAATGTCACTAAGATCCTCTCCATCATTTGATTCTTTCTTGGACTTGCCCTTGTTCTTGGATGATGAGCTAGCCTTGAATGCTACACCCTTCTTCTTCTTGTCTTCGTCTTCCTTCTTGTCATCCTTGTCAACCCCTTCCCTTTCTAGACGGTATGTCTCTTGTGTCATGACATCACCTAGTACTTGGTTAGGGCTAATCTCCTTCAATCCTCCTCTTATGATAAACAATCTCAACATCTCAAATCTTGGTGGTAAGCACATCAAGAACCATTGAGAGACATCATCATCATTGATCTTCTCTCCCAAAGCCTTCAAATCATTGACAATCACTTACAATCGATGGAACATCTCCGAATGCTCTTATCTTCCTTCATCTTGAAGCTTATCAACTTGTCCTTGAGGATGTACAACTTGGCAGTCTTCACCACCGGTGTGCCCTCATATATTTCCTCCAATCTCTTCCACACCTCATTAGCTCTCTCACAATCCTTGATTTGCTCAAACACCTTGAAATCAATGGCATTGTATATGGTGTTGAGAGCCATTGTATTGCATTGCTTGTTGGTCTTGTCTTGGTTGGTGAGATTGTTGGGATCAATGATAGCATAGTCACTCTTGGTCACATCCCATACTTGATCATTGATTGAACCAAGATACATCATCATCTTTCTCTTCCAATAATCATAGCATGTGCCATCAAAGAACGGTGGTTTGCCCCCCACATGGTCGAACACAACTTGAGCCATAATTTGACACTGAGGTTGTTAAGCCTTCAATCAAACAGTGACCATGGCTCCGATACCACTTGAAAGGTTCTAATATGGCTAGAGGGGGGGGGGTGAATAGCCTATTAAAAATCTACAAACCAACTAGATCAATTTGATTAGTATGACAAATAGCGAAAAGCAAACTTGCTCTAGCTCTACAAGGGTTGCAAGCCACATATCCAACAATTCTAGTTACTATGATCACTAGACACACAATTTACTAAGTCACTACTCACTAAGAGCTCTCACACTTGCTACACTAAAGAGCTCCACTAGATGAACTTAAGCTACAAAGTAAGCTCTCAATTCTAGCTACACTAAAGAGCTTACTACAACTAGTTTGTGGGTATATAAATGAGTAAGTAAGGTGATTATACCGCCATGTAGAGGAGTGAACCAATCACAAGATGAATACTAAATCAATCTCTGGGAGAATACCAATGAGCAAGAGACGACCAATTTTTCTCCCTAGGTTCACGTGCTTGCCGGCACGCTAGTCCCCATTGTGTCGACCAACACTTGGTGGTTCAGCGGCTAAGAGGTACTGCATGAACCTCATCCACACAATTGGACACCACAAGAACCTACCCACAAGTGAGGTAAATCAATGACATGAGCACTCCATTAGAGTTACCTTTTGGCGCTTTGCCGAGGAAGGCACAAGACCCCTCACAATCACCGTGATCGGAGCCAGAGACAATCACCGACCTCCGCTCGATGATCCTCGCTGCTCCAAGCCATCTAGGTGATGGCAACCACCAAGAGTAACAAGTGAATCCCATAGCGAAACACGAACACCAAGTGCCTCTAGATGCAATCACTCATGCAATGCACTTGGATTCTCTCCCAATCTCACAAAGACGATGAATCAATGATGGAGATGAGTGAGAGGGCTTTGGCTAAGCTCACAAGGTTGCTATGTCAATCCAAATGGCCAAGACAGTGAGCTAGAGCTAGCCAAATGATATTTATAGACACCCCCAAACAATAGAGCAGTTGGCTCAATTATTGGGCTAACTGCGGGACGACCGGATGCGTAGGTCGTGTGCACCGGACGTGTCCGGTCATAGCATCCGATCGTAGCTAGACCGCCATGTGTCCCTTTTCAAATGTTTAGCCATTTGTGTCCAACGGCTATCTCTACGCATAGTAATACCACGTGATCATACGCGCTATTAGAAAACGACCGGACATGTCTAGTCACACCGGACCAGACATAGGAGATGCAGTATCTGGTCAAGTCTAGAGAGCTCCTAGAGCCGCAATGTGCTGACCGGACGTGTCCAGTCACACCAGACCGGACGCGGGAGATGCAGCGTCCGATTGAGTCGAGAGCTCCCAGAGCTGCTCTAGGCTCACCGGACGTGTCCGGTCACATCGGACGGGCGCTCCTAGCGTCCAATCAATTATAGCGCTAAAAACCTAAGACTAGCTGGTTCACACCGAACGCGTCCGGTGTGGTGACCGGACGTGTCCGGTCGCTCTCTGCAATCCTGTATCGGCTATACCACTTTGACCTGATGCTGAATAGTAACTCATCAACGTCCATTCACTCCACTAAGCTAGAGTCCAGTCACTTTCACTTAGTCGCTCACCTTAGGTCCAAATATCGGACGCATCCGGTCCTAATTCTAAATGTGTTCGATCACTTCTATCTGACTACCTGAAGTCTAGATAAAAATACTAGACACGTCCAGTAGACACACTGAACGCGTCCGGTCACTCTGTGACCAACGCGACTAACTCCTTTTCAACTCTATCTTCTTTACCCTTGCTCAAATGTGCCAACCACCAAGTGTATCACCTTGTGCACATGTGTTAGCATATTTTCACAAATGTTTTCAAGGATGTTAGTATTCCACTAGATCCTAAATGCATATGCAATGAGTTAGAGCATCTAGTGGCACTTTGATAACCGCATTTCAATATGAGTTTCACCCCTCTTAATAGTACGACTATCGATCCTAAATGTGATCAACTCGCTAAGTGTCTCAATCACTAAACTAAAAAGCTCCTATCAATTTCACCTTTGCCTTAAGCTTTTTGTTTTTCTTTCTTCTTTTCCAAGTCCAAGCATTTGATCATCACCATGCCATCACCATCATCATCATGTCATGATATTCATTTGCTTAAACACTTGGAGTAGTGCTACCTATCTCATAATCACTTTGATAAACTAGGGTAGCACTTAGGATTTCATCAATTTATCAAAACCAAACTAGTATCTTGCTATGTTCATTGTTGTGCACATAGAAACTATCAGCTGTAATGGCCCAAGCCGTCAGAGGTCACCGAAAACTCAAGCTTTGTCTGGACGATGAGCAGAGCCTGGCCCAGTGGAAGGTGGACGTGTTCTTTGATGATGGCCACTTGTACCTCCATCGGAGATGGAAGCACTTTGCCCGCGCCCTCGACCTCTAGGATGGGTTCTCTCTTGTATTGTGGTATGATGGCCGATCACAGATTAACGTCAAGGTCTTCGACCTTACCACCTGCCGTAAGCAGTATCCGCATGACTTCAAGATTGCCGGTAGTCAGCTCTCCCAGCCCATCATGGAGCTGAGGAGTTTTGCAGTGATCCTAAAGAAGTACCACCTCAAAATGAAGTATCTGGTGACCATTCGCGTGAGACGCAGAACGTACCGATGTCGCAAGTTACCAGTGTCGCCTTTCTCATCAATCTTTTTTTGCGCGAGGCGAAGAACGTGCCTGTGAACTTTGAGGTAGCGCACGGCTACCAGTAGTGGCAAGCCATCAAGCTGCGGATGGTTGGGCAATGCTTGTTCATGGCCTTAGATAGTACCTACACGAACAACAAAGTGCATACATCGTTCAACTACGGGTGGGACGAGTTCTACGGAAGCAACCACCTCAACGTCGATGACACCTGCTTCTTTAGCGTAATCCACGAGGACACCTACAATGATGATGAGGATGAGGAATGGGAGGAGTAGGAGGACAATGAAGCTAAGCTCAAGGTGGAGGTGCGCAAGATGAACGGCGGATGGTTGTGGTGAACTTGGCGCAAGAGTTGTCACGATCTGTATTTTGTTGTTTCATCAAAACTATTATCTGGCCTATCAAGATTTCCTAGTATCAGACTGTCTTAGGCCCTGTTTGGATGGACTATGACTAGTTAGCCATGGCTAAAAAAAGCAAACTAAAAATTAGCCAATTAGTTGTGTTATTAATCCATACCTATTTGTATCCTGAACAAATTGTTGGGTTCTATAGTCTAGAACTAGTTGTTAGCCCCTGATAGTTGGGATCTATGGACTAGTTGGATAGCCCCTGATAGTTGTCAGCACTTTATTTCGTTGTTCATCGACTCATAGTGATCCAGAGTGTTTATATTTCATAGGGGCAGACTATCTTAGGGTCTCGAATATCTCAACAGCTATACACCCACATCCTCCAATCAGAAAGGGTGAACTTTGATGGTTGCGATGCCCATGGTGATGTGATGCCCCTGAGGAGACGTGGCCTAATCTCAATTCAACCGCATTGATGCAGCAGTTAGTGATCATCCTTCATCTAGTGTTTAGAACTGCCGCAACACATTCCCGTACTTAAGTGAAAAAGTTAGTAGTGAACAACTTCTTTTGCCACCCACTTTGTTGTGACATCCATCCACATGACTATCGCCGCTTCCCATGGCCTCCGACGAGCCCACCGGCAGCAACATCTAGCATATGGCGTCAGTAGAGCACAACACTGGCGCTGCCCTTGGCGCCACAATTGTCGATGCTGATGGTGTCGTGGTTGCCAATGCCGGTGGAGATGCGGTTGTCGATGCTGATGGCGCCGTGGTTGCCGATGAGGATGCCATGCCCATTGCTGCCGTCAATTATAGGCGACCAATACCATTTGTGTCTGGGGGCCTAACATCATGGTCTGGCCATTCCGCTCCGCAGGATGTGCATCGAGCGTCGCCCTGTCCGATGACGCCGATGACAACTGCTGTGAACAACTTAGCGGTTCATCAGATAATGGAACACATGGGCTACAGTGCTGGCCATGGCCTCGTACTGCACTACCAAGCGGACGCCAACCTCATCTAGGTGTGACTGCACCATAGGTACTCGGGTCTCAGCACCAACCGCATCGATGCCTCCTACATCATCCCTGCAGCAAATAATCCCCCAACGATTCAACCTTGTCTGATGACGAGGGCGCAGGCAATTTGAGTCCTCATGATGATGAGGTCATGTAACCCCCAAGCCCATAGGAGAGCCACACTAAGGTCATCTTCGATACGGTTATCAGTGAGTTCACGAAGTTGCTGACTGAGTATCCCTCCTATTACAAGGAGATGTCCTTATCGGACACAATGTGCAAGATGTTGGTCCCTATCGTGTAGGAGACGTTCAAGTAGTTGACGTGGTATGATCCGCTAGAGTAGCAAAACAGGAAGATGGAGGCAGTGAGCAAGCTCAAGTACATACTCATGGACGATGGGTCTGCCTCCTCACCGTATGCTAGGCTGCACATTGAACTAGTGGTCAACCCCATTATGAAATGGTTGAAGGAGACGTGGACTCCCACCTAGGTTCCTACAACAGGAACAACCGGTACAATCCTTGCACAACCTACCGCCGGAGTTCCCTCATGCTAGGGAATTCCAGCATGATGTAGTGTTGCCCAGACTATCCGGTGCTACCGACAGGTATGATGCTTCTTGGGAGATTGTTCCAGTTAATGTATTTTTGCAGCCATGGATGTCAACCATTGTTGGTATATTTTAATGCACATAGATAAATCCGCAAGCGCATGGATACCGCTATAGCTTTCACCTAGAAATATTCCAAGTATCATATCCACAGGGAAACGTGTGAGACTAACTATGGTCTAACTTAACTAAGGGTAGCAACAAGGTTAGGATAAATAGGATCGTAGAGAGGAAAACTAAGGTTCTCTAATTCTAACTTGGGTAAACTATGTCTTCTACTATTCAATTGGGGACATTATTAGGGAAAGACACCTGTAGAGGATGCTTTCCTTCATAACAGCGTCCTACGTTCCCTTACAAATGGGAGGTGGACTACAGAGGATTCAACGAGGCTATAAGAGTCACCCTCGCAAGTTACCACCGATCCAGAATACAGGATGCATCTACGATTAGCCTAAGTCTAAGCACCATGCTTACACTTATGATTAATACTTTACTCCCCCTAGGAAGAGAATAAATCACTCAAAAGAGTCACAAACCTGATGAACAATATAAACAAGATGCTTACTTGGATCAGAAGTTGATTGCTAGAGAAATCTCAGAGGCAAGCTCAGATAGTACTTGGATCCACCAAGGTACAAGCCATAGAGAGAGCACCCATAGGCCGGCACCTCCTCCAAACTATTCCCTCACTCTCTATCTCACTATTATTTACAAGACTAGATCCTAAAGAAGACTAATCTTCTCTTGATAGCTGGCTCTGGTTCTGATGAGGAGAATATGAATTAGGGTTTCAGGATAGCTTTAGGGAGGTGGCAGGGGCTGGTATATATAGGCTGGAGCATCAATTCTAGACCCTCGGATCAAACTGACTTGAAAAAATGGCGTAGATGTAATCTAGGAGGCAGTAGAAAACCAACATTCGAAGAAGGGGTTGACAGGTGGGCCCAGGGGGCCGAGCGGCCTGTAGGTGGGGCCGGCCGACCCCACATGGCAGCCACCAGCCCTCCACTTTGGTGGTTTGCCTTCTAGAGTCTTCTAGAGTCTTTCCACGTCCATTTCGCTGCGGATAAACTTGATTTGATTTGATGAATAGGTCCTCCTTACCAGTTTTCTGAATAAACCCTACTGAAAACACAAATTCATCAAAACTCATGGAATTTATTAGTTTAAACCCCTAAACCTATGTTGGTGACCCTTTTTAGTCATTTATACAAGTTATGTTGACGGGTTATGATTGATGTTAACGATCGTCAACAAGCTCCCCACACTTAACCTTTGCTAGTCCCTAAGCAAAGCTTAAACTCAGCAATGGATTATGAGTTTCTACAATGCTTTCACTCCTCAAAAGTACATATGTGTTCAATCAAAAATTCTCCTCCGGATTGGAATAAACTGATTTGACTTACAAACTTACCCATATTACCTTCAACCATAGGGGCTTCTTAGCCTTCACTTGGGTCTTGAGCAATGGAAAGACAGAATGATCAAGTCAAGCACTATGTCTCAAGTTCTTTGTTCAATCATTGTTCTAGAGTTTTTATAAATTTTCAAAATAAAACTCTAAGATTTCCATTATATGACACTCTCAAGTCTCTCAATATATGTGGTATTTGTGGATCCTCACCAAGGCAATAAAGAGGTTATGCCTTTTTCTCTACCTACCACTAAGGCTTATGTGGAGTTCATAGGTAGGGAGAAAGCTAAAGCATACTTGCAATGCATATATTGTAAAGTCAAACATCGGATCTAAAGAGAGTTTAAGTCATACAATCAAATCAAGATGTGCATGTGTGTGGAATATATGGTGGATATATATGGTGGCTAATCCTAATTCTACTTTGCTCCTTAAAAGCCTATCTCTCTTTTGAAACTTGGAAACAATTGCTAGAGAGCAGGGGCTATCTTATTCATCTCTTTTTTTAGGCGGGCATCTAAGTAGCCATTGTTTTAGATATCTCGGACACTTGTCCATTTTTTCTCAACTTTTTTTTTTTATCTTCCCTTTTTTATGAATAACTTTTACATAGCCCCATGCCTCTTTTCTGTAACAAAACTTTAGAGAGATAGCAACAAGAACTTGGAGCATTAATTTGGTGGATGAAAAACCTATCAAGCATGTTTTTGTGTTCACTCCTAGTGTAGGAGTAAAACATTTTTGGGTGGATCTAAATGGAAGGCATGTTTTTGCGCCTACCCCCAGTGTAGGAGTAGGGCATATGTGGGTGGTGTGTACATGATCTTGATTTTAAGAGCATGACAAACCTCTCATAAGGGTCAACAAAGCTTGACTGAACTCAATGCAAAGCAAGCAACATATATGGGTGGAAGTTTTCCTAGCCTAAATAACATGTGTGGCTCTGGTGGGAATTCAAGCTTTATCATACATGAACTCATCATGTAGTATTTTTATGTTTTTCAAAGATAAATCTCTAGAACTTTAGTTTTGCTTGGAATAAGATAAACAGCAGCTCAGACCTTCTCATATCATATCCGTCAATTACCTATACTTAGATCAAGCTTATGCTACCCACGAGTTTCAAGTTCAGAGTAAACCCTTATGTCAAAACAATCTTATCCAAAACTTAGGAGAATTCAAGGCTGAAAGCTAGGTACTTGAAAGGGATTACAATAGAGCAACTATTCATCATTTCCATTTAAGAGATCATTCTGAGTCCTCTTTATTTGCTAATCAACTCTTAAAAATAGAAATTAAAGCAAACTAGACATAGACCTTTCACATATTATTACTGTAACTATATATATTTATTATGAGGATAACTTTTTATTTTGTTTTTAGTTATTCATCAAAACTAAAACAAAGGGAAAAGAATACTTACCTGGATACATGGGAGTACTTCTCCCCTAAGCTAGCTCTTTCGAAGAGGGTTCGGTATTTTAAGTCCTTCAAACCAGACTTCTTCTTATGAAGTTCATTGATCAAGTACCTTGGTTCGCTCTGAAGATGAGGATTCTTGTGATGGTTTTTTTAATGGTGATGTCACCTTCTTCCGCCAAACCTATCTTGGTTTTGAGTTTTGATTTTGGTTTAACAGTTTAGGACCTTCACTTGTAAAAGTTTGTGAAATCGACTGTCTTCCCCCACAATTTGCTTGAAGTGTGTCATGCTCATAAAACAAGGTAGAGATCAAGTGCATGGGCTCTGTTGGTGGAAAAACACCAATAGAACCAAAACTTTACTTATTCTTCTCTAACCTTAGGCACATTGAACAAGATGAAGTTGATGTTGTGTGTTTTGTTCAATTATGTCATGGGTGATAAGATCAAAAGATTGAGCATGAATGTAGCATTTAAGTACATTTGGCAAAAAGGGTTGAGTTTCTTAACCTTGGAAGGATTGTCTATCTATAAATCTTTACATGATTATGACTACCATCTTCTAGAGATAAGATCTGCAAAGTTTTAGATTATTTGATTAAGGCTATGAGATCAAGAAAATGGTGCTAGGAACAAGCTCGAAGAACTAAATATGTTGAGTTAGTCAAATTGGATCGAGTAAGTTGTGACTCAAACATGTTTGTTTATTATTTATGTGCCTACCAGAATCAAGGAAAAACTTTTTAAATAATGGCCATTTACCTTTGGATGTTACCTTTGTCATTGGGGGGGGTGGTAGCACTATATGATGAAGGGTCGATGACTCGTGATGGTCCTTTCCTTTTTGCTTGAGGTTTTCCTTGTTCGGCTAGCCTTGCAGCTTGAGCTATTCATGAGCTTCTTGTCTCCTAGGTTGCACTCCTTCTTTCTTAACCTTTTGTCATGCCATCTTTCTGCTCTTCAATCTTTTGACACTCTGTTAGACCTTTTGCCTCACTCATTGTTTTATGCCTGCAAAGGATTAGTGGACAACACGTACCCGAAGGAATATACAATTTTGAAACATGGGTTGTTTGTCTAGAATTTTGTAGTTTTCATCTATGCTAATGAAAAGATGGTTTTAGGATTACTTTAGCATAGATTTTGTTTATCATGTTCTATACAATCATGGCTCAAGGCAAAGGTAACTTGCAACAAAAGATAAAGTGAATGAATTTTGATACTTATAGTTCTTCCATCCATGATGAATGAACTGTGTCTTCTTTGTGCAATGTTATTGGAGTTCGTCATGTGCCTTGCTTCATCTCTGATTTGAATTCATCTTGTGACTTACCCAAATCGAATTGAGAGTTTTCTATAGGGGTTAGTCCAACAAAATATCCAGTATCTGCTAAGGCAATTTTTAGTTCAAACTCCATGTCTAATTTGATTAAGGAAGACATTTTAACCTAAGCACCTCGCTTAAATTAAAATGCCTTTGGAAGTATGTCGAGTACTTCCAAACCAAAACGTACTATGGCAGACAAAGTTAACATGAAAGCACTATAGATATTTACTCAAACGGAGATGAAAGAACACGATTGTTATTTAGCAAATTGAGCTTGGCTTAAAGGTAGATACAACCACAATTAGCAATATGGTATAAGATTTTTTTAGAGAAGGGTATCCCCCACACTTGAATTTTGCAAAGCAGAATCATGGTTGGATGATACAACTCTCATGTGTGAATGTGATTAAATATTGCATGATAATTGGTTGGACATACCTTGCGTTCTCATCCTTCATTCTTTTCGCTTCAAACCTGAAATGGTCAGTGACAAAAATGCCCAAAGGAATATTTTCACAACTATGTTTCTATGCTTATTTCACAAGGGTATCACAGCAGAAGGTGAAAACTCATATTATCTTTCGAAAGTGCTTGCTTTAGGACAAAAGCTCGTCCTCAGAAAACCTTCTAGTTGCGCTTCTAATTGGTGAAGTGGTTTTCCCTTCAACACCAATCTTCTTGTACCTGTCTCAAGATTCATGCCAATGAGATTTGCAATATTTATAATAAACATATGCATCTACAACCACCCTTTCAAAGTCTTTATGAACAGGAAGCACGAGGGGGTTGAAGATCTCATGTGTGGCAATGTTGGGGAGACTAATTAATTCAGGAGATTTCTCATGTGGGCATGGATTTGATGAGGTTTTCATGAAATAACTTCCATGCTCATCGATCTCATCTTCCTTTTCAAGCTCCAAGGGTGTTTCTTCATGAATTTCTATAGGTGGAAACATTGTCTCCATCATTCCATGACTATGACATTCATTTGATGTTTTATTGTCCAAGATTTCCCATAGATTGGTGGCTCTCGGATTGATCTCGTCTAAGGCCTCCTCCAAACTTGGATGAGTCATGTTTGTAAAAGAGATTGATTTAAGCTCACTGTTTGAATCTAGACCAAGTTTGGATTCTACTCATAAGGCTTTGTCCTTATCCATCCATTCTTTAGCAATGGCATATGAATTCTTAATACATTCCAGCCAATTCTTAATACATTACAACCATTGTCGTTGCTCTTCTTGGTCATCCTTGTGGTCTTCATGACCCCTATGCTTTGGTTGTCTTAGTGGATTTCTAGGGTCATTATGAGACTTAGGAGAAAGAGCATAAAAGGGATCATCGGGGTCAAGGATGGATTGAGAGATGGGTTCAGATAAAACATCTAATATGGGTATAGAAGGGGAGAAGATAGGAATGGCTTCCAAATGACTTGGCTCTCCTTCTATGGGTTCACTAGACATGCCATCCTTGAATTCTTCCCAATGTCCTATATGGGAATAAGGAAGCTTTCTAAGAGGTTTCTTCTTGAGAGGATTTGAATTATATTTGCTCGAAGGTCTCTTATGAAGGTGAGAATTTAAGCTTTTCCCAAAATTAGCATAAAAAAGATCATCCTTAATTTCAACAGGGATTCGCAAAGGTGGAATTCCTTCTTCTCTTCGAGGATTTTGGGGTATTGATGGTTTGGGATTGATAGCTAAACCTTGGGATTGGAATGGTTGTGATTTGGCTATCAAAACTTCCTCTTCTTGTTTGGGAGATGATTCCTTCTCTTCCTCGGGGAGTTTATTATGAATGCTAGTGCAAGGAGTCCTTCACCTAATTCTATCAAGCATAGACCTTGCTTCACTAGCAGATAAATGAAGGAAAGCTCCTCTAGAGGCTACATCAAGGGATCCCTAGAATCCTTGCTAAGACCCATGTAAAAATATTGAAGAAGTACAGGGTCTTGAATGGCAAGGTCTAGGCTAGTGATAATGAGTTCATTAAAATGATCCCACGATGTACCAAGAGATTCTTCTTCTAGTTGTCTAAAATTTAGAACCTCTTTTCAAAGACTAACCACTTTAGAGATGGGAAAGAAACATAAACAAAATTTAGAGCATAACATTTTCCAATCTCCTTGCACACTTCCTATGGTTTGACTGTACCAATGTTTATCTCTTCCCGTCAAAGAGAACGGAAATAACTTCCATCTTAAGGTTTTGTCAGACATGCTAGCGATACGCAAGCATGCATAGGTCTGTTCAAACTCCCATAAGTGTGAGTATGGGTTTTCATCGCCTTCTCCCGAGAAGGATTTATCCCAAATTAGTTTTATTAAATACAAGCATAGCTCATAACCAGGTGTTATGATAGGGTTTGAGGATTCTGGTGGCTTTAGGCTTGCGCTTGTGGGTTTAGCACATTGATAGATAGGAGTGGAATCCATGCTAAAAGAAAAAATTAAAATAAAAGAAAGAATAAAAGATAAAAGGTTAAGCTAGGCTTGTAGTTAATTCATCGACTGTTTCCCCGGCAATGGCGCCAGAAAGCTTGTTGGTATATTTTAACGCACACAGATAAATCCGCAAGTGCATGGATACCGTTGTAGCTTTCACCCGGAAGTATTCCAAGTATCGTATCCACAGGGAAACATGTGAGACTAACTACGGTCTAACTTAACTAAGGGTAGCAACAAGGTTAGGATAAATAGGAGCGTAGAGAGGAAAACTAAGATTCTCTAATTTTGACTTGGGTAAACTATGTCTTCTACTATTCAACTTGGGACATTACTAGGGAAAGACACTAGCAGAGGATGCTTTCCTTCGTAACCGCGTCCTACATGCCCTTACAAATAGGAGGTGGACTATAGAGGATTCAACAAGGCTATAAGAGTTACCCTCGTGAGCTACCACCGATTCAGAACGCAGGATGCATCTATGATTAACCTAAGTCTAAGCACCACGCTTACACTTATGATTAATACTTTACTTCCCCTAGGAAGAGAATAAAGCACTCAAAAGAGTCGCAAACCTGATGAACAATATAAACAAGATGCTTACTTGGATCAGAAGTTGATTACCAGCAAAATCTCAGAGGCAAGCTCAGATAGAACTTGGATCCGCCAAGGTACAAGCCATAGAGAGAGCATCGATAGGCCGGCATCTCCTCCAAACTCTTTCCTCACTCTCTATCTCACTATTATTTATAATACTAGATCCTAAAGAGGACTAATCTTCTCTTGATAGCTAGCTCTGATCTTGATGAGGAGAATATGAATTTGGGTTTTAGGATGGCTTTAGGGAGGGGGGCAGGGGCTGATATATATAGGCCAGAGCATCAATTCTGGACCCTCGGATCAAACCAACTTGAAAGAACAGGCGTAGATGCAATCTAGGAGGCGATAGGAAACCGATATTCGAAGGAGGGGCTAACAGGTGGGCCCAGGGGGCCAGGCGGCCTACAGGTGGGGCCGGCCGGCCCCACATGGAAGCCACCTACCCTCCACTTTGGTGGTTTGAATTATGGAGTCTTCTATACTCTTCCAACATCATTTTCACTGTGGATAAACATGATTTGCTTTGATGAATAGGTCCTCCTTGCTGGTTTTTCGATAAACCCTGCCGAAAACACAGATTCACCAAAACTCATGCAATTTATTAGTTTAAACCCCTAGACCTATATTGGTGACCCTTTTTATGCATTTAAACAAGTTATGTTGATGGGTTATGATTGATGTTAACGACCGTCAACAACCATCAACCGGGACTTGCTACAGCCGATGCTCACCTAGGTGCTGACTACGGTCTAGAAGTTCCTGTTGAAGTGTTCTAGTGAAAACACGCAAAAAAATTATGACATTATGCTAACATGGAAGCAAGCGGCTTGGCCTGATGTTTGGAATGGGTTTGTCGATGGTGTCATCATTCCTTACCTAAAGCGCGGACTTAGAAATATCCGCAACAAGCCATCGCCGGGAGGAATGGCAGCAACGGACGCGCGGGTTGACCACCTGATGAGGTGGGTGTCTGAGATTTTGCCCTAGAAAATGCTTGACCTCCTACTGGGTGAGTTCCTAGGAAAAGATTGGTAGGGTGCTCTATGTAGGTGGTTCTTCACGGCAGATTGCGACGACAAGATGGTGCTATAGTATGAGCTCGCTTTCGGTGGGACCGATTGGTGAACGCCATTCGTCGACAAGCTCGTTGTACTGTGCTTGGCGTCCTGGTTCATTGCCATTAGTGTCATCCCACCAAATGAAGGGTACGACGTGTTCCACATGCTCATCACCAGGTGGAAGCCGGTTGTGTCGCTAGAGTCGATGATGAAGGCCCTAAAGCGCTTCATGAGAAATGGACCGACAGGCTATGCCGCTAGTTGTTCAATGCACTACCCACAAAGGAGGAGGCCATGGCCTGGTGCTAGGAGTGGATGCGGCTCTTGATGCCGGATCTGCTTGCCATCGACAATGAAATGCACAATGGCATCCAACTGATCCATGAAACATATGAAATACCGTAGGTAACTTAGTAACTTATTAGTGTATTTCTGTTCTAAATGATTGCACCTGCGTAAGGCATTCTAAATGTTAATCGTTGGCACAATGTGTATTACTCTTTTGGGATGCACATGCAAGAAAGTCCAAAACTATGTGATTGTAACATGCCGGACAATGACTGAATGCTTTCACCTGCGTTAGGCATTGTTTAAATGTTAATCGTTGGCACAATGTGTACTACTATTTTCTAAATGCACACGCAAGAAAGCCCAATACTATGTGATTGTAACATACCGGACAATGAATGAATGCCTTCACCTACGTTAGGCATTGTATAAATGTTAATCATTGGCACAATGTGTACTACTCTTTTCTGAATGCACATGCGAGAAAGTTCGATACTATGTGATTGTAACATGCCAGAAAATATCTATTACTCTTTTTTTGACTGCACCCACTGTAACATGTTGCTTGGAAATCCACAACAATTAAATTTGTATTAAATTTGTATGAAACCCGAAGAGCCTAGTGTGCCTGGTTTAGCCATGAATCTATGAGAGAGGTAAGAGCAAGGTAACCACTCTTCTCTATCTTCCTATAGTACTCCTTCGCCTTCTCTCCAGCCTCGAGCGAGTCGCGTTTTCCACCAGAGTGATGGACCATGGGAAGCGCCCGGCGGAGAACCCTCTAGAGGGGAGCGGGCCTCACTGCGTCTCCACTCCCATTTGTGGTGCCTTGGGTAAGGCAGTCTTGTTCTTAGTGGCCGGAGTCATTCCGTTCTTATTTCCTTAATCTTTTCAGGGCCATTTCTCATGTTGCGATGCTAGAGGTCGGGCGGTTATCCGATATCTCCCGCTCTCTGGACGTGTGCCATACGGAACCAGAGGGGTCTTCTCCCCCCGGCCGCTGGGAAGTCCACGAGCCCCTCCATAATCGGGATGTGGCTCATGACCCACGCTCCGACCCCAGGGGCGAGGTTAGTCGGCTTGCGTTCTACGTCGACGCCGTCTAGACTACCCTTGCTGCCCTAGAGCGAGAGAGTGCTGATGCCTGGGTGGCAGCTGTCGATGCTCAAGCTAGGATAATCGGTAAGGTTTCCTTCATTGAGAAGCTCTGTCCAAATGTCCATGGCCTTGTTTTGATGGTTTTTAGTGTTGTCTGCCCTGGAGGAGGACTTGGCCACTCTTTGAGAGGTGGCCCTCGTCACCGTCAATGACATGAATGTAGGGGGTGTCCTACTTGAGGACCGTCTATGGGCCATGCCAACTCAGGTTAGGACGGTGGCCCTAAGCAGGGTGCACCATGGGGCTGCCTTAGCCCTGGCCGTGGCGCAGCTTTGTTTCAGCCATGATCTTCGCTTGCTTGAACCTGGCTTTCTAGTTGGCACCAATGAGGAGGAGGAGCTCACTGGTGACTTTACCGCTGCCGTGGAGGCCAACATGGTGGCCACACATGCAGGAGACGTCGTCCTATCTACCTTCTTTGAGCCATAGATTGTATCTAGGGTCATTCCAATCTTAATGAAAGTCTAGTTTGTTACTTTAATTCAAAGAGCAACTTATGTGTGTCGCTTTGTCTTTCATGGTGTTTGCTTCTTGTGCTTGGATGCAAAAGGCTTGTGTGGCCAACATGCTTGGATGAGGTGATTAGGAGGTCATGGGCCGGATCCTCCCTTCCATCTCGAAAGGGAGTTAGGTTTTAGGGAAGCTTCCTTCCCTCTTATGAAACACCGTAAGTAACTTAGTAACTTTACATATTTCTGTTCTGAATGCATCGGGCATTGTAAATGTTAATCATCGGCACAATGTGGATTACTCTTTTCTAAATGCATACATGAGAAAGTCCGACGCTATGCAATTGTAACGCACCAGACAATATCTATTACTCTTTTCTGAATGAGCACGCAAGATTTGATTGAGTATGAAAGAAAGTCCGCTACTCTATGATTGTAACACGTTGGACAATAGATTTCGTGTCCAGGTGACTCCTCGACTTGCAATGGGGTTGTTCGACCCTGTAGTTCTCTCTTAAGAGGAATGGCTCAAGTTGCAACGAGGTAGTCAGACTAGATAGATGTCATTCATATCGCACTTAGATGTTAGGTTTAATTTATAGTGGCAACATAGTGATAAAAATGGTTCAACATGTACAACCTATTACAGAACCGTAAAATAGACATTGTGTCCTAAGCAAGACTTCAATTATTACATCAAGAATCGTTTTAAATCCAAATTTTGATGCCTACGTGGCAACATAGTGATAAAAATGGTTCAACATTATAACTTATTACAGAACCATAAAATAGACATTGTGTCATAAACAAGACTTTAATTATTACATCAAGAATCATTCTAAATCCAAATTTCGATGCCTTCATTCCCTCACCTTTTACCGCATCCCTCCCTTCGACTGTCGAACTATCACCAATCTCTTGTACGTCCCTTCCTCGGCAGGGAACCAAGGTGACTATGCATCCGAAGGATGTGGTGATGATGATGAAGCAGGCATCGAAGTCATGATGGTGCTATTGAGGTTGAACTCGCCTAGTGAGTGCATCTCGCCTGGTGAGTTTGCTAAAATCTCATCGTCCGAATCTGATGTCTCATCATGCTCGAGTGACGTGGTTACCTAGACGAATGGTGGACTCTCCGATCTACTAAACTAAAGTAGTAGTATCAGACCCTGGGGTCAACTCAGCTCTATTAATGGTAGGATTAGTAGGCTCAGTGGTCGCATCGGGCTCCATGATTGTTGGGGAAGCCCTAGGAGGCTCTGTATGTGCCCTTGTGGCTTCACATGTAGTATCTGGCCCCTCAACCTAATTGGGCGGAGAAGGTCGATCAACTATCTCATGAGCAGAAGCTGAACTCTGCTTATGTTCAACTATAGTAATACTAGCATTAGCAGGTTCAGACATCTCGGTCATTGGAGAAGCCCTAAGAGGCTCTATATGTGTCCTCATGGTGGCTTGCACCTCGACCTGAGGGGGCAAAGAAGATGGATCACCTGCCTCATCTAGACCTAAAGCTGGCTCAGGTATCTCAAGCATTGGAGAAGCCCTGAGAGGCTCTATATGTGCCTCTGTGGTGGCTTGCACCTTGACCTAAGGCGGTGAAGAAGGTGGATCACCGGCCGATCAGGACTTGAAGCTGAACTCTACTTATGTAGCATCGCAATGGGTAACTCTGTGTGGACAGTTGTATTATCAGGACCAGTCAGATAACTAGCAATGGGGTTGACCTGACTACCACATTCCAACTGAAGTGTCTAAAAGTCAGGGGCCTTAACCCCTGTGGCACTGTACAGTTGATTAAAGCAACCGATGAACACATTGAACATCATGTTGATTTTTTGGCCTTGTTGGTTGATGGTCTCACAAAAAGTAGATGATTGCTAGCTCATCTGCCCTTTGAGAAGGACCACACTCTCCGCTTGCTTATCAATACTTGCTTTCAAACACCTCTCTTGTCGTTCCATACGCTTCTGGTTTTTTTCCTGGCCGATAACTAGCCTAGCAAGTATCTGTCCAAGCTCTGATGGTTGTTGAACGAACACTGGAGGCGGTGCCTGCTTGGATAACATCTCTGTAGTAGGTGGAACAACATCCATCTCTTTGTCGGCCACACCACCGGATGACGACCCTCCCTCGTCGTGGTCGTTTGACGTAGGGTCATGGTAGTCGCTGTCATCGGAGTCTGAATCTTGCATTCATACATTCAAGATTCCTCCAATCCTAGACTGGTGCTCTGCTTGCTCTAGGGCTGCATCCACCATTTTGTGTCTTTCTCTGTACTGTATGGGTAACAGCTCTTGAACGGACATAAGGGAATGCTGTCCACGACGATGATCGTTCGGACTTTCTGGCATGTAGGTCATAACCTCGTAGGTCGACTCATTGTATAGCGACCCATTCCTTTTAGAGTCAATCGAGCATAGCAGATAGCTGATGATGTGAGGGTACATGTGTTGCCATCCAGTACTGATAGCGTCAGCTATCACATCCTTGATCTTAGATAGGAAAAAGTGTAACAAATCAAACTGCTCGCCTCTCCATATTGATAGTAGTAGCCACTGCTGCAAGCTGGTCAATGACTCCCTGTTGCCGCCATGAGGTAGGACTGTCTTTCTTAGAGCCATGTGTAGAACGTAAGCCTCTAGACGTAGTCTGTCTAGTGTATGCAAGGAGCCATCGATGAAGGGCTCCATGAAGAGCGGCCAAATCTCCTAGTCTATAGGAAAAGTACCTCCAGCCCTGCTACGACGTAGAGGAAGAGCATCTCCATAGACTATCTGGTGGAGCTTCTTGTCTGAAGTGTCAACCCTAAGGAGTTGTTGTAGGCGGTTATAATACAATCGCTCTGGCTAACCATCGAGCATAAAACCAATGAAGTCATACTCCGGATGAATCCACACTATTGCATAGAACTAACGCACCCAGCTTATCACAATTTGATCAACCTCACTGAAAAGGTGAACGAAGCCCGAGAACCGCTCAAAGAGGGGTCGGATGGGTATACCAACTGCTCTCTCAAGCTCATCCCAACCAAGTATCCTTTGGTCTGCTAGTGCCATCCCTCTAGCATGATAGCTCCTAAAGAAACTCTCTAGAGTCATAGTACAGAACTATGATTTTGTGCTAGGCTCTTTGAGGAGTGGAAACCAGAACTCAATATTGTAGAACCTGATGCTCCATATCTTCTTTGAGCTATAATATCGAAAGTCATAGAACTGAACCACCTCTTTTTTCTCTCAATATTACTGCTCCTCATAGCACCATTGGCAAACACCAAACCTCCTCAACTCCTCCTCGTACCACCATTGGCAGACATCAAATTACCTCCTCGACTACTCCTCATACCACCAATTGTGGCACACATCAAACCTCCACGAGTGTGAGTGCACGCGCGCCCATGACTAACTACAGATTGGACCCAGGAAGGTGCAAAGCGACTGGTCTGGTTTTTGGAATGAAACTCGATCATGAGCTGTAGTTCCATTTCAGCACTCTCCTCACGCTGTTGTTGTCGGTGGGCCATTCGAGTCCGCCTCGAAATTCTTGGACTCCAGGGCAAGCGTAGCTTTGGTTGCTTCTTCCTATGCTTCTTCGATAATGTCTGCCTTCCACTGCCTCTTCTTAGGCTATGATGGTGCTTGTTCCTCTGCTTCTAGGAGACTAAATAATATGTATGGCTCTGGTGGGAATTCAAGCTTTGTCATATAGAAACTCATGATGTAGCATTTTATGTTTTTCAAAAAGTAAATCTCTAGAACTTTAGTGTCACTTGGAACAAGATAAACAGTAGCTCAGACATTCTCATATCATATCCATCAATTACTCGAGACTTAGATCAAGCATATGCCACCCACAAGTTTCAAGTTCAGAGTAAATCCTTATATCAAAATAATTTTATCCAAAATTCGGGAGAATTCAAGACTGAAAACTAGGTATTTGAAAGGAATTACAACATAGCAACTATTCATCATTTCTATTTAAGAGACTATTCTGAGTCCACTTTATTTTATTTAACTCTTAAAAACAAATTAAAGCAAACTAGGCACATCTTTTTATTTTGTTTTCAATTTAACTAGATCGCACATTATTACTATAAATGACTAATGCACAGATAAATTTTTATTTTATTTTTCATTCATCATTTTTTAACTAATTAAAAGAAACTAAAACTAAAACAAAAAGGGAAAAGAATACTTACCTGGATACACGTGAGTACTTCACTCCTAAGCTAGCTCTTTCGGTGAGGGTTCGGTGTTTTAAGTCCTTCGAACCGGACTTCTCCTTGTGAAGTTCATTGATCAAGTACCTCGGTTTGCTCTGAAGATGAGGATTTTTAAAGTGGCGACTCAAATGGTGATGCCACCTTCTTCCGCCAAATCTGTCTTGGTTTTGAGTTTGACAGGTTTAGAACCTTCACTTATAGAAATTGGGGAATCAACTTTCCCCACAGTTTGCTTGAAGTGTGTCCTACTTGTAAGACAGGGTAGAGATAAAGTGCATAGGTTTTGTTGGTGGAAAAACACCAACAGAACCAAAACTTTATTTATTCTTCTCTCACCTTAGGCACATTAAACAAAATGAAGTTGGTGTTATGTGCCTTGTTCATTTATATCATGGATGATAAGATCAGAGGATTGAGCATGAATGTATCATTTAAGTACATTTGGCAGAAAAGATTGAGTTGCTTAACCTATGGAAGGATCGTCTATCCTTACATAATGTATCAATCTTTACATGATTATAACTATCATCTTCTAGAGATAGGATGTGCACTTTTCAGCTTATTTGATTAAGACTATGAGATCAAGAAAGTGGCGCTAGGAACAAGCTTAAAGAACTAAACATGTTGAGTTAATCAAGTTGGATCAAGTAAGTTGTAACTCGAACATGCTTGTTTCTTATTTATGTGCCTACCAGAATCAAGGAAAAGCTTTTTGAATAATGACCATTTACCTTAGGCTGTTACCTTTGTCATTGGAGCGTGATGACACCATGTGACGAAAGGTAGATGATTCATGATAGTCCTTCCCTTTTGCTTGAAGTTTTCCTTGTTCGGCTAGCCTCATAGTTTGAACTGTTCATGAGCTTCTTGTTTTCTAGCTTGCACCCTTTCTTTATCAACCTTTTGTCATGCCATCTGTTTGTTCTTTGATCTTTGACACTTTGTTGGACCTTCCGCTCCACTCATGGTTTCATGCAGTTCTTCCATCCATGATGAATGAGCTGTGTCTTCTTTGCGCAAAGTTATTGAAGTTCATCATGTGCCTTGCTCCACCTTTGATTTGAATTCATCTTGTGACTTACCCAAATTGAATTGAGAGTTTCCTGTAGGGGTTAGTCTAACAAAATATCCAGTATCTACTACAGCATACTATCGGCTCAAAAATCAACCTAGACACCACGTCTAATTCGATTTAGGAAGGCATTTTAACCTAAGCACCATGCTTAATTTAAAAGCCTTTGGAAGTAAAATTAGCATACCTTTTGGTTCAAGAATCAAACTAGACACCTCGTTTAATTTAATTCAGGAAAACAATTTAAACTAAGCACCATGCCTAATTTAAAAGGTATATGAAAAATACTTTAAAACCTAAGTATATACTATAGCAAACAAAGGTAGTATGAAAGCATTATAGAGATTTACTCAAATGGAGATGAAAGGGCATGATTGTTATTTAGCAAATTGAGCATGGCTTAAAGGTAGAGACAACCAAAATAATTTAGCAACATGGCTTAAGATTTTTTTCAGAGAAGCCCATCCCCCGTACTTGAATTTTGCAAATGCAAAATCAAGTTTGGATGGATATGATTATATGTTGTATGATAATTTGTTGGACATACCTTGCATCGTTATCCTTCATTCTTTTTGCTTCAAAGCTGGAATGGTTTGTGGCAAAATACCCGAAGGAATATTTTTACAATTATATTGCTATGCTCATTTCACAAGGGCATTATAGTAAAAGGTGAAAGCTCATGTTATCTCCCGAAAGTGTTTGTTTTGAGACAAAAGCTCGTCCTTAGGAAACATTAGAATTGTACTTTAAGTTGGTGGAGTGGTTTTCATCCAACACCAACCTTTGTGTACCTATCTCAAGATTCATGCCAATGATATTTGCAATATTTATGATATACAAATACATCTACAATCCACCCTTTCAAAGTTTTTGTGAACAAGAAGCATAAGGGGCTTGAAGATCTCTTGTGTGGTAGTATTGGAAAGGCCAATTGATTTAGGAATTTTCTCATTAAGCATGGATTTGATGAGGTGTTCAAGAAGTGGTTTCCATGCTCATTGATGTAATCTTCCTTTTCAAGCTCCAGGGTTGATTATTCATGAATGTCCATAGGCGAAAACATTGTCTCCATCATTCCATGCCTATTACCTTCATTGGACGCTTTATTGTCCAAGATTTCCCATGGATTGGTGACTCTCGGGTTGATCTTGTCTATGGCCTCCTCCGAACTTTGATGAGTCATGTTTATTAAGAAGATTGACTTAAGCTCATCCTTTGGATCTAGTTTGGGTTCTAACCTTAAGGTTTCGGACTTGTCCAACCATTCTTTACTTGTAACGACGCATGAATGCTTTGGTCGGTGTCATTGCTCTTCTTGGTCATCCTTGGATCCTTCATGATACCTATGCTTAGGATTTCTAGGATCATCATGAGATCAGGAAAAAAAGCATAAGAGGGATCATCGGGGTCAAGGATGGATTTGGATAAGACATCAAATGTGGTATAGATGGGGAGAAGATAGGATTAACTTCTAAATGACTTGGCTCTCCTTCTATGGCATCGCTTGACATGCCACCCGTTAGTTTTTCTAGATGTCCTCCAAAGGAATTTGATTTAAGACGCTTTCTAAGAGATCCCTTCTTGAGAGGATTTGAATTATATTCACTCGAAAGCCTCTTATGAAATAGAAAGTTTAAGCTTTTCCCAAAATTAGCATAAAAAAGATCATCCTTAATTTCATCAGGGCTTTCCAAAGGTGGAATTTCTTCTTCCCTTGGAGGATTTTAGGGTATTGATGGTTCGGGATTGATAGCTAAATCTTGGGATTGGAGTGGTGTCGACATGGAATTTCATCCCGTGCCGACGGCACACGAGCAAGTCGAAAGGGTCTGCTCGATGGAGCTGGAGATCCGCCTAGCTTCAGCATAGTGGTGGTCGATCCTGCGCACCCCTCCCAAGACGTGCTAGTCAATTTGACCCTGCAATTAACAAGGAGAGAAAGTTCATCAGTAATTAAGGGCGGAACATGCCGGTGTTGCCAGACAGTCCCGATATGAAAGAAGATCAACTAAATAGTCGATTCCAGCATATTCATAAGAATAAATTGGTTAAAGCTCATGGGATTATATAAGAAGAATTGGTTATCACTCTGGATGAATATCATTGTTTAAACAAATATTGGTCAATGGCAATAAGATATTAACAATAATTAGTCCATGTTAAGCCAATGACTGCAAGTAACCGAACTCCTTTATAAAAGAAACAGTTCATCATCATTCAATCATTTAATAGAGATAAATCTAATAAACATATTAGATCTCATCTATCGCTATAACCAGTGGGGCATGAGGCAGAATCATGCAGGCCATAGAAACAACAATAGACTCGACGACCCTAACTTATTACTAATATCAGTGGGGCATGAGGCAGAATCATGCAGGCCATAATACAATAATAAGATCATGGGGCTAACACATCTTTCAACCTATCGCTACTTCAACGATCTCGTGATGCGAACTATTTGTGAAAGCGCTCGATATCGGCTAAAACAGCCGATTCAGGCATAACGCACAGTTAAAGTCATGCCCTCTCAGGAATAGATCTACCAAATAATGATCCCCACTCCACGGTGCTAACAGTGGGGTGTGAGGCAGAATCACACAGGCCATGATAACGGGCCATGGAACAGTTTTCGCTACCCAATATATCTACTCAAGATCAAACATGCTTTAACCGCACGCTATACACGATCAAGATTGATGTAAAACAACCGATAAAACATAACTCATCGTTTAAAGTGTAGATTAGATCAGTTTAGATTAACAAATGATGGGTTAATAAAGATATAAGGCCGATCTAGATCAATCCCAATCGGGCGAAGTGATATTGCTGTAATTAAATAAATAATGGAAGCAATAAGTAATATTGGTAACTTAATGAATCTATCCGAAGGAACGCCACCTTTAGATAGAGCCGATAACTTGACCTTAATCTAGTTCGAGCGTTGGAGGTCGAATCGATCGATGCAAATTGTATTTGAACTAGACAAGAATTGATAACTAACTTATACCGTAGTCGCAGTGAGGTCTACCAGATCGATGCGATCATTTAATAGAGGTATAAGCCATGACAAGATTTTACGGACACATGGAGGTTGACAAGAACTCACTCACCGAGATCTACTCTACTCCTACTTCTAAGGTGTGGTCGAAGCTAAAAAAAGTAAATAACTTGTATTTGATTGATTGTGTGTCTTTTACAATAGCCGGGGTTTGATATTTATACCCGGGACCTGTGCATGACTCCTGTCTAAGCACGACTCATCACAATTTTTGACCCTAGAGAAAACATTCCTAATTTAAGATAACTTGGACTCTAATCTTTCCCTTTTTGTAGAGTCCAACATGTCTCGTCCTAGCGCCGATCATAGCCTTTGTCGTTATCTGCTGGCGCTATCTGAAGAAAGCCGATTCTAGTTTTGCATTTGAATCAGCTGGTTCTAATCTGCACGCAATTGATTCCTTGATGATATGATCTTGAAGCTTTCGAGTCCCTATGACTCTTCTTACAAATTTTGGTGCAAACACATGCCCCCCAATTTTGAGATAAAAGTAATTTTATTCCAAAATTATCACGTCTGTGCCCCCGATAGGTCTATAGTCATGGGTAAAGAATCTTGATCTAGGGTCTACTGTTTGTCGCCGTCTATGTCAGCTCATGAGCCCAAGCTTCAAAATTTTTATGAGAGCATCATTGCTTCATGGGAACTTGGATTCATCCTTCTAGGCCGGCTATAAAATGTATATCCAACCCTAGAGAGAGCAACTCAACAATTTAGCCATGTTTCTCTTTTACCTGCATCCTCGAGTGCTCCCGACTCAACTAGACCCTCCATGGTCTATCCTTTTGCTATGAAGATATCGAGTGGCTAGAAGAATTCTAGTCCATAGGGTGATTGTGTCTCCCATCTTAGCACCTTGTCGAGCAAGAGAATCAGCTACTATGGTTAGAAGAATCCTTGTGATATCACCTGGGTCTTCTCTCCATGCTCGCAGAGCTATTCTAGTGTTTGCAAGGGTTAAAATACGTGGACACTTTCCCCTTGTTTGCTCAATCGAATGCCCATCGGGAAAGCCACAAGCTCCTTTCTAGTGGCTTCGAGAAATTAGCTGGGCATCTGTTAGACAGGCGGCTTTTTCCCTTCTCTGTCGCAATTTTATTAACGAGCCGATGTGACTTGGTTTATGATGACTTTCGGCCCTGTGGGGATTCGAACTTCCTTCAATCCAAAGAGACCTTGGTAGGCTGATTGCTGGTCAATATAAATCTTTTGCATCTATCCCATGACATTCTGTAACTTGGGACAGCAATAAGTCTGAATTTGTTATCTCTTCGTTATCTGTTCCCTGAATTCTCGGAGCATCGATCCTTTTTCGTATCTGATTTTAATTTCACATCGCTGGCGAAATCTATCTCTTTGCCTTCCCGGGCTATATATACAGGCCACGGCTGGGGATCAAAAAACAACTCGCATCACCTCAAACCTTCCGCGTCCTTAGTATAGTTCCTGCTTCTCTGTAGGTTTGAGATCATGGAGAACAGCAAGAAGTTTGCTGAGGAGGCCCTCAACGGCCTACATCATCGCGTCAGCGCCTTCATCGTCAGGAGGGTACAACTCATGGTGCCCCTAGTGCCTCAGGGAATAGGACCGACTCCATTTGGCCTTTAGGGTCCTCTTCGTTAACAGCTCGTCGCCAGCTCCCTTGTTATCAAAGGAGGTGGACTGACAGCGATGATCTGCATGCCTCCATTGATCAGCATGGCCAGAGTCTCGTTGAATGTATCTCCCTCGCAGAATCGGCTCTGGCCATGGTTCGATGTCGATCACCTCCCGATGCTGATTCAGTGGAGGATAAGTTGGCTAAGGCCGAGGCCAGAATTACAGGTGAGATATCTGTCATAACCTTTGCTTCCTTTCAATTTCATCTTCAAGACTCTGATCATCTCCCCTTTGAATCTTTTAGATTTGTCTGCCCAACTAGAGAGCCTCTGATTGGCTGCGGAGTACGCGGCGGGATTCGTCAATGCCAGAGGTGCCGTCCCAGTGGTTCACCTGCACAACATCCCAAACTGTGTCAAGGAGGTCACTTTGCATGGCGTTCGCCATGGTGCCGCCATGGCGTTGGCTTCTGCGCAAGTTCATTCTGGCCACGAGCTTCGGTTCCTTCCCCATGGTTTTCCAGCCGTGGCGCACCCTGGGGATTATGAACGCCTGATTGAGGACTTCTTCAGTGCTGCTAACTCCATAGCCTTTATCTCCCAGGCCGATGATATAGTAGCCAAAGTGTTTTCCGGCCCGTAGTTTGTAATAGGTGATATTAGCAAACAATTTGTCCATCTTGAGTGATTTTTTTCCTTTTGTTTTGTACTTCATACTATATGCATCACTTTGTCCGTGTTTGCTTTGCTCCTGTGGGCGATACACATTGTACCGGCTTTTACCCCTTTGGGTTTATCTTCGCACTAGAAGCGATACCCTTCTGGTATCGGCTATTAGAGCTGACAACCGAGTAAATTGGATGTCAAGTATTAATCCAAGCGTTAGGGTAATATTCCTTTAAATATTCCCCATTTGATTGCTCTGTCGAATCCTTCTTCTCCTTTTAGTGTTTCCAAAATATAAGTATTACCCAACGCACAACGCTTGATCCGATAAGGTCCTTCCCAATTAGGTGACCACTTTGCTGGATTTGCTGTCATTTGACCCGATCAGCAATTTTACTCTCCAAACCAAACCTCTCTCAGAGAATTGCTCATTCTTGACCTTTTAATTGTAATATTTTGCAATCCTTGGTTTATGGGCTTCAATGTTTTTCAAGAGCACGCAACCGAAGGCAACTCAAGTCTTCTAAGTCATTCATCACAAAATTATTATAGACTTCGGCTGATAAATCGCTCTGCAACATAATGCGCCTCGATCCAGTTTGAACTTCCCAAGGAGGGATTGTATTATGGCTATACATGAGTTCATAAGGCGACTCTATCAGCTCTTTTGCTCTTGGCCATCAAGGGTAATTTATCCCCAGCCCTCTCCAGAGTCTTATCTCCTTTCTCTATTTTTGAAGATCAGGTCCTGAAGGTGACATGGGCTTCAGGGGAGTCTTTTGATCGTGAAATTCTTTTGGCCAAGGGGAACTCGAACAGGTACGAGGCTAAAGGATTGTCACAGTCGATTGATCACCTTTGTTCTGGCTAAAGAGCCGATTTTGAAAATAGTCGATTACAGACTCTTGGATTTAATTCTATCTAGGTCTGAAAACACGGCCTTTATTAAAAGAGCCCTTCGATCTTCTATCCTTAGTCATCCGGCGCCGTAATCTCTTTGGCATTGGTGAAGTGGCGTTTCACCTTCTATTGACTGCGATTGCCTTTTGCGCATCCTAAGGCGTCCGCCTCTTCGCTTCATGTCTTCAAACACCAGCCGAGGGCTTTGGCCTCAAACACATCTCCATCCACAGTTGTTCCTTTGCTCTCTTCCACCTACCGAAACCCTATAGCGGTTTTCTTCCTTCCTTCCGTAGATCCAATCATCTCTCATGGTCGGTGAGGACAACCGAGGCAAGCGCACGGCGGAGGAGATCCTAGAAGAGGACATGCCGAAGAACCAGCGTCTCCGGTGCATGAGGTGAGATTAGCAACCTCTGTTCATGATGATGATCTGTTTTAACTCGCCTATAGGTTCGTTGTGAATGACAGCCTTCGTCCTTTCCCTAGGACCGGCAAACCCGATGATGCTGCATCTTCCGCGCCGCCTTTCGTCGTCGGATTCTTCCAACTCATATAACGGCGACGATGCCCGGTGCTTCTTCCGAGAATGGAGGGTGGCCGAGGACCGCTATTCCGAGGTGATTTGGAACAACGGCCAACTTGAGATTCATTTAGGGCTCTTCTAAGAGGCCCTTAATGCGGCTGAGGAGGAGGCCGACGCCGTTCGAGCGCGGCTGGCTGAGTCTGACGCCGTGGTAGCAAGTAAGATGAGTTCCATGAATGTTTCTATTCTGGTTTCCACTGCCTTTGTCTTGATAGTCTTCTATAATCGCTAGCTCAAATGGTGCAGTTGGAGTCTCTCCAACTGGCGGCAAACATGGCCGTGGATGCCGTCAATGCTCGGGGTTCCCTCATTGATGCTCGTCTCCAAGACATCTCGGCCCACGTTCAGGAGATTGCCCTCCATGGCGTTCATCATGGCGCGTCGGTGGTGCTAACTGCGGCACAGGTCCAGACCGAGCATGACCTCCATGCCATGGAGGTTGGCTTCCCGATTGGTGACGGCCCTGAGGGACATGAGGACTTGATAGAAGAATTCACTATAGCGGCGGAGGCCATCGTGGGCATCACATCTGCTCAGGATGTGGTGTACAAAGTCTTCGACTAGATTGTACTTAGGGAGAACAAATGAACAAAGACACCTCTTTCATGAATGTGCCTCAGTGCAATGCTCTTGTGTATGACTATTTTTGCTTTTTGTTTTTGCTCTATATGGCGATACATATCATATCGGCTTTTATTGTCTTTGAAGATTTTCATTTTTTAGAACTAGAGGTGATACCCTCCTAGTACCGGCTATTAGAGCCGAGAATAAATCAGCTATCAAATGTTGACCAGATGTTAGGGTAACGTCCTGCAGAACTTTTCATATCAAAGGTCAAACGATTAATCAACCCAGGTCAAGCATCCTATTAAGTGAAACAGAACTTCTTTAAGAAATCCATTAACTCTGAATCACACTTACAATTTGACTCAGCATCCACATATGTCGGCCTAATCCCATCTCTAGGACTCAATATTTATTTTTCCTTTAATCCAATGGCCGACGTGAAGCCGTGACTTTTCTACTAAAACAAACTCTCAGAGCCAATTGCTTGCATTGGCTGTTGGCTTTCATTGCTGATCTTAATGAAGCCTCCTTCCCATAACTTGCCAGAAAAACATTCAAAGTCTCCTAGTTCCCAAAAGACTGGATCGGCTGTTGTTATGCTCATAGATTCATCAGCACGAACCACCTCGACATCATCCCCATGCCATTGAATCAAACACTGATGCATGGTCGATGGTACACAACAGTTTGCATGAATCCAATCACGGCCAAGGAGCAAACTGTACGACCCCTTCCCATCGATGACGAAGAATGTGGTGAGCAGAGTCTTACTCCTGATTGTTAGTTCGACATTTATTGCCCCTCGGGTCTTAGATGCATTACCTCCAAAATCCTTAAGCATTATTTCAGTCTCCATCAGATCTCCTGGTCCTTTGCCAAGTTTACGAAAAGTGGTGTAAGGCATAAGATTGATAGAAGCACCTTCGTCCACTAACATCTTGTTCATCGGCTTTCCATCAACAAGACCTTTCATATATAAAGCTTTTAAGTACCGATGCTTGACTGGTTTGTCAAATATTGCTTGCTGTACAACCGTTAACTTGGCAACTATCTCCTCATATTCTGATTCATTGAAATCCAAATAAACTTCTTGATCTGCCAGAGCTCTAAACTCTGATGGCAATAGAAAAGCCATTTGGATATTAGCCAATGGTTGCTTTCTATCGGCTGTTTGCTTAGTACGCCATACTTGAGGTTTACCGGATGCCTGAGCCTGTTCCATCTCTTTATTCCTTAGGCGTTGCACCCTTCTCTTCTTGCTTCTTGTCAAACCTCCTGGACACCATTGGCCTTCCTGCCAAACATATTTTCTTTCATTGCCTTCTTCTCCATAATCAGCCCAGTCTTGGTCAACAACTCGCTTCCCAAGCCAATCATGAACACTTTTATTTTTTAAGCGCCGATCCATGTTATTATGATGATATGTATCTTGAGCATGGATAGACCGGCGGTTGGTTTGAGATTGCCTAAACTCCGAATACTGATTGTTGCATTCTGGACAATCATGTCTGGTAGGCAACTTCAAACCTTCATTCCAGCAATGTCTGAAGAAAGGACAATTCCAATGTGATTCTGCTTGTTTCCTTTCATACCTCTCTTTCTTCAGTTGACGTTGGTATTCTTGATCCTTTAACCAACGCTGATAATCTTTTTCCTTCTGCCGCTGTCACTTATTCAACAGAATCTGAGATGTAACTTGCGGCTTTGTTGTCCCATATTTTGACGTTTCTCCCTGCTCATATCGGCTCTTTTGCTCATCGCGGCGTCTTTTAATTTCCCTATATTCGTCGACCGATATTTGCATCTTGGGATCGACTGTTCTAGCTTCTTTTGATTTGGTTGATGTTAGGACCTTAGTCTTTCCTTTGAGTAGCCTAGCATCAATCATATTTTGATCTCCTGGGAAAGGATTATCATCAACTTTCATTTTTCGAGGCATATCAAATTTGAGCCTCCCTTGCTGAATAGCCCTCTGTATATGCTGCCGGAAGATTCTGCATTCATTAGTGGAATGAGAAGTGGCGTTATGGAACTTGCAGAACTTCTTGTTCTTCAACTGGTCTGGGGGCAACGTAACATGACCATCGGGCAACTTGATCTGCCCCTTCTCAAGCAAGAAATCGAAGAGCTTATCTGATTTTGTGACATCAAAGTCATACCTCTTCTCGACTCCTCTTCCCCAAGGATTTGGCACCATTATTGTTTTCTTGCCCCAATTTCATTCAGCTGCAGTAACATCTTCTTCTTCATCTTCATAGACATCATCAACTGAGTACGGATTATAAGCTTCGGCTACTGTGGTACTCTTCTAAAATCGGGTATCTCTGCTCATACTCTCGAATTGGCTGTTAAGGGCTGCCACTCATTGAGCCAATTGACCCAAGTTATCAAATTCTTGTCCCAGCAGCTTCTCTTTCCACACTGGCAGCATTCCTTGAATGGCTAAAGCAGCTAGTTGATCATCAGCCAAGTTTAAGAAGAAGCACAAGTTCCTGGTTTCTTAAAACCTCTGAAGAAATTTAGTGCCCGATTCATTAGTCTTCTGTCTTATAGTTGTCAGATCGGTAATATTCTTTTCTTCAGTTCTAGTGTAAAAATATATATGAAACTTCTTCTCTAGGTCAGCCCAATTGGCAATGAAATTGACTGGCAATGATGAAAACCAAGTAAAGGCTAGCCCTGATAAGGACAAGGAGAAGAAATGAACTCGATGGGCATCCTCAACTGATCCTTCGCCCAATTGTGTAAGATACCAACTGACATGTTCTATCGTGCTTGTACTGTCTTGGCCAGTGAACTTAACGAACTCTGGGAGCCTATAATTTGTGGGAAGGGCGACTAAATCATACCATTCTATATATGGGCTTTTGTACGAGAAGGTTAGCCCTTTTGGCTTCAGACCGAACTGATTCTTCATCATCTCGGTCACCTTCAAAGACTCCTTCAATGTCATCAACATTTGAATTTGGATTTCTCTATGATCTACTTCATATTCACATGATCATATTGGTTCATCTATGGATTGAAATCCTATGTGCCTTGATACCTGGATTTGGAATCATGTGAAGGGTGTTATAGTCTGATCCATAGTGATATCCTTGTGGAACATCTATCTTCACGGGTCCTTTGTTCAAGCTTGTTTGCTTGAAGTCTCTAATTATAGACATAAGGATCTATATCTCTACGGATCCTTTGAATTGATGGTTTGCAATTTTTGAGCCAACGATGGTATGTGGCTCATACATGTGCCAAAATTGATCACTGTTCTCACATAAACACCTTTAGTCCACCTACGTTGTGTCACTGTTACATCTTGGACCTTTCACGGTCCATGATTATATTGATGATATTATCTAGTAGTTCCTTGAGCTTTGTTGCCTATGAACCCTAAATTGTCTGCTTCGGACATCACCATTACCAACTTCAAACCTTTGCTTCTTAATGGCTGGTACCGACTTGATTAGTTCCTTAGGTCGACGGATCTAGAATATTGTAATAAGCTGGCCCAACTTGACCAACTGGAAACCCATGAATCGCTTCTTTCATGGCGTTGTGTAATGTGTCCAAGAAAGCTTCATTCTGGCTTGATATGGCATCATGAACAAATTTGTCTACAACTTCCGTAAAAGCCGCTCAATTTTAGCTTCAGATTGTATATGCATCTTGCTGTGTAACAAAAACTCTTGGTAGTGGAAATTTCGAACAATTGTATTTAGGACGTGTTTTGGTGTAGGACAACAAACATTTGCTCAAACTCTTCTCATCGTAGCTTTCTGATGATATCTTTATCTCCATCAGGTAGATCTTCATAATGTAGCATAAGGATGTCTTTGTTGTTGTGAACCGCCATGACGATTGTGGTGGTCCCACCGAGCATGCCAGAAACGTGTGTGTGACCATCGAATTTGATCCCCATGCCGAGGGCACACAAGCAAGTGACATCAAGGTCCGCTCGATGGAGCTAGAGATCCGCTCTAGCTTCAAATTAGCGGTGGTGGTCAATCCTTCATCTCCTCCTCGAGACATGCCACCAATTTGACCATACAATTGATAAGGAGAGAAAGTTCATCGAGAATTAAGGGCGTAAACATGCCACAGCTGCGATAATTCTCAAATGTGCGGCTCTAAGAGCCGATATGAAAGGAGATCGACTAAATAGTCCATTCTAGCATATTCATAAGAATAAATTGGTTAAAGCTCATGGGGTTGTGTAAGAAGAATCGGTTATCACTCTGGATGAATATCATTGTTTAAACAAATATTGGCTAATGGCAATAAGATATTAACAATAATTAGTCCATGCTAAGCTAATGACAACAAGTAACCGAACTCCTTTATAAAAGAAACAGTTCATCATCATTCAATCATTTAATAGAGATCAGTTTAGATTAACAAACGATGGGTTAACAAAGATATAAGGCCGATCTAGATCAATCCCAATCAGGCAAAGTGATATTGCTGTAATTAAATAAATAATGGAAGCAATAAGCAATATCGGTAACCTAATGAATCTATCCAAAGGAACGCCACCCTTAGATAGAGCTGATAAATTAACCTTAATCTAGTTCGAGCAGTGGAGGTCGATCGGATCGATCCAGCCATACTTAAACTAGACAAGAGTCGATAACTAACTTATACCAGAGTCACAGTGGAGGTCAACCGTATCGATGCAGCCGTACTTGCTGAAGAACTCGCCGAGATCTACTCTACTCCAACTCCTAAGGAGTGGCCGGAGCCGAAAAAAGTAAATAACTTGTATTGGATTGATTATGTGTCTTTTATAATAGCCGATGTTTGATATTTATACCCAGGACCTACGCATGACTCCTGTCCAAGCATGACTCATCATAATTTTTGACCCTAGAGAATACATTCCGAATTTAAGATAACTTAGACTCTAATCATTCCCTTTTTGTAGAGTCCAACATGTCTTGTCCTGGCGTCGATCATAGCCTTTGTCGTTATCTGCTGGCGCTATCTGAAGAAAGCCAATTCTAGTTTTACATTTGAATCAGCGGGTTCCGATCTGCACGCAATTAATTCCTTGATGACATGATCTTAGGAGCTTTCGAGTCCCTGTGACTCTTCTTTCAAATTTTGGTGTAAACAAGTGGTTGTGATTCGGCTATCAAAACTTTCTCTTCTTGTTCGGGAGATGATTCCTTCTCTTCCTTGGAGAGTTCATTATGAATGCTAGTGTAGGGAATGCGTCCAATAATTTTATCAAGAATAGTCCTTGGCTTACTAGCAAACAAATGAAGGAAAGCTCCTCTAGAGGCCATATCAAGGAAATTCTTAGAATCCTTGTTAAGACCCATGTAAAAATGTTAAAAAGTGCAGGGTCTTGAATGGCAAGATCAGGGCCAGTGGTGATGAGGTCATTAAACGAGCCCATGACATGCCAAAAGATTTTGTTTAAAAGATAGAATCTCTTTTCGAAGACAGACAACTCTAGAGGTGGGAAAGAAAGCTAAACGAATTTAGAGCATAATATTTGCTAATATCCTTTCATACTTCCTATGGTTCGGCTATACCATTGTTTAGCTCATCCCATCAAAGAGAATAGAAATAACTTTCATCCTAAGGTCTCGTCAAACATGCCAGCGATATGCAAGCATGCACAGGTCTATTCAAACTCCTGTAGGTGTGAGTATGGGTGTTCGTCGCCTTTTCCCGAGAAGGATTGTTAACGAATCAATTTTATTAAGCACGGGCACAGCTCATAGCCAGATGTTAGGATAGACTCTGTAGATTTTGATGGCTCTAGGCGTGCGCTCGTAGGTTTAGCATATTGATATATAGGCGTGGAATCCATAGTGAAAAGGAAAAGAATAAAAGAAAAAAAAGATAAAATATAAAAGATAAAAGATACAAGGTTAAGCTATGTTCGTAGTTAATTCAGAACCATTTTCCCCGGCGACGGCGCCAGAAAGCTTATTGGTATTTATTAACGCACACAGATAAATCCACAAACACACGGATACCACTGTAGGTTTCACCCGAAAGTATTCCAAGTATCGTATCCACAGGGAAATGTATGAGATTAACTACGTCTAACTTAACCCGGAGTAGCAACAAACTTAAGATAACAGGAGTATAAAGAAGATCACTAAGGTCTTCTAGTTCTAACTTCAGTAAGCTATGTCTTCTATTGTTAAATTCTAGGAACATTACTAAGGAAAACACAGGCAAAGTGTAACACCCCGGTGTTACATTGTAATGTTTTACTAAAACATTTCATAAGCATCATAATTATGTGCATATGTGTATAGCATAAATTATAATGGAAAATTATGTCTACTTAAATGCCCCCTAATTTTATCAAGAATGGTCTACTTACTACCAAACAAATGAAGAAAAGCTCCTCTAGAGGCCATATCAAGAAATTTTCAAAACCGTTATTTAAACCCATGTAAAAATTTTAAATAGTGGTTTTGAATGGCAAGGTTAATAAGCGTGTTTGATACATTAACGAGTTGGTTTGCTAAAAGATTTTGTTTAAAAGGTTTGAATTTCTTTTTTATTATTTATTTTTAGGTGAATTTTGGGAAAAAAGCATAGTAATTTATAGAAAAATAACGTTTGCTAAAATCTTTCATTTCCTATGGTTCGGCTTGGACTCCCCACATCCTAAGGTCTAATGGAGCGACATGAATATATATAATACGGTATGATTTAGTACAAAATTTTTACTATAGCCTTAGATTAATTGGAAAATCTAATTCTCTCCTTTTAATTAATTGGAATAATTCATAGCTACGCTTTTATTAAGCACGGGCATGGTCCAATTGTGGTGAAATTTTTTGCTCAGATACGCTAATTATTGTATGCTTGAACTATAATAAAATTTTATACTCATTGGACTATGTATAACTTAGTTATAGATAAATTCTAATTAATTACGTAAAAATTAGATTTTCCAATTAATCTAAAGCTACAAAAAAATTTGTACTAAAGCATACCGTATAGATATATTCACCATGTAGATCTACTCATGTAGGAGTCTAATAAAATTAGATTTTTCATTTTATGATTTTTAACTACGATTAACTATGATTTTTAGCAAAAAGACTTAAGAAAACAGGAGTAAATAGAAGATCACTAAACTTCTAGTTCTAACTGAGAGCAAACTATGTCTTCTATTGTTAAATTCTAGGGATATTACTAAAAAAAAACCGGTGTAAAGTAAAACCCGGTTTTGAAAAGTTTAGAGGTAATGTTTTGCTAAAACAGTTTCATGAGTAGACCAATGTATGTGCAAGGTGGGTTAAGTAGAACATTTCCAATTATAAATCAAAGTTCGGTCCCTGAAACAGTTATATGAAACGAAAAAGCGAATGTTATGTTTCGTGTCACATAACGTGTTTATTATCCTAATCGAATTCTTGTCAAAACAAAAAGGCTAGAGAACGTTTTGTGAACCGCGATAAATCGTGTGCGGTCGAGGACAAGGTAACTAGCTAGTACACCCCGTGGGTCGGATTTGGTTTTTCGACACGAAATTGTTCGTAACGAAGTCGTTTGCGTAAGTCTTAGAAGGGGTCGATGGTGCCACTTTTGGCAGGCTCTGTGGAGCGATTGGCTTAAGCAGTAGCGCGATGTCATGACTGCGATGGATAGCTTAATGTATCCTCTCGAGCATCGAGCAAATAGTTTGGTGTTTGGAGCATCGGGTATGACTTTTCCAGCTGCTTTAAAATCGTGCACGGCACCTAGCTAAGCCCTGGGCGCGGTCACCACCCCTGCTGGCTTGCCGGTAGCGCCTCGCCAAGACGGGCCACACTCGCCATCGCGCCCACAGCCCCTCCTTGCCTCTCGCCGCCGCCACGGGGTGACTTCGCCTCATGTGCCGAGGCGCAGGCCACGTCTCCTTGCCGCCGGGACACGACACGCGCATGTCCTGCACTGCTGCCTTGGCTGCTTGCTGCGCTAGCTGACGCACTGCGCCATGGACACCGGCCGAGCCCTACAAGCGCTTTGCCCTGCCTTGGTTGGAGACGCGCCGGGTCATGCTCTGCTCCGTTGACTCCACTTGGCTACTTACGCGAAGGACGACGGCATGTTTCCCCCATCACCTCCACGTCGCTCACGCTGTGCCGTCCTTGTCTGGCGCTGCCCGCTGTGTTGCATTGCGGCGCCTCATCGCCTTGCGGCAGCGACCGTGCGAACCGCCATCTGGGGCACGTCCCGCATGTCTCGCTGTTCCCCTTCGTGGCACGCGCTTGTTTATTGCGTTGATGACAGCAGCTGTACCAAGCCAGGCCGCACCATGACCTCCCCAGCCTCCGCTATCTCCATGACCACCGAGACGCTTCTTTCTAATTCGCCGTGGCAGCAGTGCCTCGTTTCAAATTGAGCACGCTTCCAACTTCGCTAGGTAGCCTGCTGGCCTACCGACCCCACGTCGCCGACTGTAGCTCCGCCATAGGCCCCAATTTTGAAAAGCCGCGCCTTCGGGTCCTTAAGACCGGGAGGGCCTACGCCATCGGCTACCACCGCCACCAAAGCATCTCGGTCTAACCCCTCGGGTGTCACCGTGATCACCTTAGTTTAAGCCCTGCCACCGTGTAGCAGTCTCTGGCGCAGCCGTGCCACCGTCGGGCACCGCCGCACCACCTCGCACGCTCGTGGCCAGCTCTGCCCAGACCACCTTCGTCTGAACCATCAACGGAAAGGTATCTGTGAGCACTCCCTGGTGCTCGCTAGCTCATGTGCTGGCTTTGCCTTCGTTGTTGCCTACGGGAACACGCCCGCCTTTGCAGGTCAAGGGCCACCGCCGGGGAGGGAGTTCAAGATGACGCCCCTGTCCACCGTAGCACTTCTAGCCACCGTGTTTTGTCTCCGAGGTAATCATCGGCCTCTTAGTTGAGTAGTGGGAGGTCGGGTGGCGTCGGCGTGGCCATCCAGTGCCCACGCCATCGCGCTGGTGCACGCCCGGGGGCCAGGGACTTTGCCACGGTAAAGGAGGAGAAAAGGGAGGGTGCAGCTGTAAAAGCTTAGCCTGGGGAAATAGTGTCCTTGAGCTCATTGTGATTTCATAGTACTTCGGGGGTGCCCGTGCATAATTGCCTTCGCGCGCGGGCCTTTCACCGTCGTAGGCCGTTGGCCGGCTGGGCCGTGCCACCGCGTGGGCCACGCTGTAGTCTGCTAGCGCGTGCGAGCGGGAAGGCGGAGTGGGCCGAGCCATCGCGTAATGGGCCAAGGAGGAGAATTCAATTTTCTTAATTTCCAGAGAATAGAAATGCTTATTTATTTTAGTTATGAATCCAACTTCGATAAATTGTAGTAAATTGCGTAGCTGTCCAAAAATAGTGAGAGTAATGTTGTTAGGTTCGTAAACTTATTATCTACCTGTTAGTACAGCTATATTGTAGCAAGCTGTGGTAAGTATTGGGTCATAAATTCAAAGCTAGAGAGCTAATATTAGGTAGATTCATATTTGTCGAAATATTTGTGGACAATCGGTGATAGCTATCGACATGAAAGTTTTACAGTAGGTTCCCGAGGATGTTATGTTCTCGCTGTAAATTTTGTAGCATTAGAGGTGTTGTTGAAATAAAGTAGCTATTACCCTGTTTATTGGTATATAGCGTAAATCAGCGTTAGGAGTGAAAATACCGATAGTTGCTGGAATAACGATAAATGCCTTACTTGATACTTGTTGCCGATAGCAATAGATGATTTAGCACCGTGGTCGATGGCACTAGCTTAGTAGTTAAATCGATTAACTTCTATTTAAAGAGCTGCTGTTGTTATGTTATTAAACATTGCATCATCATTTCATGTAGATCACGAACTGGTAGACTTCGTGTCCGTCGGCGAGCCGGAATACGACAATGTTATCGAGGAATACGAGGAGGAGATCTTCGCACAGGAGGAAGCCCAGGAGCCTGTTGGTACTGACCTTGCTGACCCGGCACCTGCCCAAGGCAAGCCCCGGTGCATAACCCATATTTTTATGATCACTGAATATATCTATGTGATGTGCATTTAAGTTACAGGCATTTTATGGAAACTACATGCATAAATATATCTACCCATGAGTCCTACTAGTATAGGTCGAGTAGCTGCTATGCTCAGGATATCGGTAGTGTGAGTAACCTACCGTTACTCGCAAATAGGTGATAAAATATGAACAGTCATGATAAAATGATGGAAAGGTAAATGGTGACCGGGCAGGGATATGGCTTGGGTATTAGTGGGTGTAAAGGGTTGTGTCCTACTGCCAACAAGGCATAGCTCGGTTACACTTTTTTCCCTGTCTGTGTCGATTAAGGACCGGTCGTTGCATAAGGCATCATGGGCAAGTCACAGATTTATTGTCCCGAGCGCATACTTGGGTATGGGCGCAGGGAAGACTTGTAGCTCTCTTGTCGTGGATCCGGCTCTTTCCAGACCGACTGATGGGAAGAGGAGGTGGTGGAGGTCCTTGCACCACACTGAGTCTAGGACTCAGGATGTGGGGGCTTGGAGTCCAAGTTTAGATGGGGACCTAGACACCCGGGACAGGAGGGTGATGGGTTAGTCCTGCTTGAACCTGGGGTACAAGCAGGGCGTGTGTTTTCGGGGCACCCAACTGGGCATATTGATTCGTGAATCGCCAGGAGATCCGGTACGGCTTGTCTCGTGTTTAGCACCGTAGTAAGAACTGAAAGTTAAAAGGAGAAGAAATGGAACTGGTTGCTCAACTTTTGCTTGAAAGTAGAACAGGTGCTTATATAGACTGGCTAGATGATAACTTAATATGGCTGATAATAATAATACCTAAATAAGGACTCACTATTAGTATTGCTTTCTGCCAAAAGAAACCAGCAAGTCATAAAGCTTATCATATTCTTTGGAGTTGGGAAATTATTCCCACTAGTCGGATAAGTCTTGCGAGTACATTGTGTACTCAGGGTTTATTTACCCCTGTTGCAGGTGATGCTTGAAGAGTACCTTGTGTGGAGGGTCCTTCTGGTGGGCTCAGACGGATTCCTCACCCCCTTACCGCTAGATATTATTTTTAAATTCCGTTGTTTATCATTCCGCACTCTAGTATTTGGTAATGTAATAATGTACTTTTGAGAAACTCATATGTATGAAATAGACTTGTATTGTAACTCGTTCTCATTGTTGGATCCTTGGGAAAAATGTGGATCTTTCGGGTTCTCCCTCGGGGTGTGCCCGACAGACACTGCTCATTGTAGCTTGCTTTCGGGGTGCTTAGTGTCAGATGGAAGACGGGCGCCTTCGTAAGTACACTATTTCGGTCGGTTCTGCCACAATTGGTACCAGAGCCAATAATGGTTACGAGTTTCATCACTCTTTTTCAAAACTTAAAAATTTGACCAACAAAAGTTTTGCGAAAAGTAGGATGCGATTATATTAGGTAAATAAGTATAAGCCCTAGCAATATGGTATATCTAGGATAGCGGCACTGGTTTTATCTAATCAGTTTTCTGCAGGTACACTAACTTACGTTGCGTAAGAAATCGCTAGTATATGGAAAGTGAGTGTGCGATGTGCCAAAGATTCTACGAATGCCGCTATATTCCGGCTTGAGTGAACGTATAGGTCGAAGCATGCATCATGATAATAGCATCTTACTTGAACTAAAAATCCCCCTTCACGTATAATTGAATTAGTAAATTGGTAGGACTAACTAAAGAAATGCTTAATAATTGTGTTGTCATCTCTCTAGTCCCTTGATTCTGACCGGAGGGGTGTTCTAATGGATGGTTCCTATCTCTTACAGATGAACCTAAGGTCTAGATATGGGAGTACCAGTTCTGGAGCGGCTAACGAGGGCCAGGGTGACAGTGCCCGGGCCTTTGAGCGTGGTATCGGGGGAGGTCAGGAGGCCCCACCCCTAGTTCCTCATCCTTTTCCGCCGCCGCCACCGCCTCAGTCGATGACCCCCACTGAGATAACTGTAGAGCTGTTGGCTGCTCGCCGGGAGTCAGCTGCTTCTCGCTAGGAGATAGCTCATGCCATCGAGATTATGGCACAGGCCGTCGCGAGCCTTGCCCACGGAGGTCCCGGGGGCAACAGTGGGAACGGGGGTGGTGCTCGTCGTCCGGAGGGACAGTCCTCTTATCAGGACTTCCTCAAGACTCACCCACCCACGTTCATGTCATCTGATGAGCCCCTAGAGGTGGAGCACTGGCTTTGCACTATGGAGCAGAAGTTTCAACGCTTCGGAGTGACCGATGAGCAGAAGGTGTACTTTCCGGCCCAGCGCTTTTGGGGTCCATAGGTGCATGGTGGGAAACTTTCCAGGCCACAGAGCTACCAGATCATTTGGCAACATGGTAGGAGTTCTCCACCACCTTCCGAGAGTTCTTCATCCCGGCCGGTGTTATCAACCAGAAGGTGACCTAGTTCCTGGAGCTGCGCCAGGGGAACAAGACTGTGATGGAGTATGTGAACAAGTTCAACCACTTGGCTCAGTATGCTAGTAGTTAGGTGATATGGATGACAAGAAGAGGGACCGCTTCTTTCATGGTCTCACCCCCGCTCTTCGGGAGAAACTATATCTGGGGAACTATCAGACCTTTGGGGCTCTGATGAACTCCGCCATTGTTGTTGAAGGTTTTCAGCGGGCGTCTCAAGCTGATTGGAAGAGGAAGCGGGGGGACGCAGGGTCTTCTAGCCACCCCACACTTAGAAGATTTAGATTGTCCAGCAGGGGCCCTATCAACCATCCGGCGGGCCTTCATTCCGACATCCTCAGCAGACATCATAGACTTCTTCCACTTAGTACCATGCACCTCCGCAGCAGGTGCAGCCACAGCAGTCTTAGGGATAGCAGGTCCCACCTCGTCAGGGGTTTAGGAATAGGCCAGGAGCTTGCTTCAAATGTGGCAAAGATGGCCACTATGCCCGGGCCTGTCCCCAGAACCAGCCAACTCAGTCAGCTCAACCGTCCACAATTTCCAGGCTTATCAAGAGGACCATCATCAAGAAGAAAGTCCCCAGCAGGTCTGGCCAGGTGAACTTCACAAATGCTCAGCAGGTTGTGCAGCAAGAGATAGTTATGGCTGGTATGTTTACCATCGACTCCCATCCAGCTTTGGTGTTTGTTCGATTCTGGTGCATCACATTCTTTCATGAGCATGGGGTTTGTAGAGCGGCACAACTTATCACTTATGGCTATACCGTATGCCTATAAGATCCATATTGTAGGTTCATAGATGTTCATCAATACCCGCACGAATATAGTAAGTTTGGTATTAGCCACCCACACCTACCGTTTACAGTTCATGATAATGCCTGGGCAATGCATTGATGCTATTCTTGGAATGAATTGGTTGCGGGTGTATGGTGTGGTATTGGATATGAAGAGGCGAAGTGTGGAGTTACGGTTTCCTTCTTCTGAGGATAGGATGTCCCTTATTATACCCTCTGAACCAGTCTTACCTATTGCTGCCCATGCTGAAGTCGTTCCAGATCTTACCTCCATTCCGATAGTATGTGAGTTCCCAGATGTTTTCCCTGAAGATCTTCCTGGGTTGCCACCGGACCATGAGGTAGAATTCTCCATTGAGCTTGAGCCTGGTACTGCTCCCATCTCCCGACGCCCGTACCGTATGGCTCCAAGAGAACTAGCAGAAATAAAGAAGCAACTGGAAGAATTGATGGACAAAGGTTTCATCCACCCGAGTTCCTCACCATGGGGTTGCCTAGCTATTTTCATGAAGAAGAAGGATGGTACCTTGCGGATGTGTGTGGATTACCGCCCTCTTAATGCGGTAACAGTTAAGAACAAGTATCTCTTGCCCTGCATAGATACCTTGTTTGACCAATTGGCTGGCGCTAAGGTGTTCTCAAAGATTGATCTCATATCAGGCTATCATCATGTCAAGATTAGGCCATAGGATATACCAAAGACAGCTTTCTCTACTAGGTATGGGTTATATGAGTACCTGGTGATGTCTTTTGGTCTTACCAATGCTCCTGCCTTCTTCATGTACCTGATGAATTCAGTCTTCATGCCGGAGCTGGATAAGTTTGTGGTGGTTTTTATTGATGACATCCTGATCTATTCCAAGAATGATGAAGAGCATGCCCGACACCTCCGGATAGTACTAACTCGACTAAGGAAGCACAAGTTGTATGCCAAATTTAGTAAGTGCGAGTTTTGGTTAGACCGAGTGTAGTTTTTGGGGCATGTGTTGACACCTGAAGGCATTTCTGTAGATCCCAGCAAGGTACAAGATGTATTGGGTTGGAAGTCCCCCAAGTTTGTGCATCAGATCCGTCAGTTCCTTTGTCTAGCTAGCTACTATCGGCGTTTTATCCCCGATTTCTCCAAGATAACCTAGCCCATGACCAAGCTGCTCTAGAAAGAAGCTAAGTTTGACTAGAGCCCAGCATGTGAAGAAGCTTTTCAGCCTCTGAAGACTTTTCTGACCACTGCTCCTGTTTTGGCTCAACCAGATATTGAGAGGCCCTTTGATTTTTATTGTGATGCCTCGAAGATGGTGTTGGGGTGTGTGCTAATGCAAGAGGGGCATGTGATAGCTTATGCTTCACGCCAACTTAAGAAGCACGAGGTGAACTACCCCACTCATGACTTAGAGTTGGCTGCTGTTGTCCACGCTCTGAAGATTTGGAGGCATTATTTGTTGGGCAACAAAGTGCACATCTCACATACCACAAGAGCCTCAAGTATATTTTTACTCAGTCGGAGCTAAACATGAGGCAAAGAAGGTGGTTAGAGTTGATAAAGGATTATAATTTGAAAGTTCATTATCATCCAGGAAAAGCCAATGTGGTAGCCTATGCTTTGAGTCATAAGTCATATCAGGTTGAGGAAATACCCTTGTCTCTCAACCACACAGAGGTATTGGCTCATATTGCATTAACCTCCGAGTTGCTAGAGTAGATTATTCGGGAGCAGAAGGAAGACCCCGAAGAGATTCCTCACATCAGGAAGTTGATGGCTGAAGGGTGTGGCCCTTATTTTAGCATTGATGAGCAGGGGGTCATGAGGTACAAGGATAGACTGGTGGTTCCATCCAATAAAGAGCTGAAAAGAAAAATTTTGAATGAAGCTCACCATTTAAAGTTGTCTATTCATCCTGGTAGTAATAAGATGTATCATGATCTGCGCCACTTGTACTGGTGGTCTAACATGAAGCAGGACATCACCTGGCACGTCGTGGAGTGCGACACTTGTGGTAGGGTTAAGGCAGATCATATGCGTACCTCAGGATATTTGCAGCCCTTGCCCATTCCGGTTTGGAAATGGGAGGATATTTCTATGGATTTCATTGTGGGTTTACCCCGCACGTCTGCAGGTTATGACTCTATCTAGGTCATTGTGGACCGCCTCACCAAATCGCCTCACTTTATTCCGATGAAGACTGCATATACTGCCGAAAGTATGCGAGATATACTTTGAGCGGATTGTGACCCTACATGGAGTTCCCCTGACTATCATCTCTGATAGGGGATCGGTTTTTATGTCTCGTTTCTGGGAGCGACTCCATGAGTGCCTTGGGACAAGTCTCCTCCATAGTTCAGCTTATCACCCCTAGACTGATGGTCAAACAGAAAGGGTGAACCAGGTGCTCAAAGACATGTTGTGAGCTTGTACCATTTCTTTTCCTGAGAAGTGGGATGACTACCTGAAGTTAGCTGAATTCTCTTACAACAATAGCTATCAGGAAAGCATCCGCATGGCACCGTTTGAAGCTTTATACGGAAGGAAGTGTAGGATGCCACTCAACTGGGTTGAGGTGGGAGACCGTGGATACTTTGGGCCTAAGTTCATCCAAACGGCTCACGATCAAGTGATCATCATTCGAGCCACTTGAAGGCAGCTCAAAGCCAATAGAAAACTTATGCTGATAAGAGGAGAAGGCCCTTGGAGTTTGCAGCTGGAGATTTTGTATATCTCAAGGTGTCTCCTATGAGAGGGGTGCATCGGTTTGGGCATTCATGGCAAGCTAGCCCCTCGATATGTGGGTCCATATCAGGTGTTGGAGAAATGTTGTCCAGTGGCTTACCGTCTACAACTTCCAGATATTCTATCTACAGTACACAATGTGTTTCATGTATCACAACTGAAGAAGTGTTTGCGGGTTCCTGATGAAGCGGTGGAAATAGAAGAACCTCCCCTCCAGCCAGATTTAACTTATGTGGAGCACCCTATCAAAATCTTGGATGAGAAGGAGAGAGTGACCAGGAACAGAGTGATAAAATTCTACAAGGTGCAATGGCAAAATCATTCAGAAGATGAAGCCACGTGGGAACAGGAGAGCTACATATTAGAGCATTACCCCCACCTTCTCGCCGGCTCGGATAGTTAGTTGCTGCGCCAAAAATGTATTTCCCTATCCATTTCTCACACTAGGCACATAAATCTCGGGTCGAGATTTTGTTTTAGGGGGGTAGATTTGTAACACCCCGGTGTTACATTGTAATGTTTTGCTAAAACATTTAATGAGCATCATAATTATGTGCATATGTATATAACATAAATTATAAATCAAAGTTCGGTCCCTGAAACAGTTATATGAAACGAGAAAGCGAATGTTATGTTTCGTGTCACATAACGTGTTTATTATCCTAATCGAATTCTTGTCAAAACAAAAAGGCTAGAGAATGTTTTGTGAACGGCGATAAATCGTGTGCGGTCGAGGACAAGGTAACTAGCTAGTACACCCTGTGGGTCGGATTTGGTTTTTCAACGTGAAATCGTTCGTAACGAAGTCGTTCGCGTAAGTCTTAGAAGGGGTCGATGGTGCCACTTTTGGCAGGCTCTGTGGAGCGATTGGCTTAAGCAGTAGCGCGATGTCATGACTGCGATGGATAACTTAATGTACCCTCTCGAGCATCAAGCAAATAGTTTGGTGTTTGAAGCATCGGGTATGACTTTTCTAGCTGCTTTAAAAATCATGCACGGCACCTAGCTGAGCCCTGGGCGCGGTCACCACCCCTGCTGGCTTGCTAGCGCGCCCTGCCGCATGGGCCACACCCGCTGCCGCTGGCCACGGCCCCACTGCTGCTCGCCTCCGCCACGGCTGGCTCGCCCTGCGCGCTGAGGCGCAGACCACGTCTCCTTGCCGCCGGGACGCGACGCGCGCATGTCCTGCACTGCTGCCTTGGCTGCTTGCTGCACCAGCTGACGCACTGCGCCATGGACGCCAGCCAAGCCCTACAAGCGCCTTGCCCTGCCTTGGTCGGAGACGCGCCGGGTCATGCGTTGCACGTCGCCAGCGGACAAGCCCAGCTCTGCTCCGTTGACTCCACTTGGCTACTTGCGCGAAGGATGACGGCCTGTTTCCCCCATCACCTCCACGTCACTCGTGCTGTGCCGTCCTTGTCTGGCGCTGCCCGCTGCGTTGTCATGCGGCGCCTCATCGCCTTGCGGCAGCGACCGTGCGGACAGCCATCTGGGACACGTCCCGCATGTCTCGCTGTTCCCCTTCGTGGCACGCGCTTGTTTATTGCATTGACGACTGCAGCTGTACCGAGCCAGGCCGCACCATGACCTCCCCTGCCTCCGTTGTCTCCATGACCACCGAGACGCTTCTTTCTAATTCATCATGGCAGCAGTGCCTCGTTTCAAATTGAGCACGTTTCCAACTCCGCTAGGTAGCCTACTGCCCTACCGACCCCGCGTCGCCGACTGTAGCTCCGCCATAGGCCCCAATTTTGAAAAGCCATGCCTTCGAGTCCTTAAGACCGAGAGGGCCTGCGCCGTCGGCTACCACCGCCACCAAAGCATCTCGGTCTAATCCCTTGTGCTACTAGCCTCTCCTCCAGTCGGGTGTCACCGTGCTCACCTTAGTTTAAGCCCTGCCACTGTGTAGCAGTCTCTGGCGCAGCCGTGCCACCGTCGGGCACCGCCACACCACCTCGCGCGCTCGTGGCCAGCTCTACCTAGACCACCTCCATCTGAACCGTCAACGCAAAGGTATCCATGAGCACTCCCTGGTGCTCGCTAGCTCATGTGCTGGCTTTGCCTTCGTTGTTGCTTACGGGAACGCGTCCGCCTTTGCAGGTCAAGGGCCACCGCCGGGGAGGGAGTTCGAGACGACGCCCCTATCCACCGTAGCACTTCCAGCCGCCGTGTTTTGTCTCCGAGGTAATCATCGGCCTCTTAGTTGAGTAGTGGGAGGTCGGGTGGTGTCGGTGTGGCCGTCCAGTGCCCGCGCCATCGCGCCGGTGCGCGCCCGGGGACCAGGGACTTCACCACGGTGAAGGAGGAGAAAAGGGAGGGTGCAGCTGTAAAAGCTTAGGCTGGGGAAATAGTGTCCTTGAGCTCGTTGTGATTTCGTAGTACTTCGGGGTGCCCGTGCATAATTGCCTTCGCGCGCGGGCCTTTCCCCGTCGCAGGCCGTTGGCTAGCTAGGCCGCGCTGTAGTCTGCTAGCGCGTGCGGGCGGGAAGGCAGAGTGGGCTGAGCCATCGCGTAATGGGCCAAGGAGGAGAATTCAATTTTCTTAATTTCCAGAGAATAGAAATGCTTATTTATTTTAGTTATGAATCCAACTTCAATAAATCGTAGTAAATTGCGTAGCTGTCCAAAAATAGTGAGAGTAATGTTGTTAGGTTCGTAAACTTATTATCTACCTGTTAGTACAGCTATATTGTAGCGAGCTGTGGTAAGTATTGGGTCATAAATTCAGAGCTAGAGAGCTAATATTAGGTAGATTCATATTTGTTGAAATATTTGTGGACAATCGGTGATAGCTATCGACATGAAAGTTTTATAGTAGGTTCCTGAGAATGTTATGTTCTCGCTGTAAATTTTGTAGCATTAGAGGTGTTGTTGAAATAAAGTAGCTATTACCCTGTTTATTGGTATATAGCGTAAATTGGCGTTAGGAGTGAAAATACCGATAGTTACTGGAATAACGATAAATGCCTTACTTGATACTTGTTGCCGATAGCAATAGATGATTTAGCACCGTGGTCGATGGCACTAGCTTAGTAATTAAATCGATGAACTTCTATTTTAAGAGATGCTGTTGTTATGTTATTAAACATTACATCATCATTTCATGTAGATCACGAACTGGTAGACTTCGTGCCCGTCGACGAGCCGGAATACGATGAGGTTATCGAGGAATACGAGGAGGAGATCTTCGCACAGGAGGAAGCCTAGGAGCCTGTTGGTACTGACCTTGCTAACCCGGCACCTGCCCAAGGCAAGTCCCAGTGTATAACCCATATTTTTATGATCACTGAATATATATATGTGATGTGCATTTAAGTTACAGGCATTTTATGGAAACTACATGCATAAATATATCTACCCATGAGTCCTACTAGTATAGGTCGAGTAGCTGCTATGCTCAGGATATCGGTAGCGTGAGTAACTTGCCGTTACTCGCAAATAGGTGATAAAATATGTACACTCATGATAAAATGATGGAAAGGTAAATGGTGACCGGGCAGGGATATGGTTTGGGTATTGGTTGGTTGTGTCCTGCGGCCAATAGGGCATAGCTCGGTTATACTTTTTTCCCTGTCTGTGTCGATTAAGGACTGGTCATTGCATAAGGTATCATGGGCAAGTCACAGATTTATTGTCCCGAACGCATACTTGGGTATGGGTGCAGGGAAGACTTGTTGCTCTCTTGTCGTGGATCTGGCTCTTTCCGGACCGACTAATGGGAAGAGGAGGTGGAGGAGGTCCTTGCACCACACTGAGTCCGGGACTCAGGATGTGGGGGCTTGGAGTCCAAGTTTAGACGGGGACCTGGACACCCGGGATAGGAGGGTGATGGGTTAGTCCTGCTTGTGCCTGGGGTACAAGCGGGGCGTGTGTTTTCAGGGCACCCAGCTGGGCATATTGATTCGCAAATCACCGGGAGATCCGGTATGGCTTGTCTCGTGTTTAGCACCGTAGTAAGAACTGAAAGTTGAAAGGAGAAGAAATGGAACTGGTTGCTCAACTTTTGCTTGAAAGTAGAACAGGTGCTTATATAGACTGGCTAGATGATAACTTAATACGGATGATAATAATAATACCTAAATAAGGACTCACTATTAGTATTACTTTCTGCCAAAAGAAACCAGTAAGCCATAAAGCTTATCATATTCCTTAGAGTCGGGAAATTATTCCCACTAGTCGGATAAGTCTTGCGAGTACATTGTGTACTCAGGGTTTATTTACCCTTGTTGCAGGTGATGCTTGAAGTGTACCTTATGTGGAGGGTCCTTCTAGTGGGCTCAGATGGATTCCTCGCCCCCTTACCGCTAGATGTTATTTTTAAATTCCGTTGTTTATCATTCCGCACTCTGGTATTTAGTAATGTAATAATGTACTTTTGAGAAACTCATATGTATGAAATGGACTTGTATTATAACTCGTTCTCATTATTGGATCCTTGGGAAAAATGTGGATCTTTCGGGTTCTCCCTCGGGTGTGCCCGACGGACACCGCTCACTTGTAGCTTGCTTTCGGGGTGCTTAGTGTCTGATGGAAGATGGGCGCCTCCATAAGTACGCTATTTCGGTCGGTTCTACCACATAAAGTATGTTTCTATAGTAACTAAATCCTGCTCGGCCTACAAACGGGAGGTGGATTACAGATGATTCAACGAGGCTATAAGAGTCACCCTCGTGAGCTACCACCGATCCGGAATGTAGGGTACATCTACGAGTAACCGAGTCTAAGCACCATGCTTACACTATGAATACTACTTTAACCCAGGAATGACAAGGATTAAAGTACTCAAAAAGAGTCACAAACCTAAAGAACAATATAAACACGTTACTTACTTCAATTAAAAGTTGATTAGTAGAGAAATCTCAGAAGCAAGCTCATGAAGAACTTGATTCCGCTAGGGTACAAGTCGTAGAGAGAGCACCGACAGACTGGTACTTCCTCCAAACTCTTTTCTCACACTCTATCTCTCTATTTCTAATAAAGACAAGATCCTATAGAGCACTAATCTTCTCTTGATAGCTGGCTCTAATCCTGATGAGGAGGATATGAATTAGGGTTTCAGGATGGCTCTGCTGGAGGGGGTATAGGGCTGTATATATAGAGGGTAGCGTCAATTCTGTACCATCGGATCAAACCGACTTAAAAGGACGGCGTAGATACAATTTAGGATGCGATGGAGAACCAACATTCAAAGAGGAGGCTGACTAGGGGGGCCCATAGGCCGGCCGCCTATAGGTGGGTCTAGCCAGCCCCACCTGGCAGCCCCTTGGCCTCTGCTGCGGTGGGTTGCCCTTTGGTATCTTCTGGAACCTTCTAGTGCTGGTTTCATCGTGGATAAGTATGATTAATTCTGGCGTTTAGTTTCCCCTTGACGGTTTTCTGGATATACCCTGCTGGAAACACAGATTCACTAAAACTTATGGAATTTATCGGTTTAAACCCCTATATCTATGTTTGGTGATGAAATTAAGTATATATGTAGGTTATATTGATGGTTTATAATTGATATTAATGACTGTCAACATCGGCGTGCAGCATCATAATTACAACATTGATCATGCCGCCACCGTTGTTGCTACAGAGTCAATGGTGGATTGGAACCTGCTGAGCTGCCTGCTACCGCTTGCATTTAAATTTCCATAACACCCGCAGCGGCCTCGCCCAATCGCCCTATCGCTGTTGTGGTGGTGTCTTCCTCATGTACAGGCATGAACGGGGAATGGGCAATGATGGTAATACCCTACCTATACCCTCCCCGTACCCTCTTCACGAATGGGTATACCCATCCCCTACCTGCTTCAAATGGATACACTCGTACCCTATCTGTTTGTTACGGTGTGGATATAGGGAACGGGTATAGATACCCAATGGCATTGTTAGCCGTGCCCTTCCCCCATCGCACCACACCCCATCGCTAGCCGCGCCGCACCCTCCAGCGAGCGGATGGGGCTGGACAACTATAGCCGATCAGCGACGGCGCTGGAGAAGCCCTGTCGTCGGGCACGAGCCTAGACATCGAGTAGGCGTGGGATAATTGCAGGAGGAGCGATGGGCCGACGTCTTGCAGCGGAGGTGTACGCTAGGTCGAAGTCTCCCTGACCCAAGCTTGCTGGCTACAGCAGTTCACCACTAGGTAGGCCGTGGGCGACGGTGACGCCGTGTTTCAAGTGTTTGGTCTGGATGTTGCAAAAGTATATCTGAGATGTGTTTTCAAATGTTTTAGATGTTTTCAGACTTTTGTTTCCAGTGTTTCATTTTGATGTTGTAAAAGTAGATATGAATGTTGCATATGTTGCAATAACAAAATACGCATGTTGAAAGTCTATGTTTCAAGTGTTTCAACTGTTTCGGACGTATGTTGCATATGTTTCATCTGGATGTTTCAAAAGTAGATCTTAGTGTTGCACATGTTGTAAATGGCTATACACGCATGTTTCAAGTGTTTCATCTTTCTTTATACGTATGTTGCAGATGTTTCATGTGGATGTTTTAAAAGTAGATCAGGTGTTTCATATGCTGCAATGGCGTCGGAGGCTTGCGAATGGCGACCTGCCACAGGGCTTTGCCTCCTACCTCGCGCCTTCTTTACACGGCGCGCCTCGCCCTCTCCTCTCCGTCCCCTTCCTTCCCTTCCTTTTATCTCCGGTCGCAGTTTGAGCTCGACCGACGAGTGCGTGGAGTCGCGGACGTCCAATAGGTGCAGCAGCAGCAGCGGGCGGGCAGACTCAGTAGGCATGAGTAGACGCAGCAGCTTATGCACGAGGCGGGGTGGGCAAATGCAGCAGGCACGAGCAGACGCAGCAGCTTGTGAACGAGACGGGGCAGGTGCGGACGTACGAACGGGGACGCTAGCCACCGATTTTTTTTGGGGGTCCATGTCGACAGAATACTACTGGCCCCGTTCGGCTTACCCTATATACGGCTTGTTCGACTTATTTTTCCAGTCGGAACAGTGTTTTTCTCTCACAACAATTCAATCAGAACAGTGTTTTTAGCCAGTTTCAGTCAAAATTCAGACCAGCGAACGGGGCCACTGTCCTCAGTTTTATTTACTGATTTTTACCTCCAGTTAATTAATTCTCTAATAAAGTGATTTTGGTAGAAAAAAAAGTGTAGGGAGCAGTCGAAAACTAATTTTGATGGGCATTGGGCGGAGAGTAGAATTTTTAAGCCTGTTTATATATTATAGGGTAAAGTCTAATTTACACCCTCCAATTTTCACTAAAATCCAGATTTCAACCTCGAACTTCAAAACCGGATAACTTTGGCCCTCCAACTCTTGAAACCGTTCAACTTTCAACCTCCTGGGCGGTTTTTTAGGGTGAACTTCAAAACCGCCCGGAGGTTGAAAGTTGAACGGTTTCAAGAGTTGGAGGGCCAAAGTTATCCGGTTTTGAAGTTCGAGGTTAAAATCTGGACTTTGATAAAAGTTGGAGGATGTAAATTGGACTTTACCCTATATTATATCTAGACTAGTTGTTAGTCCAACAAGAAAATTAGGTGATTAAAGCCCGCAGTGGTAAGCGAGTTGCAACACACCCACCGCGTTCACTGAGGGGAACGAAGCAGCATAACGTCCTCTACATGCTCGACACCGCCGCGGTGGAGCAGGTTGGGTATCCGGCAACTCGGCGTCAGCCTAGACCAGGTTGAAATTGGCGAAGCTACTTAACAATCGAGGGGTGCATTTGCTCTAACTTTGTCACTGCGAGCAGTGAGTTTCAGGCCACCAACTCCTCCCGGTTTGATCAGCTCTTCGCGTTTGAAGGCCAACGATTCCTGACGGTGTTAATGTTTGAACTTGCTGTTCTGCATTGATACCGCGCCGGGTTACGACATGTTCGGCGTCGGCGTCAAGGTGGGCAGCCAGGTGAATGAAGAACTTGAAAGCAGACGATGAGGTTTACTGCATGATCATCGCCGATGATTCATCGGGAAGCCCCTGGAGGGCTGCAAGTGCAGTTGCTGGACCTAAGGCCTAAGGGCCTCGACTTTGCATGCTGGCAGCCTGCCGCTCGCTGTGAATATCGGTGCGAGAGCAGGACTACCGTTATAATTGATACAGTATAGTAGTTCTCCTAAACCCAAATACAAAAATTCTAATAAATATCAAAGTCCATTATCTATGTTCTCTAATGGGACTTTAATGTTTAAGCCCACTAATGGAGATGAAAACTACGATATTAATTAGTACCATATTGTTTGTTGATATGGAGGAATATGTTCTTCTCCATGTATATATACTAACTACTCTTAGAAAAGCTGAATAATAAGATACTATATATGGAGAGCCTCTGGGCTCGAGAATCTCTAAGATAGTAAATTACAATTTTTATTTATTTGTCTCTATTGCGCAGCTACCATAGTCTATTCCATAATGATCGCTGATGTGCACCGGTAATCGGGAGAGCATGCTCATGTTGTTCACCAAAGGCTAACGCAGGCGGTATTGCTTCCACTATTTGTGGCCGCCAATCCACCTGCCACGACGACATCATCTACAAACAATTAGGTCGGTCATCGCCTCGGCATGTTCCGTTCAATGGTATAATTTTCTAAACCACTATGGTATGAACAATTAGCTCGGTCATCGCCTTATTCTGTGTTTAGCACGCGAATCGTGTCCAGCCGCTCCCGCGAGCTTCTTAGTTGCGACTGCTTCGCATGAGCCACGAAGACAATTTCGTAGGAGAAAAAGTCTACTTAACTCCTCCATCTTTCATACATGGTCTACTTCGCTTCCCCAACTATGAAACAACCATCTGTTTTACCCCTTGAACTTTTCAAAACCGTCTATTTTACCCCCCGGCGGTTTTTGATAGCGGTTTGCTACATTAACAGTGGGTATGCTTTAGTACAAAATTTTTACTATAACATTAGATTAATTGGAAAATCTAATTTTGTCTGTAATTAATTGGAATAATTCATAGCTGCAGCTTCTATGGTCCAATTATGGTAAAAATTTTATGGTACGCTAATTATTGTATGTTTAAACTATAGTAAAAATTTCATACTCATTAGACTATGTATAACTTAGTTATAGATAAATTCTAATTAATTACAGAAAAAATTGGATTTTCCAATTGATCTACAGTAAAAAAAAATTATACTAAAGCATACCGTATTATATATTCACTATATAGATCTACTAGTGGTTTTGGAAAAGGTTTCATAGTGTGGGGGGGAAAGATTTACTGTAGCAAAACCGTTGTCAAAAACCGCCCAGAGAATAAAATAGACGATTTTGAAAATTTCAAAGGGTAAAACAGACGGTTTCATAATTGGGGGGTGAAATATACCATGTATGAAAGGTGGGGGGTTAAGTAGACTTTTTCCATTTCGCAGGACAGGCCACCTTTGTGTACTACTAACCTGCATCCCACCATCACCATATAATCATGGAAGAAAGAAAAAGAGAAACAACTTATTAGGCACGACTAGTGTTAATCCCCCAAGCTACAGCTACGAGGCCTGAGATCCTAGACACATAGGTGAAGAAAATTGACAAACATCAAACTGGATCAGAGACAATTGTAATTGGAAGTTGGAACTACGAGTCTGCGACCCAGGTCAGGGCGCAAGTCCAATTCAGCCCTTCATACCCCATGGCACCGCCCAAAACTCTCTAGGCCGACAATAAGGTAAACAAACGGGAATAGCAGAACAGGAGGTTTTCCATGCCTTCTCCCACAGCAGAAAAATTCTCCACACCCACAGCATTTAGATGCTCCCCCTTCAGATAACCACGGAGCAGAAGAGAGCAAAGTCAACAACAGCACAATGTTCACATCACAGCTATACCAGCAGTACCAATGCCTCCTATTAGTCAGCTATAGTCTATCTTCGATGCTACTCCAAAAGTATAAGAGACGCTACTCCAGAAGTATAAGAGATGCCGACGGCCTACTGGGAGAATACATTTGACTTGCAAATCGGACACCATGTCCTCATCCCGAGCCACCTGTCAATGCACTGCAGAAGAAGAGTTGAATCCAATGAACACATTAAACTGGAATGTTAGAACAGAAAACAGTTCTGAATCATTCAACTGTTGGGTGTGTACCTTTTTGTGAAACTTGTGCAAGCATGGCAAATGCCGGATGGAATCACCAGCAGCAGGGCAATCCAAGCATATGTTACAGGGTTCATCCGAACAATTTTCACCCTTGACAAATGAAAGGATTGGAGTCAAATTATAAGGGGATGCACGATCCATCTTCAGTAAGACTGAATTCATACCTCAACTAGTGATAGTGGCAGGCTGTTTATTTGATCATCAGAAGCACCTCTGTACTGGATGTCGACATCAAATGCTATGAGGTCCTCATAATCATCACTATAAGTGATAAAAAGTTGATTAGTCAGAATGGATGTAACCAAGAAGTATGTACAAGCAAGGAAAGAACACGTCAACAGGATCCCATTCAAAATGGGGCCATGGGACAAGCCATTTCAGGCACCTACTAGCTACTACAGAGCACACGTCAGCTATTTGGAGCATTCACGCTTCTGTATACGAAACTTTGCAGAATGTGTTACAAGGTAAGCACACAATCAACCAAACATGGTACCAGGTATGAAATTATCAAAATAAGAGAACACATGGTTGCGGAAATGTCCATCTAAACAAACATTGTGTTGGGAAAAAAATGCTACAGAACAGTAAATGCTTACTTGTCAGAATCTGGAGAAAGTGTGTCCTCGCAGTTCCTAAATGCTTCAGAAAGCGAGTCCAGTACAGCCATTCTCTACATGTTACCAAACAAAGAACTCAGCATGGTTATTGTGATGTGGATATTCAAATGTTTGAGAAATATCCTCTTCACATCCAGTTAGGGATCTGAAAAAAGTTTTTTTCCCATACTTTCTCTGTTACTATCAACATAAGGCAAGAAGTGTGAATATTTTAGTATATGCAAGTTGCTTCTACATACATTTTAGTATTGTACTAGATAAGAAGGCTCTAGGCAAAGGCCCCCAAAATCCCAACATAGCATGATCCTCTATAGCATATAGAGTAAGTTCTAACCATTTCTAGGTCCATGTCTTCTCCGAAGCATCCCTTGGTTAACTGAGAGATAAGCATCTGACAATGAGAAAATGTCAGTGCATGCGACAGAGGTGGAGGTCCAGGAAACAAATTAAAAGTGTCTCACATTGCGTTGCTCCGCTTGAGGGCAGTTGGAGTTTCTTTGCAAACCTCTTCTGCTTGGCATTGGAATTGGAGTACGGTTGGATGCCCAAGAAGCAAAACCTTGAACGGGTGAGTGACGTCCATAAGAATATAGGTGTGCCATTGATCTGTCCCTCTGGCTCTGAGAACAAGAGTACATTTAGAAAAGAAAGGATGCTATGGAAATTCAGAAAAATAGTATGGAAAACAATAGCAAATAGGAGAGAATATGTACATGAGTCAGGAATTCAGGATGCATGTTCATATAAATGAGAATAGGTTTTTCTTATATATATAACAGAATGGACAATAGATATGAAATGTCATAGCCAATACAGGGAAATATATGTGCACAAAACTAAAAAGTAAGCCAATAATGGTGGGCAGGAAGAGATATTTTTAAGTTATATATAATGTTTTTGTTGATGCATGTAGACATGTCTTAGTTTTGAGACTTGTTTTCTAATTAATGAATCCACCAAGTGCTGAATTTCAGATGGTTAGAGGCAGATACGATGATACGCCATCCTCTTCAGTTTCAACACATAGCTCTTGGCCAACTTGACAATGTGTTCCATAACTTTCAAACAAAACTATAGGTATCAACATAACAGTTCATAAATAAAAGATCTGGCTATGCATAAACATATCTACATTGATTTCGCAAGCGATAAACTACCCTCACACCACGTGACAACTTACAGAACTAGACTGGCCTTCTCTTGCAGCAAATCTGGCATGCTCAGCATCTTGCTCATGTAATGTCCAGGCTATTGTTGTATCAACCTACAAGATGTCAGCAATGAAAAAGTTATTGGTTACATCCACATCAACTAATCAGAAGCATACAAACAAAAGGCAAAATCAACTACTAAGAAACAAAAATTAGTTGGAAAAGACACCAAAAGGAAACAGAAATATTAAGACTTGAGTAGTCCAGGGTAACAACCGCTTCGGAATGCTGAGAGCCTGGCTGTTCCTGATTGAGCTGCTCTTGAAGTCTGCGGGCAAACGCCTCATCATTCTCAATCTGCCTGGTTCTCAACTGATGCTCATCAGGAAGTGGGAAGTGCAGCCCTTTGATCTTCGACAGCCATGACGAGCTACTATCTTCCATAAGAAAATCATCACAGCTAGAAATTTCACGAGCAGCCGCAGACCTTTGGGAGAAGGCTTCATCCTCATTATCTTTCATGTCAGTATCCCAGGAGCTACACAGTGAGTTGACAGGATCAGCAGGGCTTGCACCAAGAATACCCTTCCACTTGTCACTGGATGTCTCATGAAACCCCTTCCTCTCTGACCCTAGACGCGGCATGGGGGCCGAGTTAGTAAGCTGATCACCCCGGTCACCCCAACTACCCCAACACCCAGCTCCGTTATTCCCACCGTCCCAAGCCTTGCACTTGCTCACCACTGCGCTCCACGGATCACTCCCAGCTCCCAGGACGCGGCCAGCAGCACCGAGCAATTCTACACCGTGCTTTGGAGGCCCCGCGCTCTCCCCCTCGACGACCTTCTCCTTCCCTTTCTTCAGCGCGTCACCCCACGCCGCGCCCGCGGCCGCTTGCTCGAAGAGGATGTCCATGGCGCTGGAACCAGTGTCGCCACCCCCGCGATTGGGGTCTGGAGCCGGCTGCCGAGAGGGGCGCTTGTGATCGGGCGAGTGCGCCGACACCTCGCCCTCGGAGTCGGAAGACAAATCCACCACCTGCACCTCCATCCCCTGCAAACAAAAAAAAGGGGAAAATGCAATGAGGATCGGGGGCGAGCTCAACGCGAAAAAAGAAGGAAACAAACTCCAGCAAGCACGCAAAAAAGGCGGAAAACTCGCAAAAAGGAGCGGACGAATCATCTCGGAAACAGAGGCATGGAATAAACGGAAATGGGAAAAAGGAGAACCGAAATGAACTCTTTACCAACGAGGTATAATACAGGAGACGAGTCCGCATAGATCCACGCCGACGGTACTTGTCGAGGAGGGGAGGGGAGGGGAGGAGGAGGCCAACGAACAACGGGAGGACAATTCGAGGCGAGGTTGTCTGGGTGGGCGGGGGCTCGGCGATGCGCTCGGCAGCGCGGTGAGGCTTGGAAGGTTTGGCTGATGATCGAGGGAGCTGGGGATGGGGTCGCGAGGACCCGGCCGTCGGCGAAGCGGAGAGCGGCGAGAGGTGAATTTTCGAGAACGGCGAGGGCAGGAGGGAGGAGGGAGGGCCAGGAACTGAAAAGTGGAAGGCGGAGGGTGCTCCGGGCCCACCATCTCGAAAAGGTTGAGGAGCAGGGGGAGGAACGACGCGGCCGTGAATTCTCGGGCCTCGTTTAGTTCCTTCCAAATTCAGAAGCCGGCTGAATTCTCTAGCACTCACGGAGCGTTTTTGTTTTTATATACGATAATAAAAATGTCTAAAAAAAATTAATTAATTACATATTTTGTCTTGTAAATCACAACTAAATCTTTTAATTAGTTTTGATTTCGTCAACATTTAATCGAGATAAATTTATCAAATAAAATTTGATGCGAAATCTTCTTTTTTATAGTGCTAAATTTTGGATTTCGGTGAACTAAACATAGCCTCTGCTTGGTTTGCAGCGCACCCCCAGGCAGGTCCACACAACCACAGGCGCTCAAAAATGGACGGCCTGAGGAGCTGCCTGGCGTCTGGGGAGCTGCCTGGCCTAGGCACCTTTGCCAGGGTCACAACCAAACAGTCCCTCAACTTCTAGGAATGGGACCGTCTGATAGACGTGTTTTTTTGCTAAACAAGTTGTAGAGTTTAAAAAATGATGCTATAGTTATCCTTAGTCTTGTCGGGTATTTAATATCACCGATCAACAGAATTATAAACAAGAGTTTTTTTTTCTATGCTCATCTGCATCTAACCTAGGACCATAACATATTGGTTCATTATCCACTCTACCCCTCTTCAATTTGGAAGAAATGAACAGCTACCATGACAACTACCATGGCAGTAGCATGTGAAGCCATCACAAATCTTTGTTGCTGCAAATTCATCTACATGCATAAATAAAAGTTTGATTTTAGGTTCAAGCAAACCTTGTTGACCTCTAAATACACACCATTTCAGTCATCAAACTGTACTGGTGGACAAGGGCTCATCACCTCAGCTGTTGTGTGCAGAGCACAACCACCTAGAGGCTCCATCTCAACATCATCGACTAAGAAAAGCAGGAACATACAACAACTAAGCGGATCCCAATCTCAACTATTGTGGTATAGTAAACCCTAGCACATATAGATCATCGCCAACACAATAAAAGCATGAAAATATCATCAATTAATACATGGCAATCACAGATCCAGCCATACCGCACAGGATTAAGCCAAGAACTGCCTCGAGGCACCCCCAAAATATGAGCATCACAGCGGAATATAACACATAAACCATCGAATCGGGCCACATGACAAACAAAATGCCAAGATTTCACCTTGCTTGAAGGACGGAGAGGAAGCAATGATGAAGAAGTGCAGAGCTTGGTGAGGAGGAAGTAGATCAAACGAGGAAGATGACCCAAGCTTGTGAACCAGGGTCCACCACGAGCCCACGTCCAGGCAAACAAACACGTCAAACACCGCCGCGTGTCTCCTCGTCTAAAGGCCCAAGGAAGAAGACGACGAAGAAGCGTAGGCACACCCCGTCAACCGACGAGACGGAAGAGGGAGCAGCCGTCGCGAGCCAGACAAGGCCCACCCCGCCGGAGGAAGAAGGAAGACGCACTTGCGCATTGAGGAGAGTGGAGAGTGAGGTGGAGTTAAGAGCGGAGAGCAGGGAGCGACGGGGGATAAAAGGGGTAGGGGAACAAAGGGGTAGGGGAACCCTAGAAGAGGGTGAAAGCATTTATAGTATGAAGGGCCGACCCTGAGGGGGTGCAGGCGGGTGTGAGTGCCGAGGGCCCAGCCCAAAGTTGGGCCCAGACCTAGATATGTAAACAGTAAAGTCCCATAGGCTATAGTCCAGCTATCAATAACAATAGCCTCGGAAGGTAAGTCGATGTTGATTCAGTTTCCTAGAGAAATTCAGGATCGCGAGTCTTCACGATCGTGACTCTGTTCGGTTGTTCCTCTCGGGAACTCGACGCATACGCCGCCTAGCGATAGGATCGTCGATCAACGGATCATCGTCATCCGTCACGCAGGGTTGCTCCGCTATAGTTGGAGCCACCGGTCTGCAGGCTATAGCCTCGCAACAAAGACTACAGGGTCTAGATGCCTCGGTGGCTGCAATCTGCATATTAAAATATTCAATTCAATATTACCATGACGACGCGGAGTGCAGACACGATTTTCACTTTGCTGTGACTGTGGGAGCGAGAGTGGGCAGGGCAACGCTGACGATAATTGTCCGTATTTTTTAGGTGTAGAAGAGATAATAGTCTCATGTGGTGAAATATTTTTCTTCTAGTTTAGGATCTTAGGTGTTGAAATTTTACAATATTACCTAAGAAACATTTGTCCGGGGCTCAGAAAAGGAAACGAAGGATCATTATTAAACATCTTAAAAGAGGTAATTTGTTCTGCGCTTTGCAAGTATAATTAGGTATTAATATATAGCTTTATGGGCCCAATTAGTTCGCCATAGGGCCCTTTAAAGTATAGGACCGGCCTGATAGTATGTTTGAACTAAAGATTTATTGACTTAATCAAATTTATTTCTTTAGGAGAAAGTAATGATATACAAGGTTCATATATGTTTGAACAAAAGATTCAGTAATCAAATTTATTTTTCACGAAAAAGTGATGATATACGAGGTTCATATATATAGGCCGAGGTCATAGGGGTGACTACAAACAAAGAAATATATATGGCATGCTTGCAGATGGCTTATGGACGGGCTTGAGCCTCCACGCTGGATCCACTCCTGCTCATGATGGACAATACTTCTAATGACGACAAACGCTAACGGAGCATTGACTATAGAATGTGACATGTGTGTAAAAATGAGCGAGAAGAGTGCAAGATAAATTACATAAAATCAAATGATATACTAGTTGCGCAATCGGCGAAGCATCTTGCTAGTTTTTTTATAAGACGTTTGGATTAGAGAAAGTCTTTCAAGGAAAGTTTGTCCACTAGTTCCTCCTAGAACATATTACTAACCGTTAGTAGAAACAATATCTTACTTAAAATCAATTGTTACTTCTCTTTGTATCCTATAAATTGAATCTAATTCAAGTAACAAGATTTCAACAATTGCTTTTAAGGGGAGTTGAATTGAATTACCCAGAATTTGATTGTAATCTAGCATTTTTGTTTGGGTGTAACAAAATTTATTTCCAAGAGGTAGGCCACAGCCATGGCTGTCGTTCTTGTCCAAACTGCTCTCATCAACTCCACCTGGCCTGATCGCTTCCTTCCCAAGGATATGTGTCGAGTGAGTGACAAGTCGAGGAGAGCAGCAGCGCTCGGCAAGCGTCGGGAGAGATGAGGGGGTGCTCTAGAATCAATTTCAAAATTTTAGGTCGTGAATCTAATGTAGGTTGCGTATTCCGATCGTGGAATAGCGCACAATCGGCCAGTTCGCTGGTCTGGTACCAGCCGGCTGCTCCTCCTCGGCGAACACTGTTCATCAACCATCCACTATATTTTTCTCTCTCACAACAATCAGCCAGTTTCAGTTAAATTTCAGACCAACGAACGGGGCCAATATTGCTTTCCAATTCACGGCCCATCCAAAGTGGTCTAATAAAGTAATTTCAATTCAGCTCGATTCAGAGGATCAAATAAGCCCTTTTGCAACAAACATACATATATTTTGACAAATGGACAATTCATGTTTACAATGGCCCTGATCTGCTGGTAGTTTTTCCGACTGATTTTGGCTGATTCAATAATATCCAGGGCATGTTCATTTGGTTAGTCTTTGGTCTTTGGTTTGGGACTTTTGGTGGTCTTTTTTTTAGAGAAAAAAACACATTGTTATTTTTTGGCTTAGTTTAATTTGTTGAAACCAACGAGCGAACATGCTCCTGTGAGAGAGAATAAACTGATTTTGGCTGAAAAGCCGGGCTGTTAAAGTGGGGGAGTAATTTTTCAAGCAAATTCCAGTAAAATGAATCTGTAGTGTCCAAACAAGAAGGGAGCAGGCAAGCAGAATTTCGGAGCAAGTTATGTACAGCATTGCAGAATTGCACTATTTTTCTTCTAAAATATGTCTCCATCTCGTATTTTGGGGAACAAGCTTAACTCGACCAAATATATAAAAAAATACTAATATGATACCAAATAAACATCATTAAGTTAATCAGGTCATATATTTTTATACAAATCCTATTTGAAGGTACAAATCTTGATACTAGTTTTTAAAAGAACTAGTCAAAGTTAAGATTGACCGACTCCTCTAACACGGAGATTACCTTTCGTAATTTTCAGCAAGGCTGTTGTACAGCGACATGCAGTGTTTTGCAGCTTTGCTTTGGTGCATTGGCACGACGGTGCTCCTTTTTTTCTAGTGAGGCATAAAGCGATAGTGGAAAACAGAATTGAATGACTTGGCTGTCGAACCCCATCCGTGAAATCCTAAAGGAGCGGCAGCAGCTGTTTGCCCGTTTGGTTCAGAGTTCAGACCCTGACACCCTGGACGCCTGGACGCACGTGACGACTGACAAGGCACTGGACAAGTATCGAGTACCACATTCTCTATGTCCCAAAATAAATACATTTCTAAAATTCTTAAGAGGAGATCAATGTTACATACAAATTATATACTACCCTTACTCTATTAAGTACGTACTGTTTTAGTATGCAATGGTTACACTTTGAAAATAGGGAGTAAAAAGCTACTACAACATATATGTACACTTATTTTACAATAAATTTAAAATGTTAGAAGTACACTTATTTTAGTACTACGACTATGAGATAGTAACATAGGAACGACAGTTTGGACTCGTGTGTGTGGATTCGTGCAGGTGCCACATCTGCTAGGGTGCAGGCACGGGTGCCAAATCGCATCGCAAGTTTCATTGGGTCAGGGCTCGAAAAGGAGGGACGGGTGCAAAATCGCACCCGTAAGGTGCCATGCCTATTGGACCTAAAATATAAGAAAATTATCTTGGTAACAACATATTTGACATCTTAGTAATAAATATTTAGTGTATTTTAAAAACTTGTATAGTTCCATAGCACATACGTATGTGATAGCGACATATAGATAACAAATTTCACCTGTTTTTATCTTTCTATATATGCTTATTAATGCAGACGACCTGTGGGGCGCGGGCCAAAATTGCACCCGTGTTACAAGCGTTTTTGCAAACGGATATTTGCTCTACCCGCATCGTACCCGATCAATTGTCGTCCCTATTTATGCATTCGCGCAGAGTAGTACTTATGCTCATTGATTACTGATTTTGCTAAGCCGCTCGATACGAATGCTGGTGTCTGATCAACTCACTGATACATACTCCTCGGTTCAAAAGAAGAAAAAAAATACAACTATCATTTCACAAAGAGTCAAACAACTTTAAATATAACAAAAATTATAAAATTATTGATATTTATAATTTATAATATCGAACTTGTAGCGTTAGATTAAATATGAAATATATTTTATAGTAAATCTATTTATAGACATAAATACTAATATTATTTCTTATAAACTTGATCAAACTTAAATCTAGAATTGTATTTTATTTATAGAGGGATAAATAAGAAATGCATCCATCGGTCATAGCCATGTCATGGGATATATAAATTTAACTGAACCATTTGAAATTTAGTTACATGAAAATTGCAAAACAAATTAGCAGACAAAGGCCTTTGGGCATTGTTTACATGACTGTTTCAGGAACGCGAAAACTATAAAAGGTTGAGGGGTTATTGATCTTTCGTCGACCATGGCACACGGGGATTGATTGGGCGACTGGCGAGAACAGGCATCGCGCATCAGCAACTTCACTTCAGCTTCCCACTACCAACTTCACTACTTCAGGCCATCTATGTACCGTACCAGTCTACCACCGAGCCCAGATCGATCTTCATCTGAGAGCGACATCATCCCGTTAGCTCCTAACAATCTGGAACATCAGATGATCAGAATCAGAGATCAATAAACATATCAGTACACAATACTGTTGTGAACAAGTGGTAGAATTTTCTTAAGTTACAAATCTGATGGTTAAAGTGTACAAACAATAAATCTGATGATGAAGCCCAAAACTAATGATGATCAGAAATACACAAGCATGCTGCAATGAAGTAAAAAAACAACTGTAGTCTTTAAATAACGCTTGCAAGATTGTTTTTTCTTGAACATTGCAGGAGAGATGCATATCATCATTCATTATATTAAAGCAGAAGAGACACTGGGGTAAAACCATTAGGTAATAATAGAAAATTGGATAAAGATTGTTAACTAAAAAATTTAGATCGGTATCAGATCCCAACCATCACTCAGCACGCAAGAGCATTTAAATATGACAATGCTTAGAGTATTTGAAATTGAAGGGGATCTAAACCCATCGATGCTATGATTTGGGGAGAAAGTGTTCGCCGTATCAAAACAATGCCAATTTTGCAAATCGGAAGGTGTAGGAGTCACTTTTGGCTACGAGGGGTATCCTAGGTTGCTCCTTTCAGAAAAGGAGTTGTGCCCCAGTCTTGTTTGGGGAGCTTAATGCCACATTATTGCAGGGGCGGATCCACAGTATAACCATTGTTGCCACATGACATCAATGACCTTGTAGAAGTACCACTACAATATTAGTGTATTACAAGTTTACAACACAAGATTCTGCCATTATTGTATATAAACTTTTTTTTCTTAAATGAAAGGCAGAGCTCCTACCACTGCGTTCAGAAAAAAAACGGGACAGGTAGAAGCCAATCAATGAAAAAAAAAGCAAAAGCACCAAACTTGCAATAGGAGTAAAATCTCGCATGTTACATCCAAATATTTGCATGGGCATGGGCACAATGGTAAGTTGAGCACAATTTAGTATTTTAGTTTAACTCTACGGTCGAGGGTGGCTAATGAACATTGCAGTTCACAGATGCTCTGCTCTCTGTCTCCCCAGCACAATTGGATACCATATAAGGTATTGGCTTACAACAGAATTCAAATGCAAAGATACCCATGTACATACCATTAAGGCCAATCTCAATGAAAGTTTCATACAGTTTCATGGACATTAAATATGCTGACATGGCATTATATTTATGAAGAGAGAGGTGATAAAAGTTTCATGGAAATAAAGAGAGTTTCATGGGGATGAAATTCTTCTGCACTGTCTCCAACATATGGGAGATTGTTGGAAACTAGGACATGAAACTCCAACTGAGACCGGCCTAAGTGTCCTAATTAAGTAACCAGAATTATCATGCAGGAGCTTGCAACTCCCATAATGTGAGCACAGCAAGATCCGGATACATGTAAACTACTTTTGGTGACAAATTCTACCATGGCAAATAAACAAATACAGTAGGTGCAATTAACAGGCAAATAAAAATGCAGTATCACATCCCAAGCAAATTGGCATAAGCAGAGGCCATTATAACATACATTAGAATGAATCTACAAAAAGCATATTCTGATTATCAGCATTGTGCACATCAATTCCATTTATATAAGGATGGCATGAGCTATTTTTTTCAGAAAAGATTTGTGAGAATCCCAAATTAAGATATCTCAGGCACAAGCATAAACACATTGGGTACATTAGAAGCATACCATTCTGCAACGGAAAACCATTGAACAATTTTAATTCATCACCAGTTCAGTCAACTAAGATGAGAAGTTCAGAATCAGATCTTCAAATGCCTCCCAGGCTCCCAGCAAGGCAGAACCCCCCAAAACTGAACCCTAGTACAAAATCCTCAAATTCCAAAAACACAAAGACTCCAAATGAAACCCAATACAAAGGATCACCATCATCCACTAATGAACATGTCTTTAAGCAGTGATGGAGCCAGTAGGGGACTGGCAGGGGCCATGGCCCTGTCATGACCCAATTTTTCTACTAAAGCACATGAGGTTGAGAAGAACTTTAACATGTTAGTAATTTATGTTTGAATCTTTTAATTAACTTATACCCCACTAATCTTCTAATCCTGGTTCCAGTCAGTCTTTAAAGATCGTACCAGAAAACAGAGATTTTTCAGCAATAGTGCATCTCAAAAGAAAAGCCAAAACAAGAAACCAAAAATCTAACAAACCAGTCATGTACACCAAACACATAGTTGACGTAGCAGATGCTACATACACTATCCCAAAAAAGAGAGAAATATTTGGCTTTCCATCCCCAGCTACTAGAAATGTAAATAAAATTACCCTATATCATCTGGGACAACCAAGCATCTCAAATGAATGAAAATGGGAACACAGAATTTGATGTAGCATTATAGCGAAGGGTCACATACACTAAAAAACTATTAGTTCCCTTCCCAACTAGAAAGGCTGGTGACAATGAAATAACATCAGTCATTAAATATTGTGGTATCATAAATAAAGCATAGGTTTCTCATCATGCAAAGCTGCAGACCAATCATGTATAAACAGAAATTGCCAAAAAAGAATGTAAGTGATACAGAGCAAAGGTAGCTGAGATTAAATTCATAATACATTGACAGTTACATGTCATAAACCAGTAAATTCCATCTCATCTAAGAAAAACTTGAGCATAATGCATTGCAAGGTACATTTAAATTTTAAAGACCTGCAATACCTCCGTGGTTCGTATGAAACAACGACAGTGTCTTAGCAAGCACATAATAAACAATCCACTAACAAGTCTATCACAGCAACCAACTGACTGTATCCTAATTTAAGGCCGAAATATTCCTTTACCTAACTCTTCCAATTTAAAGGTAAGCAGGGCTGCTGAGGAATGGCAGTGCAGCGAGAGACATGAGCATCTCTGAGGAAGCATCACCCTTCCTGGCGTGCTTTGCCCTCGCAAGCTGCAGCTGCATGTCCACAAAAGTCTGCATCCGCTTCAGCTCCAGATCCTTGAGGAACTTGATTCGCTGCCTCTCCATCTTCTCAGCGTGCCGCTGCTTAGCAGCTTCCATGCGCTCGTACATATCCGCGAAGGTCCCAATTGCCCTCGCTAGCTCCCCGAATCCACCACTCCCGCTGCTCATCTTCCTCTTGCTGCCAACAGCAGGAGCGGCAGCACCACCACCGGAGCGAGAAGATACAGAACGCGACGGCGACTGCTGAGAGCCTTCGTCATCGTCATAGTCGTTGTTGTTGTAGCCATCTTCCGAGTCGGACTCCGCGGCAGCAGCGGCGGCGGCCGCCGCCTTATGGATGAGGTTTGCGGAGGGGAGGTCAGAGCCACGGCGGTAATTGTGCAGCGGGAGCGCCATGGGGAGCGGCGGCGGCGATTGCGGCGATGGGGAGCGCGGCGGCGTCTGGCGCCTCCTGAAGACGGGCAGCGCAGCGCGCGGCGGGGACGGCTTCTTGCTGCCGGTGAGCGTGGGCCCGACGAGGAGGTCGAGCTGGCCGTAGAAGGCCCATGGCGATGGCCCGCCGCGCACGCGCTCGGCCTTGTACTTCTTCTTGAGCGTGTCGACGCGGTTCTTGCACTGGATGTCGGTGCGCGGCGGGCGGCGGCGCGCGGAGGCCCCGGGGCGGGAGTTGACGGCGTCGGCGACCTCCCGCCACTGCGGCTGGCGGAGGCTCCCGCGGTTGAGGTCGAGGTAGCGCGAGCCCCAGGCGTCGACGAGCGCGGCCGTCTCGCCCTCGCTCCAGCAGTCCTCCCGGTACGGCAGGTTCGGGTTGGGCGGCGGCAACTTCCCGTCCATGGCTCTGGCTCCTCCTCCCAGATCTCTCTCCGCCTCACGAGTCACGACGACGACGACGACCTAGCCTTCTCTCTCTCGTTTGCGCGTGGAGACGGGCGAACGGACGGACGGGCGGCGGTGGAGGAGACGAGGCGGGGGTGGGGAATAAAAGAAGGGGGAGGGGGCGGGCGGCGAGGGGAGGAGCGCCGGCCCGTGGGCCGTGACGACCGCGACGCGGCACGTGGAGGAGCGGCGCAGATGCATGGGGCTGTCGTGTGGGCGAGCGGCCGCCGTTGGATCGGTCCGTCGGTCGGGTTTGACCGGGACACCGAGCCGGCGAGGGATTAGCTGTTGGCGCTGGGGACGGAGTCGGAGAGAGAGAGAGAGAGGGAGAGAGATCGGCCTCGGCGTGGTTCGGTTGGCCGGCCGGCCGGCACGGCGCGGGATAGGTGGGTGCGGGTGCGGGTGCGGGTGCGGGCCGGGGAAGTTACGCGGCTCGCGCCGTGCCGAAGCAGGACTCGTGAACCGATCGCGATTTCGTGGCGATGGTAGACGGCTCGCGGCTGGCCGCCGTTCGTTCGGCGTTCGTTCGGGGCAGGCGCGCCCGCTCAGCGCCGAAAGAGATGGGTGCGGCTGCTGGGCGTGGAAGAAGTCCGGCAGTTGGGTGCTTTGTTTTCGGCGGTTTCCTTTTTGGCACGCCGAGTTTCGCGGTGTGCCACTGACCATTGAGTGAGGCTGTCATTGACCACAGTTGTGGTTGCTTCTCGCCGTAGCGCCAACGACCCGTTGTTTATTTTTTTAATCACAATACAAACGTCCCCCGGCCACCTCACTAGTAGCCTAGTAGGTTTGACTACAAGGAATCAACGTCTAATCAATTGAACTATGCTCAGTTCGTACAGTAACTGCTAGTCCTATACCCCTCGTGCGCACGAGAGCAAAATATAATGCAAGTACCGTGGATATGACAATATAAGTATAGCTCTTGTTCGCTTCTCTTATAATCTGTATTTTTCAGCTTGTATTTTCAGCTGAAACAGTGTTTTTTCTCTCACAACAAATCAGTCGGAATAGTATTTCGATTTGTTTTTTCAGCGAAACGAACGGGACCTAATGGATATGGTCAGAAAATTGAAGGGAACAAGGTATCGGAGCAAGTGTTTACTCCCTCGGTCCCAAAATAAGGATCTGTCTAGATGCGAATCTGTGTTGAAATTATCTAAATGCATGCTTATCTGCATGTTGTTTGGTTGAGAACCCACTGTTTGGTTGATATCCCAGTAAACTTCTTGCTCCAAACAAAGGTAGCTCACCCAGACCGATGAAAATGAGGGTGTGTTCGTTTTGCACCCAGCAAAGCTACGTGGCGCGAGCGCGGCTCCGAGGCGTCTGATTTGGGATGTTGGGTGTCAAAACGGTGGCCTGGTGGAGAGCTCACCTAGGAGTCCACTATACAAACAGGCCCAGAACATCCGTTCCGGTCACCGTTCTTGCCTGGCCTAATGGCCATGATTACACACCAATTTGTATGGCCGCAGCATAGCTTTTCTAAAGACACGCCAAATCAAGCAAACGACATCCCCAATGATTACTACGTTTCTTTCATTTTATTTTCTATCGCTCTTTTTAATTTAAATATATGTAAAAAGTATTGTGATTACAAAATATTTATTTTAATCTTATTATAAATCTAGAAAAAGTATAATGTAAATTGTTAGTATCTAAAAGAGTCATTAAGAGTTCAACTAACCATATACAATGCCATGAAACATGGATTAATGTTTTATTCTCTCTTACCGGCGTTCTGAGGCATAGGCTTCCAACCAAACAGATTATGACCCAAATTGCCTCACCAGTGACCAGGCATATTCCATCATATTTCCAGGCAACTTTCATGCAACATTTTTCAACAGGCAAGTTGTCCGGGTCTCCGACCAAACATAAAGTGCTCATCTCGCACAGGAGTCAACAAATCTTAAAGTTTGATTAGATCTATAAAAAAATATGTTTAGTGTGAAAATATATGATGTGATTAATCTGATGATATCTATTTTTGGTGTCATAAACATTACTATTTTATATCTATTTGATCAAACATAAAATTGCTTAACTCTTCGAAGTGCGAGATGTGCACTAATTTAGGACAGGAGTATGAACCACTACCAAACACAATGTCATATGGCTAGAAAAACTAATTAGATCGCATGGGACATATGGTTCTCTTTCCCAAGTAGAAAGTTAATGCATGGGATATTTAATTCAACTTTAAAAGATAAAAACAATTGTGCAATAATCTCTGGTTTTCTATAAGAGCAGCTCCAACAGTGTTAAAAGATATAACTCATATAACATTTTATTTTGTACAAATAAGAGAATAAAGCTCGTACTTTTTTTAATGACGCATATGTCTATGCTTACATGTATTTCTATATTAACTAGAAGCATACCCACCTCGCGCATTGCCGCGGGAAGGAGATTACGTGGTATGATGACGTGAGCAACAAAATTATTTTGTCTTACTGACGTGAACATTACAATTGCATATGCCAGTAAATTTTAATTGTATGTGATAGTGCATTGACTAGTTCGACATCTTGCATGTTGAGATAAATAGCTTCCTACTCCCTCCGTCCAAAAACAATGATTGAGTCAATAGATCTCAAATTTGACCAGATATATAAAAAATACTAAGAATTTATGATATGCAATATATCATTGGATAAATAATAAAATATATTTTCATGATAAACCTAATTAGAGATATAATTTTGATAATATTTTTATTCCAAATCTAGGATGGCATGACATTCTTTTTGGGCGAGAGGGAGCAGTTCGCACCATGCACTTCCTTACCATATTCCCCGGAGTACTGGCAACATTCTTCAGAGTACTGGCAACATTCTTCGGAACAGTCACTTGGTTGATTCGAGGGCATGCTACTTATCTAGAATAAGGTACAACAACCAGCTTGCCCTGCGATGCATCTCGAACCAGACATGTTCTTCTATAACCAGGGAAGCATTTTTTACATTTTTGGGAGAAAGGGTCGCCGTTGTAAAAAAACACAGGGCTTCAATATGTGACCTCAAGTCCGCAGAATCGGCAGCCTTTTTTTTTACAGGTTTTATACAAGAAATGTTTTCACCTGTGCAGGAATTGGGTGGACGAGCAAGCAGCTTCCATTCAGCTGACAGTGTATTCGCAGTCCAGCAAACGGGTTAGGATCTCCTGGCAGCTCGGCCGATTCTCAGGCTCTGCCCAGCAATCTGCACCAAACGAAAAACAGTAGTCGCTAAGCTGCAACAGAAGCAGGATATAAACTAATCAACTCAACATGAGTTGACGTTTCTAATTAATCTGATCTCCACTTAGTTAAATCACACAAGAAAACTCGGAGATCTCTGAATATTTACCTGCAATTAACCTGCCGAGAGGTCCTTCAGGAATCTCAAGCCGTGACCCTTCATTAGCAACTGCGTACACCACCTGTAATTGCCCAGACCATCTGTCAGTTAACTGCTTTCCCGACCACAAGAACATTGAGAACATGAATGCATCAGACAGGCACTTTAAAAGTGGTCTCAGGCTCTGAGCCAGAAGAACAGCATATTTGGGCAAGGGATAAAAATGCACCACATGCTTCAGTCAATGCTGCAACTATATTGATAAAATAGTGGATGAACGATTACTTGAACTGGGGAGATGCCTTCCCATGGGCGACTCAACGTGCACAGCTCCCACATGATAACACCAAGGCTGAATATATCACATTTCTCTGTAAAAGGTTCATTCCGTATAAGCTCAGGGGCCATCCATTCTGGGGTGCCAGCAGAGGAATTATCAGTCATAGGACTATCAATCATCACTCGAGATAGACCAAAGTCACAGATCTTGACAGTCCAATGCTTGTTCACCAGGCAGTTTGCACTTTTGAGATCCCTGTGAACTATCTTCATGCGGTGTATGCACATCAATCCCCTTTTAAGTGAACAAGATAATCTTTCAGATAATTCATTAAAAGGCATGTCGACAGGATTAAAGTCTAAGTGACGAAAATAACTAATTCAATTGTCTTAAAAAGGCTGATATCATTTAAGGTCAAATTGCTCAGTAACACTAGAGCTGTGCAAATGGGAAAATAGCATCCATCATGTCATTAACATGGCATCTTCATATTGGATGCTACTTTCCACTTCACGCATGCAGCAGTGCTACAACAGCAACAAAGCCTTTTAGTCCCAAGCAAGTTGGGTAGGCTCAACAGTGCTACAAAGAAAAAATATTTTTTTTAAAAAATGGTAGAAGAAAAACATAGAGCAATAGTTATTCTGCAATAGAAAAGATCATACCTGCATATATCACGGATAATTTTCAACCTCCTACGCCAACTAAGTTTCTTTTTCTGACCACTCGTATGGATGAGATAGTACAGTGATCCCATTTCCATATATTCAGTAACCATTGACAAGTGTGGAGGTGTAATGCATGCACCAAGAAACAATATAACTACAGAACACAAATATATATATACACACGGTTAGAAAGCAATCTTACAAGAAATAAGGTAGTTTAGGTATCTAGTGTGGAGCAGTTTGAGAACTGTTTCACATCAGTCAAAAGGGATGGTTACCATTTGGGTGTCGTAACCGGCTGAAAGGAAAGAATAAGTTACCACAATTAGTGTTAATATATAATGAAAAATAGGACATTGAGTAAAAAAATCAAGAGAATTTCTGATACCTCAGGATGTATATCTCGTTGCAAAAATCTTCCATGTTTTCAGTTGTCAGATCCTGTTCTAGAAACACTTTGATGGCAACATCAGTTCCATTCCATATACCACGGAAAACTTCTCCAAAGAATCCTGATGAAACAATTCAGTAAATAGTTATAGCTTGGTAGCCTATAATCAGGAACAAAAATGTCAAAAGACAACCAGAAAAGAATTGTGTAATTTCTAAGCAGAAGAATGAAATATGAGATAACAACAATGCAAATATAGTGAAGGACATAGTGAAAAGAGAGCACACCATAATAGAAGCACTAAACAGGTTTTGCAGCACATTAAAGAACATAATTGGCAATACAAGAATATGATAGGATATTGAGCATATAAGCTATAATAAGGACACTGTAGACTTTAGTGAATATAGTTGAGGAAGTTCAAGGTTACTTACCTATTCCAACCCGCGTGCCAATTGTTATCTCGGAGAAATCTATGTTCCATTCCTCAAACGGCAGCAAAGGCTTATTAAGAAATGGGGAGCTCTGGAAAACTTTGTTCCATGCCAATGCCATCTTCTCTTTACTTATAAAATCATCATTTTTGGGGGTAACTTGACCCCTATATTCATGAGGCGAAGAAGGTAATGACACGGCCTTCTGAGTAGAACCAGTTCGGTTTCTTGAGTCACTGTCAATAGCACCAATTCCCCGAGATGCATCATCCTAAACATGAATATAAATTTTGAGCCCAAGCTGCCAAGGTTCAACTAACAATTACATTTACATGCACAGGAAAATATGCAGTGGAAACCACATCTTAGGTGGAAAATGGAAACCAAATAAAAAATAGTATTTCGATCCCTAAACGAAAATTTGTAATTTGGCACATCTACAGTACATCCATAGATGTACCCCTTTTTTTGCAAAAGTGCGACTAAGTACATCTTGATGGGATAAGTCTCTGTGTTGGCCAGTCTTTGTGGGGCTGCAGCATATGGTCCTTGTGGCTGCATGGTGGTCTTGCTGCCCATCTAGGACAGCATCAAGGACGGCATCCTTGACTGGCTAGGACAACATCTTAACATCTAGCATCTTGGCATATGCTTGGGCATATGCTTAGCTAGCAGCCTATAAATATGTATCCCCAACCCCTCAGGTTGGCATGCCATTTGTGTGAGAAATAAACCAGAAAATTGCCCCAACTCCTAGTGTCATCCTCTCTCGATGAGAGTAAGAATTCTGCTACTAACAAGAGTAAGAATTCAGCGACTAACAACTGGTATCAGAGCCGTACTATCCTGTAGCCTGATCATCTCCTGCTCATCTCCTTTCCCAGCCTCGCAACAACCCCAGCTGGGAGCAGCAGCAGCTCCGGCCGCTCCTGCTCACTCCTCTCCCTCTGCGCAGACGAGCAGCAGCCCCGGTAGCGCGTCATGTCCGCAGGACAGTCTTAGCGCTCGGTCGCCTCGAGCACGCGGCGTCGGCAGGAGGCCGAACTTGCCACGGCAGAAAAACGCGAGTGAGCGGCGGCAGAGACCGCTGCGGCGGCGGCAAGGGCGTCAAAGCTGGCAGCAGCCAGAGCGGAGGCGGAAGCAGCGGCGGCGGCGGATCAACATAGCGCAGCATTTGCTTGACGACAGCGGCACGCGCGGACCTCGAGTCTTGGAGGGAGGCGGCAGCGGCCTGCGCGGCGGCGCGATGGGCAGCCCGCGCCCACGCGGCGGCAACGGCAAGCAGAAACAGACGGATCGCCGGCAGCGCTCCTGGAGGAGGCGCGCACGGCAACGGTGGCGGATGGGTCGATGGAGAGCGCGGCCTTCACAGGCAGCGTGGCTCTCTCCCCGGATTGGTACCGTGGTTACCACAGGCTCCAGGCTGTTGTCAGGGACGTCGGCCCCGGCGGTGGGTGGCCTACCCTCACTAAGACCAACTACGTCGAGTGGGCTGCAGTGATGAAGGTAAAGCTTCAGGTGCGGCACATGTGGGAGGCAATCCGGTACGGCGACGTCGACTATGACCAGGATCGACGGGCGCTGGATGCCCTCATCGCTGCAGTCCCGTCCCGAGATGCGCTTCTAAACTTACCAACAAGCGGATCGCCAAGGAGGCTTGGGGCGCGCCATCGCCGCAAGCGCGCGCATCGGCAGCGACCGCGCCCGCAAGTCCACACTGCAGGCACTTCGCAAGGAGTGGGAGAACTTGGCCTTCAAGCTAGGTGAGGACGTTGACGACTTTGCTCTCCGTCTCAACACTCTGTTGCAGAAGATGGTGCAGTTCGGCGATGACACCTACGGCGAGGAGAGAGCTGTCGAAAAGCTCTTCCGCTGCGTCCCCGAGAAGTACAAGCAGATGGCTCGCTCGATTGAGTCCCTGCTGGATCTCTCCACGATGTCGATCGAGGAGGCGATAGGTCGCCTCAAGGTCGTCGACAGCGATGAGCCACAGTCTCTCGGGGCCCATCACCACTGGCGGGAAGCTCCTCACTCGGGAGCAGTGGGTTGCCTGCCAACGTGACCGGAAGAAGGGGGAGCCTTCTTCCGCGACAGGCGGCCGCAAGCGTGGCAAGGCGCGCAGAGACGCCCAGGCCGGGGCGCGAGGACGTGCCGAGGGTGATGCCCACGGAGGCGCCTAGGGCGGCACCGCCGGCAAGCACAAGCCCTGGCCCGACGACGAGACGACACTGCCGCCGCAGCTGCGCGGCTTAACCATTGGGCCAAGGACTGTCGACAGCCACGACGCGGCCAGGCCCACGTCGCACAGGCGGAGGAGGAGCCGGCTCTGTTCATGGCACATGCAAGCATCGAGCTACCTCCAGCGGCATCGGCCGCAGCAGCTCCTCCACCTTGACGAGCCAAAAGCACACGCCCTCCTCGGCGACGGCTCCGGCAACGACAAGACTGACGGGTGGTGCCTCGACACCGGCGCCACCCATCACATGACCGGTCGACGGGAGTTCTTCACCGAGCTTGACTCTAGCGTCCGAGGCTCCGTCAAGTTTGGGGATGCCTCCGGCGTGGAGATCAAGGGCGTCGGCTCCGTCATCTTCACCACCGTGTCTGGTGAGCACAGGCTGCTCACCGAAGTCTACTACATCCCCGCGTTAAGGAACTCTATCATCAGCTTGGGACAGCTAGATGAGAACGGTTCGCGCGTGGTGGTTGAGGATGGAGTCATGAGGATTTGGGATCGCCGTCGTCGCCTTCTTGCCAAGGTAACGAAGCGCCGTCGACTCTACGTCCTTAACGTGCGGTGGCACAACCACTGCTGTCTCGCTTTCTTTCGGGACGATGAAGCGTGGCGATGCACGCAGCGCTTGGGCACCTTCACTTTGAGGCTCTGGCGGCTCGATTACCACGGAGAGATGGTGCGAGGCTGCCGTGCCTCGACCATGTGGAGCGGCTCTGCGGCGTCTGCGTGTTGACGAAGCGGGCGACTCCCCTTTCCCCAATGGGCGAGCTTCGAGCCAAGGAGAGGCTCGAGCTTGTGCGAGGGACTTGTGTGGCCCAGTGACACCGCCACACCGGGAGACGACGCTACTTCCTGCTGCTCGTCGACGACCTCTCCCGCTACATGTGGGTGATGGTCCTCGGCGACAAGGGAGAGGTCATGGACGCCATCGGCGCGCCAGTAGTCAGCTGCGGCGGCGAGTCGCGCCGCAAGCTGCTGCGCGTCTTCGCCGCAGACCGACAACGGCGGCGAATTCACGGCGGCTGAATTCGCGTCGTCTTCTGGCCGATAAGGGGGCATTAAGCGCCACAACTCTGCGCCGTCTGACCGCCAAGAAGAACGGCGTCGTCGGCGAGCGCGACGCAACCGCCAGACGGTGGGGATGGCTCGGGCCCTTCTCAAGCGAGGGGGATGTCGGTATCTTCTTCGGAGAGGGTGGTGGTGTCGGCGTCGTCACATCCTCAACCGCTTTCGCTTACCAAGGCGCTTCGGCGGCAAGAAGACGTCGTCGAGGCTTGGCATGGGCGCAAGCCGGCGGTCTCCCACTTGCGGGTCTTCACCGCCTCGCGTTTGCCAAGGAGCTTGGCCACATCAAGAAGCTCGACGGCGAGAGCACTCGGGAGTGTTCATCGGCTACGCGGAGGGCTCGAAGGCCTACCGCATCCTCGACCAAGACACGGCGTGTGCGCCGCGCGCACGCGCAACGTTGTGTTCAACGGCGGCGAGGATGGCGTCGGGACAAGGCGGATGGGCAACGGCTTCGGCTCCGACGTCGACGACTTCATTGTGAAGAGTACGTCCACTTCGAGGAGCTGGGAGTAGGCGGCTCTTCTTCGACGAAAGCGCGTCTACCCCAAATCCCGAGCCTCCACCGACCCCGGCACTACTCATTCGACAAAGACCACGCTCTCCGGCCAGACCTCGGTGCGATGAGTTCTTCGCACGCTCCACCACAATCGGCACCGCCACGCACTCCAAAGACCGACAGGCACCTCTCCGCACGCGTCTACTCCAACACCAAATAAATGTCGAGCACGCACCCGGCTGAGCTTCGCTACTCCGCTCTCTCACGACGAGGCGCGATCGACGCGCACCACGACGGCGGCGAAATGTTGCCGTACCAGACGATGGAGAACCTTCTCGGCGACCGGCCGGTGCAGGGGATCGGTGCCTCACGACTGGGGCGCAGATTGCACCTTGCGTGTGACGACGGCGAGCCTCGATCGTTTGCGAGGGCGAGAGACACGCTGCATGGCGCCGCGCGATGCGATTGGAGATGGATGCGGTTGAGAAGAACCGCGCTGGGAGCTTGGCGACCTTCCTCGTGGTCACCGCGCGATCACCCTTAAGTGGGTATACAAGTCAAGAGGGATGAAGCCGGCGCCATCGTCAAGCACAAGACTTCGCTTGGTGGCACGAGGTTTCGTGCGGCGGCAGAGAGGGTCAACTTCGACGACGCCTTTGCTCCCGTGGTACGGGATGGAGTCCGTCGCGACTCCTTTGCGCTAGCGCCCGTAAGAAATTTGGCGTGTTCATCACATGGACGTCAAGTCGGCGTTCCTTAACGGCGACTTGAAGGAGGTCTCGACGCACCCACCACCGGATTTGCGATCCCCGGCAAGGAGGGCAGTAGTTCGCTTTCGCAAGGCCCTCTATGGCTTGCGGCGAGCATCGAGGACGGAATGCCAAGTTGGATTCCCACGCTAAAGGGATGGGCTTGAGCAAAGCCCACACGAGGCGACCATCTACCGACGGGCAAAGGAGGAGAAATGCTCTCTTCGGTGGGTGTCTCGTCGACGACTATGATCACCGGCACCAAGGATGCGGAGGTGGCGGCATTCAAGGAAGAGATGAAGGCCACCTTCCGGATGAGTGACCAGGGCCTCTCTCCTTCTACACGGGAATCAAGGTGCACCAGATGACTCGGATCACGTTTTCGCCAGCATCACCTACACCAAGCGCGTCGTTGAGCTAGCCGGGCTCACCGATCGCAACCCACTCACTCCGATGGAGAGGTGAAGCTCGATGGAGAGGTCAAGCTCACCACGCGACAACCGACGGAGGAGGTGGGCGCCACTGCGATCTGGCGTCTTGTGGGGAGCCTTCGCTACCTCGCCCACACACTCGGCCGGACTTGGCATTATCCGTCGGCTCGTTAGTCGGTTCATGCAAATGATGACCGACGACGGCGAGCACCAAAGAGTCATGTGAAGAGGATCATCCGCTATGTTGCGGGGACTCTCGACCACGGCCTCTACTACCCTAGGTGCCCCGAGGCGCACACTTGCCGTCGCATAAATGACAATGACCACGCCGGTGACATCGACACCAGCAAGAGCACGAGCGGGATCCTCTTCCTCCTCGGCAAGTGCCTCGTTAGCTGGTAGTCGGTCAAGCAGCAGGTGGTGGCCCTGTCCAGCTGCGAGGCCGAGTACATAGCGGCCTCCACCACTTTGACTCAGGCGCTCTGGCTCGCTTGACTGCTTGGTGATCTCCTCGGCAGAGACACTAGAGCGGTGGAGCTCATGATAGACAGCAAGTCCGCTCTGGCCCTGGCAAAGAACCCCGTTTTCCATGAACGGAGTAAGCACATCCGGGTGAGGTACCACTTCATCCGAGGCTGCTTGGAGGAAGGGAGCATCAAGGCGAGCTACATCAACACCAAGGACCAGCTTGTCGACCTGCTTACCAAGCCTCTTGGGAGGATCAAGTTCCTTGAGCTCTACTCCAGGGCCAGGATGGTTCAACTTTCCTACAAGACGACGCACAAGACTTAGGGGGAGAATGATGGGATAAGTCTCTGTGTTGGCTGGTCTTTGTGGGGCTGCAGCATATGGTCCTTGTGGCTGCATGGTGGTCTTACTGCCCATTAAGGACGGCATCCTTGACTGGCTAGGACAGCATCTAGGACAACATCTGTTTTAGGACAGCATCTTAGCATCTAGCATCTTGGCATATGCTTGGGCATATGCTTGGCTAGCAGCCTATAAATATGTATCCCCAACCCCTCAGGTTGACATGGCATTTGTGTGAGAAATAAACCAGAAAATTGACCTAACTCCTAGTGTCGTCCTCTCTCGATGAGAGTAAGAATTCTGCTACTACCAAGAGTAAGAATTCAGCGACTAACACATCTATCTATACATGCACAATGGATGTGCCAAGTTACAAATTTTTTGAGTGATCGAAATACGTTTCCTGAATTGGTTTCCATGTTTCCACCTAAGATGTGATTTCCACTACAGATTTTCCTTCTGCACACAAGATACAGAGGACCAATATGGAGAAGAAGAAGAAAACAATGCAACTTGTAGAGGTATACTTTATTTGGGCAGTCATTGGCGTTGCTTTGGTCTTCCGTAACATATGAGCATGAACCTTCGACATGATCCCTTTGGAGGCGATTTTGCTTTAGTGTTTCGTTCATAGCCCGAACTGCCCTGTTAAACAGTTTAAATTTAAAAATAAATGCTTCTTGCTCAATAACAGTATCTAGACTACCTGTATGTATATGAAATTAAAACATAGCAGTATGATGATCGATGAGGATAACAGATAGCCAGTATGCAGGCTCAGCCATGAGCAAAACATGCCGTGAAAAATGAGATACAGTGAAAGCAACACATGCCATAAGTGAATTATGAAAAGGAAAAATGGACATATCAGCTATCATCAAATAATTCAAAACTAGAATTACCTCACAATGTCATCTCCAATCTCAGGGGTGATGCTAATGCTTCTTCGCCTTATTCTTCGAGCATTAGAAGTTGAAGTGCCCTCAAGACCATCTGATCTACAAGTGCATATGATTGTGTGTTCAATAACAGAATTGCTAACCAAAATATTTTTTCACACTTATGAGAAGAGGTTCCACATAGATTCATAAAAAAGAGGTTTCACATAGGGAAAGAAAAAAAGTAACAACTGTTTTGCCCTTAGTAAAGATTTCTTGACACCCCAGCCGGCCAAATCATAAGAAAACAACTCTTTTTTTCTCGAACGTGCAGGAGAGCTGCATTATGAATTAAGAAGAAAAGAGATGGGTTTAGAACCTATACAACACCCACTCACACCGAACAGAAAAGATTTTATACCCACTCTCCACTTGAAGAAAACACAAACCAACCTCGACCAGAACACTAGCCGCAATTTGGCAGAAAACAACTCATTTCACATACATTTTGCCCACAACTGTGCTCAGCTATTGAAGTACTCACATAATCAAGCATCCTTTTTGATTGGCTATATAGGTGAGACTGGAAGTTTCATGTATTCTATAGAGAACGAAAAGAGCTCTCCAAAAAGAAGAAGAAGAAGAAGAATACTCATCCATCTGGATAATGTTAGCTACAAAAGCCAGAACTTCTTACTGTGGCACTCATAGCCACATTCATAGTTTAGAAAAAGGATGAAAGAAAATACACCAAAAACTATTCTTTTGAATATTTCATTTATCGAAAATTCTTGATTATTGTCAAATGGTTTCCATGATTAAAACCTGACAGAGCAATTCAAAATGTAGTCCAGATAGCTCAAACTTTATTGCATCAACCATTGCAAACCAAGTTCTCTACACTTGTCAGGCTTTTAGTTCACACAGTTCAGTCTTCAGATTTCTAGAATATAGGAAATACATCACATGCCTAGAGTGATTCAAACATCAGTTAGGTTCTAACTTTAAAAGTGCCAGGTATTTTCGTATAACATATAAACTACAAAATGGAATATAATTTACACTTTTTGAGTTACTTGGAGCGAGAAATACAACGAGTGCGCCACATGGATCAATCATATTCCAGTTAACAAAATAGAAAAGCCAAAGCAATTTGTCTTTCCAGCGCCACAAATAACCCAAATCATGTATCCCGTATCTGGTAGTCGGTATAAAACCAGACACCACCAACTGAGAGCCATAGGAGTTCAGAATATGGTAAAAATCCTAAATACTATCGCAAGGGTTTCAACTCATTGGTTGTCTCAGTGGCATGGTGGATATGGAAGCATAGGAATGGTTGTATACTTGTGTTTTTTAGGGAACTCAGCCTAGTTTCAATACCATCATGCAGGATATTAGAGATGAGGTCAAATTGTGGTGTATAGCGGGGAGCCAAAGGGCTCTGTAGCATATGGCCTTGACTGTATAGCTGTTGGTCATTTCTTCTTTTTTTTCCGGTGATTTCGGTCGTCATGGTCTTGCCCCTCTAGGAGTTGTACGGGTCATTTAGACTCATTCTCTTCTTAACATAATGATATGCAGCTCTCCTGCGTGTTAGAGGAAAAAAAAGAATAGGGTAGAAATGCAGTTTCAAATTGAGCTTTGCACTATGAAGAAGAACCCAAACACTAAGTTGGTCTCAGTAAAGACAGAACAAATCTTGTATCCACTTCCTAGATAAATGGATATACACAATCATACAGTTGTCGCTAGCTAGGGAATAAAATGAAAATAAGCAGACTGAAGGAGCAAATGAGTGGAACTTATGACACCAGGACAACATATTAGTGACGAGAAGAATCAAGAACATGACACCCTAAAATAGCATGATTGGCAAACCTTGAAGCAGCTCCAGATTCTGTGTATTCTTGAAATGATTGCTTCTCACCACCAAGTATAGATCTTCCCCTTGCTCTCATTAATGGATGCTCAGGACTACACCAGGGAAAGGAAAATGAAAAGAGAAGTCCAATAAGTACACAGATACTCTGGGTTCAAAGACAACGATCAATGTCCATAACTATCATGTAAGTCACCACTCAAGTAGGTCAAAATAGGTGTAGATACTAAATGGAGAAAAACATGGAAACCATAAATCCATAATCATGAAACAACCAAAATCGGTTTCATAATACACATTCTAGTCACAGGACAGAAGTGGCATTCTGGTTCTTCCAGAAACTGACACGACCACTAGAACACAACTTTGAATATTGTTAGGGATGCAAGTGAGCCTGTGCATACCAACTTATTGACCCACTTCATTTGGTCTACAGACACATGCACAGAATGAACTAGAAATTGCATAAAAGTGTATATGGGTGGGTTTTGAGCCGACCCACTTCATCAACCGTATTGCCGATCTTTTGCCAGGGTGGAAGGCTGATCTTATGAGTCAGGCTGGAGACTGTTTCAGGTCAAGTATGTTATGACCTCAATGGTGGTCTATCTACCTTCCTCCTTGGGCCATCAAGGCTAGAGACAAAATCCGCCAGAGTTTCTTTGGAGGGGAAGAAAAGAGGCAAATGGTGGGCATTATTTGGCATGGCTAGTTTGTCACCTGAAAGAGCTTGGAGGGCTTGATCTTAAATCCTTTGGATGGACTTTGAGGATGCAATGGCTATGTCTTGCCAAAACGCAACCTGACAAACCTTGGGCTGCTTTCCCTATCCAAAGTTCATGCCTCGGTCAAGGCCTTCTGCAGTTCTGCCCAATTGCCATGGTTGCTAATGTAATGTGGGTAACGGTATACCACCTTATTTTGGACTGATAATTGGCTTAATGAAGATCCATCGCTGGTATGGCCCCTCAATCTTTTCGCTTGAATTCGAAAGAGAAGAGAGAACGGGCGTACTGCGAGAGGTCCTGATGGATAACTGATGGATTCAGGATATCAATGATGACTTTTCTGTTGCAACCCTCTCTGGAATTCTTGGTGCATGGGACTTGGTCACTATTCTGCAGCTACAGCCAGATGTACAGGATGATCATCGCTGGAGATTTGTGGAATCCAGTCAGTATTCACCAAAATTGGCTTATATGGCCTTCTTCAATGGGGCTATTTATTTTGAGCCCTGGGAGCTTATATGGAAATCTTGAGCACCAAAGAAATGTCTTTTTTTTCCATGACTGGTAGCGCATAATAGATGAAGGACTTCTGATAGAATTGCCCGCAGAGGAGTGCCTCATCCAAAACAGTGCCCTTTATGTGATCAAGAGTATGAGATAATTCAACATAGCTTGACAAATTGTCTTCTCCAGACAAGTTTGGTATTTACTCTTACGCCGCTCTGGTTTACCGGACCTCTCAGCACGAGTCAAGAGGTATTCTGTGAATGAGGCTTAGGATTAATACTTTGATTCCAGGACACTGAAAATGCGGAGTAAACTCATTGATCACCTTGGAAGCTTGGAGATGCAGAAATGAATGTGTTTTTAATGGTGCCGCACCAAGTGTTCTGGTTGTTCTTAGAAGAATTTTCAAGAAGGGAACCTCTGGCATAGGTCGTCAAGGACCTGGGCGCCTAGGGTTGGAGGCCCTTGGCTTCTCAATTCATAGCTTGAACCAGGTAATGGAGGTGCCAGGGTTTTTGCCTGACTACCACAGCAGGGGATGAGATTAAGAATAGTAGAGAGAGGGGGAGATTAGGGAATAACTTCTTTCTTGATTGCCTTCAACGAGTACAGGGGTACATATAGGAGCTATGCTCCATTGCTACTTGTGCCAGCCCTTAACTGCTAGCTAGCTGGCTATTTAATTCCTTAATCTCTTCAACTTCTACTTAATTACCTTAGAGACTGCAGCCCCTCCAGCCGCCTAAGCCTCCTTGGGTTCCTCCAGGCCATGCGCCCCCTTGGGGGCTGCCCTGGCTGCACCTCGTGTCCGAGGCGGCGGCTGTACTGTTGGCCCCACATGACATAGGTTGTTTCAAAAGGTTTGGAGTGGCTTATGTTAAGGTAAAAAGAAAAACTAGACTAGGAGATTACACTAATACCCTTGACTATTATACCTTAACAGCTTATGGCAGCTGCCTCCTAAAGGTTGTTTTAGTTGTTCCGATCGAGTTGTTTTGTGTATTAGGCGTGTGGGACACCTGAACAGGTAAGGTTGTGTGAGTTTGCATGTCTTGTAGATATTTTTTCTTTCTCCTTAATGCAATGATACAGTTATCATGTGTATTTGAGAGAGAGAGAAAGCCAACTTGCAACCCCAAGTATCACGAGAAGTAATTTTCATAGCACATTTAAAATACCATTTTCATATGGCCGACCATAAGTTGCATGAAGATAATGTGGGTCAAACTTGCAACAGTTTGAAGGCACAAGTTCTGGAGGGGCTACTAATGCCAAGTTATGATGATATCAATAGTGATATCTTCATTAAGGAACATAAGAATATTTGAAGATCAACCAAAAAGAACAAAGGTTAGTCCTCCAAAAGGAATCTTGCACACCTATCATAACGGATAGCACCTAGAATTGTTTCAACCATAATTTAAAAAACCCTTTTGTCCTCATCTCAGCAATAAAGGTTTCACAATAAGAAATTTAAGCAACTATACAAAAGATAAAGAGAACTGGACTAAAGTGATCAACGGTTAGAGTTGAATGGGAAATGGAAACCTGGAACTAGCACCACGGGGTTCCTCGGCAACTCCTCTCCTTTGGCTGCGCCTCCAAAAGGCATTTGCTATATTTGGTTCACTACATGACGTGCTGGTTTACAGAATTAGGAGTTAGGACCTTATAAGCAAATGTAATGAACAAGGAACCAAATTATAGACGCAGCTACCATAAAAAATTGCAGAATATATCATCTAGTGATGATATAAACAAGCTTTCCAATAAACTAGCTATGAAATCATTATTAGGTGTTACCTTAATTTCCCTTCAGAAAATGTCCTTGATCTCAACATCATATTACACAGTGATCGTCCAGATAGATTTGATGAAGATTCAATTCTGCACTGAGATAGAGACAAAATGTTCTCATCTTGCGCATAATCAAAACTGAGATGAAAAGGTATGAATATATACAGCTGACTGGTGGTCGCTCGTGTATCTGAGCATGTAAATTCCTCTATAGCCATGCTTTTCAAATGTCACACCTTGTGACAATAACATAGTACAATGAAATTATCCATATAGTTTTGCTGTCTAACATGCTCATATATTGTATATACTTCCCTTCATGCCACTAACAATCTCAGCTTCTACTGCTACCAGTGTGAAGATTCACTTCAGTAAAGTATCTACGAGCTGCTGAACAGCTGTTTAAGAACCTAAGTACCTATGTCTTCCAGCTATGGAGTACACCTTTTATTCCAAAGAAATATGATAGAATAATTCTCAGGGTACTCTCATTTTCTTCCATTACTATGGCTATAATTGCCTATATTAGAATTTTGTGTTACAGAGTAGAATACTATTAGCCTACCCAACAATGCAAGCCATGATGACAATCACTTATCTGCCTTGGAAAATCCTATGTTACTGCTATTTATTTGAAGGTTCAAGATAGAAATTCAACTGTATTTGACCTTTTCCTTTAAATTATTGAAATATGTGAAACACTCAATAAGTCAACAACTCAACATGCAAAATAACCAGTAAAACCATATGCGTTTTTTTCTACAACAAGTATAGAATTTTTTTTTATGGAACAAGTATAGATATTTACAGTATACGGAAACATAGACAAGACCTGAATCACATAACTGAGAGAAATATTTAATACATAAGCATACCCTTCAGCTTCAACTTTATCAGACAATCCATAAAGAGGGCTGTTGGGCTCAAGGGGAGAATCACAGGAGTCATTTTCAGCTGAGTCACTTTCCCCCGCAGCAGATATATGCGATATAAAGATAGCCTTAGCTGAAAACGGAATCAACTGGCCTGGAAATCGCATAAGATCCACTAGCAGTTCCATAGAGTTTAGCGAAACTACCACAGACATATGTTTGTAAGAGTCCACAAATCCAACAGCACCGTCATCAGGTAGACCCTATGAAAGACATATTGTAAGTATTTTTGAACTTATATTTTAACACAAACAACATATGCAAAACGAAGAACAGACTATAGAGAGAGAGAAGAAAGGGGTTTAAAGTAGACATACAACTACAAGTTTACTCTCAAGGCCAACGGCATCTGCAAGAACTTTAAATAGAATAGCTCGGGGTCGGCATGATCCATGTCTTATCTGCCCTAGAAGTTGTGGTCCTTTATTTCCAAAGAAATGGGTATCTTCAATCGAGCCTCTTGCTGGACAGGCATCAGGATTTTGTGGCTTGAAGCAGTCAAAAACCTATTATGGGAAAAGTAAGCTAAGTTTCACATGAACAAACTATAAGGCAATGCTTAGTAACTCTTAACATCATTTCAGCAAGGATGCCCTTAGTGTGGCTAATGCAAGGTGTCCAAAATTTCACATGGAAATGTTTGAACACCATTACACAAATGAGCTCTAAATGTTCTGTAGCTATAAAAAGTATCGATAGATGTTGTGATGAATTCATGAAACTGAGATCCAAAGAATTGCACATTGGAAGACAGAAAATTGTTAACTGTATCCAAATAACACGTAAAAACTTACCAAACCTGCTATTTTCTTTATCACTAATGCTGGGCTAGAGCTTAACCCTTTCACAAGTGCAACACTAAGCTGCTTCAACATGAAAATCTTCTTATCCCTCTCAGTGTCTACAATGATTATGTCAGCCTTAAGCCCATCTGCTTCAAGATTTTGCAAGTCATCTAGTGATGGAATTGTTGGGAAAGTCTTCTTCAACTTTTTATCCTGCATGAATTGATCACATGTTAGCAGCATAACAGTAGAGAAAATGAAAATACCAAACTCCCAAACTCATAAAGAATTGAAACAAAGAAAACTTTTCACTAAATTGTTATCTGTTTTCTTTAGAGGAACAAAATCATTGTATTGATCAAATTGTGAAGAAAGCTAACAAAAAATATTATGAAGTACTGAAATCTGTATCTAAGTTCTATCACTTTTCCCTTGATGCCTAATATTTAGAAACTTGTTTTTTTTATTGAATAAAGACACTGATAAATAGAAGTGATTAGCATGCTTTTGCAAACAGTTGTAAATCAATCTAGTGTGGTTTACTGAAATGTCTCCAGAAGGGGGGAAAGTACTTAGCTAAAGAGTAATCCTCACCGGGATGATTGAATAGAAACCATTAGGGATTAACCCTGAATAAGATCCTGTTGACCACAGTAATTGAGAAGCCTTCCAGGATGAGGACCTTAGATTACCCAAAACATCCTGCTTCCTTGATATGGAAGCAGACTCTATCTTCTCTAATAAGTCTGGTGGCCACCAATTAGGTTCACATGAACTAGCTTCGGATTGCCCAGAACTAGATGGTGTTTCATCCATTTCTCAGACAATGGAGTTCCTTAATCACAACTTACAGCCACCATCATTTGCATGACAGAATATGCCCTATAATAGTAGCTCCGTATTCAATAGGACCATTGATAAATTTAGTTCATACCTGTGCAAAAAGAGGATGTTCATATAAAATCATAGAAGATAAGAAGCCACTCTGACAACTTTCTCATTAGGAGGTTTTTGTAGAATCTAAAGCTTTTATTGCAACAATGCTTGCATGGAAACCTTGCATTCTCTTTCATTGCAAACAATTTATAGACAAATTCTACTGCAAAAATAATTGTGCAATTCAGGTTTCACATAATTTGAATTCTAAATTCATCCAGTAACGAAGCAAATGATTCAAAAGGCATTACTTTGTTAACCAAAAAAAAACAAAGGCTATCAGTGTTACAGTTTGTTTGAAAGTTAAGTATAACTTGCAAACTTCATAATATAATTCAACTACCTTTTACCTTTTTCTCTCAAAAACCACAAGCCACTTGATAGTAACATGTAACTGAAAAGCATGAGAACATGTGACTACATAAGCACTCCCAGGAGAGAGGGGAACTTTTTATCATCGACTTAGGCTTATTTAGTGATCTACATTGGCCGGCTAGCAAGTATTAGAAGTGGATCACATCCTTTCTTTATCAGCTGATGTGCATACTGATGTCAATTAGATCCTAAAAAAGGCAACCAACTTGAAATGTAATCACATGAAACTTTCCATGGGGCCTCTTTCCTTTGCTCACAACAAAATTCCAGTGTAAAGTCTGCTGCAGGAATAGTAGATTTGCATCCAACTCTGTCCAGTTTCACTGTCATCATAGATTCCTAGTACATTTCAAGAGCAGTGGGTACTGTTCATTTCGTCAAGACACGCAGTCAATTAAAGGCATCTATGACTGGGGACTATCTGTGGACCGTGTGCAGTTGGTGCATGACACCATGCATTCTGTGGTCTAGATCCAGCCTCATGTTCACCTGAATTGAGCACCACAGTAAAACCTCCAAGAAAGAAAGAAACAAAAGTCTCACGGTGACTCAGCCCATCCACACAACATACATTAGCCCCAATACTTAGCCCCAATACGGTCCAGAATTCCATAAACTACTATGCAATGGAATAAAACACTAGAGGTACATCAGCAACTCCGCTTCGGAAGCTAAAGCTATTTCCAGCCAAAATGGGCAGAATTGGGGCGGATGCTCGCAGGGCCAGGGCGGACTTGCGTCGAGCGAGCGGAAGTTAATTAAACACGCGAAAATTCTGCAAAACAAACTGCACCAGCACCTTGACTGTTTGGATATGATACGTAGAACGAGAAGTCCCATCTCCTGCTCCTACGGTGTCAACTAATTTCAACCTCCCAAACTGAAGGGGACGAAGAACCTAACCAACCGTGAGTGGGATCGGTAGGAGACTAATAGCGCAGCACGCAAATTCACGACCTACGAACCAAGAGAATGAGAGATTGGATCCGAATTGAGAGCAGAACCTACTCCCAGAGAAACAGGGCAACACGGGAAGCAAGCCAGGACCCAGGATCACTCACCGACGGAGAGGAGAAACCCTGGTTCATGTCCCCATGGATCTCCGTTCCGCTAGCTGCAGCACGAGAGTGGAGCGGCGGCGCCGCGGAAGCAGCGGACTGGCAGCGGCCGTGCTCGGCCGTGTCGCGTCGTGTGGTGCTCGGCGCGCGGAGGAGGAGCAGCAGGTGGGAGGCCAGCTGCAGGAGCCACGCTTCTCCGGGTGAAGTGACAGAGGAGAACAGCGAGGCGAGAGCGGGCGAGGTTGGGAGAGAGGGAGGAGGCGCCGAGGCGGGTGGGAAGATTACTGCCAGTAAAGTACGGTCTCCAGCTGTGGGAGGCGTCGGTACTCGCTGGAGCGAGGGAGGGAAGGAGGGAGAGGAGAGGGGAGGACCAGTGAGGCGGAGGAAATCAGGAAACCGTGGGGCCACGGCTTGGTGGGGTCGCCTCTCGCTCTATGCCCGGGTGGGGTCACCTCTCGCCCTATGCCCTGGTGGAGCCTCTAGTCTATGACTCTAGGTCTATATTGTATCTCACTGCAGTATCGACTTATCGTAATTGTATTATTATTTGTTGTGATTTTTTTTACAAAAGATATGAGAGAATTTACCACAAATATAATCACATAACTGACTTAAAATATATATAGTATTTTATACGTTAACACAACTACACTCATAACAAATCAGGCTTGGTAGTGACTATTAATTTGTAGAGTCAAAATAGATATGATACAAATCACTTTTCTCTTTAATATTATTTTTAGTATATAGATATAGATATAGATATGAAAATAGACTCGCGAATATGTTCGTGCATTGCAACGGGAAAAAATAAATGCTTGTACGTGAGAGTTGTTGTAAAATCTCTGGTTAGCCTAAAAGGGATGAATAGGCCTGTTAAAACAAAACTTGAACTTTTTGTCAAATTCAATCCGCAGTACTGCCGCTCTATGCCCACGGCACTGTCGCCCATGCAGACAACTTCGTGATGTAATTCAAAATATGTAAAATAAAACTTGGATCCAAGCAGTTACTGAGGTCCCTGCAAGTATATTGAACACAGAACGACAGCAAGAAGTGGTAGGAACATCACACACACATAGATCGGCCTCAAACGCTAGTAATCACTTCAACAACAATATGAATCACAAGAATGTAAAGCAAGCACAATGTGACACAATGATTTATCCTATGGTTCAACTCGTCACTAAGGCTTGTCTAAGTCCACGTTGTCGAGGTTAACCACTAAGGCTTAGGGCTTTCCAACCCTTCCTCGTTCTCAAGTCAAGAGACTTAACTCTTGAGATGAGGGGTGAGTTTACTAGCTGTAAGAGTTGGTTATAAATCTCCTGGGGATGCCACAAAAGTTAACAAGCTCCACGGGCTAGGAGCCAACCTCTAAGAGTAACAAACACAACCACCGAGACGTGAACCAAGTGCTCTTTAGAGGTTGGGAATCAATGGATGTGCTCTCTAATCGAGTTCGACATCTTTTTCTCTCAATGATTGATGGAGAAATCAATGGAGAAGCTTGGGAGCTCAAGGTCACTAACGGAGGAGAGAGAAGCTCTTTTCTATTCTTGGGCGAACTGGACGATTGGGAAACAGAGAGAGTCGTTGGGGAGGAAGGAGAAAGGTATAAATACCCCTCGGCCCCCAACGGTCACTTAAGTCGCGGCAATGACGCAACTCAAGTGTGGCAGTACCTCTCTTTAGGTGTGGCACTACCGCACCAGGCAAGACAGTAAGAGTAAGAGTGAAGTGCTGGCTATCTTGACTATGAAACTGAGGATATATGTGTAGGATTGAGCACTTGGTAGCACATGTTAGCTTAAGCATTGTGTCCCCTTTATATTACAGCTTTTTCTATACTCAAATTCAAAAATATAAAAGAATTTAAACCTCCTTTGAATTTGAAGCCATCAACATTTGTAATTGGGGGCTCCTTCATTTCGTATAACATCCTCGATCATACATTCCCTGCTTGTCATATCGATAAATCTTATTAGTCCTCTAATTGTGTGGTCATTATCACCAAAACCAACAATTAGGGCTTGATTGCACTTTCAATCTCCCATTTTTTGGTGATTGATGACAACCCAATTAGAGCTTACAAAAGATAAGAAATAAATATTGAGTTTTTGAGCCATAGGTGTAGAGCCTTCCCCTAAATATGTGAATGGAGAATTTGAATTCTCAAATTAGCATAAGAGACAAAGATTCACATTTTTAGTGAAAGTGATGGGCTCTCCCCTGTATCCATGCTCCTATGGGGTGCAGCACACTTGTGTCAAATATATAACAATGATGCAAATGACAGTTCATGCACAACAAGATAGCTGTGACAACTGGGTGCGGTACTGCCGCTCGTTAGACGCAGCATTGCCACAGAGCGGCACTGTCGGGCCAGGGTGCGGCACTGTCACGTTTGCTGCGACAGCACAGATAAGAACAAGCACCACACAACATGTAACACATATAAAGAAGTACATTCTAGCACAATTATATCACAAGTTACAACACAGATTAATACATGTCCATATCCCACACATATAGAGTACTTAGGTAGCATTATTACACAAATAGAGTTTTGATTGCCTCTCAAACTCTCACCTAGTGAAGTCCACTCTCAACGGATAAGAACATGAAGCTCCTGTTGCAGCAATATCTCCATGGCGTCGAAAAAGTTGTTGACCCCACTAATTTCTTTCCCTTTGGCATAAAGCACCAAAAAGAGAAGAAAAGAAGAAAAACCAACGAACTCACTCATCTTCTTGGATGTTCTTCCAATCGACATTATCGCCACCAGTAGCTCCGCCAGCACCTGCAGAAGCCTCCTCACCACCACCATCATCATCGTCGGAGGAGGAGGACACCGCCGCCCTCCCTTGGTGATGGGTAGTCGAAGTGTGGCGCTTATGCCTGGTGCTCCTCCTCAAGGACTGTAAGGTAGTACTCAACGTCGTGTGAGGGTCAAGCTCTAGCTGCTCCTCATCCTCTGAATCCGTGTCGAAGAGACTAGGAAGGTTATCAAACCTCAGCGGTGACTGAGCTAGAGGAAGGGGTGACAGCCTTGCATGCTCTCTAGCCCTCCGGTTGGCCTCACGGTTCTCCAACCGGTCCTCATATGCGGTCCTCGCTGCATAGGTGCAAGTAGTGAAAATGGCCTTGATCCATTTCCCAAACTTCTTCATCTTCTTGTCCTTGCGAGACCTAGAGCGAGAGGACTCAGGCATGTCTTCAACTGATGGAGAGCGTCTCACTGCCTTGCTAGCACCTGAGGCTTGGGTCTTCTCAATCTTGTACATGGTGTGGAGACCATCTTTGTCAAACTTGTAGCCAGTGACCCTCTCAATCATGAACATGAGATAGGGGGCATATTTCAGCCCCTTTCTCCCATCATCCATTGCATTTCTCCGCTCACGCCACATGAAGCGAGGGACATTGAACCTATCACCTCCAGGAGCAAACCTAGCAAGCACATTTCTCACATACCCATTAAGATCTGAAGCTGCTCCATCCTTGAGATTGATAGTGTGCCTAATTAGGTTGTTCAAGATATAGTAGTAGCTTTGCAAGCCACTAACCTTGCCATCTACACCTCTCCTATCAATCCACATGTATATAATATCATGGATCTCAGCTCTAGCCTCATCATGGATATAAGTGAAGCCCCGCTCCTCCTCACCAAAACCAAGGATCCGGCTGAAAGTCATAAAGTCAATCCGATAGTACCGTCCATCAATCATCCATTGTATCTCATCAGTATAGATGTTATAGAAGAAGGTAGCATGGAACTGGGCTAGCACTTACTCATTCTAATTATACTGGAAACTCATGATGTTAGTGAGGCCAAAAAGTTCACAAGCCTTGATCACTTTGTTGAACTCAGGATCATCCTTCTCCTTGATCTCCTCCCAATCAACATATTGCATCTTCACAATCTTGGACTTCCTTGAGTTGAAGATCACTGAGGCATAAAAGTTGGAATGAAACTCATTCCAAAATCTATAGTCCACCCCAAAATCCTTTGGCTGCTCATAAGGATTGTTCTCACGTGCTTCTTCCACCATCTTCTGTTTTCTCGCATAGTTGAGCACAGGATGAGCACGGGTGTCAACTGGACGACTCACGATCACCTCCTCAGGGTACTCTCTGATATAGCCTCTATCAAACTCCTCAAGGTGAGGAGGAGTGTCTGGGCAAGCACCAGGAGAAATGGTGCGGCCAACCCTCTCCAAGTTCTTCTCCTACTAGATCATCTGATCCCTCCTCCCCTTATTTCTTGCAGCTCCTCTAGCTGTTGCACTGCTACTACCACCTGCTATCCTCCCACGACCATAACGAGGAGGGTCCTTGTCTCGGTCATTTTCCTCTTCTCCCTCCACTCATCTTCACCTTCGGAGGCCATCTATGCACAATGATAAAGTGAAATAAGAAACTGCTTTAATGGTGAGTAGAAGTCAGCCTATAAAACAAGTTAAGTAATCAAGAAGAGTCAAAGCGCAAGCGAGGGCAGCAGCTGGTATTGCACTGTCCCCAGGCATGCAGCATTGTCGCGCCTGGGAGCGGCATTGCCGCACCAACTATTTCTCTAGGACTGCATCTTGCTCCTTCTTATTTACCTAACTTATCTCATAGTCTAACTTCCAACCAATGACACAATCTCAGCAAATATAGTTCTATCAACATATGGAGCTAGGCATAATAGTATGCAAGATAGTGTTGTGAATGAAAAGTATGAGGATTGGTGACTAAATCCAATCAATATTGAGAGTCATAGATCGAGTGGGGCTGCAAACTTGAGAGAATCCGACTGTAGCCCGCGGCACTGTCGCGTCTGCCTATGGTATAGCCGCAAGGGCAGATTCCACTCCACCAATGAATCTCCATATCGATTCAAGTTAATCATCAATCCAACTTCCAATCCATCCACACTACTACCAAAAAGCAATATCCATAGCCTAAAGATCTCCATTGCATAGATCGGGATGGTTCTAGGGTTATACCTTTGGTTCTCGCGGATTGGGGAGGAACGAGATGAAACGGCTCCACCCAAGAGCTTCAACAGCCACCGGTGATGAGGGAGAAGGCCGGTGGTCGGCGTGGCATTGTCGAAAGGTGGTGGTGCGACTTGACAATGGCGTGGTGACGCGAGGGAGAGAGCGAGCGTACGATGTCGGCCCCTGGGAGAATGGGAAGCGAGAGAGAGAGTTACCCTAGGGCCAGAAGGAATAAGAGGAAAGATGGGCCCCGTGGTAACTGGCCATTGTGGGATGAATTCTAATTGGAATTGAAAATGCGGCACTGCCACTTGCCACACGCGGCACTGCCGCAGCACGGCATTACCGCAAGGCAGGCACAGCACAGCCGCACTCCCTAGAACAGCACGATTTAGCTACTAACTGAATAGCTCTATATATATAGGATATAGACACATATCTCAAGCACACTATGATCAGCAGCAGATAATCAATGCAAACAATGATCATAATACACTTGTTCCTTTTGATAAATCATTTTGAAGCACAATATTTAAACCTTTTGCAATTCTTTTGTCCTAGGCATGCTAGTTGATCAATCAAAGGTGTGCTATATTCCAAACCATGTTACGAGAATCAAGTATATTTAGCTCACTACGCAAAGCACAAAACCTTAACTCATCGAGAGGCTTAGTGAAGATATCGGCTAGTTGCTTTTCGGTGCTCACATGGCGAATTTTGATATCTCCTTTGGTTTCGTGGTCTCTCAAGAAATGATGTCGGATGCCTATGGGCTTAGTTTTTGAGTGGCTTATGGGATTGTTTGCGAGCTTTATGACACTTTCATTATCACACAAGGGTGGGATTTTGGTGAAGCGACATCCGAAATCTTGAAGGGTTTGCATCATCCAAAGTAGTTGAGCACAACATGCACCGGCTGTAACATACTCGGCCTCGACGGTGGAAAGGGCTACAAAATTTTGCTTTTTAGAACTCCAAGACACTAGGGACCGTCCAAGGAATTGATATGTCCCTGAAGTGCTTTTTTGATCTACCTTGCAACCGACGTAATCAGAATCCAAATACCCAAGTAGATCAAACTTAGAACCCTTAGAATACCACAAGCCAAGGTTAGGAGTGTGTATTAAATATCTCAAGATTCTCTTAACGGCCACTAAGTGACACTCTTTCGGGTTAGCTTGAAATCTAGCACACATGCACACACTAAGCATAATATCAGTCCTAGATGCGCACAAATAAAGTAGAGAGCCGATCATGGAATGATATACCTTGGTATCTATGGCTTTCCCTTCATCATTGAGATCAAGATGCCCATTGGTTGGCATGGGAGTTTTGATAGGCTTGGCATTCACCATGTCAAACTCCTTGAGCGTATCATGAGTGTATTTCATTTGGCTAATAAAAGTTCCATCCTTCATTTGCTTGATTTGAAATCAAGGAAGAACTTAAATTCACCCATCATGGACATCTTAAATCTCTTGGTCATGATCCTACTAAATTCCTCGCAGAAAGAATAATTAGTACTACCAAATATTATGTCATCAACATATATTTGGCACACAAATATATCTTTGCCAACTTTATGAGTAAAAAAGGTAGGATCGGCTTTGCCTATTTTAAAGCCTTGTTTAAGCAAGAATTCCTTAAGACATTCATACCATGCTCTTGGTGCTTGCTTAAGCCCATAGAGCGCCTTTTGAAGTTTGTAGACTTGGTTAGAAAACTTATGATCTTCAAAGCCCGGTAGTTGCTCAACATAGACAAGTTCTTAAATATGACCGTTGAGAAATACACTCTTCACATCCATTTGGTATAGCTTGAAGTTGTGATGAGCAGCATAGGCTAGAAGCATTTGGATTGCTTCAAGCCTTGCCACCAGTGCATATGTTTCTTCAAAGTCCAAGCCCTCTACTTGAGTGAAATCTTGAGCAACCAATCTTACATTGTTCCTTGTCACCACGCCATTCTCATCTTGCTTGTTGCAGAAGACCCACTTGATGCCAATGATATTGGTATTGGGTCATTCCACCAAGGTCCACACTTGGTTTCTTTCGAAGTTGTTGAGCTCTTCTTGCATGGCCATCACCCAATCCGGGTCTCCAAGTGCTTGTTCTACCTTAAGAGGTTCTAAAGAGGAAACAAACGAGTAATATTGGGAAAAGTTTGCTAAATGTGAACGAATTGTTACCCCTTTTCGAAGACTCCCAAAGATGTTGTCAACGGGATGATCCTATTGTATTATTTGCCTTAGCCTTGGATGCTCAGTGGCCTCTTATTCATCTTCTGGACCTTCATCATCTTCTTGCTCAAATATGGCTTGTAGGTCTTGTCTACAAGCTGGAGTCGAATCAGCTGTTATTGAATGTGTAGGCACAGCACTGCTGCTCTCAGGTGCGGCACTGCCACGTGTTGGTGTTGCAGCAGGGGTCTACTACTGTTCAGCATCAGGTATGTCAGCGGAAAATCGGTGCAGCAACAACTTGAGGAACCTCCACTTTAGTGGCTTCGTCTTCTTATGGTCTAATATCCCCAATAGCTGATTGCTTGATTGCTTCACATGGTGGATTCTCCTTTCCTACAACACTTGAGTCAACTTGCTCTACTTGAGAGCTATTAGATTCATCAAATGTCATGTCTACCGTGATCTCAATTCTTCTGGAGGATTTGTTAAAAATACGATAGCCATGCTCATTTGATCCATAACCAAGAAGAAAACCGTCATCAACTTTAAGTGTAAAATTAGAGATTTTGGATTTCTTGTTAAGTATGAAACACTTGCACCCAAACACTCTAAAGTAAGACACTTTAGGCTTGTTACCGGTTAGAAGTTCATATGAAGTTTTCTTCAACTTCTTGTGTAGGTAGAGGTGGTTGATGGCATGGCAAGCGGTGTTGACGGCGTCACACCAAAAGAGGTACGGCGTCTTGTACTCATCTAGCATTGTCCTTGCCATGTCAATGAGTGTACGATTCTTTCTCTCTACTACACTATTTTGTTGAGGGGTGTATGGAGTTGAAAACTCATGCTTGATGCCCTCTTCATCAAGAAATTCCTCAACTAGAGTATTCTTGAATTCAGTCCCATTGTCGTGTCTCACTTTCTTGATGGAAAGACCGAGCTCCTTTTGAGCTCTTCTAACAAATATCTTCACCTTCTCTTGAACTTGGCACTTGTCATACAAGAAAAATACCTAAGTAAAATGGGAATAGTCATCAATAATAATAAGAACATATTTGTTACCCCCAAGACTTAGGTAGGCGACTAGTCCAAAGAGATCCATATGTATTAGCTCCAATAGTTGCTTGGTGGTGATGATGCTCTTTGGTGGGTGAGGTATGCCAATTTACTTTCCGGTTTGACAAGCACTACAAATCCTATCTTTCTCAAAGTGAATATTTATTAGTCAAAGGATGTGTTCATCTTTTAGAAGTTTGGCCAAGTTTCTCATCCTAACATGGGCTAATCGGCGATGCCAAAGTCACCCCATGCTAGATTTTGTCACTAAACAAGTCTCAAGATTAGCTTTACTTTTATTAAAATCAACTAGGTAAAGCTTATTCTTTAGTCGACCCATAAAGACACTAGAGGAATCCTCCCTTCTAAAGACTTCCACACCCTTATCCATAAAGAGACAATGGCACTTGTCATATAAAAAAATACCCAAATAAAACGGGAATAGTCATCAATAATAATAACATATTTGTTATCCCTAAGACTTAGGTAGGCGACCAGTCCAAAGAGATCCATATATATTAGCTCCAATGGTTGCTTGGTGGTGATGATGCTCTTCGGTGGGTGAGGTACGCCAACTTGCTTTCTGGCTTGACAAGCACTACAAATATTATATTTCTCAAAGTGAATATTTGTTAGTTCAAGGATGTGTTCATCTTTTAGAAGTTTGGCCAAGTTCCTCATCCTAGCATGGGCTAATCGGCGATGTCAAAACCACCACATGCTAAATTTTGTCACTAAATAAGTCTTAAGATTAGCTTTACTTTTGTTAAAATCAACTAGGTAAAGCTTATTCTTTAGTCGACCCGTAAAGACACTAGAGGAATCATCTCTTCTAAAGTCTTCCACACCCTTATCCGTAAAGAGACAATTGTATCTCATCTCACACTATTGAGAAACAGACAATAAATTATAACTTAACGAATCAACATGTAATACATTTGTAATTGAATGCTCTAGCAACTTTACCGAGACCAATCATATCCCCTTTTGAATTGTTTCCAAAAACAATATTTTCATTTGAGTGCACCATCAGGGAATATGATGAGAACATACTTCTTTCTTCGGTCGTATGATTTGTACATCCGCTATCAAGTACCCAACTTGATCCACCGGAGGAGTATGCCTGCAAAATAAGTTTAGTTGCTAGATTTAGGTCCATAACTTGACTTGGGGCCTTGCATGTTAGTCACAAAAAACTTAGGAACCCAAATAGAAGTATTCCTATATATGTTTGTTTCCTTTCCAACATATTTGGCAATCACTTTTTCACTGCTGTTGTTCTTCAAAACAAAGCATGATATCAAGCTTTGTCAAGGTGCATGGGTCTTTGGTTGATAGGCATATTTGTTTTTGGTGCCCCACATTGATTCCTTAGGCATCTAGATAACATGTTTCTGTTGGAACATTTTCTTCTTGGGCTTAGTTTGATCAGGAACAGAATTGGTAGCCTTTCCATTTTTGCGGGGTGCGACACTGCCGCCCTTCACCATGGCACTACCACTTTACGGCACTACCGTAGGCTGTACAGGCTAATCTGTACTAATTCTGCCCTTCCTCTCAAACTGCACACACTCATAGCCATTTACTATCCTTCTTCCATTTGTCTTAGCTCCTTTTATGTGTCCAAACCCATGCTTGATTGAAGGATGCCTTCCTTGCTTGTATTGTGGCCCTTTTTGTTCCTCTTTCTTTTTGCCATTGATTTGAGCCTTGTCAATCATGCACCCTTTACCAATGATCTTATTGAGCCTTGTAATCTCCTTTCTCATAACCTCCATATTGACAAGGTTAGTGAAATAGGCATTCAAATCAAGATTATAACATTTTCCACAACCTTGACTAGTGGAGGAAGTAGAGGTTTCATTTGCCTTAGAGGGATGTGAGTTGCTATCCCAAAGAATGTCATATTGCAGCTCAAGTTCTTTGTGCTTTTCATTCAAGTCACAATACTTTTTCTTGAGAGTATTATTTGTTTTCTTTGTGATAGCATGGTCCTCTTGCTCTTTGGCCAAAGCCTTGTGCAAGGATTCCACATCACTTCTCTCTAATGTAAGAGCTTCTTTACTAGCAATGTAGAGATTCTCTTATTGGATAAGAGTCTACTCTCTAGATTCTAGCTCGGCTTGGTCATTCTCTAAATTCGTCATTGGCTTAGTGATGAATAATTTGGTCTTTCCATCCAAATTTTTAGTTATTTGATCAATTTCTTCTTCACTAGATTCATCATCACTAGAGTTATCACTAATATCACTACTAGAGATATCACTAAGAGGTGGAGGAGGTTTGGCCTTCGATTTGGATTTTACCTTCTCACCCTTTGCAATGAGAAAATATGAGGGGAGTAGTAGTCATCGTCGGACATGTTGTTGAAGAGCCTTGGTGTAGGGGATGACTTGTGAATAGCTACGGTTGCAATCTTCTCATCCTCTTCACTTGTGCTCTCTTTAGTTGAGTCCCATTTATACCCAATATGAGCCTCTTCCATGTACTTCTTGCTCTTTCTATGGTTGGCCTTGTCCTCTTTCTTATCCTTCTTGTATTTGTTGTCCTTGATCTCATATGGACACTTGGCAATGACGTGATCGGTGCTACCACAATTGTATTTGTTTGGAAACTTTATCTTCACTACCTTGTAGCCTTGCTTCTTTAGCCTCTTATGAAACCTCTTCATAAAGAGAGCAACATCATCAACCTTCTCATATTGATCATCATCATTTTCACTTTCACTTGAGGATGATGTGGTTTCTACTCTTTCTTGGACTTGCTTGATTGCTTTGGGCTTGCTAGTTGAAACTTTCTTATTGATTTTGGACATGCTTGTAGAGCCTTGCTTGCTTGATTTGTTGGTCTTGAGAGCTACATCGTTGATCTTGATGCCTTCTAGCTTTGCTTGCAATTTTCCAAGCTTCTTCCTCTCATCTATTTCTTCTCTTTGCATGTCAAAGGTCAAGATCCTCCCTATTACAACATTTGGTGTGAAGTACTTAAACTTCTTCTTGTCTCTAATTAGAGTCACTACGGTCTCATTTCTAGGTGAATAAGCCTCCAACATAATCTTGACAACTTTGTGATCATCTAGTTCATCATAACCATAGCCTCTAATCTTGCCCACCATTGTCATCAACCTATTAAACATCTCTTGTGGCCTCTCTCCATCCAAGATTACAAACCGGTTGAGCTTTAACATAAATAAATCAATTCTTGCCTTCCTCACTTTGTTGACCCCTTCATGTGCTAGGTGCAAAGTATCTCATATTTGCTTGGCAATATCAACCCCAATCACTCTATTGTATTCATCACTATCCAAAGCACTAAGTAATACACTTGTGGCTTGACCATTGAGGTAAATGATTCTCATCTCTTCTAGTGTTGGGTTCTTGGGATCAACCGGTGGCTCAAATCCATTGCAAACAATCTCTTAAATATTAAGGTGAAGACCTATAAGATTGGCTCTTATCAAGTGTTTCTACTTGGCAAAGTTAGTCCCATCAAAATGAGGTAGCTTGCCCGCTAGCACATTGATAAAAGACCTCCGATCATGGTTAGTCATAGGCATAGAAGAATAGTTAAAGAATACGGCGACATATTTGTTGTTGTCAGCTTTGCCCTTTCCTTTCTTCTCCTTCTTGCCCCCCTTCGACACTTGGTATGACTCATCATCATCTCCATCTTCGGAACTACTTGATATGTCACTTGATGATGTATTTGTTGCCTTCTCTTCTTCTTCTTCTTCTTCCTAGCTTCTCTCCTTTTTTTCTTGTTTCTCTTTTGAGGTTTCTTTCTTCTTTTCTTTGCTTCTTGTCTTCTAACCACTGCTGCTCCTTCTTCTTCTCTCTTGCTTCTCTTTTGAGCTTTCTTCCTTCCTTCCTTTTTCTTCTCTCATCATCATTGAGAGCTCTTTTGGCATCGGTAGCCTCAAGAAGTGGTAGCGTGGTGTTGCTTACTATCGACACGCTCAACTCGCTGTTGTCGGTGTCGTGCAGACCAACCCGCTCCGGATCGACATCCACCAGCTTCACGCCACTAATTCCTCCTCTGGGCTCCAAACCTCACACGGTGAAGCGCACACGAGGTAACCCGGTTTTGATACCACATGTAAGATCTCTGGTTAGCCTAGAGGGGGTGAATAGGCCTGTTAAAATAAATCTTGAACTTTTGTCAAATTCAATCCATGGCACTGCTGCTCTATGCCTGCGGCACCGTCGAGCCAGAACAGCGACACTACACGCACCTGCAGACAACTTCGTGATGTAATTCAAAATCTGTAAAAGGGAAACTTGGATCCAAGCGGCTAAAAGTGGTAGGAACACCACACACACGTAGATCGACCTCAAACCCTAGAAATCACCTCAAGCACAATATGAATCACAAGAATGTAAAGCAAGCACAAGGTGACACAACGATTTATCCCGTGGTTCAGCGCGCCACTAAGGCTTGCCTAAGTCCACGTTGTTGAGGTTAGCCACTAAGGCTTAGGGCTTTCTAACCCTTTCTCGTTCTCAAGTCAAAAGACTTAACTCTTGAGATGAGGGGTGAATTTACTAGCTGCAAGAGTTGATTACAAACCTCCTAGAGCTGCCACACAAGTTGGCAAGCTCTATGGGCGACGCTCTAGCCAGCTAGGAGCCAAGCTCCAAGAGTAACAAACGCAACCGCCGACCAAAACATGAATCAAGTGCTCTTTAGAGGTTGGGAATCAGTGGATCTGCTCTCTAATCGAGTTTGGCACCTTTTTCTCTTAAGGATTGATGGAGAAATCAATAGAGAAGCTTGGGAGCTCAAGGTTACCAATGGAGAAGAGAGAGAAGCTCTTTTCTATTCTTGGGCGAACTGGACGGTTGGGAAGCAGAGATAGCCATTGGGGAGGAAGGGGAAATGTATAAATACCCCCCAGCCCCCAATAGTCACTTAAGTCGCAGCAGTGTCGCGGCTCAAGTGCGGCACACCAGGCAAGATAACAAGGGTAAGAGTGAATTGCTGGCTGTCTTGGCTATGAAACTAAGGATATATGTATAGGATTGAGCACTTGGTAGCACATGTTAGCTTAAGCATTGTGTCCCCCTTTATAGTATGGCTTTTTCTATACTCAAATTCAAAATATAAAAGAATTTAATCATTCTTTGAATTTGAAGCCATCAACATTTGTAATTGGGGGCTCCTCCATTTCGTATAACATCCTCGATCATAGATTCCCTGCTTGTTATTTCGATAAATCTCATTAGTCCTCTAATTGCGTGGTCATTATCATCAAAACGCACAATTAGGGCTTGACTGAACTTTTAGTTGTGTTAAAAAAAGGAAAAATCATTTATTTGTGCAAATATAATTTTATAATTTGTTCACTTAACACGTTGCTGCTTTCAATTTATTTTGGTTTGGTTCGTACCCGTGTCACAAAGTTTCCGTTACAAATGGTATGAGGAACGGGTACGTGGATCGAAAATTTAAAGTTAGGGTATATCTCTTGGGGACGATTGATTCGAAGAGTGGAACATGGTCCCTAGATAATTTGGACCATATACCTAGAATGTAGCTATCAAATGAGAACATGATTTTGATATATTTATTTACATAAATATTTATTAGTACTATAGTTTTAGATTGCACGGATTCCTAAAAAATAGATCGCACGGAAAATACTAATGTTAATCATTTATATATTTGATAAGAAAATTAGAATGCATTCTAACATTCGGGTTGCAGGTTCATTTGGATTGACTGTCTTATTATTAGGACATGGCTTATCGGACTCCAGGCCCATTTGATTGTCGATTGCAGGCCTATTTCTCTCCTCTCCCATCGACTCTACTCATTCATCCCACGCATAGAGCATAGAGGTGTCGTACAAGAGAAACCAGAGCACCGCTGCCCACCGCCAGCACCTGGCCCCAGCACTGCATCGCTCCACCGCCAACGTCTGGCTTCGACGTTGCCCGCCACCGCCCTCGGCCCCAGCGCCTCGCTGCGCAGCCACCCCAACACCACAGCGTGCAGCATAACTAGTGCCGCGCAGCTGCCAAGCTTATGAGGAACCTGCGCCCAATGTTGCGCCGCGAATCTCTACGGCTCCACTGCGTCGCGATTGTCATCTGCATCCTCTCGATGATCCGGTGTGCTTCGGAACTTCATCCCAACTCGCGTCGCCATCATCAACGCGTCGATGTGCTGTCCATGGTGGATCCGATTTGGAAAAATCTTTGACAGCTGAACTTGATCCGTTTTTGTGTGTAACTCATTGTCAAACCACCATCCGCATAACTAGTTAGGGGAGGCCTGGGAAAAAGAAAAAGTCCATGAAAAGAAAAAGGACTCAAACATAAAATGGAAAAACATAAACTGTAACCGAGTCGATGTCTTAGTTGGACGAAAGATTTTGCGCAAGAAACTTTGTCTCTTTATTATTATGTATAGATATAGATACGAATATGGATACAAGATTTAATAGGGTCTTTGTATTCTTATTATATATACGTGATTTAGTATCGAATAATATGGACGATATGCATTTAAGGAATCATCTCCTAATATGATTTTGTGGATTGTGTTAGCTCGCTCTGTGGAATAGTGAATCAAATTAGAGTTACTTAGTTGGATTTGGTGCTCATGTACTACAACTCTTAAGTGTTTGATCAAGTTGAAGAACTATACAAGCAACAATTCAACCTCAGCAAGATAACCCCTCATGTCGTATGAAGAAGCATGGCGTGAGTGTTCAAAGCGGACTTGAAACTTATACAATTCAACAAGACCAACCCAATGAGAAAGAAACTCATGGAAACAAACTATTTTAAGAAGAAGAACTAACAAGACAACAATGCAAATGAAGCATGTATCTTTTAAGTAGTATTCTTCAAGTGATCATCAAGCTTAAGTGATATTCTCTAACCAAGTGGTCTCCCTCGTCTCCAAATTGGTGCTCGAGTTCATATCCTAGCCATTGTCATCAAAGTGGTATTCCAAACATCCGGTAATTGATGACAAAGGGCTAGAGAATAGTGTAAAGATAGAAATAATTGCACCAAGCAGGGAGAAATCAAGCAAGGACAAAGGTGGGAAAAAGAACATTAAACAAGATAAGTTTGAAGATTAGAAAGGGGATCTAATTCTTGGACAAGTAAAGCATACAAGTAGGGAGCAAGCTCATAGAGGTTTTGATGTTGTGTGCATAACATGTGTTTGCTTTAGTTAAATTTCAAAAATATACTTGTGTGTGATGTTTGCTAGGCAATAGGCTTGAATGATGCAATGAGCACTAGTTATAGATGTGTAAATCTTATGTGCTTTTACATGTGTGCTAAGTATGCTTTTCAAGTAATAAATGCATGTTTCAAGTGAAGTCTAGCCAACCGTGATGCTAGGTTTTCATTGTGGTAAATATGCTACAAAGCTATGATTCTATAAACCTTAGCAACGCTATGTAGTGATAATTCTCCCACATTTCATATCTATGCATATGTGTAAATTTGAATCCCAACCATTTGAGGTACATATATATAGAGGGAGTTGTTACTACCAAGTTGAATTTTGTGATATTTTATTCAACATATATAACATGATAAGGGATGAAAATGTGTCCAGAGTAATAGTTCAGGGATCAAAACCGTTATTCCACATTAGTCAACGTCCATGCATGTTGGTGGGCTGAGACCGAGAACCACCCTAGGTTACAAGATTAGAAAAATAAAAAACTATCTTTGACAAGCCCGTACTCCCTCCGGTTTCTTAAAGGACGTCGTTTTGAGGTTGTCTTAAATCAAACATTTTAAACTTTAACTACAAATAAATTCTATTGGGTTGAGTTTGAAAATATGAAAGTGATGAAAGTAGATTCATCTCGAAATGTAGTTTCATGAAAATATATATTGACTATATTTTATAGTAAAAAATAACGGTCAAAGTTGTTTTTTAGATCGTGTCGCTGTCCAAAACGACATCTTATGAGAAACCGGAGGGAGTAAGGGCCTGTTTGGTTTCTACATGCGCTCCTAAAATTCTGTCACATCGAATATTTAGACACATGCATTGAGTATTAAATATAGACTAATTACGAAACTAATTACACAACTTGCGACTAATTTGCGAGACGAATCTTTTAAGCCTAATTAGTCTATGATTTGACAACGTGTTGCTACATTAAACATGTGCTAATGATATATTAATATGCTTAAAAAAATCGTCTCGTATATTAGCCTCTATCTATATAATTGGTTTTATAATTAATCTAATCTATATTTAATATTCTTTATTAATATCTAAATATTTAATATGACGTGAATTTTAGGAGCGACTACGGACCAAACATCCTTAAGCCAAATCAAATACAGACACGAGTTTACATGATCCCATGGTTCCTCTCCGTCGGTGGCGACGGTCTTCATCTAGCTACTCCTAGTCCTAAGCTCGGGTGAAGCCAGTTCAACACGAAAAGTTGGCGCGGGGTTTTGAGTCTTTTGGCCCGATGTGTGACAGTGGGAGCACCATCGTGACTACAGCCTAGTACTAGTACTCCGCCAAGCTTGCAAATAGTCAGCATCCACCAGTACTACGTACGTACCACGCAGCACTCTCGTCTCTCACGGTTGATAGCCACACAGCAGCGACGGAATTCATTGCGCACATCGTCCCTAGCTACAAAACGTTCGTGTCTGTCGACAAGCCAGGTGCAGGGCGCTGCTATTACCCAACAGGAGTAGCAAATTAGCAATTATAGCATAGCCCTCGCATGTTGACCCGATGTACGTCCCGATCCATATTCAACTTATAAGCCATAGTTAAAAATAGTACTAATTGATTTGGCGTGAGAGAAAAATACTGTTCGTTGACTGAAAACAAGTCTAAATAAACAGGGCGTTGATCTACAGACGTGTCGCGCGCGCCTCACATGCGCCCTGCCATCCTCGCCCGCCATTCACGGCCATACGGACAGGGAGATCGATCGATCGAGCTCGCCCCTCGCCAGGCCGCAACATCCAGAGTTCCAGACACCATCAAAATTCAAAGCAACCCTTCGGGCGCCCTGCAATGACTTGAAGAACAAAAGTCGTTGTCAACGCTTAATATGGCTTTAAAATTACACAGCAATATTAAGATCTAGGCAAAATACTGATCCCCGTTAGGCTTACTCCATATTCAGCTTATTCGGCTTCTTTTTTTAGCCGGAACAGTGTTTTCTCTCTCAACAATTCAGCCAGAACAATGTGTTTTTCAACCAGTTTCAGCCAAAATTCTGCCAGCCGAACGAGGCCATAAGTTCCGTTGTATCGGGTTTGAACGCATAGGAAAATCTTTCTTTCGTAGAATCAATATTTTTCAAACTCAAATACTCCAAGGTACACAATAATGACAAGTACATCATTACAAGCCATCATTAGTGAGATCGATCACATGGCTGCCATCCAGGTTTGAAACTTAATACTCTCTCTATTCCAAATTATAAGTCGCTTTGACTTTTTTTTATAACAACAAAAAAAGTTAAAGCGACTTATAATTAGAGATAGAGGGATCTCCACTTGACATCGCACATGAAGGTCACAAATAGGTCATGCGGGCCATACACTATACATATAGCCATCTCATCCTGGTAATTCATCAAATGATGCCTCTTGTTCTATCAATACTGGTAGGCACGATCACTCTACTCTTCTGCCAACAAAATCAACATCAGTGAGACCCATATGGTGGCTATACATCCTATATCTGCAGGCTTAGTAACATGGAAACTATCAAGCTCATTAAGGACATGTAAAGTATGTGTCCAAGATCAAGATATGTAATCCGATTAACGAAGTATATACAATCATGCGATGCCTCATGAGTTCAGTAGCATTAGAGATTTATGTTATACTATCCTAACCAAGACCACAACCAACTTTGGTTCAAACGGGTGGAAACATGTGCACAGGGACATGCATAAACTGTGATGATGTTCAACTGACATCTTTCTGGCAAAAGAAAATACTGTCAAAAATTATATGGCACGGGCCAAAAGTAGCAAGCCAAGCTGAACATTCTGAACTTCACGAGGAAAAAGGCTATAACTTCAGGTTCAGACTACTCCAAATAGACAACATTACAAGACCAAAAAAGCTCTATGAAGCAAAGAGACCAACCTCGTCTTTGGCTAGTAGCACACTGCAGAAACATTTCTTTTTCTGCAGTTAGCAGTGCCCTGAAAATTACCAAGATCACGTATTTAGAATACATATAACACATGACCATGATCAAGATACCTAATCAGACTAACCCATAGCAGCGAGCCAAGCCAATCACCAGATGCATGCAACTATGTCCAAGCCAATCAACCACATTATATCTCCTACCACATACCAGGTTCTCGGATGTGACTTTGAAAATGTCGGTTTACCAGCCCATCTGCATCACCACCAGAATGTCAACAACAAAGAACCTGGAGTTTTTGTACACGCAACACATGAGCACATCAAGTCATCAAGCAAAAAAAAAAAAGAGACAAGATATACAAAAATGGAGGCACTGACCTTCAGCTCCAGAAAGCATGCCGTGAGAGATGGGATCCGCATCCGCATCGCCACCAGAAATAGTAATCTCTTGCAAAAGTTACTCATAAGAACAAAAAGAAATTCTGCTCACAACTCACATAGAAGGATTTACTGTTGGAAATTCAGTCCTAAATAATTAATTTCGGAAAGATAAAAATGTTAAAAGATAAATAGTGACATCAATAAAACCATTTCAATCAAAGCATAGCAAGTTGTTGCTGACATATTTTCATTCAGACAGAAATTCAATGTTTATGGAGTTGTGGTTTTTTTTTTCCAGTTCTAGCTATTTTCTGTTACACCTAGAACATGATCTCTAGGCATAGAACTAGCACGTCTGCTTGCTATTGAATAGAATCATGAGCCCTAAAACATCTACTAGTGTAACGAGAGAGACAGAGAGGGGTGGAGTAGAAGAACGTGTCGAACCTGACACCGCAGTGGAGGATCCGCTCGCGTCCACCATGGAATCGGTGTCTGCGCTAGGGCAGCGACGGTTGGTGAAGATGGCGTCGATGATGCGCGGTGGCGACCGGCGGTGAAGGCAGTAGAGTCCGGTGACGCAGTCCGGAGGCGGCGCAGTGTTGTGATGGAGGTGCTTCCCGTCACTGGCTGCGCCCCTCACTAAATCGGGTTTAGGGTTTGTCGGTGGGGAGCTCGGCTCAGACGAACCTCGTAACTTGAGCCGCCGGCCCCACCTCTATTTATTGCGCATTGTGACATGGACCCATAGTGGGCTAGGCGCCCCCGATCAGGACGCGGATCAAAGGCCCAACTGGGTCGTTGGGCCCAGTTTGGGATTAGACATCAATCTAACAATCTTCCCTTGATCTCCTACCATCTTTCAATTTCATATAATTTACTTTTGTTTATTCAATTACAGATTAGCGCATAGAGCATGTTTCATCGTCACGATCAATTGTCGATAGATTTAACAGCTACAACAGACCACTATGTTCTGAAATAGATACTTAACTTTTGGGCCTTCTTTTATCCAGAAATTATAGGCTTTTCCTTAAACCCATGCCGGCTACATGTTCCCTGAGCGGTGGTAAGCCTTTTGTAAGCGGATCCGTGAGCATCTTTTTGGTACTTATATGCTCAAGACTTATGACATAATCCTGGACTTTATCATTCATAACATAATACTTTATGCCAATGTGTTTGGCATCACCACTTGACTTATTGTTGTGAGCATACTGTACTGCCAGATTGTTGTCGCAGTATAACTTAAGCGGTCTATAGATATTGTCAACCATCTTCAAACCGGGTATGAACTTCTTTAGCCAGTTCACCTGACCCGTTACCTCATAACACGCTACAAACTCGGCATACATTGTGGACGATTTAGTAATGGTTTGCTTTGAGCTTTTCCATGAAATAGCTCCTCCTGCGAGAGTGAATACATATCCAGACGTGGATTTTCTATCATCTTCCGCATAATCAAAATCTGAACATCCCACTATATGGAGTGAATCAGATCTTCTATACGTCATCATGAGGCCTTTCGTTCCTTGCAAATAACGCAAGACTTTCTTTACTAATTTCTAGTGTTCTGTTTTAGAATTTCTTTGGAATCTGCCAAGTAACCCGGTAATAAATGCCAAGTCAGAGCGCGTACATACTTGAGCATATTGCAAGCTTCCGACAACTGAAGCATATGGAACCGCTTTCATTTGATCGATCTCATATTGGTTCCTGGGGTATTGAAAATTCCTATTTCTGTCGCCCTTGACTGTAGGAGCAGGTAAGGGACTATATTTATGCATACTGAATTTCTTTAAGATTTTTTCTATGTATGTCTTTTGTGACAGTCCTAATACCCATTTACTTCTATACCGGTGAATCTCGATCCCTAAAACGAACGAAGCTTCACCAAGATCTTTCATATTAAATTTTGAGGACAATTTTTTTTGTCTCCAGTAGACTGACATCACTATTAGCAAGTAAAATATCATCCACATACAGGACAAGAAAGATAAACTTCCCATTCTTAAACTTTGTATAGACACAATCGTCCTCTACATTCTCTTTAAACCTAAAATTCTTTATTGTTTGATCAAACTTCAAGTACCACTGTCTTGAAGGTTGTTTTAATCCATAAATGGATTTCTTTATGCGGCATTCCATTCGTTCTTTTTCTTCCATGACAAAACCTTTCGGTTGTGCCATGTAAATAATTTCCTCCAAGTCCCCGTTGAGAAATGTCGTCTTTATATCCATCTAATGTAATTCTAAATCGTAATGTGCCACTAATGTCATTATGATTCTGAAGGAATCCTTACATGAGACTATAGAAAAGGTCTTATTGTAATCAATCCATTCTCTTTGCGTAAAGCCTTTTGCCATAAGTCGCGCTTTATATCTCTCTATATCCCTTGAGAGTCAAGTTTTGTTTTATAGACCCATTTACAATCTACTGTTTTGGCTATTTTAGGAATTATCTCTAAGTCCCAAACTTTATTGGCATTAATTGATTTCATTTTATCTTCCATGGCCTCAAGCCACTTTGATGAATGATCACTTTTTATGACTTCTTCAAATGAGATGGGATCATCCTCCATTTGAAATTCCTCAGTGTTGTATACTTCATAGTCAGCAGGAATAACTGATTTTCTAACTCTTTGAGACCTTCTAGGGGCCTCCAAATTTGGCACATCTTCTGTTTGAAGCTGTTGTTCCTCTCCCTCATGTGTGGCAATAGGTTCTACAGGATCCTGAAGAACAGGTTCCTCATCGTCATTCATTGTTGCCATAGGCGGAATAATAACAGGTGTTGGCACCATAGTATCTTACACTGTTGGTGTAGCGACAGCAGGTAGTGAGAAAAATAGCTCATGAATCATTGGAGTGGGCGCATACACCCGCTTCTCTTTAAGGTCAATTTCTCGAGATACCATGCTCCCCCTCATCATTTCATCCTCTAGGAAGATAGCGTGTCTTGTTTTCACAAACTTTATATGTCTGTCTGAATAGTAGAAACAGAAATCTTTTGACTTTTCTGGGTACCCAATGAAATGACAACTTACTATTTTGGGATCTAGCTTCCTAATGTTTGGGTTAAATACTTTAGCCTCAGCAGTACTCCCCCACACACGTAAGTGGTTTAAGTGAGGGTACTCTTCCTGTCTATAACTCATACGGTGTTTTGTGCACCGACTTGCTTGGTACTCTATTGAGAATATGAATGGTGGTTTTTAATGCCTCCAACCACAGGCTCAACGGTAAGGTGAAGTAACTTATCATACTACGCACCATATCCATCAGGGTACGATTGCGTCTTTCAGCTACTCCATTCTGCTGAGGTTCGCCCGGTGTAGAATACTGGGCTACTATGTCATTCTCCTATAAGAACCTTGCAAAAGGTCCAGGAACTTGGCCATATGGGATATGCCGATCGTAGTACTCCCTCCCATGGTCAGACCTGACTATCTTCATCTTTAAATTGTGTTGGTTTTCAACTTTTACCTTAAATATCTTAAATTTATCCAATGCTTCTGTTCTTTCTTTAATTGGATAAATGTAGCCATAACGGGAGTAATCATCTGTGAATGTTATGAACGAATCATAACCATCCACACTCTTTACAGGAAACAGACCACAGATGTCTGTGTGGATAATCTGTAAAATTTTTGCGCTTCGTTTGACATCCTTCTTAATTTTCTTTACATACTTTCCTTTTATGCATTCTCTGCATTATTCTAAATTTGAGAACTCTAATAGAGGAAGAATATCATTCTTAACTAGTCTTTCTATTCTCTCCCTCGAAATATGGCCTAAACGACAGTGCCATAATTTCGACAACGCATCGTGAGCTCTCTTTCGTTTTCTGTTTACATCCGTAGACGATGATACATTCTTATTGTCGCATGCAACGTTCCTATCATCGCATACAACATTCACATCATCACGTAGTGATAACAAATAAAGCTCATTTTGTAAGATAGCAAGACCAACACATGCATTATTAAATGTTATCTTACATTTGCCATTTCTAAAATGGCAATCATATCCATCATTGTCCAAGCATGAAACACTAATCAAGTTTCTCTGTAAAGAGGGAACATAAAGCATATCTCTAAGTAAAAGTGTGAAGCCATCAGCAAGCTCTAGAGAAAGATCGCCAACGGCTTCGACATCTTCTCGGACTCTATTTACAACTTTAACGTGTCTTTCTCTTCTTTGCGTAGTCCTCGTCGAACGAAATCCCTTTCTTTGCCATGATCATCTTTAAATAATCGGAATAATCTTTCTTATAATGTCCTGTATTCTTACAATAGAGACACTGGTCTTTCTCTACTGTGAACTTGTTCTGCTGAGGCTGATGCAGTATGGGACCCTTTTCCTTTGGCTTTGAGGAGTTAGCATTATTATTTTTTTTCTTGTTGTCTTTCACATAATTAATAGTGCCACCATTGACAGCTTTCATTTTCTCATCCTCTTGCACACACATAGCCATGAGCCTCTCTAAGTCTTATTTCTCGGGCTGCTTGTTGTAATTGACAACAAAGTGTCAAATTCCTTTGGCAATGAAGCAAAAATCAGATGGATAAGGAACTCTTCCTTGAGAGCCGATTCATTGGTTTTAGCTTGGATGCTAAATTGCTCATCCTTAGTATGTGCTCTCTTATGTCACCATTTTCAAAGTACCTCTCTATCACCAGCTGCTTTATCAGCGGGTAGCATATGTCTTTGAAGAGCCAGTGAACTGACTCTTTATTCTATCGAGGTACTCGGTGACGGTGTCACACTCTGGGATTGAGCCCACAATTGCAGGTTCAATCATATTCTTAATCACAGCCATATATTTCTTGTTGGCAGTGACCCATTTTCTATGCTCAAGATCATAGGACATCTTTTGGGATGTAAAATCCCTCTCTCTGGTTGACCAAACGGCATCAGCCTTGTTTGTCTCCCTCACCGGTGCCACAGGCTCAGTGGGACACGATGAGGTGACTACCCAGTCCACCTCAGCCAAGATGAAAGTTAGGTTAATCTTTTTCTTCCACTCCGTATAGTTATTACCTTTGAGGGTGGAGATCTCTTTGATACAACCCATCAAGTTGTATCCGTCTGAAAACATAATTCATATAGAGTGAGAACATAAACATAATAATAATAATTGCATGTCTTAGTTCCAACGTTGGTCAAAATTAAAACATACAATTGTCCTCTAAACTAATTATACATCACCGTTGGACAGAAATAGAATTAATGCATGACAAAACTCATCATAAAATTGCCATTAATCAACGTTGGTCAGAATAATAACAATATTATAATAAGATAAAAACATATCTATTTTTTAAAATTAAATTCTCCCGTTGATTCGAATTTAATAATGAAAATAACAACTTTAAAATACGCAACGGAAAAAAATGAACTCATTTTCCTGAATTTTACCCATAGGAAAAATTAGTTTTTCTGATTTCTTTTAAGCCATTTTCCTTTTTTCAAATCCTTTTCTAGGTCTAACATTTTCATCTTATTTCGTTCCTGCACCCACGGTGTAACCAAACTTTGAATAAATATGCCAACCTCATTGTCCCTGCAAATAAAAACACTAAGGAGAGAGAGAGAGAGGGGCGCAGAATATGAAGGAAGGCACAATAAATTGGATCTTTCAGTAGATAAAAAAACTGGTACTACCCTGTCAAAAGGCTCATATATAGCTAAACGGTGGAATGGAAATGCGTGGAAATCTACCAATCAGTCAGTTCCTTCTGATACTTCATTGTAGAAACTTTTCTATAAATCTAATGGCATTCAACTAAGCATATTTGGGAAGGGAACACACCGGTGGAGTCTGAGAGGGAAGCGACTGGCCCTCGTCACCGATGTTGGCCAGCTTGACGTGGAGACCTAGCCGCCGCCACCAACTGCAGATCTGCTCACCTCTGCGCACCACCAGACGACATACCACGTCAGCGCCTCCGGCTCGATGTGGTTCCAGACGAGAACCTTAGGTGGAGGAGTGATGTCGGCCAACATCGAGCGGCGGTGGCGACGGGGGGAGGAGAGATGCCACAGACTCATAGATCTGTGCCGTCACCATGAGCAGAGTGGAGAGGAAGTCCTCGCAAATCCGTGAGCTGCCTCGTCATCGTGAGCGGAGGGGGGAGGGGGGGAGGGGAGAGGAGGTCCCCACAGATCTGTGAGTTCCTCCATCACCGCGAGTGAAGGCGAGAAGAGGGAAGAGACGAGGGAAGCTAGGGTTTCGGGCGCCACCAAGCCCGTGCGGGAGTGAGGGCGATGAACATCGAGAGATCTGGACTGCGGGTTGGTTTTCGAAAAGCTTGAGGGTGTTTTTTGCAAAACATGTAGCGCGACGTATCGACATATGGACGAGCCACCAATGCTTTGAATTCTGTGGTGCTCGCAGAATTCGGTGGGTTTTAACAGCTTCCGATTAAGCCGGGGTCATGGCGTCGTCTCGAGCCCCCGCGTCTTTCGAGCAGTCGGCCGCACGGCCAACCGCGTGGATCGTGGGTCCCTCATGAAGTCATGAAGAAGGCAGAAGACTTCGCGCCGGTGGACCTGCGGTGCCCGGCTCAGGCGCGTGTGACGGTCTGGGCGTCTGGCAGATGATGATGGGCCAGAAAGCAAAGCAGCGAGCACGGGGGCATCCGGCATCCGACTCCGACCCATACGCTATCCCATATCCACCTCCTGTCTTCCCTCAAGCTTTTCCCCCCCTTCGCCTTCGTGACTAGTGGCTGACTGGCTGGTCTTTCGCTGGTTTCCCTCGCTTTCGTTCGGTTTACTCACCGTTGTCACGTGCGGACGGGGGATCGCGCTCGCGCGGGTGGGGTAGCGGACTAGCGGGCGGAGCGCGCGCTGCGCGAGACCGGGGGTGGAAGGCGTGGGAGCGCGGTCTCCGGGTGCGTCGGGTGGGAGTGGAACCCAACTGTCGGTGTGAGCTGAGGTGGAAAGGGTGGACGCGCTGCGTGCCCGGCGCGGCGCCGCGGCCGCCACTCGAGTTCACGTGCGTGCCGGTGCGGTCGTCGTGCGGCCGCCACTACAGTCTAGTATCATGGACCGTGGCCGCACATGGTGCGCCGCTGACGATCCCGAATTCTCTCGACTGAAAGCAGCCGCCGGCTGGCTCTGGCTGACCGAGAATTCAGCTTCTCGGAGGAATTATGCCTGCGCTTGGACCAGCCATAGAATCCGGCTGGCTTGCAAGTTGCGAGTCCTTTGTAACACCATCCATCGCATTGCAGATTGCAATCACAAAAGAAAGGGGCCGTTTTTTTTAAGGCGAGCTAGCCAACCTCGACGAACCCCCCCTACTGGAAGTCTTTGCAGTGACTCCAATCATGCAGCTGGGATGTTGGCATCGGGCCTCCTCGTGACGCTCGTGAGGAGCCAGGCCAGACACCGTGTTTGAGCTGTGGCATTCATTCCGTTCAACGCCCAAGGATGCCTCACGCCTGCTGCCAAGGTATGCTGTCTGTGTCGATCGGTTGGCCCTACCACTTTGTTGGAAACAGTTCGCTCGGTGGTTTCAGCTAAGGCTTATCAGTCATGGTATAATATTTTTCTCTTACAACAAATCAGTAACAGTCGAGCTTATCAGCCCAGAAACCAACTGACGAACAGGCGGAATATGCCGCTATCGTATCGGATGTAACCGTGATGTATCTATCACCTATTAGTTTAATTAATCCTACTACTTGAGCCATGCCACCAAATATATGCCTCGTACGGTTGGCATCTCTCGAACGTTGACGTGTCGACAACTCGACCCATACAGGGCAACATGATCAAAAAACACAGTAGTTCACGTTGTCTCCTTACTCCTGGCAGGGACATTTGATCCACCTAATATCTACGTAACTGCAAATTGCAGCATCATGTGTCTATTGGCTTCGGCTTGCAAACTGACGTCGCCGTAGGTAGGTAACCAACGCGATGTTTCCCAACAAACACGGCTAGTAATTTTTCGTGCTTGGGCCTGTTTGAATAGGGATTGGGATTTGGCATCTGATGTTCTGAACGCCTGTGTCGTGGGTTCAGCAGTTTTACCTACAGTATTCATCAGAAGAACCAGTTAACCGACATATGGCGAACAAACTGCATTGGGAGTTTTGAGACTTCACAGTTCACAAGTCACAACGGACACAAGGCAGCCAGAGTCAGCAACCTGCAACCCCAGTCCCCAGGGCGTGCTGTTACCATCCATGGGGACAACTTGCGCCACCCTGGGTCGCCGGCGGGCGGCGGGGCCTCGCGCAAAGCTGGCAGCAGCAGGATTCCCCCCTGTTCAGTGTTCACGCGGCAGCAGCTCTGCAGGCTGCAGCTGTGCCGTGCGCACGCGATAACGTACTGCAGCGGTGACGCGATCCGAGGCCCGTGCCGTGACCACTCCTAGCCTCCTAGGTAAAATCCATCGCTCTGTGCTGCGGTCCGCGGAGGCTGGAATTTGTCAGCTGCTCTTTTGGTTAGGGTATGTCTCGATGGACTAAACTACTACAAAGTGTAGTCCGTTTTGATGCTAAATAGAAGGTCTAAATATGGATTAATCATGGTTTAACAAAAAAACCTAATAGAGACTAATCGATAAATAGAAGTCATTGGAAAAAAGAAAATTTTAATTAGTCCATATTTAGCTTATTATCCAATGTCGGACTAAACTTTAGTCCGGGGCCTAGACGTTCCTCTTTCCATTACTAGCTCCGAGCCTCCGATCACTGGCTGATGTGCTTGATGTGGCATCGCATGGCAGCGGCGGTGTTGCCTGCCGCTGCTCCTGCTTGATGATCAATGCGGTTAGCCCAATGCCTGGCGCAGACGCGATGGGATGAGACGGGAGTACAAGCCAGTGGATGCTTGGGTTTCGACTTTTCTCGTGCACAGGGCGTGTATGGATCCACAGAGATCTTAAGAAACTGGATAGAAAAACTCTCAAAATCCTAGAATTCCATCAAACACCCTAGATTCTAGAGGATTCTAACATTCAGATATAGAGATTATTTTTTTCCAGAATCTTTATTTTACAATCCCCATGCAAACATGCCCTTGGGTGAATCGGACCAGCGGTTTCCTCGGTTGGGCTTGGGCCCACTCCTCAGCTGCTGCAGCTATGTGTGGGACATCGTTTCACTGGGCTCTCCTATCTGTGGCCAGCGGCCCAATATGGTCGAGCTAGCGCACGGGCTTGTGACATTATGGCCTGGCCTGTGGCTTTCCATCGGATGGCGTCCCGTCTTAAACGAATGAATTTCTTCTCCAAGCAACGAAGCTACAAGCTAGCCAGGGCTGCCTGACGTATGTGTAAGGTGATTCCGTATTGCATGGAGGCCAGCACCACCTCTTGTCATCTTGCATTTTTAGACCCTCTTTAGATCCATCAGTATTAATCCTTTAGCTGCTAGCAGAGAAAAGCTAACTAATAGCTTTTTTATTAGTGATGAGGCTAGCTTGACGCACTTGATATAAGATTATTCTCAGTGGAGAGTTTTATGATATTATTTCCAAGACTGTCACATTAACTTTTGTATTGATAATTGTGACAACAGGTTTCATCCAGATAAAACTCTATGAAATTCCTTTCTCTACCTTTTTATAATTGATCTGCCAAGTCACCAAACCTGCTGATGTGTCACAATACTAAATACAAATGAAATTCATATGAAACTCTCGCTGAGGCTGAGCTAAGCAGGAGAGGAATTCAATCGAAGGTCACTGTACTTCGCTGTTGGCGCTAGGTATATAAAAGTACGGGGGTCAACGCAAACAACGCTACGGAAGCCCGTACGCAAGCAATGACGCAACGGACCCTCTCCGGTTACGATGGATGCATGCGCATCCGCCTCACGGCTCACGTTAAGGGACACGGCGGCATTCATGCATCGCCATCTCTCCCAGGCCTATAGACCTTAAAAAAAAATCGTGCCACTGGATCGGCATGAATATGATCGATAGATCTCGCACAGGTACATGTGCGAATGATGACCCATGCATGCATGTATCTGTGCAGGTCGATCTCCATTTAATTTAATTTTTACTATATTTGCATTACAGCTTCATTGTTTTTTTTTGAACATCACTCCTCAGTCTTTATTATTCATTAATGTTTGGTCCAGCTTTAGTTCCACTTCATTTTGTAAAATTTTTCAAGATTCCTCGTCACATCGAATCTTTGGCGAACGCATAAAGCCAAAAAAATAAAACCATTTAAATCCACGAGACGAATCTTTTAAAAAGCCCTAATTAGACTATGATTGGACACTAATATGCACAATGCCAAAAACTACTTGTACTGACGATGGTCTACTTGTACCGACGATGGTCGTCCCTTTCGGCGGGTGTATATACCATAATAATGAATGCACGCAGAAAATAACCTCTAGGCGTCCTCTGAAATGGGTAATTACCGGTCGTTCACCAGAGGGAATCTTTTGATCTTTCCAGGCACGCACACACGTACGTGACGTGGGTCACCGATCATCAATTCATCATGACGGGGGGGCCTTGCTCAATTTGTCCTTGCTGCATCGGGTCTTCCCGCGTGTCCAGGTCGCCGGCCGCGTCGGACTCTTGAACGGCCAGCATGCATCGAGGGAGGTCGATCGATCGTTACCAGTCAGTCTCCTCTCTCGACCCCGCGCACAAGGCAATCTGAAGCTCGATTCGGTCGCGAGGTCCGGCGCGGCCCAACCCAACCCCTCCCCCAAGTCTCTCCTCCTGTCCACGCCCGCGCGCGCGCGGGTATAAAACGCGTCGTACCCGCCGCTCCAGCGGACACGTCTCTTATTACTAGCTTCCAAACTAACTGACCACTACTATCAGCTGTCATTCATTGCCTGGGACAGGAAGCAAGCGATCGAAGGGGTCGATCGGCTGAACAAGAAGGCGGGCGCGTAGAGGTAGAGCCATCATGCTTGCGAGCGCGACGAGAGCAGGGACGACGTCCACCAAGCCCGGCCACGCCGCGGGCGCCGTCCGTGGAGCCGGAGCCGGCGGCAGCGGCACCCCCGTCGCCGTCGTCACCGGCGCCGAGCAACAGGAGGTCACCGTCTCGCAGTTCGTCGCGCAGCTAGGTTCGTTCCTTCTAACAGAAACCGATGATTGAGCTAGCTAGCTAGAGAGATGTTCACAGTTCACAGCACTGTTATTAATTTAATCTGTAGCGAGAGTGATATGATATGATGATCAGATGAGTGATCGCTGATGAAAATGGTGGGTGCACAAAAAAGAACGATTGATTTCAGCTTGCGTTGTGCTTTGGCAGATGAGGCGGCGCGGCTGAGGCTGGACAGCATGCACCAGAGGCTGAGGTTGCTGGAGCAGCAGATGGAGACGCTGGAGGCCGAGGTCGGCAAAGCCAGCAGCACTAGGATGGACACCTACGCCTAGTCTTAGTCGCCTAGAGTAGTTGGTAGCGGCTGGCCAGATCGATCCGTCGATCCGGAAGCAGACCACAGATCTTTTTCTTTTTCTTTTTCTTTTTCTTGATTAAATATTTCTCATGTACATGGACGATGATTAGAACAATATATGACGACGCATGGATGGTGCCGTCGCTAAAACTATCTCCACAGTTTTGGAGCGACCTGGAAAAGTATGGCAGTTCGTTTGCATTGTCACTCTCATCTCCTGTGTGGAAATGGATGCCGTTCCAAGCATGCATGCTGGACTTCCTGAATTCTAGAAGAACAGTTAATAGTAGAAGCCAATCTCAGTTGACTAGGAGTATTCAGAGTTCAGACAGTAGCTGATCGAGTGGCTGGGCTTGCGATCCCCAGTTCCCCTGCAATCTTTGCAACAGCAACTCGGTAAGACAGATAGATGGAGACCCTGAGGTTGACAAATTGCACAACATGATATCATAGAAGATTTCCGTAACAGGTGCTCAGCACCTCAGCACTAGTAACAGTAGTATCCAAACAAAACAAAATGATATTTATCAGAAAGGGAAAAGATGTATCACTTCATCATGAACATATATGTACATTGAAATGTCGTTTGCATGGAACCAGAGCAAATCTTCATAACACAGAATTTCCTTCTTGAAAAGTCCTTTTGACGACACAACAGTACAGTACATCTCTTGTACAACAGCATGGTACATCGATACGATAACAACAACAGCAGCATAGCCTTTCAATCCAAGCAAGTTAAAGTAGACTAGAGTTAAAACCCACCAAGAGCCCAAGTCACGGTTCAGACACTTCAATAGCTACTTTCCAAGTACTCCTATTCAAACATAGATCTCTAGGTATATCTTAAGCTTTCAAATATCTTTTCATTGCCTCCCCTGTGTCAATTTCGGTCTTCCTCTACCTCTACTCATATTATTAGCTTGGCTTAAGACTCCATAATGCACTGGTGTCTCTGGAGGTCTCCTTTGGACATGACCAAACCACTTCAACCGATGTTGAACAAGCTTTTCTTCAATTGGTGCTCTAGACGATCACGTATATCATCGTTCCGAACTCGATCCATTCTTGTGTGACCACAAATCCATCGCAACATACGCATTTCTGCAACACTCAGATGTTGAACATATCAAATCTTTGTAGGTCAACATTCTGCTCCATACAACATAGCCGGTTTAATCGTCATTTATAGAACTTGCCTTTTAGCTTTTGTGGTACCTTCATATCACAGAGAATGCTAAAAGTTTATCACCACTTAATCCACCCTACTTTGATTCTATAGCTAACGTCGCATCAATATCTCCATCCCTCTATAGCATCGATCCCAAATACCGAAAGATATCCTTCTTAGGCACTACTTGATCTTCCAAACTCACATCACCCTCCTCATGTATAACTCCGCCAAAGTCACATCTCATGTATTCGGTTTTAGTTTTATTCAATCTAAAACCTTTAGACTCAAAGATCTGCCACCATAACTGTAGTTTCCTATTTACTCCCGCCTGCCTTTCCTATTTACAACTCCACTAACATCGATACTCAACTTAAAAAAAAGAACAGATCACATAGTAACAACAAGAAGCAAGCAAGCAAGCCACCACCACCACAAACCATATAGCCACACGAAGAGCATCAAACTGTATCGCTATTCACAGGCTAGCTTGGTCCCAAAGCTGCTGAGGCTGATGGCAAAGGCTTGGAACGCGGAGAGTGGTTGCCGGTAATCCATCGTGAACACATCGTCGTCGACCTTACCAAACTGCAGCAGAACCGTTTTATCATCCACGCTGCTAGTAGGGTCACTGGGGTCGGGAGCAGCCACAAGCTGGAAATTCTTGACTGATGCAACTGTTACCCGCCCATGGAAGTTTAAGCACCAGCACTGCAGGTGCTCATGCCAGAGGGGTGCTTTATTCCGTAAAGTTGTGGGACCCAGGGGCCTCTTGAACTTTGTCTTGAGTGAGTTTTCCCAAGTCTCTTGGGCTGAAGGGCATTCAAGAGTGCAATACATTCTCCTAGGGCCTCTGGATTTGAGCAAGTTGTATTTGTATGAAACCTGTCCAACTTCATAGTTGCCAGCCGATACTTGGGGACTAATCCTTCTGCTTCCGAAACGACGACTAGATCGACTACTTGATGCTTTAGCACCATCATATGGTGGCTTGCTATCATATATTTTGAAGTTTGTCCCCCAGAAATCAGATCTAAACAGGGTGCAGAAGTAGAACTGTATGTTAAGGTGGGGAAACAGATTCCAATACAAGTATTAAAACATAACAGGAGAACAACAATCTATTCCCTCCGTCCTGAAATATAATGGATTTTGTGTTGTCCTAGTCAAAACTGTCCAAAGTTTGACCAAGTTTATAGAGAAGAGTATTAACATCTACCATATCAAAGAGGTAAATTAAGAAAATATTTTTATAATGTACCTAATGATGCTAATTTAGTGTCATAAATATATTGTTCTGTGTACGCTTGGTCAAACTTTTGACAGTACTTAGGACAACTCAAAATCCCTTATATTTCAGGAGAGAGAGAGTACGCTGTCTGCACAGAGAATTTAAACAAGGGAAAGTGTCATATAACCTAACCTAAGACAGTGAAGTGCTGACTTTTCCAACAATTAGATAGGCAATGAACTTTTGCAATACCAAATATGTCAGCAGTGCAAGGACACAACTTAACCAGTCAATTGCAAAGTTGCAATGGATCCCATGTATTGCAAGCCCTAAGACCAAGTAATGTATAAGGCATGCTAGCGGGTTCGGGGAGTTTGTTCTTCAATAAGAGTACTACAACAGTGTACGGTGTAAACCATCAAAACATATTACCAGGTAGTTGAAGAGCAAGTCATATCAAAACACAGGTACCAGTTGGAACTCACAAATCCTGCAATTTTATTCATTTTGAGTATCTTAACTTATGCTTTCAAAAATCTGTTGTCAACTACATGAAATGTATGTGCCACCTAATCGCACCAGAACACGTCACTTTCAGCAACCAATTCATAAGCAGAGTTAATCCAAGAAGGTTCAGGAGAACTCTGGAATCATGTTGAACCTCACCTCAGTTTCCCCATGTATGCATTGCTCCCTGGTGATAAGTCCTCTGAATCAAGAGATATAATGTACTCAGTATGGGGACCACGCCTAAATCTTCTAGCAGCCATGAGAAACTTCCCCTTATCCACAGGTGCTGTCAGATGCCCAAAAAAAGACGAAGAAAAGGTATTAATCATCAAGAATATCTGATGGTCAGAAGGATGAAGAAAAAATATATCTAATGTAAAAAAAAGTTACAAACAGACTTCTATGTAAACATAAAAGAACAAATACAGCCAGCTTGGAATGTGCAGTTGTGCACTTCAAAATAATTCTACATAAAAAAAACATGTAGTGTTTGATGGAATATGCACACAAGCATAAATTATAAAAAATATGATAATTACGTGTACTATGAGACTTCTTTTAACCCAAGCTTAGGTGTAGATGCACCTCAGTTGAAAAGATACAATCAGAAAATCTAAGATAAAATAACAGGGAGTCTCGTAAGGAAATAATTAGCCTGGCCATCGCTGAGCTGTTGAGGATAAGTAAGAGCTTGTACACCCATTCCCATTTTGGGTGAAACAGATGTGAAGTACTGTCACTATCCATGATTTCATGTATGTTATAGGACTATACAAGGGCTACAGGTAACTATCTAGTAACCAGCAGTGTTCATGTAAACTGCTTGTCCTGTTTCACTATCCAATCTACCTTGTTTCCCCATGATCACAAATGAGCTAAACCCAAATGCATCCCATTGTCCAGGAAATTTAATCTATCATGCTGGTCTGATGACAGGAAGCGATTAAGTATGGAAGTGAAATTGCCAGAATTCCATAAGAAAGAATACATCATCCATTATTTAACAACGAAAAAAGGTGCTAGATTCTCTTAAAATGGACTTTAAATGAAGTAATGAACGTACACATCATATCTTGTACTTACAACTTGTGAAGCCAAGGTAGAGGTAGAATGTAGAGTTCTTCTTATTCCGCTTGATAAAGCACTGCATTGGGCTATCCCTTGGCCCTGGCTGTGTTTTGAGAAATGGTGTAAGATTTAGGCACACAGATGTCAAATAAGAAACACTATGACACTGAATTTGCAAGGAAATTTCTCAAACTATGTCCTAAATATCTGAATGGCTGGTACGTATCAAAATCGCTGATGATGCCATATAAGGGAAACCATGCAATCAACCTGCCAGGTTGTTTCTCTCATTAGAATCTTAAATAACCAAAGTAACTGAAGCTAACAAAGATATGCAAACAAGCACTACCACAAACTGCCAGAAAATGCTAACTTCCACATTCCATCTCTGCGAGGTTAATTTGTAGCAAAAACTAGACATTTCTGATTGTGGGATATTTTTGTAACCCATGGCCAGCATCAAGCGTCACTGAAACCATTAGATAAACTAATCGACCAAATTTAGTCACCTCCAAAAGCTAACTCTGAGCACACAACTGTAAGTTATATATATGAAAACTCTCAGACAGATTATTGGGCAAAAAGTATGTCAGATTTTGGACCTTATGATGGAGATCCAGCTACCTATTTTTTCCCCCATATTGCTACTTCAATGATACCTTAACACCTGATTCACTGGACCACATGAAGCACCACACCTGCCACCTCCTGCCATCTGCATGCCATGGTGTCACCCAGCACGAGCACCACACCACTGCTTCCTGCCTTCCATTGCCTGTCAGGCTTGCCGACCTTCCTCTGCTGACGCCGGTAAGGTCCTTGGTCTTCCTCATCCACTACCGCCCTCCATACGACTCCTTTCATTTCTCTCATAGTTTTCATCCTGGCTCCGGCGCCCCCACTCTGCCCGCCTCCTCTGTCTCTAGCGGCTCCTGCCACTGCATCCGTCATCACTGCCAGTCCCTCGCTAACTAGAAACAAATGTACCTCCCCTGTCATCAATTCCCACCACCACAGCCGACAGCACCATCATCGACCACAAATCCCTACCCACCAAAACTTTTTTAGAGTTTCAGCGCAAAACGCACTGGTCATTGCATTATCACAAGGACCAGAGAAACAGGTTTAAGCATTCGGTGTTCGTCACCCATACGCATCAACACAACTCCACGCTCTCCAACATTAACCACTGACTAACAGCAGCTAAGAACAATTACATATTCCACTCCTCACCAAACTTTAAGAGACTGAGCCATTTCCCCTTAGCCGCCAAGCGTTCTGAAGCATCCACCAGGAGATTCGCAATTTCATCAGGGTAGTCCTTCTGCTTCCAGTCCAGAGTCGACTTGTACATGATTCTATTCCATTCATCATCCACCTGGTTTAGCCAGTCAACCTTGGGTGGCTGGTTGCCAGCCTTCTGAGCTTTTCCAGCTTTGTATTGAACTCCGGCCTCTTCTCGGTTGGACAAAGTAAGATCCAGCCCGTGAGCATGGCCAAAATTACCCACCAAAACCCCCAACCCCTAACCCTAAACTTCGTTGCAGTGCATGGAGTTCTTGAGTTTTCAAGAGACGGAGGTCAGCTTGAATCATTTTGCAAAATCGTGAGGTTGGTAATTCAACATATTTTGCATTCTAGATTTGTTGATAGACATCTAGCAATTATCATATATAAAACAATACAAATCTACTAACCCCGCCAGTACTCCAATTTCTCAAACTCGCAAGAGTAAGCAATCTCATGGATTCATGGTCAGAACTGACGGTCCAAAAGTACTCAGAGGCCAGATTCGCCCTCAGATTTCACATAACTACCTAGTCCGATACGTCAATACCATCATCCATCACGGAAGCTTCGCCAGTAAGGACCAAAATCGCATATTGCATCGATCCCTCCTCAATAATCGAGACGAGATGGATATACACAGACCAACGCCGCCGCACACACTGAATCGGCACCTAAGAGCCTAAGACACTCTACTACTGACCTATGTGCGAGCGAGCAGCTCAAACCGCAGCTTCCGTCCTCACCTGCTTGAGCGAGGAGGGGAAGGTGATCTTGCCGGACTCCGCCGGCGGACGCACGACGGCTACAGCGGCCTCCCGCCACCGGCGGCACACGCAGGCGCAGGAGATGACGTCCTTCCGCGCCGGCCACCGCTCGCCGCCGGACGCCTCGACGCGCCGCACCACGTCGGAGAGCAGCTCCGGCAGCAGCCTCGCCCACCTCTCCTCCTGATCCTCCGCCTCCGCATCCGGGTCCGCCTCTACCACCTCGTCCATCTCGCCGCGCTCCGGTGGCGGCGCCGCCGGGACAGAATGCCGAGACATCTCCCCACTACAGTCGCGGGCCTCTCCTTTTTCTTCTTTTCTTTTTCTCTCTCTTCCTCTTTTTTCGCCCGCTTGTGTACTCAAAACCGCGTTCGGCTCTCCACGCCTCCACAGTCCACACCACCCCCCCCCGCTCTACTGTCTGGACAGTAGAACTGCGGCTCTCCACGCCTCCACAGTCCACACCACCCCCGCTCTACTGTCTGGACAGCAGAACTGTTGCTCGGCTCTGCTGGCTGATAAGCCGTGGTTCAAAATCCTATTGATTAATTTATTATAAAAGGAAATATTATTTATTAATTTAAAAAGTATAGGATTATAATAAATGAATACGTTACTGGTGGCTGACCAGCACAGGTGGTCACCGTGCTCGCACCGTAGGTAGTGCCATGCCTAACACATAAAGCAAAGACACGAATCAAGTTCACGGATACATGTCATAGATAGAATAGCGTCATGCACGTAGGGATAACCGTAGGCTCTGCGTTTTAGATTCACGTGCCCAAAACAACGTACGGTTAGCTAAGAATTTAGGGTTGTTTGGATCCGGTGACTAAAATTTAGAAGATATATTGGAAGGATGTTGCATGGGGTATTTGATACCAATAAAAAAGCAAATTACATAATCCGTCGGTACTCCACGAGATAATTTTTTAAGCCTAATCAATCCGTTATTATCACATGTTTACTGTAGCAAAATATTGTCAAATCATGGACTAATTATGCTTAAAAGATTCGTCTCGTAAATTAGTCGCAAACTATGCAATTAGTTTCGTAATTAGTCTATATTTAATACTCCATGCATATATTCAAACATTCGATGGGACAGCGACTAAAATTTATGAGGGGCAACCAATCACCCCCTAAATGTAAACAGAATGAAACGAAGGTTGCACGAGAATAGATAGACCAAGCACTCATACATGAGGGACAAGGCAATATATAGCTCCGAGTACAAATAGCAACAGTCACCACACATCATACCAACCGCGTAGACCATACAATAAGTTAGTTTCCAAACCAAGGCAGGCGACGGTTCTCAAAAGACACCACAAAAATGTTGCGTTGCTCTAGACATACATCCTAAAGTGTCCACGCTAGAGCCCTGGTAGCAGATCCTTCAACCTCAACTGCACTTGCAGCCATTCCTACTGAACTCGAAGATCCCTGCCAACCGAGCCTCGTGAGGTTAGTGTCTTACACGCTAGAACAGGCAGGCTATAGGAAATAGGGAATGGCCCTGTTCGCATATCATTATAAACAAATGTGTTCGGCTTAGGTGTGTTATTATTTAGGCATTCATAGCTTAAATGCCCCTTTCTTCTACAAGCATAGCATATGCGGCCTTTATTTGCTCTATGCTTGCTTTGCTTGTATGGACATCTATCAACCTTGTGGCCCATCTCATTGCATCCATAGCATCTTCTTGTTGCAACTTGGGCTTCCTTTCTTGCCTCTTTGTACATTGGGCATTTCTTGGTAGGATGCCCTAATTTCTTGCTCATGAGACGAGCGCTTTGTCCATCACTTTTCTTTTGGTTGGCCAACTTGTTTGAGGCCTTTTGTTCGGCCACTTCACACTTATCGGCCCAACTCTTATATAGACACATGGCCCACTCATGTCCATATAATCCACAACCATAGCATAACTTTTTTCCATATTTCTTGCTCTTAGTTGTGTTGGCCTTACTTGAAATGTGATTCTTTTGTTGGATTTTGGAGGAAGCAAGGTTTGAATCCTTCTCAAGCTTCTTCACCATGTTATCACACTTATCTTGATAATGTTGTGCTTTCTCCTTACCCTTAAACCGAATCACATCTTTCTTTAATCTTTTCACCTCTTCTTTGAGCTCTATGTTTTCTATGAGATTTAGCTCAATCGAAGATTGGCTTGCTTGAGGAGCACACTCATTAGTACAAGAAATATTTAATTGAGATGATGTACTAGTGAGTGAGGTTGAGAAAATTTTACCGATGTGATCACAACCTCATGAGCTACCTCAAGCATGATGCTTGATTCTACTACTTCCTCATGAGAGCACTTTAGATGAACATAGTTTGCTTGTAGCACATTATACTTGCTTGATAGTTCATCTAGCCTTGTCTTGAGCTCCAAGTTTTTCTTCTCTAGTTGTGAAACACTAGTAGAGGAGTTAGTAACTAAAGCAAGCTCAATTGATAATTTTTCATATCTTTCACTTAGAGCCTTTAGTTCTTCCATCTTGGAGATGAGAAACAATTCTTGCTTTTGAAGTGATTGCTCTTGCTTCTCAATTTCTTCTTCAAGCTCATCATTCTTTTCAACTATCTTCATGATGATAAACTTGTCCTTATGGTTGAGATGATCAAGGTTGTAGTTGTCTTCAACTTCAACATCACTCTCATCTTGATCATCTACTTGTGCTTTCTCCTTTTCTTGATCTTTCTTGTTACTCTTCTTCTTGCTTTTCTTGGCCATGAGACACAAGTGATGAGTATCATGAGATACTGAGGTTGACTCATCACTTGGTTGTCACCGGGCTTGAGCATCATTGCAAACAGCTGCTTGCTGCTCTGCTGCCTCGGCCATACCGCACATGTCCGGTAGGCGTCCGGTATGTACAGGCAGACAGCAGGTCATGCGCTGCTTGCACTTCTTGCTCTGGCTCGGCGCTCTTGAGGTCTTGTGAGGCTTCTTCACTACATGAAGACACAATGGACATACTTTCCATTGACTCGATCTCAAGTGCATCATGACATTTGGATTTTCCATATAAATCAAAAAGTCTAGTTCAAATGAGATGAGCACTATCCGGAGGTGGTTGTCCATTGAAGATTGTCTCATCTTGAACCTCTGCACTCAATGTACTCAACGTGACATTGATAGCTTGAGCATTGAGTTGCATGCATATCTCTTCCTCTTTTGACAAATTTTTGTAGTTGCTCCAATCAACTATAGGAAGAGGTATGCTTGCATCCACAATATGCTCAACAAAATGACTAATATCCCTAAAAGCATTGAGTACATGAATTGACCAAGGTAGAAAGTTTAAACCATCACTTTGGAGAAGCACCGGCTCCAACTCGATAGGCGTCGACATCATTTTTCTCATGGCAGTGAAGTTTTAGGTGAGAACCTCGCTCTGATAACAATTGACAGGACCCAGGATGCCGCCTAGAGGGGGGGGTGAATAGGCGTTTCTAAAAATTAACACCTTTAAATGTGGAAATGATTAGTAAAGGGAGTTTCCAAAATGGAAACTCTAAATAAAGAGTAATACCACCCCTCACAAGTTAGACACAGAGTATACAAGGTATAAAGAATATATCTAGAAGCTACAACACTACAACACAAAGTTAGAACAGAGAACGGATATATTCAGCACAGGCAGGACATACCGGACGTGTCCGGTATGCACGGTTTCTGCAGAGCAGCCCCAAACTTGCTCCTCTCGATTTCTATCTTCAAACCAAACTACAGGTATCTACTAGAGATAACAATATACACAGAGAACCTGCACAAGATCTAGAGCAACACAAATATCGAATGAAATGCGAATTGAGACATGATATTTGTTTTACCGAAGTTCAGACTCGTTCGAGTCCTACTCTCCATTGAGGGGGCTGCAGGCGACCCAACGAAGGTCAGCCCTAGAGGGTACCACGAAGGTCACTCTAGCTAGAGTCTTTTCCAACTCCTTTTCCTCCTTCCACTAGTTGATTCCGAGGCAATGAAATCGACCGTTACAAACTTTCTGAGGCACACCACAATCTCTTAGGTGCTCTCCGGCAACGTCTAGCCATCTAGGACCGAAGAGTCCAAGAGTAACAAATACGAATCACGAGACTAACAATATGCACAAGTGCTTAAGTAGTTGGATTGCTCTCTTTTTAAATTTCTCTCAACCCACTAATTGATTTGATAATTTGGATCACACACTCACTAAGAGAGGGTTTGGGAGAGTTGGGAAGGCTCAAAAACATGTATGTGTATCAGCAGAATCAGCAGCCTCCAAAGGTGGAAGCTTAGGGGTATATATAGCCTCCTTGGAAAAACTAGCCATTTTATAGCCGTTGCCATACTGTCCGGTATGACTTACACTGCGCCAACAGTAACTGAGTTATAGTAACGTTGTGAGGCGTCGGAACTCCCGATGAATGCCGGAACTCCTGACTCATGTCGAACTCCCGACCCTCAGCACATTTGAAAACCATGATAACTGAGTTAAAGTATGTGAGGTGTTGGAACTCCCGATGCATGCCAAAACTCCCGACCGTCAGAACTCCCAACTCACGTCGGAACTCCCGACCCTCAAGACTTTTGAAAACTAGCCGTTGGCCTCTGGCCGTCCATATGACCAGGACAGTGAACTCTCCAAGTCAGTTTAAGTGTGAGACGTCGAAACTCCCGACCATTGTCGGAACTCCCGACCGTCGGAACTCCCGACGAACCAACCCAAGAACATCAAGAATTTTATCGTGGCTAGGCACATACTGGACACGTCTGGTATTGCCAAACCAGCAAAATAAGTTAGCTCTTTTATCTCTCAAACACTCTAAAAACTCACATGGGTTGGCTTGAGCACTTATGAAACATTATCTATCAACATGATGCATCCCTCTTAATAGTACGACATTTCTATTAACTCAAATTTAAAAGTATAACGAATTTAATCCTTTTGAGTTGATCTCTCTCAACCAAAGCCATGTATTCCAATCTTCATCAAGTGAGGGTACCAACATGTCAACTTTGATCTTTTTCACTTGAGCATAGCCATCTTGAGCACGTGACTTGATTCCATTCATTAAATATGAATAACTCCAAATGCATCAAGTCACTTTCAACACTTTGTCCAATATAGATTTGATCCTCCACATCAATATGACCATCATAGCTTGATTAGTACCTCAACTAAATGCAAGTACTTTCTTCTTCACCCTAGCTAGGTTCTTTGGCCGCCAAGCTGTCGCTTGCCCTTCACCCTTGCTTAGTATCTTGAAGCCTTTCCTTGCTATCTTTACCATCTCAAGCCATCAAGTCATATCTTGTGTTGAATCATCCTTTCATTTGTATTGTTATCTTTTTCATTTCAATTTAGCAAGCTTTAAATATGAGACCATTCCATATGCAATCCCTCATGTCTCATCAACTAATTTTTACTAGGCTTGCTTTCACATAGTACATGGAAATCCTAGAACAAATAAGCCTTTGTATGAATTTCATTTGTATTGCTGTCTTGTGCTTTAACTATATTGTTTATACAACAACACATCATTTTGGCTTTCATTAAGTACATGTGAGATAACCTATTACCTGTCCACACTTAGCAAATGGGTTAGACCTTTAATCACGTTGTCATTCAATCATCCAAAACCCACTAAAGGGCTAGATGCACTTTCAATCTTCCCATTTTTGGTAATTGATGACAACTTGATTAAATCTTACAAAAGGATATAAACATTTAAGCTTTTGGGTTCAATGATTTATGAGAGGCTCCCCCTTAATATGTGCTTATGATTAGAATTCACAAAATGACCTCAAATGCCAATTGCACATACTAAAACATATAGGAGACTCCCCCTAAATTATTGTATCCGTGGGGTGCATGTGTGTGTGACAAAATAAAACCGTGATGCATATGACAAGATATCACACAAGAATAAATATAAAGGCATCACATCAAATATTTTCATTCTAGCATGCATAGTTCTTATGAAAATAAATACAACACATGTATGTCACACATAGCACTCATTACACATTTTCTCAAGTCCACAAGCAACTAATATATAAATAAAGATCATGTCTCAAGAGATACATAGATAAAGCATAATTATAAGCCTCATCTCTCACATGATACAATCTATTTCGAACTCAAGATACATCAATGAAGCTTAAAAACTATGGCCTGCAGTACATATCTTTAGGTACAAAGATAAGCAAATGAAACAAAAAATCTTGAAGCTTTAATTAGTCTCTCTCCCCCTTTGTTATCTATCACCACAAAGGTCCAACAATGACATACTAAGGACAAAGGGGCTGCAAGTTATCTCTGAAAGTTGAGATCACTCATCATCATCTTCATCTCCACCAACATCCTCAACATCTAAGTGTGGAGCACCGGCTGGACGAGAACCACCCGCACCAGATGGGTCATAGCCATTGGACCCATAGTAGCCGAAACTACCCATGAGGTAACTCCATCAGTCTGAAGCATACTCATTTGCAGCACTAGGACGTGACTGAGAGTGAGTGGGCACCCGAGCCTATAGTGGTAAAGTGTTAGGGTGTTCTAGTGCCTGCTGCTACTGCTGCTGCTGTCACTGGAGAAACTCAGCAAACCCTCTATCGTACCTGGCCTGCTGCTGCTCCTCTGTCTCTGGCTCACTCACTGCCTCATCTGATAATGGAGACCTAGGAGGATCAAGCTCAAGTCTAGCATCAATCTGCTTCAGAGTCTGTGTGTCCTTCCTCCTAGCCTCCCTCTCCTTCTGCTGATAGGCCTGGATGTCTCTGCACATCCCAAAGATAGCACTGAACATCTTGCGAATAGGAGAAGGAGGACTACGACGACGTGAAGAAGAACGAGAAGAAGCATGTGGTAGAGGGGAAGCTCCTCCAGCTGCTGCACCACCTATAGGTGCATCTGCCTCTGGTGCTGCTGCTCCTCCTGGTCCTGCTGGAGGTACCCCAATCTTAGGCAAGTCTGCAACAATCTTTAGGGCCTTATGTATCTTGTCATACTCAAAGGTGTGCCCTGTGACCTGCTCAATCATGTGCATAATGTAGGGAGCAAAACCACAACCCTTGAGGGATCTCTCGCCAACGCTCCTGATCTCGCACCATATGAAGTCAAAAACACTGAAGGGTCATGCATCAGGTGCCATCCTATGGAGCAGGTTCCTAGAATAATCTGCAATGTTTCCATTATCTCCACCCTTGCAATCAATAGTCTTCCTGAATATCCTATCGAGGTATCTGTAAGTAGGGTGAAGACCTAGAACCTTCCCCACTGCTCCTTTCTCACCCCCTGGTGGGTACATGTAGGCTAGTTGCTCTAGAGGGAGTACCTGCTCTATATGGATCCTGCCTCTCTGAAGATTTGAAAAACCAAGCAGGGCTGTGAAAGCATCATAATCCACACTATACCACTGGCCCTCAAGCATCCAGTGCATAAGCCTCTCATCCTCCTCAATATACAAGGTGGCGTTGAACTGAGCTACCACCTCTGTGTTCTAGTCATGCTAGAACTTCATAATCTCATAAACCCCTATATGCTGGCAAATGGCAATAGCGTGATCAATGGAGGCCTTCTACAAATCTCTGATGTACTGCTAGTCAATCCATTGAGACCTGACAATCACTGGGTTCCTAGTGAGGATCACATTGGTGTAGAAGTCCATATAAAAGGCTGTCTGAAATCGATGATCAAACTGAATCCTAGGCAAGCCCCTTGGATCAATTCTCCTCTCATCTCTAGCCCTTCTGGTCATGCCTTTCCCTCGATAGTCAACTCTAGAAACATAAGAGGGTACACTAGGTGGATGTATCTCAAGTAATCTATAGTGCTACCCTAGCCTGGCTGGTGCTGAGCTGGAGGTACTACCTGCTCCTCCTCAATCTCCTGCTCATCATTTGAGCTACCACTATATGAACCTGTGTCAGTGCTCTTCCTCTTCCTGGTACTAGGCTCTACTCTATACTCTTCTATATCTGTGTCAGAGGAAGAACTGCTATCTCCCTCTTTGTACTATGGAGCACCTCTGGTAGCCCTAGAGAGTCCCCTGCTGCTGCCCTGTTCCTGCTGACTATACTTGGGATGCATGTCCTACCTCGCCTTCTTGTATTTTTCTAATGCTGGATCATGCCTATGCTTGGATCTGGGCTCCTGTCTTCCACTCATGGTTGCTGCCCTGTATCCAAAATGATTTACAAAGAATCTTAGATACATGTCCAAATAATATTTCTTATATCATCATCCATATATATATACAATTATTTATCCAAAATCTTGCAATCACCTATCCCAACCATGGTCAAGGTTTGCAAAATTAATTTAGACAAACAATCATACATAAAGGGACAATAATCAATAAGTATTGAGTTGAGGTGGCAGCTGAACCTGCACTACTGGCTCATACCAGACACGTCTGGTATATGTGCATAGCAACCCTAACCAGGGGCTCACGCTCAATCTCTTCTCTAATTCAATCCAAACTTTAGGCATTGCTTCTAGATAGGTAATGTAGCAACTCTACCGAAGGAATTACAAAATCATGCCCTAACCGCTTAGATCAGATGAGGTCTTGGATTAGGGTACCTTGAGAGAGTGAATGAAGATGCAATTGGAAATCCAAGTCCTAGAGCCTTCGATCTTGATGCAAATCTCCTCCGATCCAATCTCCCTCTCCTTCTTTTCATGGTGGAAACTCAAAATCGCCAATGAAGGTCGAGGAGAGGCGGCTGGGTTGGCTGGAAGGAGGAAAAACTACGTTGGTCGAAGGGGTACCGTCCATTTTATAACCTCGCTCATACCAGACACATCCGGTATTGTGGGGGTACGACCCCGGATACCCACAGCAGACCACATGGGCTGCGCCCCCAGGGGTGGCCCAGCCCATAAGACGAAGCCTTATGGGGCACGACTCTGCTCGGCGCCTCCCACAAGACACTGAGAAGATATCCTGAAGATACTATGAGATTTATTAGGATACATATGATCCTAAGATTCCTATAATCTATTATTACTTTCCGGTTATCTCTCAGATCTAACCGACTTGTAACCCTGCCCCAAGACTATATAAGGCGGGCAGGGACCCCCTCCAAACTCATACAATATCATACGATAGCCAATACAAACTAACAGACCATAGGAGTTGTAAGGAAAATGGACCCTTGACCCATTTACTTTGGATTTTGGTGTTTGATGACCAACACAACCAAATTGGACTAATGAATTTGCAAGTGTTTGTTTTGTAGTCCAATAGGGTGCAAGACGTGACTTGGACGAAAGCGACATGATGATCTGATGATCAGCACCTCAAGCAAGACCTTAGAAGCACAAGAAAAGACACAAGATGTCAAGCAAAGTCCAAGCATGAAGATAGGAACCAAGCCGTGCGCAAGATCGCGAAGAAACGAGCTCATGAGAGGCGACCGGACGCCGGACCGAACAGCGGAAGCGCTTGACCGACGCCGGACCGGTGGCTCGGCAGACAAAGCGACCGGATGCAAGGACCGGACACGTGGCAACCGCCGACCGAACGTAAGAACGCAGCGTCCGTCGAGTCTGAAGAGGTTCCAGTAGCGTGAATCTGCGACCGGACGCGTCCGGTGGCGACGACCGACGGCGCAGCGTCCGTCGAGTAGTTCACGGCTATAACGGTCGGAGACGACCGACGCGTCCGGTCGAGACGATTCAGCGTCCGGTCGATGCGCAGATTTATGGGGAGTTCGACCCCAACAGCTACTTTCTCGGTGGAGCTTATAAATACAACCCCCAACTGGCCATTTGAGATGTGTGGAGCTGAGGAAACACACCAAGGGTGTTGATACACTATTTTAGTGATCTCCACTTGCTAAGTGCTTAGTGTTTCATCAGGTGATTAGCGTAGGTGCTTTATGGTACTTAGGTTGATTAGACCACCGCTTATGCGCTTGCTCTAGGTGTATGCCTAGTGTTTAGTGAGGTTTGCATACCTCTTGCCACCCCGTGCTTGTGAGCACAAGAGTTGTACATCGGAGGGGCTTGAAGTCTTGCGAGATCGCACCAACCGCGTTTGTGGTGCGGCGCCACCGTGTGTCTGCCGAAGGAACAAGGCCCATGGCGTTTACCGAAAGCTTGATAGTGAAGACGGCGGGAGCATCCGAGAGAGGCTTGCCGGAAGGCACATCGGAGACCCACTTGCGCGTGGGGAAGGCCCGAGGCTATCCACGGAGTTACCCGACCGGGAGCTTGGCCCTTGCGAGGGATTCCTTGCGAGGGGTTCCAATGAGGACTAGGGGGAAGCTTGTGCGCTTCTCGATACCTCGGTAAAAATGCCGGAGTCGTCGACGGGAGTTTGCATATCTCTACCTCGCTCTTTAAGCTTCCACATTTACATTGATCATATTATTATCATTTGTGGTAGAGATAGCAACACACTAGCAAAACCGTAGTTGATCATCTAGATAGATTATCTTTTGCATAGGTTTTGCTAGAGGTAGAAAAAGAGGCCATAGTTTAGAGTTAGAGTTTTAAGTTGCCTAATTCACCCCCCCTCTTAGGCGTCCACGTGTCCTACAAGTGGTATCAGAGCCGGTTGGCTCATATTTGGACCTTTGGCTTAACCGCCGTTGAGCCGACGCTATTGTAGAGTGGTTGGGATGGATACCGCTTGACCTCCACAATTTGACGGCACTAACTTCCCATACTATAAAGCTAGAATGGCTTGCCACCTTGAGGCGGTTGATTTGGGTGTATGGAGAGTCACTTGTGACGGGATGAAACCCATCAAGAATCCCGAAAAACCCACAAAGAGTGATGAAAAAGGAATGCATTTTAATGCTAGAGCTAAGAATTGCTTGTTTGAATCATTTAGCATGGATGTGTTTAACCAAGTGTTCACCCTAAATACGGCACATGAAATTTGGTTAAAACTTCAAGAGCTCCATGACGGTACAAGTAATGTCCGTGAGCAAAAATATTGTCTAGCTAAGCAAAATTATGATTCCTTTGCTATGAATAATGATGAGCTTGTTCGTGATATGTATTCTCGATTGAATCTAATTATCAATGAGCTCCATTCAATAGGATTATTAAAGCTAGATGATGCGGACATCGTGAGGAAGATCATCTCCGTTCTACCACAAAAGAAATATGCAAGCATCATCACCATCCTTCACAACATGGAGAACTTGAGCACCATGACCCCGGGTATTGTCATTGGCAAGCTAGTGGCATTTGAAATGTCACGTAAGATGGGTCAAGGAGAAGCATCTTCATCAAGCAAAGGCAAAGCTCTCGCTTGTAGCGAAAAGAAAAAGATGAAGGGCAAGAAAGTTGAGTCAAGCTCAAGCTCAAGCTCCTCAAGTGAAGAAGAAGAAGATGAGGATGATGATGATGATGAACAAGAATCAAGTGATGATGATCAATCTTCCTCCTCCACCTCCGACCTTGATGAAGAATCAATTAAATTAATCAACAAGGTGGAGAAGATGATCCAAAGGCTCAATGTCAAGGGTGTGCCCATCCAAATTCAAGATCTCATTTTCACCAATCAAAGAAATGAGCAAAGAAAGAGAGGATGCTACGGATGCGGCGAGATGGGGCACTTTGTGGAAGTTTGTCCAAACAAGCCCACACCCAAGACAAAGAAGAAGGTGTACAAAAACAAAGCCCTCACAACAATAAGGTCATGGGATGATTCTTCAAGTGAAGAAGAAAACCATCACAAAAGACGAGGTCATAAGCACTCATCATCAAGCTCTTCTCGTGTGTGCCTTATGGCACGAGGTAACAAAAGCTCATCCTCTAGTGAGAGTGATAGTGATGATGATTTGCCTTCTTACAATACAATTGTGCAACAAAATCTTAAATATGCTAAAGTTTGCACTAGTCAACAAAAGAAGCTCAAAACTTTAAAAGAAGAGCTAGGTAGTTCACAAGAAGCAAACAAGAATTTGCTTGAACAATATGAAAACTTTGCAAATCTCAATGTTGAACTATCTACTAAAATTGAGCAACTTGAGGCTAGTGCAACAACAAGTGCATGCACAATTAATGATAAGCAACTTGAAAAGAAAAATGAAAAATTAAAAGAAAAGTTAGCTAGCTCACAAAATGATTATCAAAGTTTGCTTGCTAAAATGGAAATCATGTGCAAACATTGTGATGAGCTAACAAATCAAGTTGCTAATCTTGAGGCCATAAAAAATACCCCCACCAAGGCATCTAAAAGAAATGACATAATTAAAAAGGATGCATCTACCTCTTGCAATGATTTATGTTTAAACTCACCTTTGTGCAACCAAGCTTGTGTTGAGAAAGTTATTGTAGATACATGCACACAAGAGGTTGCAAAAGAAAATGAGCAACTCAAGCAAGAAGTAGCTCGCCTCACCAAGGACTTGACTCAAGTGAAAGGCAAGGCAAAGCAAACCCAACTTCTTCAAGATAACACCGTCAAGGGAGTGAAGAAGCTTGATGAAGGACAAATTGTGGTTTGCTACGTGTGCCACAAAGAAGGCCACAAGTCCTATGAATGCAAGGTGAAGAATGGAGGAGGAGCAAAGAAGAAGGAGAAAAAGCAAACAAGCAAGCTCTCCAACACCTACACCAACAAGGTGGATAAGAAGGCCTCCACACCTTATCTCTTGAAGAAGAAGAAAAATGATAAGGTGGTGGCCATCAAGGTGAATAAGCAAGCAAACAATGGGGTCAAACGCTTTTGGGTGCCAAAGGAAATCATTTCCAACATGAAGAGCACCAAGAAGGTTTGGATCCCAAAAGGGAAGTAAGAAGACCGTCGGTCCTCGGGGAATTTGGAGTCTTGGCAAAGTATGGGTGCATTTCATGGGGTGCATCATGTTGGATAAAGTCATTGCCAAGTGGGTTAGTGGATACTATGGACCTAAATTCTCCTTCCCATGTTAGGTAACTAGATGTTATTACTTTTTAATTGGTACATCTTGCAATTAGATTTTCCTACAATTGGTATCTTTAAGCATCTAGTTACTCCTCATGCCTAGGGTTGCATTTGCATGCTTATATCTTTTGTCATGCATACACTAGGTATTTCATATGGTAGGCTTGCTCGGTCTCATTTGTAACCCTTGGAGCAAACCTACATGGTTTAAAATTGCTTAGGAGCACGGCACATAGCTTGTCTTACTATTGTTTATCTAATATGTACCAAAGTCTAAATTATAGATAATTTTCTCCCAAATATCATCTTTCAAGTGGTATTTTGACTCCAAAATCAATTGTGCATGAGTACTACAAGTATTCCATGTCTCCATGCACAAATTTAGGGGGAGGATCATCTATAAGATGGACGCTTTGAGACTAACACCTTTTTCAAATTTATCATGTGTGTAGTAGTCTCATTGCAAGGAAAATGGAGTCCCCGAAGAGAAGCATCGTTCTTCAATTGGCATCATCATGTTGATTTCATTTCATATTTATATGCTTTCTCCATGCATTATATAGATTAAACTCTCTTGTGCAACAAATTGCTAATTGTGCATATGCTTTGCTTTCTACCATATGTATGCATATATTTAGGGGGAGCTTAGTCTATATAATGCGAGAGTCAAATTTTGTGATCCATTTCTCTCTATACACAAAGGATCATGAAATTTGACCCTCCCTTGTGCTACTAATGTCTTCCTTTTTAGTGTTTGATGCCAAAGGGGGAGAATTTGAAGGACCAAAAGCAAGCATCAAGTTGATGTCTACAAGTGGTAATGGTCCGAGAAAGGGAGGAAAGTGAATTATGGATTAGTCTATGTAATGGGAGAATTTTTTTAGAAAGATAGGCTCTAATCCATAATATCACATGGGGACATTTGCAAGGGCAAGACATGCTTTTGAGTAAAGTTTTAATTGGTATCTATCAATTAGTATCATATAACCTTGCCCTTTGCATTGCATCCTAGCAAGTAGATAATTTTTAAATTTAAAATTTTTTATCATTTGCTTGCTTTGGTCGTGTTGTCATCAATCACCAAAAAGGGGGAGATTGTAAGGAAAATGGACCCTTGACCCATTTACTTTGGATTTTGGTGTTTGATGACCAACACAACCAAATTGGACTAATGAATTTGCAAGTGTTTGTTTTGTAGTCCAATAGGGTGCAAGACGTGACTTGGACGAAGGCGACATGATGATCTGATGATCAACACCTCAAGCAAGACCTTAGAAGCACAAGAAAAGACCCAAGATGTCAAGCAAAGTCCAAGCATAAAGATAGGAACCAAGCCGTGCGCAAGATCGCGAAGAAACGAGCTCGCAGAGGCGACCGGACGCTGGAAGCGCGACTGGACGCTGGACCGGTGGCTCGACAGACAGGCGACCGGACGCAAGGACCGAACGCTGGCGGCAACCGATCGGACATAGGAACGCAGCGTCCGATCGAGTACAGAGAGGTTCCAGGCGCGTGAAACTGTGACCGGACGCGTCCGGTGGCAGGCGACCGGACGCTGGCAGTGTCCGATCGGTAGTTCGCAGCTACAACGGTCGGGACGACCGGACGCGTCTGGTCAGGACGATTCAGCGTCCGGTCAGTAGCAGATTTGCGGGAGTTCGACCCCAACGGCTACTTTCTCAGTGGGGCTTATAAATACACCCCCCAACCGGCAATTTGAGATGTGTGGAGCTGAGGAAACATACCAAGGGTGTTGATACACCATTTTAGTGATCTCCACTTGCTAAGTGCTTAGTGTTTCATCAGGTGATTAGCGTAGGTGCTTTGCGAAGTACTTAGGTTGATTAGACCACCGCTTATGCGCTTGCTCTAGGTGTATGCCTAGTGTTTAGTGAGGTTTGCATACCTCTTGCCACCCCCGTGCTTGCGAGCACAAGAGTTGTACATCGGAGGGGCTTGAAGTCTTGCGAGATCGCACCAACCGCGTTTGTGGTGCGGCCGCCACCGTGTACCGAAGGGAACAAGGCCCGCGGTGTTTCGGCCGAAAGCTTGATAGTGAAGACGGCGGGGAGCATCCAGGAAAGGCTTGCCGGAAGGCACATCGGAGACCCACTTGCGCGTGGGGAAGGCCCGAGGCTATCCACGGAGTTACCCGACCGGGAGCTTGGCTCTTGCGAGGGATTCCTTATAAGGGGCTCCAACGAGGACTAGGGGGAAGCTTGCGCGCTTCTCGATACCTCGGTAAAAATGCCAGAGTCGTCGACGGGAGTTTGCATATCTCTACCTCGCTCTTTAAGCTTCCGCATTTACATTGATCATATTATTATCATTTGCGGTAGAGATAGCAACACACTAGCAAAACCATAGTTGATCATCTAGATAGATTATCTTTTGCATAGGTTTTGCTAGAGGTAGAAAAAGAGGCCATAGTTTAGAGTTAGATTTTTAAGTTGCCTAATTCACTCCCCCTCTTAGGCGTCCACGTGTCCTACAGGAGTAGGGTATTACATCATACTAATGGCCTGAACCTGTCTAACTCGTGTGTCTCTATTGCCTTGTTCTTGATTACATGCCTCCCTACTGATCAATCTACCTTCATGGGATACCCCTCGGAGGACCACCGATGATATTCTATCGATAGTTGGCGCGCTAGGTATGGGTGTGCATGTTGTTTCCTTGTCGAACAAGATGGCTTTTTCCATAGGCTCTTCGTTCCTCCTGTAGCCCGACCAGATCTTCACAATCGGATCCATCTCGTGGGTCATCAATGCTGACAGAGTCGAGAGCTCATCGAGCCAGTGCAGATTGATTCTGCGCCAATCTTGGAACCGCCTCCGAGGTTGCCCTCATCAACAACTCGCCGCCCGCTTCCTCGATGCGAGAGGAGGCAGATCAACAATGACAATCTGATCGCATCCATCAATCAGGTTGGTCTGAAGCTCGCCGATTGCCTCTCCATCGCCGAATCAGCTCTAGACACTCTGGTTCAGCGCCGACCACCCTCCGATCTAGATCTATCGGAGGCTGCTCGAGAGACTTCAAGGGTTATGGCCCTACCCTTTGGGTTCGCCAATGTCACCGCCGCTTACCAAGATGCCCTAAGGGGCAAATTCATCGACCAGGCTAGAGATGTCCATCCTCCCACCGACCAGATCGCCGACCAACCTCTATAGGCCGTCAACAAGCTGCACGTCGGTCGATGCCTCGGAGCATCCCTCCAAACCATCCCCGAGGAGAATCCAGACTCCGTGTCCCAGGGCTCTATGGAGACCATCGCCGAAACCACCACCAAGCTACTTCCTCTCCCTCCTTTCCACAATGGCGCAATCTTCAACGTCAGCATCGATAGCCCCCCTCAAAACGGCGAAGCCAAGGAGGAATGCGCCGCTCGCGAGAATCGGGACGTCAACCTACACAGTGCCGAGCAAACGAGGCTGCCCTTGCAAGGGCCGAGCAGCAGCTTGACTCACAAGGAAGGCCACTCCAGCGCAACCTCGACGATGAGTTTGTCCATGTTGATAGCCACGACATCTACAAGACTCCAAGCGCTAATCTGGCAGTGGCCACCAATGAGCTCGCCTGGCTCCCGTAGACACCAGAGGTCGCCAAGGTTGCCACCTTGCTTAAAGTGGCGCACTGTCAGGTCAACGAGATCTGCCAGGATAAGAGACCTTCATGCTCCACAACCTCGACTCGCAGATCGCCGCGCAAAGATCCGATCGCCGCCCAAGTCACTTCACCGACCAGCACCGCGATGATAGGCAACCCCTCCAGGGCAGAGTTAGGGCCAACCGCATCGAACATCACCGCCAACACAACCAGGAGGTCGACCAGGACGTCCGAGTGCACCTTAACAATCTCCGTGATGCACGACGACGTATCGATGAACGCCATTTTGGTCACCATGAAGAAGAAGTATGCTGCCGCCAGGAGTACGAGCAAGAGTACGGTAACCCAGACTTAGCTCTCGAGCTGCTCAACACCGGCAATGCTGCAGACGACGGCGCCGCCAACCCCGAAGGGCCCCCAACATTCACGAGGGCGCTCTAAACACTTCAGTGGCCCCGTGGTTTTAAAATCACCGGGGTTGAGCCCTACAAAGGAAGGATGAACCCAACACAGTGGCTATAGGCTTACGCCACTGCTGTCCGTGCCACCGGAGGAGACACCAGTGTCATGGCAAACTATCTTCCCATCATGCTCATGGCAACCGCCATGAACTGGTTCACATGCCTTGCCTCGGACTCCGTCGGATCCTAGAAAGAGCTGAAAAAAGTCTTCACCGACAATTATATGGCTACGTGTACTCGGTTGGGCACCAAGCATGATCTCAACCACATTAATGTGGCAGAACCTCCTAAATTATAGGGCCCACATGCATCTATCACTGTCCAATGACCTCTGACAACTATACATATGTTCCCGATAACTTAAGAAGACTGTCGGGTGTCCTCGGGGAACCGCGAATCATCCACGATTTCCGAGCAGGATCCCATTATAGAGTCAATACAGTATTACAACAATTTATTCAAATAGATACCTCAGAGTAATATAGCAGAAGTCTTACAATAACTTAGTTTATAAAATATTTATTTCAAACCTTACAAACTAAGTTTGATTAATATTACAAACCATAGTAGTGGAGTGGCATTATAACATAATACAAAATACACAATTAAACTGCCCTGCCCAAGGGCCACACATTTACTTGTGATCATTGGATCGAACAACAGTCATGCAGCACGGTCCAAAACAGACCTGCTCATGAGGCTCACCTGCAACAAGGGTCAACGAACCCTGAGTATAAAAGTACTCAACAAGACTTAACCAAAATAAAAACTGATAAGACTTAGGAATGCAGGTTCAGGGATTCAAGGTATGGCTTTAGCAATAATCAAAGTTCTTTTGTGTAAAAGCTCTTTAACAAAATTCTTTATGTCAACATTTAAAACTTCATAAGAACCATATATGAATCTACCATGAACCGTAATGAGATCATGAACTTCATATCAAACTCTTTCTCAAACCTTACTCGAGTTCCAGTTATTAACTACGATGATGAACAGTGAGTTGAGTCTCCTTAACCGAGGAGCAACGACGATTCGAACCGATTTAAACCCAGCTGGGGATTCCAGACCACACGACATATGCAGGTCCCCGACCTACGTATATCAACCTACCCTCAGATCCTCTAAAACAAGAACGGGTCCATGCCACCCGAGAATACAGTACTCCACCAATCCAGCCCATTGCCACGTGTGTACATGTTATTCCCGCCATCTCTCCACTCCCAGTGCGTGAGTAGCCATTCTCGTATTAGAATAGCCAAGTTAAGGCTTACCGGAGTACGTGGTTAGTACTACAAAGTCTCACCTCATGCAGTTCAACAACGGACGGGCCTCAATCGACACAGGCGGAAAGAACCCACTCACAAGACATCCGTGTCCTGTGGCTCTCACACACCGAGTCCGCCCGGTCTAGATTTATTACTCCACAAACTCATACCTCATGATAACATGAACAACCGACCGTAACCAAAACTCATTTAAAATTCACAGGTGACAGGTAATCACCTGACTTTTATCTGTCTAAGCATGACTAAGCATAACTAGGCATTTACGAAATAGAACGGTTAACAAGGTAGATATGGAAAACAAGGTTGGTAATGCACCAATTAGGTTTCCATCGGACTCCTAATCACTTAATGCAGTATATAAAAGCAAAAACGATAAAAATTTGTAAAACACAAGGTAGGTTTAAATGCATCCGGGCTTACCTTGGTTAACGGAAAAATCTGGTTCCGGAGTCGTTCCACAGATATCAAATCCGACCTCAACAGACGGATTAACCTCCTCCTCAACTTAATTAACTACCACGTGCTCACTTTCATTTACTACATGAAATAACATTGTCATGTTTAAAATGATGCGAGATATAAAACATGATGGTTGATGATGGATGCAAAAGTTAGTACTTGAATACAACTTTTCTTCGCGGTACAGTTACAAGTCAAAACTAACTAAACCTTTTTCATAACACTTACTTCAATTGCCAAGGATCATTACCAACTAATGACCCAAGGTCATCACTCAATCCAAAAATTCAAACAAAACCTAAATCATTAAAGGTTACTATTTGCTTTTATAAATTAATTATTTAATTCAAAATGATGAAATAAATCAACTTGTTTCAATTGAGCTCAAAATTTTTGTAAAGATTCATCCCATGATAACTAAGTGGCAAAACAATTTTCATAAATTTTGGATAATTATTTAAGCCTAAAAAAATCATGAAAACTCATTTATTAATTAATTGAGCAATTTTTATCACATTCAAAAAGTACTGAAAATCAACAGTTCCTATCTCTTAATATGAATCCTGCCTCCAAAAGCTAGCCAGCCAGCGTGCCACGTCGCCTGCTTTTTCCGGCCGTTCGATCGGGCGCGCGGACGGCTCAGATCGATCGAGCCGTGGTATTTTTGTAAAAAAAACCCTAGAACTTTAGTCGAATCAACCCACAGTCTTGGCCTCCTCTTAGTTTTTTTTTTCAAAAAAGCCCTCAAACTTTATCGAAATCAACCCTCCTGCTCCCGGGTCTCGACGCTCCTCATCCCGCAGCCCCACGCCCCCGTCCCCGTCCCAGCCCCCGCCGCCCCTCTTCCCGCAGGCCCGAGCCTTACCTCCTCTCGGACTGCTGCACTCGCTCGTCCTCATGCGCCGCCAGCCGTCGAGCTCGTCGCTCTTCTCTGCGCCCGCCGCCTTCCCCTGCGACTCGCCACGAAACCAGACGCTTGGATATCCTCGCGAGTCGCGAACCCTCGACTCATCCCCTCCACCGCATGCCGCCGTGCTCCTGCAACAGCTCCCCCTGCCATCAACCCCTGGGTGCCACCAAGGCCTCCCGACGCCTGCTGGCGGCGGCGGAGCTTAAAGACTGCTGCGGACGGCGGACTGCAGTTATCCAGCAAGATGGAGATGGAGGCGTAGCTCCACTAGTCCACCACCTCTTCCCGCTAGCCTTCCAGTTGGGCCAACCTCAACGACCGCTGCCTCTCCGATTCCAGCAGTCCCGTCGCACCACTGCCGGCCTCATCCCCAAGCTCCGACCACGTCTAGCAGTCGCTGACTCCTCCCGCGGACGTTGCGCCGCGAACGCGCCGGCTCTCGGTGCTGGAGGGCAGGCTTCTCCCGCATCCCGCCTGCGTCACATGGAAAGGATCACCAAACCCTGAAATCCGATAGCAACGGCATCTCCAGCCTCTGTGCCTGCTCTTGCTCCCGTGTGCTCCCCATTGTCGGCTACCGTCGACCTCATTTCCGGCGTCGATGCTTTCGTGGATGATGTCCTCAACGTGTTCGGTGAAATGGCCACAATGTATGCGTCTTTTTCTCTTCTTCTTTTTTCCCTTTCAATATTTGGTTGCTGTTCTATATAGTCCCCATCTCTATCAGTTGTACAAAGATTGACATGAGTTCAGTGATTTCAGTGCAATTGATGGGACGGTGACTATCAGCCAAGCGGATGCGGCTGGACATCGAGGTTCTATAGAAGCTGATGCAGACAGTCTCTTCACGCACCATGCACCGCTTCTCATAGTGTCTCGTTCCTCAATCCAGAAATGGTCTGCTCACCATCTTATTTTTCGTTCTTTTTTCAGGTGTAAATGCACGTCCTCAATTATGCTGTACACCATACTTCCCAACTTTGTTCGATTGGGGAGAGAAAGCTAAGCTGATTACATATCCATTTTAGTGATCTAATGATGTTACTAATACTTCCCATTTAGGAGTAATCAATGAGCTCGTAACATAAATAAGGGTTACAAAGGGCATTGCAGCCAAGCATGGACGGCGCAGAGGTTGGTTCTCGCACCGGCATCGCCTCATTCCTCCTGCTTTCATCGCTTTACTCTACAGTTGCTCTTCAACAAATACACTTTCCCACTCAATGAATATTCATTTTTATTGTTGTTTTAGCCGTCGATGAGTTAATGTACTATCTCGTTCATTGTGTGTTTACGCTGTAACACATTCTGCAAAGTTTGCTCGAAACAACTGATGTGTGCTCTGTTCTAACTAGTTGGTGCCTGAAATTGCTTGTCCCATGGCCCCATTTTGAATGGCATCCTATTGACATATTCTTTGCTTGCTTTTAATACTTCTTGGCCACATCCGTTCTGACTAATCAACTTTTTATCACTTATAGTGATGATTATGAGGCCCGCATAGCACTTGACTTAAACAAAACCATCACTGACTTGCTTATGATGATCAAATAAACAGCCCGCCACTTATCACTAATTGGGGTAGTCTTAATGAAGATAGATCGTGCATTCCCTTGTCATATTAGTAGACCTATAATTTAACCCCAATCCTTTCATTTGTCAAGGGTGAAAATTGGAAAGAGCAAATGTACCTTATCGTTCTTTCATTTAGCATGCAAATTTCTACATTACTTGCAAATTTTGTGTTGTGCAGTCTCCTACATTACTTAACCATCACAATGTAGCATGGAAACTTTGTGTCGTACTGTTGTTCATCGTCTATTTATTTTTTTGCCAAATTCTACTAATGATCCTGTGTTTCTGAGTTGGTCAATTGGTCTGCCCACTATAATTTCATTGAATATATATCTTCCATTGATAAACTCCGGTCCCCTAACCACCTGTTTTTCTGGCCTCAAATCACAACAACAAATGAATGGCCCAAATCAAAACTGGCCTCAAATCACAAGTACTCCTTGCAGGTGCAGCAACGCCGCGCGATACTTTCTAGTTTTTTCTAAATAGTATACATCACAGAGAGGTTACACAAAAATTTTCATAATTTTTGGAGCTCTAATTAATTCTATACAAAAATAACAAAAACTATCACTATTCATCCATTTCTGAAAAATAGAAAAATCATTTTCAAACACAGCGTCACTGACAACTCGACCCCACCTGTCATCCCCTTCCTCCCGCGCTGACCACGGCGATACGCGTGCTTACCGGCGATTTCTCGCCGCCGGTGAGATCAACGACGACGGCGATGGTACCACCACGTCCTCTACACCCCTACGCGTCGATTGGTGGCACAAACGAGACCAAACACGGCCAGGACCGAGCACGACACCGGCCATGATGGCCATGACGGCATGGATGCACAATGCCGGTGAAACAAGACCGGTAGCACTTAAACAAACTGCATAGGAAGGTTCAGCAGCTCACCCCGAACACGATTGAGCAAAGAGCAGGACCGAAGGATCAACGGAGATGCTGGTTGACGTTCACAGCAACCACGGCGGAGCAAGCTACGACGACGACGATGCTCCGGTGGCTGCGGTGGACAAATTGATCAATCAACAAGGCACAAAGTATCACGGAGACAAGGCAAAGCTGGAACAACCCTCCTCAAGGACAGAGGCGCACCGTAGAGCGCTGGCCACGACGACGCTCACTCGACGGTGGTGCTGCCGGCCGCGAGGAAGAAGAGCAACGAACGGTGTTTCCCGGCGAATTCAAGCTTCAATGGCAGGTCGGATGAGTGCGCAAGGAGCAAGTGGAGCTCTGATTGGCTTTGCCGAGGCTGGTTAGCGCTAAGGAGGCGATGCGAGCTCGACGGAGCTATGGCGGCGGCGTCGGGAAAACAGAGGAGAAGAAAAGAAAAGAACGGCGACGGCACAAGCTTTAAAGGGCGGCCAGGAAGCAAGAGGAAGCCACGCGGGGGCCTTCTCCATGCCAGCGCGGAGCCGAAGACAGCCACGAGCGCGCCTGGAAACCAAAAGAAGATCGCCGACGGTGACAGCTGCCCGATGGTACTGTTCCCACTAATTACAAAACTGCCACTCGATTTAAAACCCAAATTACTCCCAAATTTATGTAACAACTCAAAAATCTCCAAAAATAATAGTTGTTCAAAATTCAAAGTTCTACAACTTTACTTTTATAACCATACCCAAATTCGGTCTACATTTTGAAATGCAAGTTTGAATTCAAAAGGGGGCACTTTGAGAATTTATGCCTTTTCAAATTACTTCAAATTTTATAAAACAACTTTGAAAACTCTAAAAACCAACTTTGTACAACTCGACAAGCTCTACACTTTTGCTTTAAGGCTCAACCCCACAATGTACTTAGATTTTGAAATGGGGTTTTCCAGGGTAAATTTAAATGCTGGAAATTAGGGTTTTCGGAAATCCAATTCAACACAAATGTTTTGAAATTGATTCACTCCATACAAGTCAACACATATAACATAAAAGTAAACTTGTTTTAGTGAATGCATAAGAAAGTTTTCATAATCATTGGTATTAACATTATTTCAGGTAATATATAAAACACTCCATAAATAACATTCGCATGCTATAATATAAACATGAAATGCATTCATGAGTTGATGCATGATCATTATGCATAATGATGACATGATCACCTTCTTAAGTACTTTATAACATCAGAGATGTTACAATCAACCAGAAGCCATCCGAGCTCCTCCATAGCTACATCATATGCTTTTTTGAGATGAGGAATTCTATTCCCAACATCACGGAAGCGGAGGTCATCACCGCCTTCATTAGAGGACTCCATCACCGTGAGCTTGGATCCAAGCTCAACCGCAAGCCACCCACAGTTATTGACGAGATGATCATGACTGCCAACCAGTACAGTGACGCCGAGGAAGCCGAGGTGCGCTTCAATGAGGATGCGGGCACTCATCGCCCAACACGCCGCTACGACGACCGCCCTGACCACTAACGCCACAACGACCGCTGCTACGACGGTCGCAGTTACCATCATGATAGCGACCGTGATGGGCTAGAAGGACCCAAGTCTAGTCAAAATCACCGCCGCTGGCCAGACCACATCGTTGTCGCCGTTAATGAACCTCGTGCCAAGCGCAACTACAATGAGCAATACAAGAAGATCCTCGATGGCTTGTGCCCTCTCCACAAGAACACCAGACATAAGATGAAGGGCTGCCTTGGCTTGGCTGAGGAGTTCTAGGACAAAAAGCTGGACGACGACACCAACGACGGAGCTAGAGGTCGCCGATCACCTGGGGGCAATAACAATGCCTTCCAGGACCACGACAAGGTGGTCGCCACCATCTTCGGGGGCCTCGCCTCCACTGAGAGTAGAAGAGAACGAAAGCTCACCGCCCGGTAGGTGCTCGCCGTCACTACGGAAGACGCTGCCGCCAACCCTAGCTATCGCCCATGGTCCGAGATCCCCATCACCTTTAGCAGGGCCGACCAGTGGGCGGACATCCCCTACATAGGGCGTTTCCCCCTTGTCCTCGACGCAACCGTCCAGAAAGTGCTTTTTAGAAAAGTGCTCGTTGGCGGTGGGAGCGCTCTGATCTCCTCTTTGCCGAGCCCAAAAGGAGTTGGGCCTCGGGATAACAGATCTCACACCCTCGGACTCCTCCTTCTAGGGTGTGGTACCTGGTAGGGCATCCAAACCACTTGAGAGATCACGCTACCAGTACAGTTTGGCATGGCAAACAACTACCGCGTCGAGCATATCAACTTCTACATCGCCGACTTCAACACCGCCTACCACACCGTACTTGGTCGGCCAGCTCTGGCACATGTTCATGGCCCGCACTACGCTTATCTGCTGCTGAAGATGCCTTCACCTGCAGGAATCCTAGCCCTATAGGCCAACCTCTCCATCGCCTATGCCTACGAGATAGAGAGCCTCGCCCTCGCTGAAGCCATCGACCTCTCCATCCAGATGGCCAGTGTGGTCACCGATGCCAAGACGGTGCCCACCGATGACTTGGAGATCCCATCACTGGAGCCTCCTCGTGCCTCCGCCAAGTCCAAGGAAACCAAGGAGGTCGGCCTCGGCCTCGACGACCCCTCCAAGACCGTGAAGATTGGGGCTCACCTTGACCCCAAATAGGAAAGCACACTCATCTCCTTCCTATGTGCCAACGCCGATGTGTTTGCTTGGAAACCTATAGACATGCCGGGGTACCACGGGTGAAGATCGAGCACTCCTTGAATGTCTCGCCGACCGCCAAACCGATCAAGCAGAAACTCCGCCGATTCACGCCAGATAAGAAGGAGGCTATTAGGGTAGAAATAAAATGGCTCCTAGCTACCGGATTCATAAAAGAAGTATATCATCCTGAGTGGCTAGCAAACCCTATTCTCGTTCGAAAAAAAATAAAGAATGGAGAATGTGTGTTGATTACACCGATCTTAACAAACACTGCCCTAAAGACCCCTTCGGTCTGCCTTGGATAGATGAGGTTGTAGACTCCACCGTCGGCTATGAACTGCTCTCCTTCCTCAATTGTTACTCCGGCTATCACCAGATCTCCCTCAAGAAAGAAGACCAGATCAAGACGTAGTTCATCACGCCCTTTGGTGCGTACTGCTACATCACCATGTCCTTCGGACTCAAGAACACTGGGGCGACCTATCAGAGGGCCATCCAGATGTGTCTTGATCAATGGATCGGCCGCAACATCGAAGCTTACATCAATGATGTGGTCGCCAAGTCTAAGACCACCGACAATCTTATTGCCGACCTCGAGGAAACGTTCGCTAACCTGAAAAGGTACCGATGGAAGTTGAACCCTTCAAAGTGCATCTTTGGAGTTTCATCCAGTATACTCCTAGGCTACATCGTCAGTGCATGTGGCATCGAGCCCAACCTCGACAAGGTCTCCGCCATCACCAACATGAAACGGCCAACATGCGTCAAGGATATATAGAAACTTACAGGCTGCATGGCTGCTTTAAGCTGCTTCATATCGCTCCTCGACGAAAAAAGGGCTACCGTTCTTTAAACTTCTCATGGCCTCCGAGCGCTTTTCCTAGTCAAAAGAGGTAGACAAAGCTTTCGGGCAGCTCAAGCTATTCCTAAGAAGGCCTCCGATCATGACGGCGCCACGGCCAAACAAAACTCTCCTGATCTACATTGCCGCTACTTCTCGTGTCGTCAGCACAGCCATCATCGTTGAACACGAGGATGCCGAGCACACCTATAAGGTGCAATGTCTGGTATACTTCATCAGCGAGGTCCTTAATGAGCCCAAGACTCGTTATCCTCAGGTCCAAAAGCTGCTATACGCCATCCTGATTACGTCGCGCAATCTCCGCCCCTACTTCGAGTATTACAAGATCGCCGTGGTCACCGAGTTCCCTCTGGGGGACATTCTCCGCAACAAAGAGGCCAATGGCCACATCATCAAGTGGGCTATCGAGCTCGGCACTTACTCCATCGAATTTAGAAGCAGGCCTACCATCAAGTCTTAGGCGCTTGTCGATTTCATCGCTGAGTGGACCGAGATTCAAGAGCCCATGGCCGCTACTTGCCCCAAGCACTGGGTGATGTACTTTGACTATGCTCTCAAGATCAACGGTGCTGGTGCGGGCATTCTATTCATCACGCCGACTAAGGACAAGCTCAGATATGTTCTTCGGATACATTTTTCGGCCTCCAACAATGCCGTCGAATATGAAGCATGTCTCCACGGACTCCGTATAGCCATTGAGCTCGGCGTTAAATGCATCATGGTGTATGGGGACTCCACGCTGGTCATCAACCAACTCAACAAAGATTGGTCCTGCTCCAGTGAGAAGATGGATGCATATTGCGCCGAAATCAGGAAGCTTGAAGGGAAGTTCTACAGTATGGAGTACCACCACGTGGTACGCGATCAAAATCAGCTCACCGACCACCTGTCCAAGTTAGGCTCCTCTCGCGCCATGATTCCACCAGGAGTCTTCATTTAAGATCTTTTGGCACCATCCATTAAAGAAGGTAAGGAAATTTAGGAAGTTCCCCCCGCTGAGTAGCTGGTACTTATGGTACCTTCGCCGGCCGCCGATTGGAGGGAACAGTTCATCAAGTACCTCGCCAGCGCCAAAGTACCCGCCGACAAGATTGAAACCGAATGCCTAATCCATTGAAGCAAGCATTACGTGCTGGTGGATGGCAACTTGATGATGAAAAGTGCTAAGGAAGGGATACCACAAAATGCATCACCCAAGAAGAGGGAGTAAGCTACTTCTCAAAATTCACTCTGGTTCCTATGGCAACCTTGTGACATCGAGAAACCTAGTGGGCAAAGCTTTCCGAGCTGGTTTTTACTGGCCCACGGCCATCTCGAATGTAGAAGACCTCGTCCGACGTTGTGAAGGATACCAATTTTTCGCCAAGCAAATACACGTGCCGGCACAAGAGCTGCAGACCATCCCAGCTTCCTAGCCCTTTGCATGCTGGGGACTGGATATGATTAGGCCCTTCAAGCCAGCGCCAGGTGGTTCCGGTACGTATACGTCACCATCGACAAGTTCTCCAAGTGGATCGACTATAAACCGCTTGTCTTGGCTACTGCAAAGAAAGCAGTTGAGCTTTTCGAAGATATCATCCACATATTCGGTCTCCCGAATAGCATTATCACCGACCTCGGCACTACGTTTACTGGCCATCACTTTTGGGACTTCTATGAAGACCGATGCATCTCCATCAAATACGTCTCTATTGCCCATCCTAGAGCCAACGACTAGGTCGAATGGGCGAACGGCATGATCCTTGATGCCCTAAAAAAGAGGCTATATCAGAAAGAAGAAAAGCATCCGGGTAGATGGCTCAAAGAGCTCCTCAAAGAGCTACCAATGCCAGGTCTGGGATCATGCACTCAAGCTAGTCGCAAAGACTGTGTGTGTCTCAATATTTCTTGGTCTACTGGCTCGAAGGTGGACGGACCTACAGTATCTATGGGTGGCCAATTTGCATTCCCTAGGGTCTCCGACCATAGAGATAGGTAGAAATTTTCAATGTAAAAAAAAATTGCATAAGAATTTTTTTTGGTTTACCGAATTGTATAAGAAATTTTTTTCCTGCGCATACCCAGAGGTAAAAACCTAGGTCCGTCACTGCTCAGAAGCCATACTACCAGCGGATATTGCCTTCCAAGCACCTAGGGTGGAAAATTACGATGAAGAGCAAGCCGTAGTTGTTTGGACAGAGGACGTCAACAGGGCCGAGGAAGAACGCCTAATCACCTGCATTCGCACAGCCAAATATCTAGAAGGCTTGTGGAGGTACTATAACCACAACATCAAAGGTCGTTCATTTGCTATCGACGACCTCGTTCTCCGCAGAAAACAAAACACTGAAGGGATGCACAAGCTCTCCTCCCCCTAGGAAGGGCCTTATGTCGTCAAAGAGGTTACCCAACTAGGGTCTTATCGCCTATGTGACTTAGACGAATCGATGTCCCAAACTCATGGCACATCGAGCATCTTATACGTTTCTATCCTTGAAACGCTCTAGATATGTATTCTCCGCTCCATTATGAATAAAGTTTTTGTCACCATAATTTGTCTCCATTATTTCTCCACTATGGTTTAATCTCCACTTACTGGTCGCCAAGCTCTAAGCTACTCCATAATGAACTCCAATACAAAATCACCATAACTGCGCCGACCACGTTTCTCCAAATCTCCAACATTTTCGCCGAACGAGTTTCTCCAAATCGCCGACCACATTTCTCCAAATCTCCAACGTTTTCACCGAACAAGTTTCTCCAAATCGCCACCACCATGTTTCTCCAAATCTCCAACATTTTCGCGAACGAGTTTCTCCAAATTGTCACCACATTTCTCCAAATGTCCAACGTATTCCGCAGAATAGGTTTCTCCAAATCGTCGAACACTTTTCTCCAAATCTCCAAGATGTTTCGCCAATCACCGAGCAGCACACGTTCTGTTCTGTTCTCTATGGAGAAGACCCAGTCTCCGATTTCTCCCTACACGTGCTATGAGCTCCGCGCTCTATGTTATGGGTTGGTCAGCTGTGGTTCCTTGGTCACGCCTGTTCCTCCTACACGTGCATGGGCTCCGCGCTCGACATTATGGACTATGGGCCAGCCAAGGCCAAGAGCTCAGTAAAGAACTAACTGCTTGGACGCCATTTATACTACGTTTATCTACAAGTTATTTCGCCAACCGCCGAGCAGCACATGTTCCGCTCTGCGCTCTATGGAGAAGACCCAGTCTCCGATCTCTCCCTACACGTGCTATGGGCTCCATGCTCTGCGTTATGGGTTGTCGGCTATGGTTCTTTGGTAACGTCTGTTCCTCCTACACGTGCACTTGCTCCGCGCTCGATGTTATGGACTATGGGCTAGCTAAGGCCAAAGAGTTCAGTAATGAACTAACTGCTCGGACGCTACTTATACTATGTATAATTGTGTTAGGGTTTTTACTACAATGATTTTTCACCACAAATACCAGCTAGTTGCATAAACATGCACTTTATAACATTTATACAAATACATAAATGTTTTCTGTGCTCTCGCGTGCGCTAACTACCCTCTCTAGATGTTATAGATAACACTCTCTGAGCAGATCACTGAGCTTCGCCATCGTCGTCCTTCTCGCTGAATAGGTCTATGTCGCCGGCCAACTTCTTCGCCGCGTCCTCCATCTCATCCTCCAGCTGCTGGGTCTCCGTGTCACCCTTCCCTTTGGCGAATCCGATTCCTATTGCCTGAAGGTCCACGGCTGGGTAGTGTGACCGGACCACTGCAAGGGCATGAGTAATGGCGGTAACAACGGCATCGCGGTTGAAGCTCTTGAAGTTCTCCCACATTGCCTTGCACCTCTCGATGATGGTGTTCGAACACGGCGACCTACCATCGGGTTGAGGAGCCGCCTCTAGGTCGACAGATTGAGCACCGGTTTGACTCCGGTGACTACGGCATCGAACTTCTCCATTTCGGTCCTGGCCTCCTGCACCAGCACATCAAATTATGCCTTGACCCTCTGACGGTAGTCTACAAGCATTATAAGGTTCCATCAAGCAAGGAAACTACTTCAGCAGTAACTCTGACCAAGAAGTACTCACCGTTCAGCTCCTCGGCCAGTTTGTCTGCTCGCCCTGTCTCCTTCGCTTTCTCCTCTCGGAGTTGTTTGATGTCTTGGCGTAGCTGGCCGAGCTCCGCATCTTGCTCTATAAGCACAACAGTCATCACCAAAAATATGGTTGTTCAAAGAAATAATACAAAAGCACATTCAGTAGACGTCGCCATACCGCTTCGCTTCCGGATATGCTTCCTATTTCTAGCAATTGCCTTATTAACTTCAAACAGCTTTCGGACTTCTGCTCTAGTTGCATGGAAGCATTCGCTAGCTGCTCGGACTTGCCCCGCAGCTGCTCGGACGCAGCCGCTAGCTGCTTGGATAGGACCCCTACTGGTATTCCAGGTCCCACGCGTTGGACTCAGCAAGGTCTCGCTCACGCTGGGCCCTTTGGATGTTTGTCTCCATCAGCTTCATCGCCTCTTTGAGTTTTTCATTCTCCTTAGTGAGGGGTTCCATCCTCTTGATCAGCTGGTGCCGCTGCTCGACAGTCCAAGTTATCCCCTGCAAGTGCACAATGACAATGATGAACTCTGATCTCTAATATCAAATACGAGGATTCTAGATGCAGTACTGACCTCGATTTGTTTCATCACTTCGGCAAGGGTGGACTTCTGTCTCCTCATCTCCCTGGTGGTGTCCTCCTCCTCAACAACCACCACCTCATCACCACGTCTATGGAGGATTTGGACAGCCTGGGGTCGAGACTCCTCATGTTCGATCTCCTCCACTCGCCCCCTCCTCCTCCACGGCTGGAGGCACCACCGAGGGGTTCTGTGGCCGGACAACGGGTCTGACCATGCCCTATGACACCTCGAGGGGCATCGTTTGCTCCTTGGGCGTGACCGGCTTCATCGCCCCAGACTCAAGCATGGCCCCGGCATCTCCCGCATTCGCTGTTGAAGACCCGGCCGGTTCTCGCCATGTTGCCACTTAGAAAAATTCTAAGTGTGACTCCAGCCGGCACCGGCATGACCATATCCACACATCGGCACCAACTGTTCGCCATTGCCAAGTTCAACAGGTGCGGTGGCTGACTCCTTCACCGACTGCCGAGCACCCGAGGACTCTAGGATGGGGTCCACCGGCATCTCCTCCACCTCGAGGCCAGCCTTCAGCTGCTCGTCATCTGCCCCGGGGCTAGCCTTCGACTGTTCATCAGTCTAGACGGGCGGGGCTAGATCCTCCTTTCGCCTCGCTCTACATCAGACCAGCTCGTCAATCACCAAAAAAGGATAAGGAAATGACAACCAAATAACTCCAAGACAAGGGTACTTACACAACGGTCTTCCAGTAGATCTTTCTGAACCGGCGCTGCCTACCCGAGCCCCCAGCCACGGCCTTGGGGTTGATGCCTGCGTCTTGGGGTGGAGGTCCCATGGTCTTCGCTGTCGACCTCTCCTCCGCTTGGTTGCTCCAGGATCCCTCGCTTCTTTGCCATGGGGGGGCACCCTTCGTCCCACTTCTCCGGGATGCCCTCGCTTTGCAGGACTTCCTTCGCCTACTTCTCGAAGGCTCCCGTCACCTGCTGTTGGGGACCTTCCTCCCCTCCCATTTACTGTGCCTCCACACGCGTGCTGCACGGAGGCACCTTCATGCTCGGTTGAGGAGCAACTAGAACTTTGTCATCATCCGACCACTAGAACACCGCGGTCCTTCAGGTCCGAGTGGTCTGGTCACCGCCAAGCGAGATGCCACCCAGCTTGAGGGGAGCGGCGCCTACCGTCTTTCTCTTCTTCTAGGCCGGCTTGTCTGCCGCTGCCCTCTTCCCCTGTATTTTCTCCAACACCGGAGATGGACTCTCCGATGCGATGCTAACGGTTTCCTCCTCAGGCTGTGTCGATGGCCGGGCATCTACTCCCTGTGCCCAATCGCCCCTCGGTACGCCCAAGAAGTACATCGCTCTTTCCTACGAATGGATCTTTGCATAAGTGAATCAGCCCACTGCTCGACAATGACAGAGTATAAAAAGCATTAGGAACACACAACTGAGATATTACCTGAGGAGGCAGATTCTTGCAGTTAAAGGGCTTCGTATACCCTAACATGTTGAATGAGGCAAACAGAGCGAATAGCTCTGTAGCCTGCTCTTGCACAGCGTCCCTTGACAGCATCTTCGACCTCTCCCGGGTACCGTCGGTCTCCCCTTTGAACTCAAAGGCGGGGTGGGCCCTCTCCTTGTAGGGCTAGACGCGATGCACTATGAAGCTCACCACCACCAGTCCACAATTGGTCTTCACACCCTTTATTAAGCTAAGGAGCTCCCTCACTTGCTCCATATCAGCGCTGCTTGGCATCTCCGACTAGCTCTTCTGGCTCTCCGGTATGTGGTCGGCGTTGCAGCGGGCTGTAGGGTGGCTCTGCTTCATGTAGAACCACCTGGTGTTCCACCCTTTAGTGATGTGCTTAGCGGAATAGTAAGGTACTCCCATGCCATTCCATCGCATAGCTAAAGATACACTCCACCGACCACCTTGGAACCATCGCCGCCTCTCTTCTTCAGCCAGAACAAGTGACGGAAGAGATTGAAGTGCGGAAGGATTCTGAGAAATGCCTCATAGAAATGGATAAAGATGGATATGTGCAATATTGTGTTTGGGTGGAGGTTGCACAGACTGACTCTCTAGAATTCCAACAAATCCCTCAAGAATGGGTGTAAAGGAAATCCCAACCCTTGCCAGAAATAATCTTCAAACACTACAGCTTCATCGGCATGAGGCATGGGGAAGGGCTCACCAAGGGCCGGTCGCCATCCGGCAGTGACGCGGTCAGGTAGAATGCCCGCCTCCACCAATCTGTTGAGCTTTGCCTCTCCCGTCCGTGATGGCACCCACTCTTTGTCATGCCAGATTTCGGTGCTCGCCTTCTGGGGGCTCGTCTTCTTCGGTTTTGCAGCTCCTTTCTTTGACGCCATGTCTCAAATCTGGTTAGGGTTTGGTGGCGGAAGCAAGTGTAAATGTGAATCTAGAAATGCAACAGCTAAGGAGGAAGATGAAATGTCAAAGGGGCAAAGGTAGGAGCGTGGGGTGCGGCGGCGCAGTTATAAAGCACTCCCCCCACCTTTTCGCATTCGAGGGTTTTTGGGAAATCGTTCCCGCGATTTGCGCATCTCCAAATTCTCCGTAATTGAAGGTGGGCCGTTACCTGGGCCTTCACGTAACCTAGGCCCATATCGCCAATTTATCTTCGCAATTTGTTACGGCTCGCCGAATATTCACCGACATCTCCGCCAACCATTACGGCTCAGTAACTACTACTATACAACCGTTACTTTGGTGTTTTCTCCACGATTCTGTTTTCTCCAAGTTGACTGCTATTTCTGACCCTGGCACCACGTGACCATGTCACCTACTGTCAGGCTCGGGGACTAAGTGGGCACACTTCACCTTGCAGTGAATGTGCTTTTTCTCATTTCGGGGCTATGCCTGGGGACTGGCTGCCTGCTCAGCTGGTCTTCTACTTTTCTTCTACTTTGGACCCTAGCACCACATGACTATGTCATCTACTATCAGGTTTAGGGACTAAGTGAGCATACTTCAGCTCGCGGTGAATGTGTTTGCTTTATTCTAGAAGACTCCGCGCCTCTTGAAGCTGAAGAAGACTATCTCCTTTTCTCGTGGTCGGACTCTAAGTGGGCACACTTGGTCCACTAGGAAGAAATTTTTGATTCTGAACTTGAGCTCCTTACACCCTTATGGTAAGCCATACTTGGGTTATACTGCTCGACTATGGTTCGTGCTGCTCGGCGATGGTTCACGCTGCTCGTCAACTGCTCACAACTGCTCGACAACTCATCACGGTGGTCGGACCATGAGTTTGACTGCTCGACTTTGTTTGCACCTGCTCGGACAAGCTCAAGATGGCGTTGCACAATGGGTATAAGGTGCTCGGGGACTAGCTGTGGGGGGTATGACCCCGGATACCCATGACAGACCACATGATCTGCGCCCCTAGGGGCGGCCCAGCCCACAAGACGAAGCCTTGCGGGGCACAACTCTACTCGGCGCCTCCCGCAAGACGCCAGGAAGATATCCTAAAGATACTATGAGATCTGTTAAGATACATATGATCCCAAGATTCATGTAATCTGTTATTACTTTTCGGTTATCTCTCAGATCTAACCGACTTGTAACCCTGCCCCCCGGACTATATAAGGCGGGCAGGGACCCCCTCCAAACTCACGCAATATCATACGATAGCCAATACAAACCAACAGACCACAGGAGTAGGGTATTATGTCATACTGATGGTCTAAACCTGTCTAACTCGTGTGTCTCTGTTGCCTTCTTGTTCTTGATTACACGCCTCTCTGCCGATCAATCTACCTTCATGGGATACCCTTCGGAGGACTGCTGACGATATTCTGTCGATAGGTATGAATACCGGACACGTCCGGTATTTGCGGGCTGGCTGTTCTTGTTCCAAATTTCATTCACTTAATTCCAATCCCCTTCTCCATCATTTCTTGATCCAAAACATGTATGTCCTTGATCCAAATAAGGTGTAATTACTTTTCTTATCCAAATGCCATGAGTATCACTTCTCTTTTCCAAATGTTTGGTATATATAGATTTTGATTACATGAGAGAGATATAGTGAGACATAGTAGAATGTGGACTTAAGAAAGCCATATCATATGTAATTAGCCAATCAAACAATCAAGGAGAGCTTTAATTATCACATGACAAGGCTAAGTCACAAAGACCAAGATTCAAATAGTTTTTCAAATTCACACCACCTACACATGCTAGTTATGGGTTTTGAAAAACATCTCTCCTATGTCACACAAATGCACATTCTAACATATAAAGGGCCTTAAATGCACTTACAATGCATGTATGTAAAAACATACCTTTGCCTTGAGCCCATAAGAATACCACTAAGAAGATACATAGCATGATAATCTTTATGTTGACCTTAATTGCCAAATAATCATGATAGATACGAAATCATTTTTTTCATCCAAAGGACTACAAAGAATGCTAGATAAATTTGTTAGTCCACAAGGTGCAAAATAGAAACTAAGCTCCCCCTAAATAAGTGCTTTAAGTAATTTGAATGACTTTTATCTAACACTTTATTCTATTAAGAATTTGAGAGTCAATTTTCTATTTTGAACCACAACCAAATAATTTGCCATATTTAAATTTGAGTTCAAGAGATGCTCACAATCCATTAAGATTTGATAAATCACAAGGCTGAGTAAATTAAGGATATATGAAAATATATGGATCAAAGACTTAGTAGCAATCCAATTAGTGTTCTGGTTCCTACAATACCGGACATGTCCGGTATGTATACATGACACATCCAGAATACACAGAATAGAAACACTTTCTTTCTGTCTTCGGCCATACCGGACACGTCCGATAGTAATACCGGACACGTCCGATAGGTGTAGGACAGAAACAAATAACCCGTTGCTTGTGATTCTTCGTTTTAGCTATAGTATTTATTTTGTGCCCTGCATCTCAACAAATAAATTGCTCTACAAGAGAGCCATTAAAAGCATCATATGGCAAAATAAAATACTTTTCAATTGAATCTAATTAGCCACTTTCAATATTTCACAAATATGCCTATTAGTGAACTATTGAGCACAAAGCGAACAAAGTGGCTATCCTATAAGGTTTAGGTACTTGTTACCAATGGTGAGGATGAAATAGATGATATATTCATTAAATTATCTTTGGGTCAACCATATAAGAGATTATTGTAAGAATTGGTTGATAGATTGAGTGAATATTATCAACTTGCTTGCTCAACCACCCCGACGCCTTCATCTCATCATCAAGTACCTACATCATTATTCTAAGCACACTTTGGTACCCAACTCTTGTTGGGTCCTTTTGAGTTAGTCAACAAGTGCTTAGGCACCTAAATGACTTTAGCACTAGTTTGTGGTGAACACATCACCTTACTAGTGTTAACTCTATTTGTGGTCTTCCTAAGCATATCATTATAAACAAATGTGTTCAGCTTAGGTGTGTTACCATTTGGGCATTCGTAGCTTAAATGCCCCTTTCTTCTACAAGCATAGCATATGCGGCCTTTGTTTGCTCTATGCTTGCTTTGCTTGTATGGACATCTATCAACCTTGTGGCCCATCTCATTGCATCCATAGCATCTTCTTGTTGCAACTTGGGCTTCCTTTCTTGCCTCTTTGTACATTGGGCATTTCTTGGTAGGATGCCCCAATTTCTTTCTCATGAGACAAGCGCTTTGTCCATCACTTTTCTTTTAGATGGCCAACTTGTTTGAGGCCTTTTGTTTGGCCACTTCACACTTGTTAGCCCAACTCTTATGTGGACACATGGCCCACTCATGTCCATATAATCCACAACCATAGCATAACCTTTTTCCATGTTTCTTGCTCTTGGTTATCTTGGCCTTACTTCAAATGTGATTCTTTTGTTGGGTTTTGGAGGAAGCAAGGTTTGAACCCTTCTCAAGCTTCTTCACCATGTTATCACAGTTATCTTGAGAAGGTTGTGCTTTCTCCGTACCCTTAAACCGAATCACATCTTTTTTTAATCTTTTCACCTCTTCTTTGAGCTCTATGTTTTATATGAGATTTAGCTCAATCGAAGATTGGCTTGCTTGAGGAGCAAACTCATTAGTACAAGAAATATTTAATTGAGATGATGTACTAGTGAGTGAATGTGTAAGAGGTTGAGAAAATTTTACCAATGTGATCACAACCTCATGAGCTACCTCAAGCATGATGCTTGATTCTACTACTTCCTCATGAGAGCACTTTAGATGAACATAGTTTGCTTGTAGCACATTATACTTGCTTGATAGTTCATCTAGCCTTGCCTTGAGCTCCAAGTTTTCCTTCTCTAGTTGTGAAACACAAGAAGAGGAGTTAGTAACTAAAGCATGCTCAATTGATAATTTTTCATACCTTTCACTTAGAGCCTTTAGTTCTTCCATCTTAGAGATGAGAAACAATTCTTGCTTTTGAAGTGATTGCTCTTGCTTCTCAATTTCTTCTTCAAGCTCATCATTCTTTTCTACTATCTTCATGATGATGAACTTGTCCTTGCGGTTGAGATGATCAAGGTTGTAGTTGTCTACAACTTCAACATCACTCTCATCTTGATCATCTACTTATGTTTTCTCCTTTTCTTGATCTTTCTTGTTACTCTTCTTCTTGCTTTTCTTGGCCATGAGACACAAGTGATGAGTATCATGAGATACTGAGGTTGACTCGTCACTTGGTCGCCACCGGGCTTGAGCAACATTGCAAATAACTGCTTGCTGCTCTGCTGCCTCGGCCATACCAGACACGTCCGGTAGGTGTCCGGTATGTGTAGGCAGACAGCAGGTCATGCGCTGCTTGCACTTCTTGCTTCGGCTCGGCGCTCTTGAGGTCTTGTGGGGCTTGTTCGCTGCATGAAGACACAATGGACATACTTTCCATTAACTCGATCTCAAGTGCATCATCACATTTGGATTTTCCATATAAATCAAAAAGTCTAGTCCAAATGAGATGAGCACTCTCCGGAGGTGGTTGTCCATTGAAGATTGCCTCATCTTGAACCTCTACACTCAATGTACTCAACATGACATTAATAGCTTGAGGATTGAGTTGCACGCATATCTCTTCCTCTTTTGACAAATTTTTGTAATTGCTCCAATCAACTATAGGAAGAGGTATGCTTGCATCCACAATATGCTCAACAAAAGGACTAATATCCCTAAAAGCATTGAGTACATGAATTGACCAAGGTAGAAAGTTTAAACCATCACTTTGGAGAAGCAGTGGCTCCAACTCGATAGGCGTCGACATCCTTTTTCTCACGGCGATGAAGCTTTAGGTGAGAACCTCACTATGATACCAATTGAAAGGACCTAGGATACCGCCTTGAGGGGGGTGAATAGGCGTTTCTGAAAATTAACACCTTTAAATGCGGAAATGATTAGTAAAGGGAGTTTCCAAAATGGAAACTCCAAATAAAGAGTAATACCCCCCTCACAAGTTAGACACAGAATATACAAGGTATAAAGAATATATCTAGAAGCTACAACCCTGCAACATAAAGTTAGAACATAGAACGAATATATTCAGCACAAGTAGGACATACCGGACGTGTCTGGTATGTATACCGGACATGTCCGGTATGCACGGTTTCTGCAGAACAGCCTCAAACTTGCTCCTCTCGATTTCTATCTTTAAACCAAACTACAAGTATCTACTGGAGATAACAATATACACAGAGAACTTGCACAAGATCTAGAGCAACACAAATATTGAATGAAATGCGAATTGAGACACGATATTTGTTTTACCAAAGTTTGGACTCGTTCGAGTCCTACTCTCCATTGAGGGGGCTGTGGGCGACCCAGCGAAGGTCAGCCCTAGAGGATACCACGAAGGTCACTCTAGCCGAAGTCTTTTCCAACTCCTTTTCCTCCTTCCACTAGTTGATTCTGAGGCGGCGGAATCGACCATTATAAATTTTCTCGAGGCACACCACAATCTCTTGGGTGCTCTCAATGCATGCCGGAACTCCCGACCGTCGGAACTCCCGACTCACATTGGATCTCCCAACCCTCAAGGCTTTTGAAAACTAGCCGTTGCCGAAGATGTCTGGTATGACCAGGACAGTGAAGTCTCCAAGTCAGTTTAAGCGCGAGACGTCGGAACTCCCGACCATTGCCGAAACTCCCGACCATCGGAACTCCTGACTTACGTCGGAACTCCCGACGAACCAACCCAAGAACATCAAGAATTTTCTCGTGGCTGGGCACATACCAAACACGTCCGGTATCGTATTGCCAGACCAACAAAATAAGTTAGCTCTTTTGTCTCTCAAACACTCTAAAAACTCACATGGGTTGGCTTGAGCACTTATGAAATATTATCTATCAACATGATGCATCCCTCTTAATAGTATGTCATTCCTATTAACTCAAATTTAAAAGTATAACTAATTTAAACCTTTTGAGTTGATCTCTTTCAACCGAAGCCGTGTAGTCCAATCTTCATCAAGTGAGGGTGCCAACATGTCAACTTTGATCTTTTTCACTTGAGCATAGCCATCTTGAGCACGTGACTTGATTCCATTCATTAAATATGAATAACTCCAAATGCATCAAGCACTTTCAACACTTTGTCCAATATAGATTTGATCCTCCACATCAATATGACCATCATAGCTTGATTAGTACCTCAACTAAATGCAAGTACTTTCTTCTTCACCCTAGCTAGGTTCTTCGGCCACCAAGCTGTTGCTTGCCCTTCACCCTTGCTTAGTATCTCAAAGCCTTTCCTTGCTATCTTCACCATCTCAAGCCATCAAGTCACATCTTGTATTGAATCATCCATTCTTTTGTACTATTATCTTTTTCATTTCAATTTAGCAAGCTTCAAATATGAGACCATTCCATATGCAATCCCTCATGTCTCATCAACTAATTTTTATCAGGCTTGCTTTCACATAGTATATGGAAATTCCACAACAAATAAGCCTTTGCATTAATTCCATTTGCATTGTTGTCTTGTGCTTGAACTAGATTGTTTATACAACAACACATCATTTTAGCTTTTCATTAAGTGCCTGTGAGATAACCTATTACCTGTCCACACTTAGCAAACGGGTTAGACCTTTAATCACGTTGTCATTCAATCATCCAAAACCCACTAAAGGGCTAGATGCACTTTCAGGCGCTCAGGGCCTGGCGCCGTTCTTCGGCACGGCGAGCTGTTGTTTCTAGGGTTTCACGAGCTAAGTTCTTCCTGCCCCCTTCTTTGCGATATGTTCCATCGATGCTTAGGTTTGTTTGTTGCCTTATTCAATTTGTGTGTTGATGTTTAATGCCTTTGTCCTCGTTTTAGATCTGGTTTGTGTGTCCGCTCGTATGCGATTTTTGTGTTGTGTTGTTTGTTGTCTAGGGTTTTCCCCTTAGGTGATGTGGGATCCGGTTTCCCGTGTTCTTCAGTTTGTGATTAGGTTTCTTCCCCATTTTTTGATTCGTTGGCGGATGGTGTTGTATCTGCAGGGTAGTCTGTATAGCTTTTAGGAGTTGACGATTGTTTATTGGTTCATTGTCCTGTGATTGTTGTTCACATGATTTGTGGTTTGAATGGTTCGAGGGATTTGAATGGTTCGATTGATGCAGAGGTAGATGATATGTTATTATTGTTGATTGTATCTTTGTTTTTTTATGCAAATTGGTATTTATAATTGTTTTTGGATAGTGGAAATGTGGTGTTGATTTTTAAGGCAGTTTAATTTATGAGAAGAGCTCGGTTCTACAAAATTAATTATAAGTTTGTGTTCTGCTGTAATGCTCATTGCAGAATATTTTTTGTAGTAGACATTTTTTAGTTGCATGTTGTTTTCTATGATGATAATTGCCTCTTATCCCTTTATGTGATTTTAGTTTCATTGTTCATTTTTAGTTAATTTTTCTGTGCTCATTTATTTTCAGTTATAGGGTTCATTTCAGAGTTTTTTTTATGAATGTAAACTACCTAATTTTTTTATGTACCTAATTTTTGTGATGCTACCTGATACTTGAATGCTACTAGGTACTGTATTTATCTGTTTTAGTTTCAGTTAAATTCCAGTCACATGATACCTGACATCTGAATGAAGTTTTAGTTACCTGATGTATTGTTAAGTTTGAGATACCTGATACCTGAATGGTACATGTGAGAGTTATCTAAATCCCTACAATCATTCCACTGCCGTTTTCGATGAATTTAATGCTAAGTGCGTGTGAGTGTCAACTCGGAGAAGTACGCTTGTGCTCTTTTTTCCATGTGTATGTGTGCTCTCTTGAGCTTTGTTTTACAAATATGGTAGGCTATATAGTTGATTCATTGTTTTGTCGTTTTCTTTTGTAGATGTTTTGGCTCGGATTATTGGGTGGATGTAGAGGTAGATGACATGTTTTGCTACTGTTAGAGAATTTTGATAGTATATATTGATTTTTTGTCATTTTTAGGTAATCATGGCTGCTAGGAGCAAATGTTTTCGTGTTGTAGATGAAAGTATTCGAGCAGAACATGGTCACTAAGGACATGAACCTGTAAGTGTGCGTCGTACATCAGCAGCAGTTATATATATATATTTTTTGATTTATATGTGTTCCTCTGTTTTTTTAGGCCTTTATTTCTACTACAAATATAAATTTGTTGGAGCAATTTGTTGTGTTTTGCAAATCCAAGGTATAATTTCTACTGCTGATGTACATTTTTATTGGCTTGTGCAAATAAATTATTGTTTTCTACATTCTTATAGAAAATAAATGAGCATAAGAGAGAAAATAAATTATTGTTTGTCCATGAACAAATTCAGTTAATGTTTAATTAACTTCTTAAACTGACATATAGTTAAGAAATAGTCTGAGTCACCAAGATTTCAAGGTTTCAGTTTTGCATGTTGCATGCATTAAATAATATTTAGAGCTCTTGAAAATTCATATTTCTTTTATAACTGTGATGTGTGGTCCATGGCTGATATCTTCGATTGAATTAGTTTGCTTAGATTTTAATTAGTTGAGGCTGCACTAAATCATGGAGTCTTGATTAGCTGTCTTGTGCATGCACGTGGCCGCACTAAATTATCTAGTTCCCGTGTGTCTACAAGTGTGTGTGTGTCTGGCTGTCACCAATCTCACACCTCAGCCCAGCCCGTTTGAGAGGTACCAGACCAGATGCTTGTAATAAGAGGCGCATCATCTGCACCTGTCTTTTTTTGCGATTGGATGGTTGCGCTCATGGGATTGTTTTGCTTGCTATATATGTATCCATCTACATATGTATTTGCGTAGAGCTGATGAAATCTAGTGACTACATCTGCTATGCTAGCTGTATTGGCGAACTATTAACCAAGCTACAATAATCTATGATTTAAGTTTGTGGTGTGAGATTGAGTTATATACTTGACACAAGTTTTATATGTGTATGGCTAGTGTCTATTTTGGTTGTTTGGGAAGTATGGGTATTGTGTACCTTGAATGTACCTAGTAATACTCAGATGTGCAAGTTTAGGCTAGTTTCATCTAATGTGAGCCACGCAAGGCGTGCAACATGCCTTTTCTGTTGTGGTGGTGATGGTGCAGAAGTTTGCTGAGTCATGTTGTTTGCTTCACTTGGTTCCAGTAAAGCGCAGTTCATTACACTAGACTATGATCTATTTGGTTGGGTATAGTTCAATTTACAAGCTGGCTTAGGCTTTTGTTTGCAATTATGGTTCAACTTCGTTGTGTCAATTTTTGTTCTAAAAATTGTTTCAATTTTCATTTTTAGGATTTTAGCAGATAGTTTAGTTTATCTTCATAGTTTTCATTTTCTAAATTTTGTTTAGTTAGTTCAGTTTGTCATTGCATCACTTTAACTGCATTATAAATTTAGGTTAGTTCAATTTAGTATAATCTATTTTTTAGTTTTAGTTTTGTTCAAGTTCAGGTTAAGTTTAGTATACTCTATTTTTCGTTATAAATTCAGTTCAAGTCTAGTGAAATTAATTATCAGTTCCACTTCAGGTTTAGCTTTTTTAGAATTTAGGTTGAGTACCATCGAATTTTATTGAACTGCATTAGAGTTTGGCTGTTATGTATTTTAGTTTTCTTGTGATTCAGTGTTAAATCTAGATTCAGTTAAGAAGAATTTATTTTTAGTTTTAGTTCAGTTTTATTTTTAGGTTAAGTTTAGTAGAACCTATTTTTAGTTTTTGTTCAAGTCTAGTAGTTTTTTTCTGTCTCTGTCTCTTTATTTATTTTCAGTTATCAGTTTTAGTCATGTTTGTGAGGTTCAGTTTAGTTTTGTAACCTGCCCATTAGAGTTTCAGTGAATTAAATTTTAGTTTTTTCGTGTAGCCAAAGTTCAGGTCTCTATGTTATAGTTTAAGTTCAGGTTCAATCACGTAGAATCTAGATTCTCAGCTTCAGTATTTAAGTCTCAGGTTTATTATGGTTGTGCCCATATTTGCTACATTATTTTTTATTTCAGTTTTAGGTTCAGGATTGTTATCAGTTCAGTTTTTATTTTTTTTAGTTTTATAATTCCAAGTTTCTAGTTCCTGGACTTTAGTTTCAAGTTCAGGATTGTTTTTAGTTGAGTTTTAGTTAATTTTTTATCTTTAATTGCACCAATGCGGTCTTTATTTTTTTTGTCAGTATCCTAGTTTTAGTTTAAGTAACTCAGCTCCATCATGTTTTAGTTACTAAGTTTTGTAAATTCGTGCAACAGCTGTAGGTTGCCTTGGTCCGAAGCAATGCAGCCTAATTGCTTGATTCAGTGAGTGGAACTAGTTGTAGTTCGGCAGTAGTAGCAGTGGCATTTCGGTATTGCTGAGACAATACCTCGGTCTATCTTACATGTTTTGCATTGTCACTCCTAGCAAGTCAATGTGTATTCAGTTTGTGAGCCATGTCATTTTCATACTATATTTCCATATTGATCCTTAGTCTATAGCTTTGGTTAATTTCTTTGCAACTCAGTTTATTGTGGTTCAGTGAGTTTTAGAAAATTCATAGTAGTAGCTGACTAAGATGAGTGAGTTTTTTGTCCTTGTCCTTCCATAGAAAAAATTATCTCTTGTTATTTGTGCTAACACATCTTGAAACTGTTTATTCTGATTTGTGTCAACACAGACCCCACAAACTCAGCTCCTCCTACCTTCAAATATTTCTCTCTTGTGTTTTGGTTATGCTACTGCTGCTGGACCTTCAAATATTTACATTGTTTCTTGTTATTTGTGTTAACAAATCTTTGAACTTTATGATTTGTGTTAGTATGATGTTGCTCTATCAGTGACTATCAGAGACAAGCAATTTGTTATATGTGAGATATGCTAATGCTGTACTAAATAGGATCTATACAAGTTGTTACCAACAGAAAATTAGAACTTGCAATGTATTTTATAAATAATTTAGAGGTGCCTGGATTGGCTATTTTTTTGTATGTTTGCCTTCTATTTTACAGCCCAACAATCACCCAATCTGCTTAGCTCATCTTTCTGTTGTTTCCTGCTAGGTTTTCTCCTATGGCATTTTCTGCTATCACTGGCATAGGAACCGAGATCACCTTGACACCTGGTGTTTTCAGAGCTGAGAAAATTTTTGGTATGAAAATTTTACCTAGTAATATAATTTTTTAAATGTTAATCTGTAGTTGTGTCTCTATGAACAGTTCACAAGCCACAGTAAATATGCTAAACTCTTGTAAGTAGAAAGATTTTGCCAGAACTCCAAACTGATGTCTATTCTTGAACTTGGGAAGAGTTAATTGCTAGGACCTGCTTGATGACATATTATGAATTTTACAAAATTGTGATTTGTGAATATGTTAATATGGAGCAAAATTGAGCTACGTGTATCCTACTGATACCTTGTAATTTTGGTACATTCAAATTTGATAGTGTTTATCCACTTTCGTGTATTCTTTAAGAGCTATAAGCTTGTGTTGACCTTGCCCCTTTTGTTAGTGCCCACTCATTTTTTGATAAATGAGGTATGACTTTTGAATCTCGCATTCACTCCATCTGTTTTTTGTTCTTTTCCATAGCACTTTAGTGGTATCAAAGAACTATTTTATGAGCATATGTAAACCAAACAACTTAAAGATTCAGTTACATAATTGCAGTCTGCTATAATGTAAATTACAAGTGTCTAGCACTGCAATTGTAGTTCTGAGAATATGCAATATGCTGTTGTTGAACCGTTTCCCTCGTTTTTTGTGTTTTTTCTGCTAGCTGATATCCTGTCTGCTATAATGTAAATTGCAAGTGTCGGTCATTTACTTTCTTATGATTTGTGCTAGCACACACCATATATTTGTCACTTGTGATTTGTACTAGCATAAACCATATATTATTGTGATTTTTGTGAACACACATCTGTCTTCTGTGCTGTCACTGTTGCGTTTCTGTAATTTAGTAAGCTACAGGTTGGTCTAGGGGTTGATTGAATTCTGCTTGTATTATTTTATGAATCAAGCTTTGATTCTTTATAATTTACCCATGTTGTTTCCATTTATTCGATCTGATCCCAAATGAGAATATGGGAATGCCGCTTTAGTTTGTGCTATTCAACAAGGAGGAAAGATTGTTATCTTTTCTTCACAAGAAATGTATACCCTTAGCCCTGCTACGGTGCATCATTTATCGACTTAGGCGTTCAGGATGCTAGTCTATTTGAAACAGAAACTCATGTGTTTTTAACTGAAACTTTGTTATCATATATATATTAGATTCTGAATTTTCAGATTATTGGCTGTGTTTGCTTGAGTTTGCTTTTAATTTGCTTTTTATTTTTAACTGAATCTTGTCACTCCATTGCTAGGCAATGCTTGTCACTGCATTTATAGGCAGAGGTGTTTTAATTTGCTTGAGATGGGACAGGGTTGGCAATGGTCATCACCGGAAGCAAGCCAATGCTACGGGGATGTGGTGTGTACTGCTGTTGTTTTTGTAGTAACTCATCAATTGCGCGTGTTCGTGCAGCCATAGATGACCAACTTTTAGTCCCCTTGTTGTCAAGGTGGGGCAGAGGCTGGGGAGAGAGGGGTGGCGATGGTGCAACGCCAACTCATCGAGGCGGCCGCTGCATGGTCGGGGGTGGCCGCTGCATAGTTTGACTGAATTGTGCATATTTCTGTTGCTACTGCTATGGGTTTCATGCTTTTAGCCACTACCTGTTGTCTTAACATGTTAGGAGTTGAGTGAACTGATTACTGACTGTAGTCTCCAACCAACATTGAACTGATACTGGAACCTGACCATTGTCTCCTGCCAGTATTTAACTGAAACTGAAACTAGAGAACCCAAATATTAAGAGTCTCAAATATGTTAGAATCTCTCTATCAATTTGTTTTGTTCTTTTCTAGTCTGAATCTCTCTATCAGTTTTTTGTTCTAACTATGTTGCTCTGGTGCTTACAAGTTCATATGATCAATGCAGGGCACAAATACTGAAATCAATGAAAAGATTGGTGCTGCTAGTGTATTCAGCCAGGAGTGCAAGAGTGTTGTTTGTCAATATGGACAACAAATCATACATCTGTTGCAGAAATGACAACATGATGCTTGTCTTTCAGCCAAGGACTGGAGAGGTGGCAGGGCTGCCATCTTTAACATTATTCCCAGCAGCACTGGTGCTGCCAAGGTATATGATAAAACTCACAATGTTGTATACAATGGAATATGTATTGGTTGTTTTCACAAACTAGTAATCAGTCAGTGGTGCTATGTTTTTTTATTTGTGTCAACATACACCAAGTTTTTCTCCTTGTCCTTTCATAGAAAATAATTATCATTTGTGATTTGTGCTAACACATCTTCAAATATGTTAATTGTGATTTGTGGCAACACACACCTCTTTTTTGTACTTGTCCTTTCATAGAAAAAAATTGTCTCCTGTGATCTGTGCTAAAATATGTTGAAATCTCTTTTTTGTTATTTGTGCCAACATACACCAAGTTTTTGTCCTTGTCCTTTCATAGAAAAAAATTATCTCTTGTGATCTGTGCTAAAACATATTGAAATCTATTTTTTGTGATATGTGAGTAGCTATTTTTATGCTTAGCTTATCCTGACTTAAGATAGCTTGCTATTTGTTTTCCTGAACTCATAATATTTTAGTCGCTAGTGCCTTTGTTCCACCCTAGGAAATCATTTCTTAGATTTCTTATGCCTCCAGCGAAATTTTTGTGTTTTAGCATCTCTGTGTTTTAGCATTATCGACTTGCAGATCAGTTAAGCCTCTGTAAATGGTTTTTGAGGTGCTAGTAGACTTCTATAAATGTTCTGTTAAATTCCTAGTTCTATTCTTTGTCAGCTTGGTCAAGCAATGTAGTACCCATGTCTTTTTATTGTCATTTTGTGCTAACTCACCTTTTCCTTTGTTTTTTGTGATTTGTGCTTCCCCAAGTCTAGTTTTTGTCCTTGTCCACATCGAGTTTTGCTCTTGTGTTTTGTGCTAACACTTTAGGAACTTTATTAATTCTAATTTGTGCCAACACATATCTCATTTTTGTCATTTGTGTTTCTGTATGTGCAGGGTCTAGTATAGCCAACCTTCTACAGTCCCTTGAAGACTACTTGCTATTTCTGCTAGGACTAGAATAAGGTGAGAAACAACTACAATATTATGGTGGTTTGGTTGTTTTTGTTTTGGTTCAAAGTTTTATTTTTTTGAATTCTATTTCACCTAGTCTGCAATACATGCAGGTAGCGTCTTGAGACACAAAGTGCAGTTCACCTAGAGTAACCAAAAGAATAATGCCGAGGTATGTTTGTTTAGCTCTGAATTTCATGATCTTGCTGATGTTTCTGTTGCTCCAAATCAGCTATGTAACTTCAGCCTTTGTTCAATCTCAAGAGATGGCTATGTCAGATGCCTAGTACGAGGTGGTGTCGGTGCTGCACTTGATGGCCATGGTTTGCTTGCTGCAGGCCAACACCCTGCTTCTCCCAAGGTCATACGGCGATGGCTATGCCCCTAGAATTTCTAAAGGTACTGCAAGTGCTAACTGTAGATCCAAAAGTGGTGTTGTTGTCTAGAATTTCATAAGGCTTTGCATTGCTGACAAGTAAAACATTCGGTTACACAATTGCAATCACCAATAATGTAAATTACAGATATTGGGCACTGCAATTGTAGTTCTCAGCATATGCAATTATAGATCTAGGCATAATTTAATTTAAGGTTTATAACAGCCTCCTCATTATAGTAAGTGATCCAATAAGTATTTCTGCATCATAATTGGTGTTTCTACTGTGCTCATCTCTGTCATTGTAACTGATGTCTGATAGATTTGTCAACATAGAATTGGCAAATGCATTCTTTCCGCCCTGCATTTATTTGAACATATATACTTCTTGACATATGTCTAGTCACACCGATTAAATAATTATTTGAAGCAATATTTAATCTAGTACCTGGCTAGTCTGGTACATCAATTTCAGTGCTTCTTGCCACTTTTTTATCCCATCTGCTGTTGTGAGATCAAAGTTTGGCTCTGAGTTTTCACTTGCATGTGTATAAGTATATGGCACATGCAATAGATGACTTACAATTAGTAATGCTAAATTTAGAAAGATTCACTTGTATTCTAGTAAGTCTATGTAAAATAGATTTTCATAAATCAAAACTTAATTATTGACATTCATATTACCTGCAAGTTATGCTCATCCATAGTTTAAGTGATCTGTACTACGTCCTACTGTAGTCTCAATTTTGCCCTATTGTATATCTGCATTTAGAAATAAATGATGTCATTAGGAGAAAGTTGAAGCATCATAAAGAATCAGTATGCAGTTTTAGTATCCTGCTTGAATCTGTACTCTTATTATGTTGAAATCTTGGTTCTGATATTTACATACTCATATTATTGTCAAATAGTGTTGGTGATGCAGACAGCTAAGCAATAGTTGGAGCGTCAATTATGTGCAGGTATGTGTCATCAAGGTTTTTGATCATGCTTGTGTGGCTGTTGAGCAGTTTGCCATTATCTCTATTTACACATTCATGAGCTCCACCATACTGTATATGTATTGATATACATTTACAGTTTAATTGCATTAAGAACACATACTATTTGCACTATTTGAAATGTGCAATTTTCATATTTGTATTTTGTAATTTCATCAATATAATGTATTACACTTAATTTGCATCTAAGATTCTGCAAAAGCTAACAGGATCTGAAATAGTTGGGTGCTCTAATTGCAAAAGCTAGCGGCATCTAAAATAGTTGGATTGCTGATACATGCTGCTCTTATCTCATGCTCTCTGTTGTGTCTATGCAATGCAGGAAATTAGCAGGATCTGAAATAGGCTTATTTGTAGCATTTAGACCACAATTACAACCCCCAATTGCTGGATCTGCTCCTTGTGCAAAGTTAGCAACCAGGGCCACACCCTGCTGTTGGAGCAAGCACAAGCAGCAGGCCATCTTAGTCATCCTAAATGTGTAAGGTCTCATGATTACATATTCCATATATCTAGGTTCTCCTAGTCTTTCTCATCTGATCTGTTAATTCGTTTTTGCTTCTTCAGAGAAATTAGAATACCAGAAAGTTGGATTCAAAAGATTGGTCTACTAACCTTGGTTGATGAGGTATGAATCAAACTTCTAATGCTTGTTCTTCAAATTTCCTATTGTTCTTGTTTGCAATCATATTTCTGCCCCTTTTACTGCTCCACGTGAGCAGAGCAAAGCCTTTTCCACGCAGAGCAGATCTGTTTTCTTTGTTTTCTTTTTTCCAAGTACATCTGATATATTCCTATCGATTTCTGCTTTTGGGCTTTCATTATGGGCTCCGTAGTTGTTGGGCTCTACTATTTTACTCTCAACTGCATAAAAATTGCATCTAGATCTGCTCTGCGTGGGTCTTTTTTGTCTGATGGAATTTGTGTACTAGCTTCTCTAAAAACACACGGTTTTTTTCCCTATTGTAATTTATGTGTTTTTTAGGCAGCCAACAACCATGTGGTAGCTTCTCCTAAAACACATGGTTTTTTACCTGCTAGAATTCGTGTGTGTTTTAGACCGTTAACAACCATGTGCTAGCTTTAGCTAAAACATACGGTTGCACAATAGACAGACTCGAAGCAATAGTCTGGTTGGTGCAAGTGCAACGGACCCTGTTTTATGGAAAGCAACAGAAACGGAATGGAGTCGACTTAGGTGATACCTGGTTTGAAATCCCCAGCGATCTGTCCGGTAAGCACTCCCAACACATATTTGCGCAATGGCTCCGGCTGGCACATAAGGTTGTTCATGACGGTTTGACTGGTCCCGGCGTAACCGCTGCGTTTTAAAACTGCAGTGTCAGCTGGTGAAGGAACAACCAATCTCTTGAATGCAGATATATCCTAGCACGGAGTCTTCTATCTTACCTTCAGCACTGTGAGTGATGATCCACGGTAGATCACACGACTCGTATTCAGGGCACCATGGCACCAGGTCTACTATGAAATCTTCCTCGTCTAATGCTCGGCATGTAAGGAGCTGCAGCTGAAACGCAGATGAGAACGTATCGATGATAAAGTTCGGAGCCAGATACGTTGTACTGAACTTGGCCTGGAACTGCTTCAGTTGCTCTCTAATTTCCATAGCAATCTGAAGCACGCTGGCTCGACAAGGCACGCCCGATCTCACCCTAGCAACGACCGAGAATCGTTGCTCTGTTCTTGATGCCAGAGTAGATCAAGATACGAACATTAGATAGACGGACCCTTCTAAAGAAGATGACTACGATCAGTCATCGCTGGTGTGTTTCCATCACCTTTTTCCGGAGACATTGTCAATGGCACGGTCTAGGCAGAGCGACCTAACCCGTCGCCTAGAACCAAAAGATAGCCGTGGCTAGGTCTCACTCAGGAGGGCTAAGCCTTCTGGATCCGAGCAGCCGCTGATCCTGTCAGGCCTGAAAAGCACAGCAATACAGAGCATGATCTGAAAATCCTAGATTGCTGCCTGTCCACAGACTTAAAATGGTTGCACTCTAATTCGTTCAGGTAGCATAGGACGTCAAAAAAATAAAGTATTCGTATACCCGGTCCAGCTTGTACAGAGCTTTAGGTACAAAAGGATTAGCAGGCCACGATACAGAGTGTACAAAGCATAGCAGTATGAATCCATGGACTTAAGACCCCGACTCTACTGATCCTCAATATCTCCGGAATCAAAAGTCCTCTGGCCGGCCAATTGGTCCCAGGCGGACAGTGCAAGCAAGGGTTCCGTTATGGCCATCGTACTGCAACTCTAGTATGGCCGCTAGCTTCTCTGAACGGCGATGCTGCCAACCACACGAACCCCCTGACCTCACAGCCCTCAGATCCAGTCCCATACAGCCGGCCCTCTGCCGGGGCCGACGTGGGTGCACCCGCCACACGCCTCCACGGCCGTTCGGACTCAACCCAAGGATAGATCTATCCATAATGAACTCTCTTCGACAGTCCGCCGTGACCGAGACGGAGACACACAGGTCAAAACAGCGATAACCATCGGTGTCACTTTTATAAAATTCCTGAAAACGGGACCACAACTACAAAGGCCATGTTCGGCTTACCCCATATTCGACTTGTTCGGCTTCTTTTTTCAGTCAGAACAGTATTTTTTTTTTCACAACAATTCATCCGGAATAGTGTTTTTCAGCCAGTTTCAGCTAAGTTTCAGACCAGCGAACAAAATTAATAAGATCCCAACCACCCTGGCCCCGCCCACCACCAAACCTTCGCCAAATAAAGCAAATGTCACAGCGGCAAGATTTGAATCTAGAAAGAACAAATCCTCGAAAATGGGACCACAACTAAAGAACAACAACCCCCCCAGTACTAAATCTTCGGTAAACACAACACACGGCATGTCGGCGAGATCGGAGTTGAAAAAGAACATCGAAATCCCCAGCGTGGAAAGAAAAATAAAAGGGAACAATCGGAGCTGGATTCATACCTGTCAAGCAGACGAACAGACCTAAGTCATAGAACTGGCGTCGGGATGCTTTCACACGGCGTTTTCTTTGCCCAAGCAGCCCGAGCGGTGAGACCGCCGACAAGCGGGCCCGACGGCGCTCTCCCTGACCGAAGGATGAACACCAGCGCCGGCGTGAAGAGCCTATCTCCGCCTGCACGCGAGTCGCACCCCGTCCCCACCAAGCGGGCCAGGCACCAGGCGGACCGTCCCAGCAGTGGGTGTGGAGTCAACCAGGTGAGCATGCCGCGAAGCATATACCGTCCGACATGGCCAACAATGCTTTTGACCGCACCACGTCCCTGCTAGGTGGGACACACGGTAGGGGAGCCCCACAAGAAAGTAATGGAGTGAGTAGGCTAATTATACCATCATGTCGATGAATGAACCAATCGCCATATGATGACAACCAATCACCGGGAGAAATCCAATCACACAAGAGACACAAGATTTTTTTTTCCGAGCCACGTGCTTACCGGCACACTAGTCCCCGTTGCTGTCGACCAACACTTGGTGGTTCAGTGGCTAAGAGGTGTTGCACGAACTTCGTCCAACAAATGGACGACGCAAGAACCTACCCACAAGTGAGGTAACTCAATAATAAGCAATTTACTAGAGCTACCTTGCGGCTCTACGCCGAGGAAGGTGCAAGACCCCTCACAATCACCGGAGCCGGCCACGAACAATCACCAACACATGCCGAAGCTCCTCCGCTGCTCTAAGCCGTCTAGGTGGCGGCAACCACTAAGAGAAACAAGAAATCCGCAGTCACAATGATCCCCAAGTGCCACTAAATGCAATCACTCAAGCAAATGCACTTGGAATCACTCCCAATCTCACTATGATGATGAATAATGATGGAGATGAGTGGGAGGTGTTTGTCTAGGCTCACAAGGATGTAAGTATGTCAAAGTGCCAAGAGAGTGTGCCTAGGGCCGGTCAACTCACTTAAATAGGGAGCCAACCCCGAAAGAGTCGTTGGCCCCCTCACTGTCTGCTGCTCGAGCCGACCGGACGCGCCGGTCAAGCATGATCGGACGCACGCCCTCAGCGTCCTGTCAGCCACCGCCATCCATGTGTCATCTCCTTCAAACCTCAGCCGCCAGATCCCAATGGTCAAAACTCAATCGCTCACGCATTAAGTCACGACCGGACGCGACGCTAGGAATGACCTGACCCTGGCCACCCTGCGTCTGATCAACAACAGAAAGGTTTCAGAGCCAAAAATCGCTGACCGAGCGTGTCAGATCAACATTGACCTACGCGCCCCAGCATCCGGTCCTCACTCTGCTCTGCTGCGCGCTCCCGAGGTCCTAATGCCAGCGTACGTCACCAACGACCTAGCGCGCCCCCCCGTGCGTCTGATCACGTCAAATCACCTCCTCTGAAAATGTGACTAGACGTGACGCTAGAGTCAGGTGCAGCGTCTGGTCCTTCCTCAGCCCTCTCGGCCAACAGCGTGCCACCGCTAAAATTGACCGGACGCACAGGTCACTCCGACTGCAGCGTCCGGTCATGGACTTTCTCCTCCGTTTCTTTTTTAAGTCCACAACTACTTCGTCCTTGCTTCTAACTTGCTAACCACAAAGTGTAGAACTTGTGTGCGCGTGTGTTAGCATTTTTCAAAGTATTTTACAATGGTCAAAGTTAGCACACTAGGTTCCTAAATGCATATGCAAGAATCATGTCACCTAGTGGCACTCGATAATCGCTTAGCCAAAGATTTCTCCTCTTTATAGTATGGCTATCGATCCAAAATCACTCACACCCTCTATGGTGTCTTGA